>CM062804.1:1137446732-1138101843 GCA_031772625.1 Pinus tabuliformis
AAAATGGTAGAGACAATATTGTACTATATCCTTATTGCCAAACTTTGCAATGAATTTAGAGAGGACCAACAATAAATGGCATGAAGCATGAGAAATCCCAAATATAGAGATGATGTTGCCCTTGTACTATTCATTAAGCATCAAATGGAGTAGCATGTATATTTCTTCAGAGTTGATGACACTACTCAATTTTCTTTTCTTTATGAGACAAATGCTCTGGGGTGGCATACTCATCATAATTCATTGCATGCCATGGGATGGGAAGAGAAACACTATGGTTAATTGAGCCCTCCTTTGTCTTGAAAAATTCATTTTTGCAAATGAATCTCCAAGTTGTCCTTCATATTCGCTTCTATGTTGAGGCTTTGAAGGACACAAAAGAACTCGAGTTATCATCAAATAACTCTTAGGTAAATTCTTGATAACTTTAGGTTTGCAATAAGAATTTGATGAGAGACAAATTGTAAAGTCACCATTGAGTCGACAATCATTTTGGCCTTTCAAACCTTTTTGTCCCTGAGAGCCATTAGGCCTTCTATGGTTGCAAGTGATTTGACTTCATTTTATGTATCATTTCCTAGATCTCTTGTAACCTTTAAACTTTACAAGAAGCAATGCATACGTAAATTTTTTATATGAAAAAAAAAACAATGACATTCACATATAATACTTAGATATTTACCCCGTAAATCCTTAATTGGGGAAACTAGCAAAATATTTAAAGCACAACCTCTAATTTTTATATAATCAATTAACTTCATCATTTATAATACAATATGCAAGATCTCACAACATTTGAAGTCCTAATTTGTTGATCTGGATTTGATTACAACCTTGATTTGTTAACCTTAATTAAAAAACCATGATTTGAAAAATTACGTGCAACAAAGCCATCACAAGTGAAAACCATGTGTTGAAAACCACCAAAAATGGGCACACATAAAACTATTCATTATTTTTCAATGCATTCACCCCCCGGATGCAACACCATATGAATTGTGTGTGGAGCTAGTTGTGCAAAAAATATAACACATACACGACACCCATGTGAATTCCATGTCCTTTTAACCATTGGGGTTTTAGATGACCTCACACTCATCACCCCTAGATGGGTGTGGGCTTGTGACCTCATCAACTAATATGGCTTTTGCATGTCAAGTCAAACCATTTGATCTAAGCCCTTGTGACCAATCAAATCAAGTATTTGATTATAAGTTAATTAACTCCATGATTCATTTCCAAATGATTTTGAACGTCTCTGTTTTAAATGATATTAAATTGTATAATTTTGAAAATTTTATTAGATTTGTTTTGAATTAATGGTATCAATGAAAATGATCAAACTTGGTCAAATCTAAATACATACATTTATAATAAAATATTTCCTTATACATTATATTTCAATGTAACTCTTTTTTTAATGAATACAATGTTTCATTATACCTTACATTTAACGACATAATATTGTTTAAATTTACGCAACTTGATCCTAACATTAATCAACTAGTTGATTTAATTAACTTATAACTCTTAAATTAATCATGATGAAAAACAATACAATCTAATTATTTGACTTATTTAATTTATTCAAAATAATAAATTATTATGATTAAAACACTTACAATAAATACCTATTGCCCATCATATGACAACTAGCAAATTTCATAATTGTAATTTTGTAATCTCCATATACTAGACAAACATGGATAATATATTGTTAGTATTTAAAGAGTGTTTCCATTGGAAATATGATGAGGGGTGATTGATTTTTCTTTCATAAAATATTGATTACAAATTAAGTTTTAATTTAAATGAAACGGAAATAATAAAATGAGATTTAATATTGTTGATTTAATGTTATAAACTATGATAAATTTTCTATTAAAAATTAACAAATTGAACTTAAGTCACATCTCTTAAAACATATACAACACAATTTTGTTGTAATCACTCTTAAGCTTTTGATTGCCTTATTAAAGGAAGGATGTCAATATCTTATGACTAAATATTTCCATTTAGATATATAATAAAAAGTTTTAAAGAAGTTAAATTGGTACATTCTATAACAAGATATCATTGTCCAAAATAGAGTACATTTTTCTATCAAGAATTAACAAACTAAATTTAAATCACATCTTGATAAAAAGAGATATTGGGGGTAATCCAAAATCCCTTTCCTTTACAAAAATCGATCCTGAGGCCTATGGGTTATGGCCCACAAAGCCCATCGGAAGCATACTGAGGCCTTTAAGCCTTAAGACCACGGACCACACAAGAATCGGAGCCACCACACTATCAGAAGCATTAATCTCCCGATTTCCTTTTAAAAACCCCGGAACAACAAATATCGAAACATACACGGGAAATAGAAGAAATCCCGCTTCGAACCCATGAACCGATACTCAAATATTATAGGCCGACCTCTATAAATATCGGCGGGTTCGGTCCTTCAATACTTCTAATAGCGCTCCGATCTTTGAAACCTCCGATCTCCGATCAACGATCACTCCGATTTCCAATTGGTGTATCGCCATATCACTTAATCGACCGTCGAAGTGTCGGCCCATCATAATCACAATACCATTATCCACTATCGCTTATCCCTTGACTGCCCCGATATGCGATCAATGACCAGATCACGACTGTCGATCTTGAAGCTGATCCGACGGTTGCCACTTAATCGGCTATCGCAGTCGCAATGTTCCAACTGTTGGATTCGATATCGTTCCAATGGGTTTTGCCGATGCGATAAAGCTCTGTCTCTTAGAGACATCATCTGGACCGTTGATCCATGTGATCAAACGGCTCCTGTGTATTCTCACCGCTTCCTCTTTTACTTGGTCTTGTTTGACCTTGATGGAATTTGCGCTTTAAATCCAGTTCCTCTGCCATACATCAGTTCACGCGCGACATTCACACACACACACACACACACACATATATATATATATAGTTAATTGATATCATGGGTCTCCATCGATCCTACAGAATCGATGGTTGACCAAACCTGCACACGAAAATATTCAGACTATCCACACGACGAACACATAAATGCACAATTTCAATACAAACACACATGTATTATATTAACCCGACACGATTACAACTAAGGAATTTCAGCCTTAGAACAGTTTCCTACTGACTACATTGCATCTATATCTGGTTACACCAATTCTATCTATATCACTCACTATATCTGTCTTGAACATGCAGGTTCGTATATATAAGAAGTGTTGGGTTGGATCACGGAAGGATCCGATCAATCATTTAACAAAAGCCCTAAAGTTCTTGGTACGCATACATGCATATGAATACATAGTAGATTACATTAATAAGTCTCCTCAAGACTATCCATTCCATCTTTTTCTCTATTTTAAAACAGAAAAGTCCCTGTTTTGCTCCTTGGTCCACGTCTTCCTCCTTTTTCCGCTTTGGATTCCTCCATTAGTTAAGGGGTGCTGGGTGCTCCTGCATCAAACCCCTGAGGCACAAAAATTTATGACCTCCTGGTCATATGATTCTCCTTATCTTAGCAATTCTACCCACTTCACTTCTTCAGTGGAATTGCCTTCATGGTCTTTTGTGAGCTGCAACCAAGCCTTTGCAGTAACAGTCTCCTTCTGCTACATGATACCTCACCAAACTCTCCTCACTCAGTGTTTTGGCATCCTTCAGGTTCTTTTCTCTGGAACCAATTGAGCACTCCATGCTCTAGGTTTGCTGCAATCTTCTCACCTTCTGCTATCGTTCTCTGTGCGACCGTAAGACCATAACTCTTCATACTTTAAACCATTGTACCTCCTGCTCCTTTTTCTTCTCTCTGGAAATCCTTTCCCTTCTTTTGCACTCCTTCGTCCTTCTCGCATGAAAACTTAACATTCCTTTGCACGAAGAATCTTCTTCTTCTTTGATACCAAATGATGAAAAGAGATATTGGGGGTAATCCAAAATCCATTTCCTTTACAAAAATCGATCCTGATGCCTATGGGTTATGGTCCACAAAGCCCATCGGAAGCATACTGAGGCCTTTAAGCCTTAAGACCACAAACCACACAAGAATCAGAGCCACCACACTATCGGAAGCATTAATCTCCCGATTTCCTTTTAAAAAACCCGAAACAACAAATATCGAAACATACATGGGAAATAGAAGAAATCCTGCTTCGAACCCATGAACCAAACCTCAAATATTATAGGCCTGCCTCTATAAATATCGGTGGGTTCAGTCCTTCAATACTTCTAACAACGCTCCTATCTTTGAAACCTCCGATCTCCGATCAACGATCGCTCCGATCGTCGATCAACGTATCGCCATATCGCTTAATCAGCCGTCAGAGTATCGGCCCATCGTAATCGTAATACCATTATCTGCTATTACTTGTCCCTTGACTGCCTCGATATGCGATCAATGACCAAATTGCGACCGTCGATCTTGAAGCTGATCCGACGATTGCCTCTTAATCGGTTATCGCAGTCGCAATGTTCCAACTGTCGGATCCGATATCGTTCCAATGGGTTTTGCTGATGTGATAAAGCTCTGTCTCTTAGAGACATCATCTAGATCGTCGATCCATGTGATCAAATGACTCTTGTGTATTCTCGTCGCTTCTGCTTTTACTTGGTCTCGTTTGACCTTGATGGAATCTGTGCTTTAGCTAGTTCCTCCGCCATACACCAGTTCATGCGTGACATTCATATATATATATATATATATATATATATATATATATATATATATATATATATAACAGTTAATTGATATCATAGGGTCGCCATCGATCCTACAGGAATCGATGGTTGACCAAACCTGCACACAGAAATATTCAGACTATCCACAAGACAAACACATAAATGCACAGTTTCAACACAAACACACATGTATTATATCAACACGACACGATTACAGCTAAGGCATTTCAACCTTAGAACAGTCTCCTACCAACTACATTGCATCTATCTCTGGTTACGCCAATTCTATCTATATCACTCACTATATCCCTCTTGAATGCGCAGGTTCATATATATAAGAAGTGTTGGGTCGGATCACAGAAGGATCCAATCAATCCTCTAACAAAAGCCCTAAAGTTCTCGGTACGCATACATGCATATGAATACATGGTAGATTACATTAATAAGTCTCCTCGAGACTTTATCCATTCCATCTTTTTTGTTTTGTTTTAAAACAGAAAAGTCCTTGTTTTGCTCCTTGGTCCACGTCTTCCTCCTTTTTCCGCTTTATATTCCTCCATTAATTAAGGGTTGCTGGGTGCTCCTGCATCACATCTCATAAAACATATAAAGAACAATTTTGTTGTAACTATTCTTAAACTTTTAGCTACCTTATTAGAGGAAGGATGTTGCTATGTTAAACTAAAGATCCTCATTTAAAAATATGATAGGAAGTTTTAAGGATATTAAATTATTACACTCTAATACAAAGAGGTATTGTAATTTAAGTTTGGTTTATTTCATTATTCTTTTATGTTTATGAGAAGAGGGAACTTATCTATCTTTTTTAATGCTTTCATTCTTTGACTTAATAAAAAAATATGCATATTAGAGATATAATTGCCAATTTATTCATACATAACATTACCAGTTCAAAATTATTTTTATTAAATAAAAAAATTCATATAGAGCCATAAATTAGCATGCACATCTTTTAGGTCCCCTTTATCTCGTAGTCCATGCTTAAAGCTAACATGCAACTTTAAATTATCATACTTTGAAGAGACCCAACTTAGATATTTGCGTATAGTTCCCAAGATAAGGGATTTACAAATATGAGAAAAGAGAGGAAACAAGATGGAACTAATTCTATAGCTTATAAAATTATAAGCTAGAAAAGATAATATTAGTGTAATCCAAGGAATTTTTTAGAAAACATTAATGTAATGAATATATCTGATGATGACAAATTTTGATGTTAAAATGAAAATGTTCATTGCTAGAAAATGATACCAATATCACATGAAATTTACCATTCAAGGACAAGTATAACATGGAAAGAAATGGCAATAAAATAATGTAATAGCTACTAGGAAATGAGTTTTTTTGCATAGGTGTTTTCAATTTATTATTATTATTTGAAGATATGGTAGGTGAAGGAATTAATGAACATTTGACCTTGATGTGCCAATTTAACATAGGTCCAGTAATTATTTTAATACATGTTACCAATAAATATCCATATTAATCTTGGATCTAACAAGGTATGAGAGGGATCAATTCTCTCAAGGTGCAAGCATTTTTTAGGGCAAACTTGTATAAGAAAAGGCTTGCACCTTATGGGATTTAATTCCTCTTTATGCTTAAGGGGTCATTGGTTAAGATAGATTTGAGATCACATATATTTGAATAATTTTTTTGTTATTTTTTATTATTAAAGTATATTTTTTAGACAACAAATCAATGCAATGTTAGCATTACACTCACTCAACCATGACAATCTCTGCCAATTGTAGAAAAATGCCTCTTGGTGTAACAACACACTGATGTTCCATAGCCCAAGTGCATTAGATGTGAAATGTTAGAAAATGACACATTTCAGAAGATGATGTGCTCAATAGACCACAACACAATGTGGAGGGATGCTTACTTTCACCAATAATTGTACTATGTTTGAAGTTTAATAGGAAGCAACAACAATGGGGTCCATATATCTCAAAGTGCACTAGTTTTAATGAACACAATGTCCATTTACTAAAGATTGGCAAGGATTTAATGTATGACAACAAACCAGGATAAATGAGCCAAAAACTGTTATTTGTGAGTTGTTGTTATGTATTTCTTATCTTCTACTTATGGAATTGGCTATAATTGAAATGAAAAATATTTTATATTGTATATTAATGGAAATTTGACTATGCACAATGTAAACCAGTGAAAGTAAATCTAGAGTATTTGCAAAAAAAAAAACGTAAGTCAAAATATAAAAGATACTACCTTAAAATTAAAAAAATCCAAATATGAATGCTAATATATCAATTGCAAGGGAATAGTTAGTCTCATATTAATACTATTTAAATCATGCAAGCATCATATAAATATGGAATTGAATGATTATTAACTCATAGGAAGAGATTCTCTATAATGAAAGAGATATAGATCCAATATAATACTTCTTAATTTAAATAATATATAAATCAAATAGTATATAAAAGATAATAGTGTCTATTACTTTTATGCAAAGCAATGTGGATTTGTGTCTTTGTGACATATATGTGACACCAAGAAAATCAAGAATCTGACACCTTTATACAAATAATAGCAACAAATCTATGAAAATTATTGAATTGTTGATTTTTATTAATTTAGAATCTTTCCTTTCATTAAAGAATCACTATGAGAGATAGTCTACGTAGATATAATTATAATGAAAATACTAAATATCAATGAAAATTCAATATCCTCTCTTTTCTCTTTGGTCCATTTATACTTGAACAAGCCTAGCTTTGTCTTCCTTGGTGACTTGTGATTTTCATTGTAGATTTAACTTGTGTCAACCTTGTCACTATCACAATAAAGAAGATTAAATGAATATTTGATTGAACTAATCTTAAGAGGTAGCAAGGGTTTTTGGCTTGGGGTTCACTACATCAAGGATCTTCTCGGCTCGGTATGGTCTCCCCGGGGGTGGGGGAGGCGACAACCACTCCTTCAACAACGTTGTAGTTGGTAGGGTGAGTGTCTAAATCCCACGCAAATTTAGCAATCCTAAGTTGTCTAGAAAATGGCCCTTTGCCTCAGTTAGAGAGACACCTACATCCATTGTTGCAGTGACTCCCTCAACAAGTGGGTTCAAAATCACTAGCTCATGCTTACCCAAAAATAAAAAATCCCTCTATATGAGATTGTGTTGGAGAAAATTGGAACAAAAATTCAATATAAGCATGATCACACATATCTACAAGTTTGTAGGCATTCGACCCTTAGAAAGCACCCTCATAAGTTGGATAAGAAAAACATGGCAACTGAAAGGGGACATGGAACTAAAGCTTGGATTTAAAGGGTTTTTTTACAACTATCTTCAATAATGCGGAGGACAAGGACAAAATATTTCAGAGTGGGCAGTACTTTCTCAACTCAACAGGTCTATATATGAAACACTAGATATAAATATTTAACCTAGACAAAGAAGACTTCTCCTTAGCACTAGTATGGATTTATCTTTATTCTCTCCTGCAGGTATTCTGAAAACAACAAATCCTCAAAGAAACAGGGAATGCTATAGTATCTTTCATCATGATCTCAGAAATAAATCGACAAGGAACTTATACATCTTATGCTCACATATGTGTGTACTTAGATATTTCAAAGCCCCACACAACCATCATATAATTAGGAGACCATGATAATATTTGGGATCAACCTATAAATTATGAGCATACCCTTTCGTTGTTGAAGATGTCACAAATACGATCATCCTTTCAGGAATTCCCTTTAAATAAGGACCAAAAACCTTGAAAGAAAACTCAAGAAACATATATGGATGGATATGTAAGAGTTGCTAATAGAAGGAAAATGGCTAGGAGAGGAATGAGGGATGCACATGTAGGAGGAAATAGGGAGATAAACAAATACACAATTCTTAAGAATTGGAAGAAGACACATAAGAAGGCAGATAGAAAAGAATGAGGAGAGACAATGAATCAAACCCCATTAAGACAAATGATCACTTAATAGGGAACACCTAGGAACAAGCAGATCAAAATAAGAAAACAAAGATGTTGACATGGGAGAAGAAAAGTAGGGAAATTCAAAGAATGAAGAAGCAAAAGATGTAGAGCTAAATGACTTGGACTTCACTCATTGGCACTTGAATGGAAATCAAAGGATCAAGTCACCATCTTAGAAGAAGTGCAACTCATAACACATGCTTACATAAAATCTTAGGAGGCCTTGCACCGACAAACTCAAGGCAATCTTAGACCCTCCTCTTCCTCTTTTGGAATAATTTTTTTTTTACAAAAGAAACCCCAAAATAGGGGATGGAATATAAAATGATGGGATAGGAAAAGAAATAAACAACTTATAAAGGAAATGGGATAATTTTTAGTCAATTTTGGTAGGGTTTCACTAATGATGGAAACCCACTAGACTGCTACTCATACTTTTCAATGAAATTCATCTCTTGGACATGGGACAATTTTATCAAGAGAGGGTTCATGAGGCCATTGAAATTCTATCTATACAAATAATAATCAGAGACGACAGATCACCTTCTCGATCTATGCAAATTTGCTAAATAAATTTGGAATAGAGTAGAGACCTACTTCAGAAGAATGAGCAAGAACAAATGAGATGTGACCTCCACTACCGCTGAATGGTGTTGATAAATGTAACTAGTTTCAGTCTTCATAATTATTGTACTCATTTCAATATGTATTCTATGTAACAAATAATAAAAAGAAAAGAAAATTATTATTATTAAAGCACGGGTTTCATGCTCATTATTAATGGTATTTTAGGAAAAAGCACGTTCTTAATGCTTCTAGGGTTTGTTAGGTCTTAGGATTTATCGTCACGAGTCAAAGGATTCAACATCAAGTTTATAAGATCCTTCCAAGCAATTTGTAATTGTAAAAATAATTAATTTTGAGTCTAGAAAGTCTTGGAATCTCTAAGAGTACAAGTCATCCCTGGGTGTTGTAAAATGTAACTAGGTTCAGTCTTCATAATGACATGTAATTATGATCTTTGTAGATGATGAAAATAAGAGAATAAAATTAATTTTGTAATGCCTTGCTTCATGAGCAAGATTTTTATCTAGTTGGCTCCCATTAGGAGCCTTAGAATTTATCATTAGATTCAAAGAGTCAATGTCATGCATGAAGATCCCTTCTTGGGCATGTGTAAATTGTATATGAGTCTATATAGCCCTCCAACGATAAGCACAAAGTCCTCTCTTCATGTCAGCTTCAAGATAAGGTGACAAACTCATGTCAACTTCTCATTATGGAGACACACCTATTCATAAGTTCATGTTATCTTAATATGACAGACATAACACTATAAATAGGCACCTCGACTTATTCCCAAAACACAAAATTTCGGAAATCTCTCTCTGAAGTTTTCGGATGGGCAAAACAGAAGATGGGTTTGGATCTCTAGTACAGAAACGAGCTCAGATGATGTAGATAGAGAGGATATGTTTAAAGGGTGATCATAATAAAAGATGAAGCTCAGATCTCTCCCAGAATTTGGATCACAGAACATAAGACACGTTAGATGAATCTCTGAAGTTCATGATTACAGTGACATGAAGTTTAGATCTTTGTCTTGGTGCTAGGAAGAAGTCTTATATTGGCAATATAATGAAGCTACAAAGATTCAGTGCTATCTTTGATGACATGACATTGAGATTCTATGCTGCTACAAGGATCACAGTTTGGTGGCATGACAATGATGAGTTTCTGTGGTGATAGTGACATGACAGTTCGTTACTGTGATAGGAGACGATCTCAATTTATGTTAGTGTTATGTATCGAAGAAGGTCGAGGTGGAAGAGTAGTCAATAAGAAGGTTGATTTTCAAGAGAGCTTGTGTCTTGGTCTTGGAGTGGCTAATAGGTCAGGGGTATTGGTCTTGGTATTCGTCAATTGAAATCTCTGTAACAAGAATTTGTGCAGGTTTTCCTCTCAAAGAGTGAGAGGGTTTGGCCCTGGCTCATAACCTACATTATGTGTCTCTTGTCTATTTATGTTCATGCATTCGTAGCTATTTGATGAATAAGAACACTAATAACTTAAGCAAATATAACATCCTAATTTAATGAAGTAAAAACACTCACAAGAAGTTACTAAATAAGAGAAATCAACTAATTCATGATGCCCTAGATTTTTCAACATGGTATCAGAGCTAAGGTGTCAAATTCAAGAAAAGGGGCATGCAATCAAAGATACACTCAAGGATCGGGTTTCAAGGATGACATCAAATCAATTCGAAGCATATCAAATCAAAAGTTCAAGATCTACATTGAAGAACCAAACCCTACATCAAAGAAGAAGGTCTACTTCAGAAGAAGTCTTGGGATCATCAAAGCCTTATTTCTACTCAAGACGAATAGATCCACAAATCAAGGCAACTAGAAGTCTACACTAGTAAGAGTGTTGGATCCTATTGTATTTAACAAAAGACCACAAAGGCCCTCATCAAGATGAAGAGATATTCAAATCAAGGCAGCCCAAAGTATAGAGAAGCATTTCTAGGAATAAGATCAGATCATCTTGGAGATCCTAGAAGTATTTTTGATTTGCATTCATTCACTACCAAATAAGTCAAAGTATCTTGAAGGTGAGAAGACATTATCATCTTCAAAAGCTACAATGCAAGCTCCCTATCATTACAGCAAGGATCCCCTTCTTATCCTTGAAGAAGATCATCCAGAGAGGCATCAAAACATCCTCATCAATCACCATCAACAAAGGAAGCTAGATCTAAAGGCGTTGACATCATAAAAGGAGAAATCTCCTTTATTGAAGAAGATATTTTCATTTGGAAGAAGATCATCCAAAGGGGTACTAATACATCTTCTTCAACCACCATCAAAGTGATCAAGTTGAAGATTTCATCTTCACTTATTTTCCCCAAGGAAAAATTGTAATTTTCATTGATAGTAAGAAAATTACATATTGTAGATGCTGAGTCGCATACGCTATATAGTGAGGCTATTCACCCATAAAAAAAAATATCATAGGCCTATGTAGCTCCGCGCAAGGAGAACAATTTAAAAAAAAATTTAAATTCAAAAAACTCCATGCAGGGAGTACAATTTTTTATCTACCAATATATACAACTAATATAACCGAGATATACATATGTACTGATAAATTATGCAACAAAAAATATAACAATGTAAAAACAGGCCCCTCCGGGCCCAATTATGTTCTGTAGTCCATGTATAGGCAGTGGTAGTATTGATAGTGATCACCGTCCCTCTGCTCTTGTATCATCCATGTACCATGAGGCCGGTTTGCAACTTCCTTGGATAGCTGATCAGAAATATGGTTGCGTTCCCTGTATATATGGCGACAAACAAAGTGATCAAAATGTGAAATGAATCTGTGTGCCTCTTCCAGAATGGGTCCCAGAGTATAAGCATAAATAGATGTATTGTTTATCCAGTTGATAACATTCTTTGAGTCCCGAAAAATTTGGATATTCCTAGAATGTTTTTCCATAGGGAAATGAAGGAGATGTCTGAGGGTAATAAGCTCAACATAGTTGTTAGTTCCCCTTCCCAAACCCATTTGAATTTTAAAGAAATGTCTATTAGAGAGGTATGGAATAGCTCCCCCCCCCACACCCTCCATCCTGGGCAGACCCGTCAAAATATGCCCAAGGGTAGTCTCGGTTGATGGCCTCAGGTACTATATTTCTAGAAGGAGTAGCATCGTCATCAGGGATGATATAATAGGTGGCCAAAATGAGAGCAGAGATAGAGTGCCAATTTTGGATAATGTTCTAGAAAATATATTGGTTTCGGGCTATCCAGATAGCCAACAAAATAGGAGGGGTAGATTTCTGGCTTTGTTTGGGACAAACGATGTCCACCAGGATGTAGAAATTTAACCGTAGATTAAACTGATTATGCAATGTACTAAAGAAAAATACTTAATCTACTTCTACAATAAAACTTGCAGAAGCTTAGTCAATTTTGAGCAAGATCAAACAAAACACATATAACAGAGAAGAAGATTCAATCACACATGAAACACAGAAGAATACTTTGGGGAAAGCCTCAGCTAAAAACCCCACTATCTGTATTATCATACAAGTGGAAATATATCAAGATTACATAAAGCTGTAGCTCTCAAGCTATCTAGCTCTCAGTACAATCCCTCACTGTTGCTCATAGACAACACATATGCCTTCCTTTAGTCCTCTAAGCCTCCTATTTCCTTGCACAATTTCTCTTGGGTCCTCAAGTTGCCACCTGTGTGTAATAATTCCTCACACACTGCTCTGACCTCTGTATGAACTACGCAATCCTGAAGGAGTGAATTCCTTCTGCATGGATGAGTTTCCTTTATAGGAAAATTCCTCCAACTGATAGTACACTGTCCCTTCCTTTAATCTCAACTGGGTCTTTATCTGAATTGACATGCATGAGTTATTTATGAGAGAATATTCAGTTATCTGGAAAACACTAGTTGCATGCATGCATGCATTAACTGACTGAACTCACAATTAGTTCCACAAACTGTTTGGAACTAATTTAACTGGACTTAACTCAGTTAACTGAGCTAACTAATTACAACTCAAATACAACTCATCCTTATCTCCTTAATTAAGGGATAACTTCCTCAATCAAAGGGATAACTGTTGCATGTCTTCACATAGACTTCATGTTTGATTTTCTCCAACTAATTAACTCAAGATGAATTAATTAACTATTTTGCAAATAGCTACTGAGATCAAATTCGAATTTTAATTCTCAATTTTAATTCAGGGACTAATTAAAATTGGAATACATCCTCAAATGCTATCTATATCAATGCTATTTTTAGCATTTCTATTTCTAACATTCCTTGTTGCTATTTTCCACACTGGTACCTGAAATGCTATCTATAACAATGCTGTTTATAGCATTTCTATTTTTAGAATTTCTTGTTGCTATTTTCAACACTCCCTCTCAACAAGAAAGGCATTAAACTCAAACCCGATCCTAAACCCTTGGAATGTTCTGCATGCAACACTTCTCTCAAGTGTTGCTGCTCCAGCAACTCCAAAAACAAAA
Organism: Pinus tabuliformis; assembly: GCA_031772625.1. Lineage (NCBI taxonomy): Eukaryota > Viridiplantae > Streptophyta > Pinopsida > Pinales > Pinaceae > Pinus > Pinus tabuliformis. The sequence continues at coordinate 1,137,460,474 of CM062804.1, forward strand.
AAATATCCAACCTGAATCAGAGTGATTCCTCTGTCATCAAAGTCTCTGACTTATATTGCCTCTGTCGACTGAAAACTTTGCACCTCTGTGCCCTTCAGTATCTGACTCCTCTAGCCTCTGTCACTTTGATCTCTAACTGAATCAATCACATTGATTCCTCCTACTGCATCCATGCTACTGCTGGTCCTATCTCCCAGCACTGCATCCGCACTGCACCTCCTCTCATCATGTTGCATCGTTCTACCCACTGCTGCACTGAAGCTCAGTTGCTGAGAAGTAAGTAAATGATCTCCCAACTAACCTCCGTGTTGGGCTAGAAACACCCTCTAATGCTGAAGCTTCCTTTGCCGCTCCATCCGCATCTGTCTCTACCCACTTAGCCAGTCCTGCTACTCCTCATCGAGGCTCCTGTAGCAAGGTCTAATCAAAGAGGTTGGGTACCTCAAGGATCCTATCCCTATTTCAGCCTTCTTGGGACTATCACTTCACATTGCCCCACCTCCCACCTAGAGGTATGGCTGCATGTGATCCCTCTGCCCACATGGCTCAAAATTCCCCCCTATTGGAGGTCTCTGCATGAGTGGATGCCTCCACTCAGTCTCCTCTCTGCTTCTTCAGTTGTGGCTGCTCCATAACCTCCTGAAGCTGCTTCACCAATTGTGGCTCCTCCACAATTGTCTGAGACTTCTTTTGGTGTTGCATGTTGAGAAATAATGTACTCTCTCTCTCAACCACCAAGTCTCCAACACTTGCCTTGCTCCTCAAGGCTTTTCATGCATCTTGAACCTCAAGAGCATACAGGTTCTTGACTTGTGAACTGATCTGCTTCATTTGTCTCGTGGTGATGTATCTAAGGAAAACCTTTCCCTTACTGAAGACTACATCATAGTCTTTGTCCTCCAACATCACGATCGATACCAAGTTATTCTTCAGTCTAGGTACATACTTCACATTTGTCAAGGTGATGTGAGCTCCATGCTCCCTCTAAAAAGCAACCGTGCCCACTTCTGAAACACTATAGTTTTCATCATTACCCATCTCTATGTGCATCTGGAGGTCTTTCTCTTCCAAGGTACTAAACAAACTCTTATCACCGGTCATGTGGAATGAGGCTCCACTGTCAAGAAACCAACCACAACCCACCATCGATGAAACCATGCATGTGATGAGGGTAAAATCAAATTCGAACTGAGAGGCTAATGCCTCACCTTCAGATCCTTCCGAGGATCCCTTCTTGGATTTCTTCAATGGACAATTAGTTGCATAATGGCCCACCTCATGACAATTAAAGCATCTCACTTTAGATTTGTCAATCTTCTTCCCTCCATGAGAACAACTCGATTTGGGATGAGAATCCTTCTCCTTCCCTTTCCTTGCCTTACTCGCTAAGGTGAAATTTTCTTCATCCTCCTTGGATGAAGAACCATCTCTGGTGTTCCTCCTAATCTCCTCCTGCATCAGATTCGACCACAATTGTTCGCAATATGGAAATTTCTCTCTTCCATTCACTGAGTCCTGGTAGCTATGCCAGCTCTTAGGAAGACCGAGGAGAGAAAGACTCACCATATCATCATAGGTTGTTGTGATCCCTACACTTCCAAGCTCATCTCTGCACGTGGTGAGCTTGTTCAGATATGTAGAGATCATGTCAGCTTTTTCACACTCGATTTTCCGAAGCTTGTCCTTTAGCGCCAACTTCCTCTGGTCACTGCTGTTCTGATATAGGTCCTTCAGTGTCTTCCACATTGAAAACGGAGTCTCCTTCCCATGGAGACTCGAGACAATATGGTCTCGAACTCCCTCTAGAAGAATCCTCCTCGCTCTCGCCACACATTTCTTCCATTCTTCCAATTCTTGGGCATTAGCTGCTGCTGGCTTGGGGACTTCTTGATCAATGAAGTCCTTCAAACCATTGTCCTCTAATACCACTTCCATGCGATCCTTCCATGCTATGTAATTCGAGCTGCCATCCAAGGCATACTCGAGTCTCAAGCCATTGAACGCCATTGGTGAACTTTGAGATTTGATAAGAAACCGTTTTTGTACCTACAATCAAGAACTTCAAACTTCGAACTTCTCCCTTCTTTGTATATTGTTCTCCACTTTGATCACCTTTGCTCCAATACCATGTAGAATTTCACCGTAGATTAAACTAATTATGCAATGTACTAAAGAAAAATACTTAATCTACTTCTACGATCAAACTTGCGGAAGCTTAATCGATTTTGAGAAAGATCAAACAGAACACATATAACAGAGAATAAGATTCAATCACACCTTAAACACAAAAGAATACTCTGGGGAAAGCCTCAGCTAAAAACCCTGCTATCTGTATTATCATACAAGTGCAAATATCTTAGGATTACGCAAATCTTTAGCTTTCAAGTTATCTAGCTCTCAGTACAATCCCTCACTGTTGCTCATAGACAGAATAGACAACACATATGCCTTCCTTTAGTCCTCTAAGCCTCCTATTTCCTTGCACAATTTCTCTTGGGTCCTCAAGTTGCCACCTGTGTGTAATAATTCCTCACACACTGCTCTGACCTCTGTATGAACTACGCAATCCTGAAGGAGTGAATTCCTTCTGCATGGATGAGTTTCCTTTACAGGAAAATCCCTCCAACTCATAGTACATTGTCCCTTCCTTTAATCTCAACTGGGTATTTTTCTGAACTGACATGCATGAGTTATTTATGAGAGAATATTCAGTTATCTGGAGAACACTAGTTGCATGCATGCATGCATTAATTGATTGAACTCACAATTAGTTCCACAAACTGTTTGGAACTAATTTAACTGGACTTAACTCAGTTAACTGAGCTAACTAATTTCAACTCAAATACAACTCATCCTTATCTCCTTAATTAAGGGATAACTTCCTCAATCAAAGGGATAACTGTTGCACGTCTTCACATAGACTTCATGTTTGATTTTCTCCAACTAATTAACTCAAGATGAATTAATTAATTATTTTCCAAACAGCTGCTGAGATCAAATTTGAATTTTAATTCTCAATTTTAATTCAGGGACTAATTAAAATTGGAATATATCCTGAAATGCTATCTATAACAATGCTATTTTTAGCATTTCTATTTTTAACATTCCTTGTTGCTATTTTCCATACTGATACCTGAAATGCTATCTATAGCAATGATATTTATAACATTTCTTGTTGCTATTTTCAACACAGGATAGCCAGACATCCTTTACAGATGAGCCCTACCATCGGCTATGGATGTTTATGGCGTGGAGGGTTGTATTCCATAGGTCCACAATAATCGGGCAAAATAGAAATAGGCGGTCAATGGATTCTGTGTTGTTCTTGCGTAAGCAACACCAAGATAGACTATGAAAAGCTCGCTTATTAAGATTGTCCACCATGGGGGCCTTGTTCCTGAGCACTGTCCACATGAACAATCGTGTTCTGGGGGGCGACTTTAGTTTCCACAGCTGGCTCCACCAATGCTCAGGAATCGGTGGCCGATGGTCTGCGAAAATACATAGATATCCTTCCTTGGGTGAGTATTTACCATGTTTTTCTTGGGCCCAAACTAGTTCATCTCCCCCCTCTATGATCCTGACGTGTGATTTAGTCAGAGCAGAGATGTAATCGTTTGAATAGTGATGCCAGTTCTATGGGAGATGAAGACATCGAGCAGTCTTCCATGCCTGTTGGAAAAGAGTAGTGTGCTCTGGATCCACAATGTGATTAATGTATATAATACTAGAATTGTTGAGTAGAAGGGTTAATTCCTGTGGAAGCCTAAGTGAGTTTCCATTGCCAATCCAGGGATCCAAACCAATACACACTGATGAGCTAGAATGTATTTTCCAGGTGATCCCATCTCGGATGAGAGACAGGGAGTTGATTACTACTCTCCAGACGATGATATCCCAGTCTTTTTCTAGTTGGGTTGTCTGATCCAATCCATTGTGTTTCGGGGAAAAATGTATTTCGAGTACACCACCCTTGTCCATAAACTACATGAGGTGACCAACTGCCATCCCAAATTAGTAGCCAGAGCAGTTGAAAAATGGTCCAGTCTCTTAATTCCCCAGCGTCCCCATTTCTTTGATAGAGCAAGTAACTCCCATCTAGCCCATACAAAAATGCTTCTTGTCTGTTTTCCTTTCCAAAGGAATTTGCAGCAAAGATTTTTAATTCTATTGAGTATGCCCCTAGGAATCCATGCTAGGGACATCCAATATACATGTGTGGCTTCGAGAATGGATTTTATAAGGACCAGTTGTCCCGCTCTGGAGAGATATTTATGGTGCCAAATCTTTAGTCTTCTCTCGAGCTTGGAGACCAGCCATATCCAATCGACACTCTTGTAACAATAAGGTTTTAGCTTGTATCCCAGATATCTAAGAGCATCATCCAAATTTTGAAGAGTGAATGGGAATCTGTGGAGAGCATACTGAATTGCATGTGGTGAGCAACCCAAAGTGGTGATGGTGGACTTTATGTTATTGATTTCCATTCCTGTTGCTATTCGAAATATGACCATGATGTTTTGCAGATCTGTTAAGTCCCAAATGCCTCCATTAAGGAAGAGAAGAACATCATAAACAAAGAGAATATGGGTCAATATGCAATTATCTGTGATGCTAATACCTGTAGTCCCCCCATCCCATGGTCTTCCAAGATGAGTCTGCTAAGTTCCTCCATGATGAGAAAAAATAATAGAGGGGAGAGTGGGCATCCTTGCCTGAGGCCCCTTTCCGAGTGAAAAAATGGGGACGCTGATCCATTGATAAGGACACTGAAAGATATATTTGTTATGCAACACATAATCCAATTTATGAACTCTAAGGGGAAACTGAAATGTGCTAAAAGCATTCTGATATATAACCAACTAGCACGATCAAAATATGTGGAGAGATTTGCTTTGAGTATCATACCTTTCAATTTCTTTGTCTGAATGGAATGCAAGATCTCCTGAGCAGTTCCTACAACTTCATGAATCTATCGATCCTGAAGGAAAGCAAAATGTTCAGAGGAAATGTGGGAGGATAGGATGGGGCGGAGGGGATTTGCTATGATTTTGGCTATGATCATGTAAATACAATTACAGAGGGAGATGGGACGAAAGTCATCAGAGGAGCCAGGGTTGTCGGATTTTTGGATGAGCGCAATGAAGGTGGAGTTGAAGGCTTTGTACATTCACCCAGAGATTCTGCAATCTTCAATGACCTTGAGAAGGTCTTCTCCAAGGATTTCAAAAAACGAAATATAGAACTCGACCGTCCTTCCATCTGGTCTAGGGCTCTTGTCTTTCTTAAACCATTTCAGAGTGGCTTCAATATCCCCCAAAGTAATAGCCTTATTGAGATCCAAAGCATACTCCCGATCAAAAAACCAGGGAAACAATTGTGCCACTTTGATGATTTCAGCTAGTGATGCAGTTGGGGGGGATTTATAGAGTTGCTTGAAATGAGATGTATCGAGGGAGGCTAAGTGCTGAAAGGAATTTACTCTGATGCCCTGTTCATTATTCAAATGCCATATGGTATTGATTTCTTTTCGTCCATTGGCAAACTTATGGTATAATTTTGTGTTTTCATCACCTTCTAGTAGCCAAATGGCTCTACTTCGCAACCTCCATGATTCTTCTCTGTCTTTTAGAATTTTTTCCCTTTGTGCTACTAGGGTAGAGAGCCTCTCCTTATTCTTAGGAGATATATATCCCCTTCCATTCTTGTCTTCCATAGAAGCTATCTCAACTTCATTTCTTCTCAGGATTTGATCATGCATCAGTCTTTTGTTGTGTGCCCATCTTTTGGATAGTCTCTTCAGATTGCTTAAATTTTGGGCAAAACCTTCTGCTATGTTACCTCCCATGGCAGGAGGATGGAACTTCCAGTAATTAGTAACAAGCTTAATGTAGTCAGCATCTTTTAACTATGTTGCATTGAACTCATATGGCACTTTTGGCTTGTTCACACCTCTACTAATTTCAAGGTATATGGGCGAGTGATCTGATAAGCCCCCCAATCCAACCCATTGCCTATAGTTACATCCCATTCATAGAAGTCATTCTTTATGGAGGAAGCGGTCTAGTCTTCTAGCCAACCTAGCCTCCCCAGTCCTTCTGTTCCTCCAGGTGGGTTGTAGTTTAGCAGATGGAATATCAATAAGGCCATGATCCTCCAAAATATTTTCGAAGAAGTCTGACAGCAAATCAATCTGAGCATTATGGCCCCATGATTCAGAATATCCAATTGAGAAATTAAGATCTCCTCCTAGAATAAGATTATCCACTTGCAAGAGACTAGAGCTGAGCAATTGCTCCCAGAAGGGGCCCCGATTTTGGCATGGACCATAAACATTGATTAATCTTATGTCAGTACCTAAATTAGATGAATAGATGTCCGCCCTGATATAACTCGATCCCCCCCAAATGTTACATAATTTGATAGTCCTGGAGTTGAACCCCATCGCAATACCTCCGGATCTCCCATGTACATCTAGGGCATGAAAATGCCATCTGGGAAGCATGGATTCAAGGAGGTGAGTGATGGATTCTACTAATCCCAAAGTCTCCTAAAGAAAAATGACATCCTCCCGATGCTTAGGAGCCTTCGAAATGTTAGTTTTTTTCAGGACTAGCTAACCCACGACAATTGAAGGAGAGCAACTTCATGAGGGAGAGGACACTAGGGTGTTCTGTGCTCTAAGAACCTGGTCAATAGCTAATTGGAGACCCACCACGACCGCCATACCTGCTTACTGCTTGGTCTTAGAGAGGGAGGAGGGTTTCCCCCGGGGAGGTATGGGAGAGATGGGAGGGGATATGATACCAATGCCAATAGAGTCAAGTTGCAATGATTGGGAATGAGATCTGATATGGTAAGAGTGTGAGTGAGACCCTAGCTATGAGTCAGAGGATTTTGCAGAGAAGGTCACCTCTGGGAAGGATGGTGGGGTGCATGAGATAGAGGGGGGGGGGGTGGCTGCAATGAGCATGCCAAGGAGCGAGGAGTCAGACAGGTAGATACAAAACAATGATGACCAACTATGATAAAAGAAGAAGCACAAGATGAAGAAGTGAAATTAAAAGAGCAAGGAGTAGAATTAGACATACTTGAAGAGAGAGTAGCTGCTGCAGCCGCCCGGGCCCTGGTCATAGGAGGAGAGGGTGGACGAAAGGGAGAATTTCCACGCTTCTTCGGATTCTCTAAGGTCGCCTTTTCTGTTTTGCAATGATGTTGGCTCATTGTTCAGGTGCCCCAGTGACTTTGGTGGGTACCGTCTTCCCCTAATCCATGAATTTAGCTGTCCTGTCCAAAGGGCATTCCTTGAATAAATGCCCAACCTTGTGGCACCTCCTACACCAGAAAGGAACCCCCTCATAATCAAGGATTTGTAAGCAACTGTAATGTTTCCAGTGCAGAGTAATGTGCTCTTCCAAACCCTCCCTTGTGTCTTGGTGGACCAGAATCCTTGCAAAATCCATGTTTCCTGAGGATGTGTATGAATTGTCGTGCTCCAGATAGGTTCCCAAGGCGTTCCCAATGCGTCTAAAAATATCCTCAGACCAGAAGTGAAGGGGAAAACCTGGTAATCTGACCCACAATGGCCCTGCACCCAACTACTCCCTCTCAGGGTCGAAGAGAGGGCTCCATCTTTTGAGTAGCACAGGGGTTTGCTCAATATGCCAGAAGCTGGATAAAACCCATGTGGTATGTTCGGCCCTAGCAAAGCGCAACGCAAACCATCCCCTAATGAAGGTTTGTACAAATGGAAATTTAGTCAAATAGTGCCCCCAAATCTCTGCAGTCCATTGCTTGAGCTTGACCGTGGAGTTGTTCCATCCTCTCACTCGTCCCACCAAAACCCTATCAGTAGTGTCCATAGCTTCTCCCCAATGTATGCCCTCACCTAGACGAAGAGCAATGTTCTGATTCCTGGCCTTAACACAATTTCCTTTTTCCCTTTCTTGTGTCCTGTTATCACAAAACCAGACCCTGATAGGCTGCTGATTAGGAAGAATTTGAGTAACTATTTCAAACCAAACTTTTGGCTGAGGCTTAGCCTCCTCAACCTAAGAGGGCTCTCTCACTAGGTTAAAGATTTTAGTTTAAAGATTATATGGCTAACTCTATGGAAAAAACAAGTGAAAAAAGTATAAATGGTTGAACACAATCAATAAAAATCCATTGGGCTATGGAGTCAAAGTATGTTTTTAGTACAACAACAGATTAGCTTACATGGAAGTCAGGGCATAGAGAGTTTTAATCTATCAGCAAAACAGAGACATAATATAGGAAACACAGTTTATAAACACATGAAGGAAGTTAGAGCATTATCAATGAATTCTAAGTAACATGTGTTCATACCACTGCAAGTGAGCAAATGAGGAAAGCCATGAGAAAATCAAACACATAAAACCCTCTCTAAATCCTGAGTAGTAAAGCCAAACTTCTGTATTAACATCAAACATACAGTCTTCTACAATAACATAATATGCATGTTTCTTTGAAAATTGCCAACCCTGAGGCATTCCACCTCTTGTATTTTATAGAGTTATCATTACAATCTTGGATTCCCTGATCCAACATGAGGGGAATTCAAATTTCCCACCTTGACACCTACTCATACCTAAAACAAACTATTAATTACAAGACACAGTTAACTAACAGTCCTAGAGTCCTAATACAATTAGGAGTACAACTCCTTTTATGATAGTAACAACCTAAACTATGAATTAAATTTGATATTTGACAGCTGATCCTCCTTAACGTCGACCTTGGTGATGTCCATAACCATCCTGCTGGCCTTTAATAACTTCTCCTTCATCTGTCCTGAAAACTAGGAACATGTTTCTTGCAATTATGACTTTAAAGAAATCCTCGTATCTCCCAACTGGTGACACTTATGAAAAAAGTGAGATAGGTTATTATATTTGGAGATTTTATGAAGAGAAACCTCCTTCAGAATTCTAATTTTTTTTTTTTAATGTGGCCAAAAATTGATCTTTAAAAAGACTGCTACAACCAGAAAATAGAGTTCCTCTCAGCAGTTTCATAGTGCAAGTTAAACCATAAATTTCTCCCACCTCATTTTGAATTTGAAGAAACTGAAAGAAATTTTTGTATTTCAGTATGTTAGGAATAAAAACCTCTTTCATTTTTTCAAAATATGCTTTCAATTGCTCAAGAAACCCCTTAGAAGTTGACTACTTAAAACAAAAAACAAAGTTTTCTCTGCTGAAAAAGGCTGCTTCAGTCATTTCGTAGTGCAAAACATGTTTTTTACACATCTCCTTTATTCTTTGAGTTTTTTCCTTACTCGAGCTTTAAAAATTCACAAATGACCTCCTCACATTCCCCAACAACATCCTTCTCCAAAAATAGTCCCCTCTTTCCTTTGAAGATTGATAAAAAAAACAAAACTGCACCTACAACAGTTTCATAGCGCGCTACGAAACTGCTGTGTGAATCAATTTACACAATTTTTTTCCAAAAAATTTCCTTCTAAGGATTTTTCATAGCTGTTTCATTATGTAAATATGCCACATAACTTGAAATCACCCAACCTTAAGACATCTTCAAAAAGTAGTGTCTTTGTTTCAACCAAAACTATATTAGGGTTTCACCACTTACTTCCTTGTTCATTTGTGTTGAGGCTGACCTCCAGATTTGCTTAGCTGAATTTCCAGGTCCTCAATTTGTCTTGTCATCCTTCTGATATTAGTTCTAAGTCTTCCATTGATCCATTTGACATATCTTGCTTTCTGGCCTTCTGGAATATCTTGCAGGGTGCCATCTCAAACTTGAAATTCTTAAACCACTTTTCCTGACCTCTAGGAATTTTTGTGACTAAAGATATCACTTCAGGAGAAATTGGAAATTCTAACACCCCAATCTTTGTATGAAAACTTGTGAAGTTAAGAGAAAATTCCTTGGTCACCTGACTATGTCCTCCTTGTAGTTTCTCACAGAATCTCCAGCAACCTACTTTTTTTGATATTTTTTCCACTGATTTATCCTTTGTGAGGGCATCCATGCCTTCATGCTCAGTTCTCAGACAATGGCCTGACCTGTGATTCGTTTCTTTCTTCCGAAATTTCTCCAGATAGAACAACCTGGAAGAAAATGCCTTGCTTAATTGAAAAGCTGCCTCGCTTGAATTTGATGAAGAGCTACCTCGCTTGAAACTTGTGGAAGAATTTTGTTCTATGCTCACTCTGGGCTTGTTTACTTTGAACTTCAGAACAACAGCAAGTATCTCTTGCATGAATATGGGAAAGATCAACATGGATATGACCAGGATCAACTAACACTTTCATTTTTTTGAAATTTGAAATGAGTGCGGACAAATGACCCCTAATGAATCTAATGATGGATATGAATGGTTGCATGTAAGTGGTAAGGTTCATGGACTGACACTTGATGATAAAAATCTAATGGATTCTAGAGGATTTGACAACTAGACAAGGTTTAACATGAATCACCGATTTCGTAGTGCATCAAGTGTTAATTCGGGGTTTTCTGCTACGAAAACACCTAACTACGAATCCACGATTTTGTAGCGCATGTAGTGTAATTTTAGGACTTTGCGCTATGAAAATGCCTAGACAGTTTCGTAGCGTGTTCAAAAGTTTGAAATGACCAGACACATGAAACTTTACATAATATGGGATCCATAAGGGGCAAAACAAGGTTGTTGAACTTTATTTGATGATGGAAATGAGACTCTAACCCTATGACTTAGACTCTAAAAACATATAAATGACTTGACCATAACGAGAAACAAGGCAAACTTTCCAAAGTTTAAACAAAAATTTGAGGGTGATAACAGTGGCTCCACTAGGGATAGTATGCCCCCTGTGGTATGTTAAGAACTAGTAGCTCCAGTGCTGCAATCCATTCCTTTAAAAATAAAAACTCTGAAATTCTGCCCAATTTGCTTCAAACTATACCTAGTAAATAATGCTCAGTCAACCTTGAGCTTATTTGCATTTTCCTACCTACCTACCTTATCAATTGTAAACTTCTTTCAGCTCAATTACTGTGAAATTTCCAATGTAGCCAATCATTTGTTTTATCTGATATTTGAGTTTTTTTCACTGCATCGAAGTTCAAAACAGCTATGATATTGTGATGACCACTGCGACTGAAATTGCCTTTGATCTTTATAGAAAAATTGAAACACTAGAGAGTAAAACTCTTCCATGTATTTAGCTATAGGATCCCAGAATACATGATCAGCTTGATGATCCTCATAATGTCCTTTTACTTCTAATAACTAATCTTTAGTCACACAACATGTATTTGATAAGTTATCCAACTGATGTTCTGCATGATTCCCATAGATAATGTAATTTTCCTCACTATTATGATCATTCTTTGAAGTAATCTGCTGCAAGGAATTATAGAACTGATCAACCTTTTCCTCTGCCTGAGGGTTATAAAAAATTTCTTCCAATATTTCTTCTTGGTGTTTGCAATTATTTTCATCTTCATTATGATCCGAAGACTGACAAGTCTGCTGCATCTCTACATCAATCTTGGAGGATGTAATATGATTTTCATAGGTATACTCTTGCTGATTTCTATGTTGCATGTCATGGGATGTTATCATTTCTTCTAGTCGTTGAAATGTATTGTTATGAAGAGCCTCTAAAATTCCTTCATCCATAAATTCATCATCATCATAACAATCCTCCAAACACTGAATAAGACTCGCAGAATGTTTACAACACTATTTGACCAGCAATAAGGAAGGATGACATTCTTTATACATCTCATAGAATTCATCATGAAAATTAGCAAGAGAATACAATAAACCATCTGCTAAACCTTTATACCAAGACCATGATTTTCCTTCTAGAGTGGTCATAAACATCTTCATAAGACAGTCTTTAGGGAACTGAACCTTAAGACTATGTACATGCAGATGAAACCTAACCAAATGAAGAGCAACATTGTCTTTCTTTTCATTTCTGAATACTGGAAGATCATCTAACTAATCAACCTTAGGCATAGGATTTGGAAAACCAAGGATATGAGACCGATTCATAGGGGCATACTTGGCATTCATTATTGCAATGACACTCATCTTGAAACTTCATCAAGCTACTGATCTTCTAGTAGTGGAGTCACCTTCCAATTTGTTATTTGATGTGTGGAGTCGCCAAGGTAGATGCAGTCTCGAACAACTTTCTGAGCTCCTGCTACCTTCAAAAGTTCAGCTTCTAGATTTCGGGAATGAGTAATCTTCAGACTCCTGGTAGACGCACCAAAATGTTATCACAAAACCAAACCCTGATAGGCTGCTAATCAGGAAGACTTTGAGTAACTATTTCAAACCAAAGTTTTGGCTGAGGCTTAGCCTCCTCAACCTAAGAGGGCTCTCTCACTAGGTTAAAGATTTTAGTTTAAAGATTAGATTGCTAACTCTATGGAAAAAACAAGTGAAAAAAGTATAAATGGTTGAACACAATCAATAAACATCCATTGGGCTATGGAGTCAAAGTATGTTTTTAGTACAACCGCAGATTAGCTTACATGGAAGTTAGGGCATAGAGAGTTTTAATCTATCAGCAAAACAAAGACATAATATAGGAAACACAGTTTATAAACACATGAAGGAAGTTAGAGAATTATCAATGAATTCTAAGTAACATGTGTTCATACCACTGCAAGGGAGAAAATGAGGAAATCCATGAGAAAATCAAACACATGCAACCCTCTCTGAATCCTAAGTAGTAAAGCCAAACTTCTGTATTAACATCAAACATACAGTCTTCTACAATAACATAATATGCCCGTTTCTTTGAAAATTGCCAACCCTGAGGAATTCCACCTCTTGTATTTTATAGAGTTATCATTACAATCTTGGATTCCCCGATCCAACATGAGGGGAATTCAAATTTCCCAGCTTGACACCTACTCATACCTAAAACAGACTATTAATTACAAGATACAATTAACTAACAGTCCTAGAGTCCTAATACAATTAGGAGTACAACTCCTTTTATGATAGTAACAACCTAACTATGAATTAAATTTTATATTTGACAGCTGCTCCTCCTTAAATTCGACCTTGGTGATGTCCATAACCCTCCTGCTGGCCTTTAATAACTTCTCCTTCATATGTCCTGAAAACTAGGAACATGTTTCCTGCAATTATGACTTTAAAGAATGCCTCGTATCTCCCAAATGGTGACACTAATGAAAAAAGTGAGATAGTTTATTGTATTTAGAGATTTTATGAAGAGAACCCTCCTTCAGAATTCGAAAACACTTTTTCATGTGGCCAGAAACCGATCTTTAAAAAGACTACTACAACTAGAAAACAGAGTTCCTCTCAGTAGTTTCATAGTGTAAGTTAAACCATCAATTTCTCCCACCTCATTCTGAATTTGAAGAAAATAAAAGAGGTTTTTGTATTTCAATATGTTAGGAATAAAAACCGCTTTCAGTTTTCCAAAATATGCTTTCAGCTGCTAAATAAACCCCTTAGAAGTTGACTACTTAAAACAGAAAACAAAGTTTTCTCTGCTGAAAAAGGCTGCTTCAGTCATTTCGTAGCGCAAAACAGGTTTTTTACATATCTCCTTTATTCTTTGAATTTTTTTCCTTACTTGAGCTTTAAACATTCACAAATGACCTCCTCACATTCCCCAGCAACATCCTTCTCCAAAAATAGTCCCCTCTTTCCTTTGAAGATTGATTAAAAAAAATAAAAATAAAAAAATAAATAAAAAATAAAAAATTGTGCCTACAACAGTTTCGTAGCGCGCTACGAAACTGTTGTGTGAATCAATCTACACAATTTTTTTCCAAAAAATTTCCTTCTAAGGGTTCTTCACAGCTGTTTCATTATGTAAATATGCCACATAACTTGAAATCACCCAACCTTGAGACATCTTCAAAAAGTAGTGTCTTTGTTTCAACCAAAACTGTATTGGGGTTTCATCACTTACTTCCTTGTTCATTTTTGTTGAGGCTGACCTCCAGATTTGCTCAGCTGAATTTCCAGGTCCTCAATTTGTCTTTTCATCCTTCTGATATTAGTTCTAAGTATACCATTGATCCATCTGACATACCTTGCTTTTTGGCCTTTAGGCATATCTTGCAGGGTGCCATCTCAAACTTGAAATTCTTAAACCACTTTTCCTGACCTCTAGGAATTTATGTGACTAAAGATATCACTTCAGGAGAAATTGGGAATTATAACACCCCAATATTTGTATGTAAACCTATGAAGTTAATAGCAAATTCCTTGGCCACCTGGCTATGTCCTCCCTGTAGTTTCTCACAGAACCTCGAGCAACCTACTTTTTTTGAAATTTTTTTCCACTGATTTATCCTTTATGAGGGCATCCAAGCCTTCAGGCTTAGTTCTTAGACAACGACTCGACCTGTGATTCTTTCTTTCTTTCGACATTTCTCCAGATAGAAAAACCTGGAAGAAATTGCCTTGCTTAATTGAAAAGCTGCCTCGCTTGAAACCTGCAGAAGAATTCTGGTTTCTGCTCACTCTGGGCTTGTTTACTTAGAAATTCAGAACAACAGCAAGTATCTCTTGCATGAATATGAGCAAAATCAACACGAATATGACTAGGATAAACTAACCCTTTCATTTTTTTGAAATTTGAAATGAGTGCGGACAAATGACCCCTAACGAATCTAATGATGGATATGAATGGTTGCATGTAAGTGGTAAGGTTCATGGACTGACACCTGATGATGAAAATCTAACGGATTTTGGTGGATTTGACAGCTAGACAAGATTTAACACGAATCCTCGATTTCGTAGCGCATCCAGTGTAAATTTGGGGTTTTGCGCTATGAAAACACCTAACTACGAATCCCCGATTTCGTAGCGCATGTAGTGTAATTTCAGGACTTTGTGCTACGAAAACACCTAGACAGTTTCGTAGCGCGTTCAAAAGTTTGAAATGACCAGACACATGGAAATTTGCATAATATGGGATCCATAAGGGACAAAACAAGGTTGTTGAACTTTATTTGATGATGGAAATTAGACTCTAACCCTATGACTTAGACTCTAAAAACATAAAAAAGACTTGACCATAACTAGAAACAAAGAAAACTTTCCAAAGTTCAAATTTTTTTTTTAGGGTGATAACATGGCCCTTGATAAATTATTCACCCTGTTGTGTTCCTAGAGGGGTATTCTGAAAGTCTGGGATGGGCTCAAAGGGATGCGCTTCCAAGTGGGGTGGAGTGCCTACAAAAGAGCGTGAGGAGGGAGGCGTCGAATAATGAGGTAGAGGGGTCCGTTAGGTAAAACTGGGGGTGCTCCAGCAATAACAGATGAGGGAATATGTGAGGAAATGTCAACCTGTGGGTGAAGTGAGTAACCCAGGGGGTAAATGGAGGTGTCCGGGCTAATTCTGCTAGCCATAAACTGTAGGGATGCTGACGATGGTGGTGTGTAGTGGAAACCGACTAGAAGAGGGGGTCATTAGGCAAGGAAGCGATCGGACATGAGGGAACTGAAACCGATGGTGAGGGCAAAAGGACATCGTGCAGGCCAGAGGTTTGGGGGAACAAAATTTCCGATATCGGGGGAGGATGCGTCGAGATGGAGGCATTGGCGTAAGGGTCCTCGGAGTAATCGACCTGGTCAAGCTCCATTACTTAACCACCTGAAAACGATGTGCCAAATGCCAAAAAAATCCATAACCCGTAAGTGATTGCCTGTGGATGCTGCACCGCCAAGGGGAGTAAATGGGAAATAGGTGCTATCACAGACACGAGGGAGATAACGAAAATGGAGTTGCAGGCAAGTTGGATACCATGAAAGAAGGGTTTGGCTTGGGGCAGGTGGTTCAGTCTCTGCAAGGTGTAAAAGGAAAACCCTAACTTGCATCAGGTTTCGGCCAAAAAATTACCCGGAGCTCCATCTGTTACGACCCCATATGAAGTGTACTTTTTCAAGATTTCATCTTCACTTGTCAAGTAAGTATCTTTCATTATATAATCACATTTGGAAAAATGACTTCATTTTTCAAGGAGATCTATAAACTGGTTAGGTCATCGAACTTCCTTGCATGGAAAGGAGGATAGACATAGTCCTCGAAGAAAGTGAAGTCATTGAACATATCAATGCAAAAGGTCTCCTCTATATGGAAAGGGATCAAAGGGCTCAAGGGATTCTTATGAAATAAATCAAACATCCCTCATCCCTATATAGTAGGATTGGAGACATCTAAGAGATATATGATAAACTGGTAGAACTATTCTCTGAAGATGCGATAAAGAAAGGTCATATCACTTAGATATGATCTACACAAAATTGAAGGTATCAAAGGATCAAGGGATGTCTTCATAAGATCTCAATTGCAAGATCTGGAGAGATGATAAGGAGATAATCATCATTATTCTAAATGCACTAATTGATGAAGAAGGTAACAAATATTTGTGAGGATAAGAAGGCGTTGAAGGCTGGAAGGTTACTGCCTCAACATTGGGGAACTCCACCTGGTCTAGAGCTTAAAGAACTCCTTTTCCATTGAACATGGTGGGTCCAACTGGGGATATAGGGACTAGTTTCTCATTTAAAAAGGTTTAATAATAACAAAAGGAATGAAATCAAAAGAATGGAATGATTTAATAACTAATGATAAAACTTTAATACTTATTCTAACTATCTCCCGAGATAAATCACTTTTATGTGATATAATAGAAAGATTTCCTAAAGCATGTAACAATATAGATCATCTCATACTTTAATGAAAAGAAAGCGTACATAAGAAACTAAATTAGTTAAATATTTAATTAATTTAGTTGATGAAAAACTCAGTCACACAAAAGATCTCATTATCTCATCTATAATCGCAAATCATTCAATATCTCACATCAATAGTGACAATGGTATGTCTCATTTCAAAGCAAACTATAATGAAATATTTAGAAAGAAATAAGTTAACTATCCAATCTAGTGACATAAAACAACAACACAAAGATAGTAGTACCTGATGCATCAAAGATTTATATCTAAAAATTTAGCTTCCAGGCTCAACCTTTCAATTAGATAACCTCTGTTCGAACAATAGTGCGAGTTCAAAACCCACCTTCTCAAAATTTTGGACCCCTCTCTAAATGAATGAAATGGGTTTAAAGAGGCTATTAATATTACAAAAACAGAAAACTTGTAAATAAAGTTTCTAAATACTATTTTAAAATTATTTAAAACTAAAATCTAGGACAAAAAAATGGTGATCAGTTATAATAGTCCTCATGATTGTTTGTTAGACTCCTTTTCTATTCGTTCTTTGAGATTGCATGCGTTCACCATTGGCTCGAGCTGGGGGGATGTATCGGTTGCATACGCATCTGTCCCGTGAAGACTGCATCATTGAGTGCTAGAAGAATTTGAGTAGTAGCATTTGAGAGACACCTCAGTGTAAGCCATTGACTATGCAGTTTCACTATGAAATGCCAATAGCTCTCCATGTTAGGTCTAGATAGGATTTGAATATCTAGATCTTTCCTCATAGACACTTCTTTCCATGATTGTTTTAAGATCTTGAAATATGGCAAAGTGTCTTTTGGGCATTCATGTATCAGTCTGGCTTGTAATAGAGTGTCCTTAATGTATTCAGTGAGATTAGAAGCAATATTTATAGCTCTGATTATGGCCATTTTAGTTCCTTTCATGTTCATATCCCAATCACTGAATACAATGTCCTTTTTCGACTCTTCAATTCTAGGGAGATCGACTGCTCTCCCCTCTGCAGTGCCTTGCCAATCTATGTAGTCTGATACTTTTTCATCAATCCCTTCATAATATGTCCTTAGATCGGATAGTTGAGTAACCATGGAATCACTAGTCTTGGCTAAATCATGAATTTGAGATAATTTATGACAAAAAACTAACTGTTGTTTTGTCAATAGGGTGTCCAGTTCAGATGCCTCCTTCTAGACTTCATTGATTTCGGGACTTTCCTGTAGTTGTTCAATCCTTTCTTGCAGTTGTTGAATCTGTTGGTATTTGTCTTTGCTCTTTGTTTCAAATTGAAGCCTTAAATTATCAAAATCTTTCTGTAAATTAGTAACATTTGATTGCCATTGTTGCTCTATGGTTTGCTTTTCCTGTTGGAAAATTTGCTCCATTTGAGAAATTCTTTGATCCTTTTCTTTTATTAATAACTAAATTTCTACAACTTTGTCGATGGTGGCACTGGCATAAGCTCTTGCATACTAAGACAACCTGTTCAGTTCTTCCTCAAGGGTAGATTAAGCTCCTTTCCAAAGTATTTGGATTGGAGTCTCGCTAGGGAGTAAGTCTGGAGACTGTTCCAATTTCCTTTTCTTCTGCGATCTGCTCATAATTTATTTATGCTTTGGATTGTAAAACACGTCCAATGGTGGAATTTCATCAATCTTGAGGACTATCTCAGTGGTAGGGAATGCATGGATTATTTCCATATCCTCTGGTGTAGTAGAATCTTTCTCTACTTTTGCATTGATGTTCTTCTCACTTTCTTCAGTATTAACAATAATTTGGGGATCCTCGGCAGTGAATGAGGTCTCCCCTTTATCTCTTGAAACCTTGGAGGCTTCTTTATTACCTGTACATAACTCTGTGTCTGGATCAATAGTGATTGCTGCTAACTGTGTAGTAACTAACACTGGTTCTATAGCTTGCTGACTGGAACCGTTTGTGGTAGGGATTTCTTCAGTAGATAGCGCATGATTGAATTCTTCCCAGAATTTATTGAATTGCTTCTCTTGTTCAACAACATCAGTTTCTGTTTCTATAACTGGTATTTTGGAAGAAGAGGTTGACGCTTTGGCTTTTCCTAATCCCTGCTGTAGATGTTTTACCAGTATTTCACGTAAATGGGCATTTCTCCTCTGTTGATATTGCTTAAAGCTTAGCAACTCTGCAGAAATTAATATGTCTGTAGCTAGCTCCTTGACCATAGAGTATTTTGGAAGCATCTCAAATAATTCATTGAACTTATCAGGCTCGCTTGAAAAAGGCATGAGTTTCACCTGAGTTGTTACTTCTTTGGCAATTTCGTTAGGATCATAGTGTCGGTTTGGAAAAACTGGAAAACAAAAAGGTTTTGATTGTTCAATTTCAAGCAAAGCATGCTTGAAATTTTCAAGGGCATATGAACCACAAGAAATAGGAAATGGGGGCCAAACAATCTTCTTGGCATCTTCAAGCACTTTAGTCAGACTGTATCCAACTATTTGATAGGCAATTTATTTGGCTAGCAATTTATCCGGAACAAAGTGGAAAGACATGAGGATGGGCTTGGCTACCAAAAATACGAATATAAGTAAAATTCTCTTCCCCGAACCATTTTCCTATAGGCCTTAGGTCTCTATTAGCTTCAATAGTAACCCTAGGGGATTTACTTCCAAAGGCTTCTTAGTAAATGGGGACTGTGACTTCATGGAAAATTTTGTAAAAATTGGGATGGTATTTAGATTCCCATAGGATGTCAAAGTAAATATGAATGGGGGTAGCATACTGATCAGTCCATTTCCATCCTAAAGACAAAAAATCATAAGAGAAACATATAGAATCCATAATATAGGCACTCATGTAAAAGGGAGGAGCTGTCCTTGCTAGTACATTGCGCTTTTGCCTATAATTATGAATTTTCATGCTCAAATTGTTTGACAAAATGGTTATCCAATCCATAATGTAGCTGCCAGAAGCAGCTTCAATTAAGGGTACCCATTCTTCTGAATTTTTTTTAGTATTGGCTAAACCAAAAAGACGACACATCATAGCAACAACTTGGGAGAAAGGGCCTACAAGAGAAGCCAGTGAATAGATACCCTTGTCCTCGCGCTTGTGCTTTTTAGAATCTTTCCTCTAGTCTTTAATAAGTTTAGCAGGGTTTCAATTCTCCTGCATGAACTTCTGGACAAATTGAGTGTCGTATCTCTTCTGGGGCATTGGCAATTGATACATTCTCCTTAAGTCCTCGAGTCTGAACGAACCAATGATAGTTCTCTTAGCAGTAATGAACTGTCTATCTATTATATCTACATGATCAATAACCCATCTCACCATATCAGTATATGGGAGGATCTTAGGACGAGCAACAATTATGTGAAGGAAATAATTGGCTACTTCCGACCATGGATCTGAGTGATTTTTTCTGAGAATCATCCGCAATAGCTCCTCTCCTTTCAACTATTCTCGGATTTTCATTTTCGAATAATTGGGACATTGCCTCCCAACTAGACGAGCTTACATCTGATGTGCATGTGGTATCCAAAATCAATGGAGCCATTTTGTGAATTTCCTTGGGCGACAAGACTGATTCTGGTGGGGTGGCAGACTTTCTTCTTGCTTTGATTAGTCGAGACATGTCTTTATCCTGTTAAAAAAAAAGTGAAGATAAGAAAAAATTACTCGAACACTGGTAAAGTCATATCAAATAAATGCATGCGTAATGGATAATCCCTTGGTATTAAGTCAAAATTATTGCAAATTGATTGAAAACCTTGAGATTAGAAAACACATAAAGGATCATTAAATTTTCAAACATTTGTTCATGTGGTGTTGATAGATGGCATTATATCGAAAGCGAATTGGTCGACGATTTGATAACGGGTAGGTTTCCGTATGTTTTAGTGAAATGCGAAATGGCGAATTTATCGAATTGGCGAATTGATAATAGAATGCTATATCAACATCTGTCACCTGACAATATGCGATAATGGAAATGCTAATTGATAGAATGCGAAATCAGAGTTTTCGGAATTTCGACGAAATTGATTTTTCGACGTTTCAACATTCGGAACTTCGGCATTTGCTATAGCATGTTTTCCGATATATCCATATGTTTATCCTTTTTAGTGTTTTTTTCTTTGTTTCCCAATGTTGTATTCTTTCAAGAAAAGTAATTTTCTTCCTTAACTTCCTAATTTTATTTTTGAGAAATAAAAGAAAATAAACCTAACTTAGGATATTTTATGCAAAAGGATATTATCCTAATTTTTTTTTAAAGGGTCCCCATTATTCCTTCTATGATTTCTAAGGAAAATGGGGGTTTTTGAATACTACAACAGAAGGTGGAAGACTTTCTTCTTGCTTTGATTAGTCGAGACATGTCTTTATCCTGTTAAAAAGTAAGAGAAGATAAGCAAAAATTACTCGAACACTGGTAAAGTCATATAAAATAAATGCATGCGTAATGGATAATCCCTTGGTATTAAGTCAAAATTATTGCAAATTGATTGAAAACCTTGAGATTAGAAAACACATAAAGGATCATTAAATTTTCAAACATTTGTTCATGTGGTGTTGACAGATGGCATTATATCAAAAGCGAATTGGTCGACGATTTGATAATGGGTAGGTTTCCATATGTTTTAGTGAAATGCGAAATGGAAAATTTATCGAATTGGCGAATTGCTAATAGAATGCTATATCAACATCTGTCACTTGACAATATGCGATAATGGAAATGCTAATTGATAGAATGCGAAATCAGAGTTTTCGGAATTTCGACGAAATTTATTTTTCGACGTTTCAACATTCGGAACTTCGACATTTGCTATAGCATGTTTTCCGATATATCCATATGTTTATCCTTTTTAGTGTTTTTTTCTTTGTTTCCCAATGTTTTATTCTTTCAAGGAAAAGTAATTTTCTTCCTTAACTTTCTAATTTTATTTTTGAGAAATAAAAGAAAATAAACCTAACTTAGGATATTTTATGCAAAAGGATATTATCATAAATTTTTTTTTAAAGGGTCCCCATTATTCCTTCTATGATTTCTAAGGAAAAAGGGGGTTTGTTGAATACTACAACAGAAGGTTATCCGATTAGAAAACTTGTGGGTTCTATGCAAGATAGAAGAAGACAGGTTGGGCAAAAAAATATTCAGACATTTGCCGAAAGGAAAGAAGAACATAGCTAAGAATCAATGTTGTATAAGAAAGATTGTACTAAGATTAAGAAGAACAATAGAAAAGAAGTCAGTTACATCGAAGAAGTGGAGGAAGCTGAAAGAAGGAAGTCTAAGGAAGAGGAAAATCATTAGAAGTAAGAGCTTGTGACATCACCATATGAAACATGAAAGATGTCTGATAGCCAACTATGAAGTATATAACTCTTGAGAACCTCATTGGAAACTTAAGAAAGGAGAAGAAGTCATCTAGGAAAAGTATCATCATACATCAAGTCAAAAGGAAACATTTGCTGGATATGGATATGCAAGATCCTCAAGATTCACGGATCTAGAGTGGAAGCAAGTGTTTCATCAGGAAATCCAACTTGTGGATTTCATGGGATGATGGTATGATGACATAAGAGATAAATAAGATCAAGGGGTTGAAGATTTTTTCAATCAAGGAAGCTGTTGAAAGAAGCCTAGATGACCTAAAGGTAAATGAGGCATGTATGATTGTTTTAATTATTATAAAGTAATGTTGTATGGTTGTAGGTAACATGGATCACGACTCTATCTTGAGAAGCATGATCAAATGTTAGGAATATCCTCCTATGAAAATATGCTGGAAGGCATGAGTCACACTAGATGAAATCAACATAATATGTCCTCATGTGAAGTATGAGGTGGTTGAATACAATTGAAGAAATCTGTTTGGAAGCCCTTGGGAATGGAATAAAGTGTGTGAAGAAAGGAAGGAAGAGATCGTGAGATATCAACATCCAAAAGACCAAGAAGATTTGACACGGAAATCTCTCGGAAAGATATGAAGACTCTGATGGAAGTCTGGAAAAGATGGAGACCCTTGAAAATGGATATATTTGGGAGATATGTCAACATGTATGCAGGATGTTGATGCAAACTAGAAGATGTCATGATGAAAGACCATCACAAAGGTAATTTTGATTTAAGTGTTCATTTCTTAATTTTGAAAAAATATCTATATGGGCTTATGTAGGACCGCCAAAGGGAAGAACTGTGGATGACTTCCAAGAGGACCATATAGAAGGATGTAAGATCCTTCCGAAAATATGGCATGAAGAAGGAAACATGACATGAAGCAAGGCCAGATGAAGACTAATGGATCACTTTCTGGTGAAAGGAATAATGACATGACTGACCCATGGATGAAAGTGATGGATGGTCTGTGCTCTATGAAGAAGCCACACAAGACGAAGACTCCTTAACAAATAAATTCATGACATCAAAGGAAGGATCTCTTCAAGCAGGTTGTTGAGCGGTTGTTGTAGGCCCCTAATTAAGAGGGAGCCTGAAAAACAAGTCTCTTACTTGGAAGAAACTTGGAAATTCCTAGGCTAAGAGGGAGCTTAGGTACATTATTTCTGTAGGAATGAGTACATTCCATTATTGGAATTGATATGTCCTCCCTAATTGAGAGGGAGAGATAGAAACATCATTCTGGTCTTCACCCGGGAAGACAAAATGGAGGATTGGGTAATCATCTGGCATCTGATACTCTTTGAGGATGAGATAGGGCATCCAAGATAAGAGTAGTCGTGGACTGATATTCTTTGAGGATTGGCTATCCAAGATAAGAATAGTCCAAATTAGGTCATACTCTATGAACACCCGGGTGGAATATGTACCTTGAGAGATAATGATTATGGTGTCTATGAATGATTTGTCTCGCTAGCATTGTGCTCTGATCATGTGGATAGAGCTGTTAGTCAAGGCCTTGCTATGTGAAAATGCTGGTTGATATGATGCTATACAGATGGATTACCAACTGGACTCTTCTTATGAGAATTCTTCAGATTGAGAATGACCAAGTACCATTATGAATACCTCCCTAGTTAAGAGGGAGTGTTGTAAAATGTAACTAGGTTCGGTCTTCATAATGACCTGTAATTATGATCTTTCTAATTAATGAAAAAAAGATAATAAAATTATTTTTGTAATGCCTTGCTTCATGGGTTTCATGAGCAAGAGTTTTTATCTAGTTGGTTCCAATTGAGAGGCTTAGGATTTATCATTAGAATCAAAGATTCAATGTCATGTATGAAGAGCCCTTCTTGGGCATGTGTCAATTGTATATGAGTCTATATAGCCCTCCAACGACAAGCACAAAGTCCTCTCTTCATGTCAGCTTCAAGATAAGGTGACAAACTCATGTTGGCTTCTCATTATGGAGACACACCTATTCATAAGTTCATGTCGGCTTAATATGACAAAAAAACCACTATAAATAGGCACCTCAACATATTCCCCAAACACAAAATTTCGGACATCTCTCTCTGAAGTTTTCAGATGGGAAAAATAGAAGATGGGTTCGGATCTCTAGTATAGAAATGAGATAGGATGATGTAGACAAAAAGGATATGTTTAAAGGGTGATCACAGTAAAAGATGAAGCTTATATCTCTCCCAGAATTTGGATCACAGAACAAAAGACACGTTAGATGTATCTCCGAAGTTCGTGATTACAATGATATGAAGTTCAGATCTCTGTCTCAGTGCTAGGAAGAAGTATTATATTAGTAATATAATGAAGCTACAAAGATTCAATGATATCTTTGATGACATGATAGTGAGATTCAGTGCTTCTACACGGATCACAGTTTGGTGACATGACAGTGATGAGTTTTTTTGGTGATAGTGACATGAAAATTCGTTACTATGGTAGGAGATGATCTCAGTTTGTGTAAGTTCTATGTATCGAAGAAGGTTGAGGTGGAAGAGAAGTCAAGAAGAAGGCTGACTGTTAAGATAGCTTGTGTCTTGGTCTTGGATTGGCCAATAGGTCAAGGGTCTTGGGCTTGGTATTCATTAATTGGAATCTCTATAGGAAGAATTTGTGCGGGTTTTCCTCCCAAAGAGTGAGAGGTTTTGGCCCTGGCTTATAGCCTACATTATGTGTCTCTTGTCTATTTATGTTCATGCATTGGTAGTTGTTCAATGAAGAAGAACACTAATAACTTAAGAAAATACAAGATCCTAAGTTAATGAAGTAAAAACACTCACAAGCAGTTACTAATGAAGAGAAATCTCCTAATTCATGATTCCATAGATTTCTCAACATTGGGATCCTCAAGTTGGCCTAAACGAGGGAATTAGACCCCTTGAGAGGGCTATAAAAGTAAGCAGTTCGACCTCATTTGAATATACTCACTCACATGTTCGATCTATCAAGGAAAGAGTTTGATCTGTAGCTGGGAAGCTGGGAAAAGGAGACAAAAGTTCTAGAAGAAGCTGGGAGGTCGAAATATCTTGTTTTTGGGCTCTATGTGTCTCACACATATGAAGAATCCAGGGTTTCTGTAGCCAAAAAGAGGCCGAAGTTGCAAGTCTGAATTGATGGGGAGCGAAATTGTTGTTGGGAAGTAGAATTGTAGGAACAAGTTGCTAGATAGAGAAAAATCCTTCTCTTGACCTTATTGACCATGGGGAGAGTTATTGTGCTTCAATAAGGTCTCAAAAGGAAGTTAAATTACAAGTTTCTCCGATAGTTGTTGGGATGAAGTAGCTGGGTCGAAGTTGTAGGTCGAGTAGTAGTGTTGTAGTTGGCAAGTTGAAGTTGCAAGGAAGAGCGGTTTGGTGTAGATTGAAGAAAGACTTGAGGAAGGGCTGACTTGGTAATGGGAGAAGGACATGGTCTATGGATTGGGTCTTTTTATCTCATTTGAAGAATATTCTAAGACGAGAAGAGTTTCTAGGTTTTCCCCTTGGAGGTGTTTTACCCTAGTTGAGAGCCTATATCTGTCCCCTTTTTTTGTTGTAGTTTCTTGATATTGTTTGATGAATAAATTTAACTAAAATAAAATATAGAAGATAATTAAGTTCCACAAGAAAGTATCAAGGTCAAGAAAATAAGATACAATAAGTTGTCACTTTACATTTTCTAGCATGGTATTAGAGCTAAGGTGAGCAAGGAAGGAAACCATAACTACACTAGAAAGAATTGTTGATAAACGGATAGGAATCTCTCAAGGCCTAAAAGAAGAAGATTTCCTCTTGAAGGGATCTGGTTAAAGGATTGTTGGTAGAAAACCCTTCTAATCTAGGGTTTCTACATTGAAGAAGATAAAATCTACATCCATTTCACAAGGAGGATATTGATCTTGCCAAAAGGAAGTCTATTGACATCAATCTTGGAACATGTCGGTGGAGGAATCCTAGGGAACATCTTTCAAGGACATCATCAAGAACTCTCCAAAGATATTGAAGACATCAAGAAAGTTGGATATATTATTCAATTAAGCATCACATTATCTCATAGTAGCCGAATCTTCAAGTCATGTATGCTCTTTCTGCAAGGAGGGAAATAAGCTCATTGGGGCTTCAAACTATCTAGCATGGAAGAAACTGATTGACATGATACTCACAGAGCAAGATGCAATAGGATATATTAATCGAAGAAATTACTGAACCAACAAAAGACAAGATACAATAAAAAGATACATGAATTAACAAGGTACAAGAAAGGGGAAGTAAGATCTCAAAGGATCATAGTTGAATCAATTAAGGAGTCTATTGTTCCATTTGTGGCAAATCTGAAGATTTCCAAGGCCATGTATGACAAGCTAGTGAATTTGTACTCTGTAAGTAAAACATGTTAAAAGATGTAATTATGGAACAAGCTATATAGAATGAAGAAATTGAAGGATGAGGATATGACATCCTTCCTCATGAGAGTCTCTTAGTTAAGGGACCATTTATAAGGAATTGGGGATCCAATCATTGATTCAAAAATAACCATATGTGTGCTAGCATTTCCACTAGAATGAAGCAACTTTGCAACAAGTATATACTCCAAGAAAGATTCAACTCCCTTTGATGAGTTGTGGGCACAATGAATTATAGAAGAGTCAAGGATCAAGGTCAAGGATGACATTGGATATGATGAGCAAACTCAATCCTTTCTAGCCGAGTGAAAAATTTGAAGAAATGAAATTTTGTGTAATGATCCTTAATAGAAATACAAGTGATAACAAACAAATAATACATGCAACAAATTACAAAAACGAAATATTCAACAAACACCCATATAAAAGATGCAAATGGAGAAATTCTGAGCCATTTTATTATATTTATGCAAGTCAAATACAATATATGATGGAATGGTGCAACTCGACTTGTCTGAAAGGACAAGCATGACCAAACCCAGGTAGGAAAATTGCTGAGCTGAAGGCTGCCCAACTGTTGCACCAATCTGTTGTTGGGTTGTGTTAGATTCTTTCCACGACTAGTCCATGTAGTTAATTGGGGGGTTTGAGGCGTACCCATAACCGACCCTATGTTAGGTTGGGCGGACCCACCTATGGTTTTATGCATGATTTTCACACATGTTTTTTAGACGCGATGGTTTTTGGTCCATGGTTTTGGACGCGATGGTTTTCGCTCCATGGTATTGGATGCTTCGGCATGTATAAATATGTATTGTAACATTGAAACGAACATAATGAAAAATCACGCTGGTAGTCCCAGTTTTGGGATCCAGGGGAAAATATCTGTGTATATGTGTTTTATGTGTTATGCTCTCGCATTGTTTATTTTCTGCGTTTTTAGAACTCGTATGCAGGTAATTTCTGTACGGGGTTAAAACCTACATTTGGTATCAGAGCAGTTTTGGCTTCAAGGGGATGCCTTTGTTGCTGAGGGGTTTTGCTCGGGCCTGTGGTAGACCCTGTTCAGTGGGAGATCTCCGAGATCGATTTTAGTGGTGAAAGAAGATGATGAGCAGTGGAAAGCTATAGATCAAGAAATTTAATGGTCAGAGTTTTGAGTTGTGGAAACTCAAGATGGAGGATTTGTTGGTGGATAAAGATCAGCGAATCGTGGTAGATCCGGGTACTAAACCAATGGGAGTGTTCGATGAAGAATGGAAGAAGTTTGATTGGAAGGAAAAGAACACAATACTATTGTGTGTCTCAGATTCAGTATTGCTGAATGTATCAGGGGAAGCTACGGCGAAGGCTTTGTGGGACAAGTTAGGGACTTTGTACCAATCTAAGTCTCTAGTGAATAAATTGTTCCTGCGGAAAAAGTTGTATAACCTGAGGATGAAAGATGGAGACTTGGTGACAAAGCATCTGAACACATTTAATATTGTGGTAAGTCAGTTAGCATCTATTGATATTAAAATTTCAGATGAAGATAAGTGCATCAGTTTGTTGTGTTCTCTACCGGCTTCGTGGGATAGTCTGGTTATTGCAATAGGCAGCAATTTAACTGCCTTACAGTTTGATGAAATATTCTCATCGTTGCTAACGGAGGAGATGAGACGGAAAAATATGGGGAGCCAGAATGGTGATGCCTTGTTTGTACGAGACAGTCCTAGAATAGAAATAAAAATAAGTCATCGAGTGGGAGATCTAAATCTAGAGGGAGATCTAAATTTCCAGGAAAACCTGTAAAGGTGGTGTGCTGGAAATGCGGAAAGGAAGGACACTACAAAAGGGATTGTAAATTTAAAGCTCCTGATAAAGGAAAGGGATTTGATGATGCTCCTTTTGCAGAGGCGAAAACCACCTCAGATGAAGGTGGGTATGTGTACTTGGCTTCTTCAAGTACATGTAGATCATGAGGCATGGTTGATCGACTCAAGTGCATCCTTTCACTTCACTCCCCATAGAGAGTGGTTCTGCCAGTATGAGAAATATGATGGTGGTGATGTCTTCTTGGGGGATGACAGGAAGGCTAGAATCATTGGTCGTGGAAAAGTAAAGTTGAAGTTGCAAGGTGGAAGGGTTAGAACACTTCCAGGTGTTCTACATATTCCTACATTGGCTAGAAATTTGATTTCTGTAAGCAAGCTGGATGATGCAGGTGTAAAAACAGTGTTCGAGAAGGATACCTGCAAAATGGTTTGGGGAGCACTGGTATTGATGCGGGGAGTTCGAATTGGAACTCTGTACAAGCTACAAGGTAGCATTGTTATTGATGGGTGCAACAGTTCTGTGGTTCCTGAAAGTGGAGCAGAACTAGTGGTATTTGGAGAGAAGACCATGCTGTGGCATCAAAAGCTTGGACATATTGGAGAGAAGGGCCTTCGAATACTTCATGGCAAACGGATGGTAGAAGGTATGAGTAATAGCTATTTGGATTTTGATTTCTATGAAAATTGTGTATATGGGAAGTAGAATTGGGTGAGTTTCCCCTCTAGTTGTATGAGGGAAAAACATATATTAGAACTTGTGCACAGTGATGTGTTTGGACCTGTGAAGGTTCCATCACTGGGTAAGTCTGTATACTATGTATCATTTATAGATGAATTCTCAAGGAATACATGGATATATTTCCTTAAGAAGAAATCTGAAGTCTTTGACAGGTTTAAAGAATTTAAGGCTCTCATGGAAAATCAGACAGAGAAGAAGATAAAAGTGCTGAGGACAGATAATGGTGGAGAGTTTTGCAGCAAGGAATTTGAAGAATTATGTAAAAAGTGTGGTATAACACGACAAAAGACTACTCCATATACACCTCAGCAAAATGGAGTTGCAGAAAGAATGAACAAGACATTGATGGAAAGGGCAAGAAGCATGCTCAGTGATGTCGGGTTAGGACAGGAATTCTGTGCAAAGGTAGTGGATACTGCATGTTACCTGGTCAACAGGTCACCTTCATCAGCGTTGGAGGATAAGACTCCACAAGAGGTATGGACTGGTAAGAAACCCTCTCTTTCACATCATAGGGTATTTGGATGTGATGCATATGTACATGTTCCAAAGATGAAACGAACCAAGTTGGATAGTAAATATGAAAAGTGCATCTTTATTGGGTATAAGGATGGTTTAAAGGGTTATAAGCTTTGGAACCCTGCAACAAGGAAGGTTGTGTACAACCGAGATGTGGTGTTTAGAGAGGTGAAAGATGTTATTAAACATGAAGTCCAACGAAAGGAACCTGAGAAGATAGAGTTTGAGGTAAAGGAGGAAGAATTAGACTCTACAATAGAGGAGGAATCAGAAGATGAAGAGCCACAAACTCCGGGTGTAAGAAGATCAGTTTCAGAAAGAAGGCAGCCAAAAAAGTATAGTCCATTTGTTTTCTGTTCAAATTTTTCTTTATCTATTACGGATGATGGTCCCAGAACTGTGAAGTAAGCAGTAGATTCAGAGGATGGAAAACTCTGGAAAGAGGCCATGGTTGATGAAATGGCATCTTTGCACAAAAGTGAGGCTTGGGATCTGGTGGAGTTGTCGGCTAGAAGGAAACCCATTGGCAGCAAATGGGTGTTCAAGAAGAAGACAAATGTAGAAGGAAAAGTGGAGAAATACAAAGCTCGGTTGGTAGCGAAAGGTTATTCCCAGGTGCCGGGAATTGATTTTGGTGATATTTTTTCTCCTGTTGCCAAGGTAACTTCTATTGGATTACTTTTTTCTATTGCTGCTGCTTTTGATTTTGAGGTAGAACAAATGGATGTGAAGACATCATTTCTTCACGGGGATTTGGAAGAGGAGATCTACATGAAGCAACCTGAAGGCTTTGTAGTTAAGGGTAAGAAATAACTGGTATGCAAGTTAAAAAAGTCTTTGTATGGTTTAAAACAGTCACCAAGGATGTCGTATCAGAAAGTTGATACATTTATACGGGGACTTGGCTTCACCAGAAGCAAAGCAGATCACTGTGTGTATTTTAAATTAATTGGTGACCGTGTTATTTATCTAGTCTTGTATGTGAATGATATGTTGCTGGTTGGAAATGACAAAGAAATTATCTAGGATTTGAAGACCCAATTGTCCTCTGAATTCGACATGAAAGATCTTGGTGTTGCAAACTATATTTTGGGCATGGAAATTAAAAGAGATCGTACAAAGAGGAAGCTATAGTTAAACCAGAGGAAGTATGTCAAGACAATACTGCAGAGGTTTAATATGCAGGATAGTAAACCGGTGAAGGTTCCTATTCCTGTAGGTGTGAAGTTATTTGCTGAACAGTGTCCCAAGGTACACGAAGAGGAAGAGGACATGTCCCGTGTTCCATATGAAAGTGCAGGCGATAGCCTGGTGTATGCAATGGTCTATACTAGACCAGACATTGCAAATGCAGTGGGAGTATTGTTGTAGGGAAAAGTATCCGACTCGGATGACCCTATCCCACTCTAAGGGTGATAGTACCTCAGCAACAACTGTAAAGGAAACTACTGAAGGTTTACTTCTTTATGAAAGCAAAAGAGAATGAAAGAATGCACTAACCGTTCCCTTGCGCTTAATGTCGAATCCAAACTCTTCTCTATGGCTGCTTGCTCCCAGCTCCTTGCTCTATTGCTGGCCCAACTACAATGAGATCCTGCAAAATAGTAAAGAAGGAAACTACAAGCAACATGCAATCATAACTGATTCAAGGATTAGTGTAAATCAAATATACAATTATCACAATATATCATTGAAACAAGAGCATATAGAAGAACCTCAATAGCTTTTATTAATGAAGAAGTAAAGTTCTGAGAGAGTTACAACCATTGAAGGCCCCAATCCAGCAACACCTCCCAGCAGAAAGAATTTCTCCTCTTCACCCCCCTCAAGCAATCACCCAATAGCTCTATAGTGAAACCAACAGCATAGCATTACTTTGCACAAAATTCCAGCCTCCTGAGCTCATAGGAGAGAGCTCAATATATAGATGAATTGAGAAAGGATGAGTCAGCTTGCAACTGATGTGTAGCTGCCTTGTGTCCTCTCTCTCTTCAGTTGATCTTTAGTTGATCTTCAGTTCTTGAGTCCACTTGGAGAACCTTGCTTCCACTTGGAGAAACAGAGCCTCTGACTCATCACAAGGCGAAATCCCTGATCCAAGTGTCATTTTTGGAAGATTCCAGAGCAATGACTCAGTGTGCCACTTGTCCAATCTCGCTCAACGCAGGACCTGCTTTGCAACGCAGGTACACCATGGAGGAGTTGTGTTTCAGCGCAGAAGCCTAGTGGAGCACCTGCTTTGATTTCAGGATTGCTTGTTTTTGAGTGTTTTCAGGTGGAGAACTGATCTGAGAGCTGTTGGTTTGCTGACCTTGTTCCTCTAGGGGTAGGAACATCATGTTTAGGGAACTTTGGATCCCTTAGATTATTGACAATTCATGCCTGTTGCTGTAAGGCACAAAATTGTCTATAACAGATGCCCCCTAAAGTATGAGGTCGTTTATCGGGTGACATGCTTTATTGAGAGGATCCGAAGTTCATTCAATCTGCTGAGAAGTGTCCTGTAATAAGATACAATACAATACATTATTTTTCATACATTTTCATGATCTAGCTGAGGCGGGCATTCCCATGCTCAGCTTTATAAATACATTTTCGTACATAGAACAGACGATCGTCTGATTGTAGACCGATAATTCTCTGCTGAAATTATCATCCTTTGAGAAGGATGATCATATGCTATAATGATGTACATATCAAATGTCTTTATGTCCTGAATATATATCGCAGCCCGGATGGATGAAACTAGATCCGGGGTCTTCAATCTCTTCCGATCTTCACTCGATGTACAAGTCGATCCATGTGAGAATTTCTTGAAGTCGAACATGGAAAGACATCGCTTGATTACCGGTCAATGATGTAAACCGTTAACAAGCGCGAGAGGAATCACCGATAAGGATGATGACCCTCAAGGTACGGCAGTACAATTCACATGGTGGGAATAAAGGACTTGGCGTCGACCACCATGCAAAATCTTCTGGTCGAAGGTCATTGATGTATACCTGTCGCCGGAAGTGAGAAACTTGCCATTGAGGCATGCAAGCTTCAAAGTACTGAAGGGGTTGTTCCTAGATCAACTCCTTGGATAATGAGCTGATGTCGACAAGGAGCGATCCGTCAAAGGAGGGCCTTAATGAATCCCACATCAGTGACACGGAACGGAGCTAGTGATTGTGATGAGGTGAAAACAAACTGTGATGTATGATTCAGGGCGGCGGTCATGAAATGGATGAAGGACAATGTATGGCAGTGGATGGGACACGGTTGACTCTTTGCAGAACAACATCTCTTGAACATATAACGACACTGATGTGATGGATTGGTAGCATTACCCCAAAATGTGGATGGTGTGGCGAGGACCATGGTTATGAGACCGGTGAATGAAACAACCCAACCCGATGTGATACGGAGGACAAAGTGTCATGTTCAAGAGCGACTTGCTACCATTAAAGCTGTGAGGTTCTCCCAATTTTTCCCCAGTCATTGCTGACCAGTACCTCTTTATTTTTGTCAAGCTTGAGGAGGATAACATATGCTTGTTCTATAACCTGCCCTTCGGGCAAGCCCATCGCTATGTTTTAACGAGCCTAGCGATAGGGAAACTCGTTCTCGTCTAAAGACAAGTTTGTCGCTATTTAATCATTTTAACGAGTCTAACGACAAGGAAAACTCGGTCCTTTTCATTTTTAGAGAGTCTGAAAAGGTACATAAAGTCAACCCCAAAATTCCTTTTTCGTCATTTAATCCCTTAAGTCTGAAAAAGTATAAAACAATACAGAAGGGATGAGTTTTCGATTGCTTTAACGAGACGAACAAAACAAGCGCTCGATCTTTTTGTGCAATAATCCCTCAGGTCCAAAAAGATTAAAATCTAGAGGAGGGATAGCTCTTCCGGTCCTTTTAACGAGCTGGAAGGCCAAAACTCGGCAAACTTTTCATATTTTACGAGTCAGTGAAAAGAGCTCAAAGAAGACTCGTCTTTTGAGGAACGAGTGATAAACAGGGATAGCAGCAGATTCCAGGTACAGGTTGGAATTTTCCAATCACGGCAGTGTCACAAGGATGGCTAAGTGAAATCACTCTTCGCAGCTGTTCCTCAAAATGGGTAAACAAACATATGGAGATGAACGATTGGCCAAATGAACGGATGGAGGTGATGGCTTATAAACACGACCAAGGGTTTTTAATATGGCTGTCAAAGGTTACATCTCTCAAGGTTATTTACCGGTTCATTTTTTCTGGGTGAGCTTGAACTGTAGGGGAAGATTGCTCACAACTTATGTTTATTTTTTAACGAGCATGAACTATGTATTAAAACTGCTCGGATTCTTGCGTTTATTTTTTAACGAGCATGAACATTGCTAAAACTGCTCGATCTGGATGCCCCCAGCATAATAATAATGCAGATGAGGCATATGCCCCCCTAAACTTTAAGGGGCAGTTCATTTTTTAACGAGCTTGAATGCGTTCAAACCTTGCTCAATTATACCAGTCTTAATACAAGGAACGCCTCAGATGAGGTATTCTTATTTAAGGAGCTATACCTCACTAGCTACTCCAAATTGGCAAGTTTTAACTTTTGCCCCACATTCCTTTTTATATGCAAGCTGGAAACGGCTAATCCTACGAGTTTAACGGGTTAGACCTACAGGTTTAAAGGGAGGACCTAAAAATTTAAAAAAATAAATAGTCGTCCCGTGCTTGCACTCCAAAAGGTTCGCATGCCCCCAGGTATAAAGAATAATTTCAAGGCTGCCCCTCCTCTGTCCCACCTCTGTTTTTCTAATTGTCGTCTTGCTATATTTTTAACGATACTTGTCTTCTCGTTATTTTTCGGTGCCGACGGTACTTGTCTTCCCATCAGTTCACTTTTTGATTTTGCAAGATCGCAACAGATAAAACATTGGTGTTACGGAGGGAGGCCCTCTTACTTATTATCCGAAAAATGGTTTTGTTTGCTACCGCAAACTAAACTCTCTTTTCGGCGGTGTCTATCATTAGGTTGCTAAGGATGGTGACTACTTGTTGCAGCAATTTCATCTCTTTCTTTGGAGACTGCCCCTACTTATCCTTCAAAACATATGTTTTAATGGGTGAAGCTTGACATTCAAAGATGGTGGCTACTTGCCGTCACAAATGGATCTCCTCCCTTAGGAGAGCCTACTTTTTTAGACAAAGGGAGCGATTCTTCCGCTCACATAACTTTGACAAAAGAACTTTATCCTAGAACAACCCTCTCTTCCTTTCTTCGGACGGGGTACGGACTAGTCCATTCTTCTGCGGAAATTAACTTTATACCCAAGGTTTCCTCTGCCCAAGGCAGGCCAGGGTGCATGCCCCCTGGGTCCCAGTTCTTTCTTTCCGAATCACTCGCATTCATTGGGAAGTAGAACCGGGGGTGGAGGCATTCCTTGAGTGAATAGACCATTAAGGGATGGTATTTGACTATTTGCGATGCGTGATCCTGGAAATGAAAGTTGGTCTACGAGCTTGACCATTCTTCCTTCGTGCGGAAAACACATAACTCTAAAGAGTGAGGACACTATCGCCTCCATGCAATATATATAGTCTCGTCCAAGGAGTAAGTTATAAACCAAGGGTCCCTGGACGACCATGATGTTCATATGAACTGTCTTCCCTTTCAATGTAACTGGAACATTGGGGAGAATCCCTAACGGGTGACTGGTTCCTTTATCAAAACCTGATAGATTTCTTATCTCAGGTAAAAGCGCCGGGGAACCCAGTGCTTTCCAAGCAATAGAGGAAAGGATACTCACAGATGCCCCTTCATCAATGATAGTTCCAGCCATCACCATTCTGTAGATTTGGACGATGATTCTGAATGGGATACTGGCTGGTAACCGGGGTCTGCCTAGTTGATTCCAATCAAAGGATACAACTAGGTTGCTTGGTGGTGGGACCGAATATACGGCCGGATACGACCCTAACGATGTTCCTTCCTGCGATAAAGGAATGGGCGCATTGCCCTGATGCTCATCAGAGTCTGTGTTGATGAAAAGAATATGGACGGTGTCATCCTTATCCTCTTCAGTGAGGGTGTCATTTGAAGATAACTCTTCAATGACGGTGTCATTTGAGGATGAAACCTCTGAAGGAAGAACCGGGTCAACTGCCATTTCGACCTTTAGACTTTCGTCTGGTCTGGATTCAGCAGGTTCATTCTCAATGACTGACAGTTCAGCTGACCACTTGAGCGAGCCAGCTGGATTTTCAACTATCGAGGGATTAGGCACGAGTTTTTGGTATCCAGGAGGAAGTCGTAACGGTGATACCGGACGATCTTCCAAAACTCTCTTTGCCTCATCTAAGAATGGACATCGGTGGATGGCGTGATCGCCTCCACACAACATACAGGGTGATCTTGGTCTCCCTTTTCGTCCTTCACTCTCGCTAGTTGACGGACTGCAATCAACATGACTACCAGAGGTTGATGCTACCGGATTGTGCAACCTTGGGGACCAGTCCCTTAGTATCCGGGGAATACAAGGACAATCACGATGGAAGTGGGTCCCTTTGCAAATGACACATGGCGATTTAGGCCCATTCGGTGCAGTGTGTGGATTTTTGTCAGATGTCTTTTGCTTGCCCCCAGTCGCCTTCGCCATAGGCCCCTTCTGCTTCTTTTCTCTCTTCTTCTTTTCCTTCTTCTCCATGGGAGGCTGACTTTTGCCGGCTCTACCTTGCGAAGATGAAGGATCAGAGGAAGTATTGTAAGAAGTGGAAGGCTGGTGGGTAGTTCTAGACTGGTCTGACTGTTGATTCGACTGCTCAGGATTAGTGGCGATCTGCACTACATTAGTTGAAAAGAGCCATACGGGTAGGCCAATTGTCAATCCTGGAAGTGACAATGTGGCCATATGAGGCGCACCAACATCTCCCCAAGAGGAGAAGGGATTGGGACTTCCGCCAAGGTTACTTCCTTGGTTGGTGGGCTCCATACTTTTTCAACTGAAAGATCAACGTGGGAATAACAGGTGATTATGTTCCGATTTAAAATAAATTTTATTAACGACGCTTTAGACACAACTTTGCTTTTTCATGTTTTAAGAGTCGAGAAAAAGCTAAAGATGACTCTAGTCCCCTTCGATGTTTTAACGAGCCCGAAGTGACAAATGCTCGGATGGACTTTTTCAGTTATAGAGTTTGAAAAAGGCCAAAAGAAACTTCTCTGGAGTTCTAGGCAGAGGGTGTGCCAAACTTTTCGCGAAACCACAGAATACGTTTTACGGTACGGGTGGTCGATCTTCGTGAATGTTGTGTTCACTGCATCGCGATCAGTAGGGCGGTCGACACGGCTTCCTATGGATAAAGGCTTTGTTCCTATAGGGGTCTCCCAATATATATGCGACGGTACGTGGGAGCACAAGTCCGTATTAGTGCCACCGACTCTCAGGAGGAATCACCCACCTTCGTAGAGATCGACAGTCACTATGCTTAACGACGCCGGAACACGTCTCTACCTAGACCTCTATGTGTTTGCGTTATGTTACAAAGCGTTGTTATGTAAATTGAATTTATTTTAATGTTGATCTTGCTTAGCAGTTTGCCTTTAAGGATCACCACGAGATGTATATAACAAATTCCTGAATGCAGTCTAAGATGAGAAGCAAACTTTTCAATCTTTCAACTTTGAAAATCTTAACTACTGAGGGAGAAGAAAGGAAAATCTTTTCTCACAGATCATAGAGCACACACTAATGCAAAATTTCCTAAATCGTCATGCAAACAGTCAAATGCAAAATGCACAATGCATGTATTTTCTTTTCCCTTTCTTAATGTTGATTGGTTACAAAAAGAAAGTTGTTATATAACTTTGATTTCGATTTAAAGCGAAAACAAACAAGTTTGTCCAAAATCAAAAGACACCTTAAGATTTACTTGTTCAATCACTGGAAATGCATGAAATCAAACCATAATGACGAAAGTAAAATGACTAATCAGCTATGGACAGCAAATAAGCTAACTCTTTAGACCAGCAAAATGCCTAACATAGGTTCAGATCTAAGAGGCCAAAGCAAGACTAGTTTACTCTTCGTTATGGGAAATTGTAAATGAAGTAAGAAATACAAAAGAACAAGTACAATTTCGTTATATAACAGAGGCGGAATGATGGCAAGTAAGGTTGGTTTCAGAACTGGTACAAGACTGGTAACTGGCTGCCAAATCTATAGTGAAAACAGGCAAGAGAAAGGGAGGAAACCCCAACTGCACTAGGCAAAATTGGGCCAACGCAGGTGCTGCTCAGCCAGTCTGGCTCTCAGCGCAGGTAGCCCCTTTGGGACCTGTGTTGCAAAGCAGGTAGCCTGTGTACTACCTGCTTTGGAAAACGAAAGTTGCGTTTTCATAGTTTCCGGGTCACAATTTTCTAAAAAATGCACAGTTTTTGCTCAAATCAGAAGCAATCAGTCAAGCACACTCAAAGGGATGATTAGGAGGATGAAAAGCTATCACTAAGAGCTTACAAGGATCCTTGTAGATCAGCTCTTCAAATCATGAACATGCTCAAAAATGAGCTAGAGTAGCTGCCCTCTACTTCGCTTTTGATATAGTCAAAAGCTTTTCGATTTGGTACTCTTTTGTTCAGGAAATGAATAGCAAAATACTACAAACAATCAAACAGATACGATCCCCAGCGGAGTCGCCAGTTTGTTGTAGGGAAAAGTATCCGACTCGGATGACCCTATCCCACTCTAAGGGTGATAGTACCTCAGCAACAACTGTAAAGGAAACTACTGAAGGTTTACTTCTTTATGAAAGCAAAAGAGAATGAAAGAATGCACTAACCGTTGCCTTGCGCTTAATGTCGAATCCAAACTCTTCTCTATGGCTGCTTGCTCCCAGCTCCTTGCTCTATTGCTGGCCCAACTACAATGAGATCCTGCAAAATAGTAAAGAAGGAAACTACAAGCAACATGCAATCATAACTGATTCAAGGATTAGTGTAAATCAAATATACAATTATCACAATATATCATTGAAACAAGAGCATATAGAAGAACCTCAATAGCTTTTATTAATGAAGAAGTAAAGTTCTGAGAGAGTTACAACCATTGAAGGCCCCAATCCAGCAACACCTCCCAGCAGAAAGAATTTCTCCTCTTCACCTCCCTCAAGCAATCACCCAATAGCTCTATAGTGAAACCAACAGCATAGCATTACTTTGCACAAAATTCCAGCCTCCTGAGCTCATAGGAGAGAGCTCAATATATAGATGAATTGAGAAAGGATGAGTCAGCTTGCAACTGATGTGTAGCTGCCTTGTGTCCTCTCTCTCTTCAGTTGATCTTTAGTTGATCTTCAGTTCTTGAGTCCACTTGGAGAACCTTGCTTCCACTTGGAGAAACAGAGCCTCTGACTCATCACAAGGCGAAATCCCTGATCCAAGTGTCATTTTTGGAAGATTCCAGAGCAATGACTCAGTGTGCCACTTGTCCAATCTCGCTCAACGCAGGTGGCCTTTGTTCTACCTGCTTTGCAATGCAGGTACACCATGGAGGAGTTGTGTTTCAGCGCAGAAGCCTAGTGGAGCACCCGCTTTGATTTCAGGATTGCTTGTTTTTGAGTGTTTTCAGGTGGAGAACTGATCTGAGAGCTGTTGGTTTGCTGACCTTGTTCCTCTAGGGGTAGGAACATCATGTTTAGGGAACTTTGGATCCCTTGGATTATTGACAATTCATGCCTGTTGCTGTAAGGCACAAAATTGTCTATAACAAGTATTGAGTAGGTTTATGTCAAAACCAGGGAAGGAGCACTGGACATCAGTGAAGTGGGTTTTCAGGTATTTGCGTGGAACTAGTGATTATGGTTTGTGCTACCAAGGAAGACCAAGATTGGACTGAGTGTTGGATATTCATGGCTTTGTTGATGCAGACTGGGCTGGAGATCTGGATTAGAGAAGATCTACAAGTGGGTACGTGTTTAACCTATTTGGAGGTGCAGTTAGTTGGATGAGTAAGAAACAATCTGTAGTGGCACTATCAACTACAGAGGCAAAATACATGGCAGCCACTCATGCAAGCAAGGAAGCAGTTTGGTTGCAGAGATTGTGTTCAAGTATGGGGTTAGTACAGGGAGCTATAAGGATAGACTGTGACAGCTAAAGTGCAATTTTCTTGGCAAAGAACCTCGCATATCATTCAAAGACAAAGAAAATTGATGTTTAGTATCACTTTGTGAGGGATATGATAGAAGACAAAAAGGTGTTGTTGGTAAAGGTGTTCACTTTGAAGAATACCGCAGATGCATTGACAAAATCTATGAGCTCTAAGAAGTTCTCTTGGTGTAGAGAAACAATGGGCGTTGCAGGGCTGGATAAACGACTAAGCTCTCTTGTGGGCCCCTGTGGAAAGAAAACAAAAAGGGGGAGAATTTTGGGTTGTGTTATATTCTTTCCACGACTAGTCCACGTAGTTAACTTGGGGGTTTAAGGCGTACTCGTAAGGAAAATTTTGGTTTTGGACCCTATGTTAGGTTGGGTGGACCCACCTATGGTTTTGTGCATGATTTTTGCACATGTCTTTTGGACACGATGGTTTTCAGTCTATGGTTTTGGATGATGGTTTTCGGTCCATGGTATTGGATGCTTCGGCATGTATAAATATGTATTGTAACATTAAAAGGAACATAATGAAAAATCAAGCTGGTAGTCCCGGTTTTGGGATCCAGGGGAAAATCTCTATGTATATGTGTTTTATGTGTTATGCTCTGCATTGTTTATTTTCTGTGTTTTTAGAATTCATATGCAGGTAATTTCTGTGTGTGGTTAAAACCTACATCTACACTGCATTGCCTAGAAACTATTGCTTTGCTGAAGTTCGAATGGTTGGAAGGTGCACTGAAATAGCCCAAAAATTTATATGCTTTTAACCTTGGACTCCTTGGCCAAAACCCACAAAACTCAAAAATAGTTTGGCCCGATTTGGACTTCCCAAAATCGACCCCCAAAGGCATTATTCAATCCCCAGCAATTCTACACTGTCTCCTACAAATATACGGCTTAAAAGCCCACCTTCGATGCTCAAAAAATTATGAAACTTTATATTTAGGATCCTTGTCAAAAACCCAGAAAAACCCAAAAAGGATTTTGTCTGGTTTAGACTTCTGATTTTCGACCCCCTTGGAGCCTTACCTCAGCTCTAGTTGCCAATTTCGACTTGCTGAAAACTGCCTATAAATCCACCTAAAAACTTCTCCAAAATCCTGAGTTCACCCATGCTATCCGATACTTGACTCTCCATATGATCTCTTGGCCCAACTCAGCTGCTCCCAATTACCACGAAAATCTGTTGTATGGCCTTTGTGCTGTCACCCAGCCCAACAGTTTGAATTGCTGGAATGTTGGCTTAGCTGGCTATAAAAACCCCGCAAGAACATTCGTCTAATGCTGCTACCTCAGCTCCCCAATTCTCGTATAAGAAATCATATCTCTGCTTGCCTCAATCTCCCTCTGCGTGTTTCTTGGCTGCCGAGAAATACACACTCCTTGCTTTGCGTTGGTTGGTGGTGCTATGTCACTGCCCCGAAACTCCTGAAATCCTTGTAGAACTGCCTCTATAAGGCGGGCACGGATGGTCCCCCGAAGTAGAGGTTGAATCTCCCGCTTGAGAGATTCGTGGCTAAACAACCAGTTGACTCAAGTGATTTTGTTTGCAAAATGTATGAATGAATCCAAAAATGAGAGTTTTTCTCCCTCCTTATAACTCCTTGGGCTTCCCTTACCTCATGTGGGCCCCTCCATTCACCTAGTCGACTTTACCTCCAAGCTATTCGAATGGGCCAATTCAAATTTCCATGTGGGTGGCCCCCACATTCCACTAGCAACCAAATTAAGTCGAATCACCTCCTAAGTCCCTAAGTCGAAAATGATGGGTTCTCTTCCTTAGCCAAAATTGTGCAAAATTGTGTAGCAGCACCCTGTTACAAATGTGTTTGAGAAGGGACATGACAGTTTGGCAAGTCCAAGAAGAAAGATATGTGCAAGGTGCAATGTTTTGGCAACGAATTTGGACAATTTTAAGAGGGGCCATCCAAACAAACAAAACAATAAAAGAAAGGAACAAAGTGAAGCTCATGTAGTTGAAGAAATGGGAGAACTTGGAAAGAAGGCAAAGAAGGAAGAGGTGAAGGATCTTTACTACTAAACAAGGTTCTTTGACTACCAGGTTCTCTATGAATGTTTTTCTTTTAATTGATATGTTATGCATAAGTGTCACAAAATCAAAGCATATGATTTATACCATTATGTTGCTTGGTAGAAATCATCTAGGATAGAATATTAGACAATTTCACATATTATTCATCTAGATATTATCTAACACTATGTTTGAGGTTGTCATCTTGGTTATGGTTCAAGAAGGACCTTCATATTGGAAAGTCCTTGGGAAAGGTGCCATCACAAAAATAGTATGTATTCTATGTAATGTGGAAACATGTTGGTAAAGAAGGATTAAGGATTGCAATGGGTCAGGATACAAACTTTATGGAAAATATATGGATAGCTAGATGATTGGATAAAAGCATAGGCTTTTGGATAAGATTCATGTGTATGAGAATATTGTGAAATAAAAGTTGGATATGCTTAAAGTATTTATGATGTTGGAAAATAATAGAATTTGACTTCCTAAAGAATGTATGAAAGATTATGACTTTCTCTAGAATATGTATTTGATATTGATTAACATCTAGTATGATCTCCGAAAAAATAAAATTTGTAACTTGGTAATCAAGTTTGATCCTTGGGCACTTTGATGCAAGAAGGAAATTTTGAGTGGAAATGGTCAATGAGGATGTTGATGGTATGAGAAGGTCACCATGGTAAGGTAAGTCTATTTAATTTTGGTTTGGTTATCTGGTTAACATATTATTTTGCTACCTAGTAGAATGGTGCAAGAATACATGATGACAATTGAGGCAAAGTCAATTGTATGGATGAGAAGTATTGAGGGAAACTCAATATATGGCACCTGGAAACTATGAAGTCAAGATGTGTTCATCTTGGAAGGTAGCAGTGCGATAAGATAATGTAAAGGTCAAGGAAGATCACTTTCATGAGGAAGGCATGATAGGATAAAAGTTTGGGAAGGCTTAATACAATGCCTTCATGTCAAAGATGGAAAGTGATGAGAAAGAAATATGACCTAGATCATGTCACAAGAACTAAGAGTGGATATGGTTCCATGATACATTGAAAAGAAGAAGGCTCAATGCAAGATATGCGAAGAAAAGAAGGAACCATGAAGCTATGGAGAACTAGTAGTTTATACTTTGATGAAGACAAGTTGTAAAGGTTTGTGGTGTTGGCTTCTATTATTGGAGGGAAGGAATCTCCTTTGGTTTTTAGAGGGAAGAAAGGAGTCTCCTTGGATAAGGAGTAGGGATCTATTCTCAAGATTAAGGGAGAATAGGGATGTCCTCTCAGTTTGAGAGGGAATGATAATTGATGTCACATGTGTATTCTTCTCTTCAGGTGATGAAGAGGGAATGACTTAGAATTGGATAAGAATCTGTGGTTTCCTTGAGGATAGACCATCCAAGAAAGGAAAGGGGACTAATACTCCTTGAGGATTTGAATCCAAGAAAGATAGTAGTCCAAAGGATTGACACTCTTTCAGGATGGGACAGGAATCCAAGAGAAGAGTGGTCAAAGAGGACCGATATTCTTTGAGGACTCAGGTATGGAGATCCAAGATAAGAATAGTCCTAAAAAGACACACCTCCTAGACATCTGGATGGGACATGTACCTTACAGAGGTAGTGTGATATCACACATAAAGCTTACCATCATAATGCTCATGTTTAAAGTAGAGCTTGTTTGGTTAGGCCTTAGGGATAGTGCTTGTCATGATGATGATGCTTACATTATGGCTTATCAATCTGACTCTTCTTGAGAACTCTTCAGTTTGAGATGTGATGTTGTAATGGTTGTACAATTATGAATACCTCCATCGTTAAGAGGGAGAGTTGAGAAATGTAACTAGCTTCGATCTTCATAATTATTGTACTCATTTCAATATGTATCCTATGTAACAAATAAGAAAAAAGAAAAGAAAATTATTATTATTAAAGCACGGGTTTCATGCTCATTATTGATGGCCTTTTAGGTAAAAGTGTGTTATTCATGCTTCTAGGGTTTTTTAGGTCTTAGGATTTATTGTCATGAGTCAAAGGAGTCAACATCATGTTTATAAGACCCTTCCAAGCAATTTGTAATTGTAGAAAAAATAATTTTGAGCCTAGAAAGCCCTAGAATCTCCAAGAGTACAAGTCGGCCCTAGGATCCTCAAGTCGGCCTAAAGGAGGGAATTCGACCCCTTGAGAGGGATATAAAAGGAACTAATTCGACCTCATTTGAATATACTCACTCACAAGTTCGATCTATCAAGGAACAAGTTTGATTTGTAGCTAGGAAGCTAGGAAAATGAGAGTGAAGTTCTAGAGGAAGTTGGGAGGCATAAATATCTTGTCTTTGGGCTCTATCTCCCTCACAAATGCAAAGAATATAGGGTTTATACATCTAGAAAGAGGTTGAAGTTGCAGGTTCGAATTGCTGGGGAGCGAAGTTGTTGTTGGGAAGCAGAATTACAGGAACAAGTTGCTGGATAAAGAAAAATCCTTCTCTTGACCTTATTAACGTT
This sequence comes from Pinus tabuliformis, assembly GCA_031772625.1. Classification (NCBI taxonomy): domain Eukaryota; kingdom Viridiplantae; phylum Streptophyta; class Pinopsida; order Pinales; family Pinaceae; genus Pinus; species Pinus tabuliformis. Next base: position 1,137,504,696 of record CM062804.1, read on the forward strand.
GGGGAGAGTTGTTTTGATCCAGTAAGGTCTCAAAAGGATGTTAGATTAAGGGTTTTTGTAGTAGTTACTGGGACGAAGTAGCTCGGTTGAAGTTGCAAGTCGAGTAACAGTGTTGTAGCTGGTAGGTTAAAGTTGCAAGGAAGAGCAGTTTGGTGCAGATTGAAGGACTTGAGGAAGGGACAACTTGGTAATGGAAGAAGGAATTGGTCTAGGGATTTCCATCTCATTTGAAGCATATTCTAAGAAGATAAGAGTTTCTAGGCTTTCCCCTTGGAGGGTTTTTTCCCTGGTTGAGAGCCTATATCTATGCCCTCTTTTTTTGTTATAGTTTCTTGATATTGTTTTATGAACAAAGCCAACTAAAAGAACATAAAGAAGATAACTAAGTTTCACAAGCAAGTATCAAGGTCAAGAAAATAAGATATAATAAGCTGTCACTTTACATTTTCTAACAAATGGGAGGACTCACCATTAAAAAATGAGGTGCTCAACAAGTGCTAAAATATAGTGGAATTCTTTGTGGTATGGGAAATTTGGAAGGAATGAAACCAAAGGACATTCAAAGGCTTGGAGAATTCAATGGGAAGTTATGTGGGCAATGCTTAGAAAATGCTCTAAAAAGTCAATCACAATCCACAATTGGGGGGATCTAGATCTCAAAGCGAGCTCAGATGAAAGGGTCATAATGAAGCCATGGGTCTTGACACACTTGTGCATCCACCTTCAGTCCCTCCCAAAAAATATGTGATTCCAAGTCCATCTCTATGGTTCCCACCTCAACAGGTCCAATAAAAGTTCAACTTTGATGGGGCATCAAAAGGAAATGCAGGCCCATCTAAAACAGGAGGAGTTTTTAGGAACAATGAAGGGCACATTACAAGGATTTTCTATGGTTACATAGGACACAACAACAACAATGAGGCAGAATTAGAAGCGATGATCCAAGGCCTAACCATAATAAAAAATAATTGCCTCTTCCCACTAATGATAGAAGGTGAATCCAAACTAATCATCAATCTAGTTATGAAAACTCTGTATGGCATGCCTAGTCACCACTATGTTGGAGTTTGGAGGAGGGACTTAACCATTTAGCTGAAATCATGGAAGAGCTCCCAACAATCACTCTTCATCATGTATGTAGAAACTCAACAAGGTAGAAGATACACCTATGAATGAAGGGGTGGAAAACCACTCCTCACTCAAAGTATGGGATTGACAACATCTAGAGGATACTTCTCTTGAACAAGACTACATTTCCTTGGCTAGAAAGTACTTGATCAAACCGAATGTAGGTGCTCAATCAGAAAATGATAGAGGCATGACAGTTAAACCTCATGCCGCTTCTATTCCAGAGGTTACTAAGCATTAATGAAGGGAGAGTGGGAGTGCAGGACACGGGTTAGCCAACCCTACACCCCTATACCATGCATATTTGGTCTAATGTATCTCTTGTCTAGCCTATATCTCTATCTATCATAGCCTCTAGGAGGCTAAGTTTTTCTTCAACATTCAATCACTCTCAGGATAAATGCAATTTTGTACACTATGCAAATTTAAGGACCTAATATAGTAACTTTACATTACAAAAATACATATGTATTGAAAATAAAAGAGAAGTTTTTCCACTTTAAAAATCTAGGCAATAAAGTTATTTGAGATATATTCCTAGAAAAGTGTGCCCTAGGGATTGTACCTTAATGGCATTGAGGTACACTTATGTGATGTTTATTCTCTTGGATTTCTATGTGATTTGGAATGAAGTATATTATTTGTTACTATAACTAAATATTTCAAACTATCATGCTAATGAAAGGTGAATTTGTTGAATTTACATTAATTTCCTTAGATGGATTTTTTTTATATGATTTTAAATCATTTCAAATTCTGATACACTATTATCATTTCTGTCCCATATTCCACTTAACCTCTACATGATTGTTCATTACAATGAATGCATGATTCTAAGCTAAAGATATAACCTTTTAGATATCACAATGCATGACCAATCCTCCTTGAACCCAATGTCCTCGTAGAACCTCCTTAACTGGATCAATCCCTTAGAAGTCTTAGTAGCAACTATGTATTCTGCCTTAGGAATAGATAAGGGAACGATGGATTGTTTTGTTCCCATCCAACTATTTGTTCCACCAAAAAGGGTAAAGACATATGCACTGGTATATTTTCTATAATCTATATACCTTTCCTAATCTATATCCACATAACCATGCAAGCTTCAAACTTTTATTTCATAGCACTCCTTTCTTCATAGCATATCCAAAAATCCATGGTGCGACTTAGGTTTCTCATGATTTCCTTTCTAATGATCCAATATATGAATCCATTATTTGCCATTCCAATTCCAATACTAATTCTAATACTTGTGTAATGTCCACTCTAGTGCATACCATAATGTACCTGAGTGATCTTACCATCCTAGAAAATGGTTTTCTTGCCATCTCTTATTAATATTCGGTTGTCTTAGGTTATGTATTTTAACAAATTGAATCCCACTAAATGATTAGTTCTGTAGACTTATAATGCATCATTATGATTTGTTGAAATATTCCATGAATGTAATTTTTTTAAAAAAATTCTCAACCAAAAAGTTTTCTACTCAAACCATCCTTTTTCAAGCCAAGAATATATCAAACATCTCCTAAGTATTTCATATCAAACTCTTTATCAAAGTGTCCTGTAATAAAGCACTCTGTTGTCACTTAAAAGGAGAATCTCATCTAAACATAGCAGAAAGAATAATTTCTTTATCTTCATTCTTAATTGCCTCCTATTTCAACTTAAGGTGGATAAGGATCTGTTGACATTTATTTTTAACTTTTTTAATTGAGTGTCTAGATTGATTCTCAAGGGAATATGCTCACCAGAAATTATATTTGTGCCACGTGACTCCCCACCCACCAATTTCCTAGGGATTTGAGATTATTCCAATTCTAATAAGTTCCTCCATGATAAGTTCCTCATTATTATTTATACCGTTCATTTATAATTCCTTTTTTTTCTTAAGTTAAAGTTGGCCCATAACCTTTTTATACATGGTTAATCAGGTAAATGTGTGCATTAGTAAAGCACTCTTCGTGTTGCAATTGTTATCACCAAAAAATTGATCTAGCCTAATTTACTAGATGGATCGAAGTACACCATGTAAAGCCAATTTTACCATAGTAAAATTGCTCATTGTGAGAAATTACTCAATAAACCACTTTTGTTAAGTAATTTATAGTTAAACCCTTGAAGAATAATTAAATAAATCATTATTTATTTGATTTTCTTCTTGGAATGATTAATTAAACCATTGTTCAATTATTATTCCTGGTCATATTTGACCCAATCATGAAAAATAAATAGATAAATAATTAATTATCTTATTTTTCTCTAAGAATAATTAATTAATCACCAATTAATTATTATTCTTTGTCAAATTTGACTAAATCCCTTAGTAATAATTAAATAAATCCTTATTTATTTATTATTCCTTAACTAATTCCTTGAGATGATAAATAAATCAGTTATTTATTTATTATTTCTAAATAAAAGTTTAAATACTTTTTCCTTCTTAAACAAATATAATAAAATATTCCAGGTGATTATACCAAGAATGGGATCAATAATATTTTATTATTGCTCATTATTCGAGGATAACTCAATATTTTGTTATAAATAAAAGGGTTTTCCATTCATTATTCACTTTGGATTATTTTCATTGTTGCACTCACTATTGTAACTCTGATTATTTTCATTGTCACACACCATATTTTTGCTGGGTTTATGCATTATAGATGAGAGAGACTCTACACACGCTGAAGTCGTTTAAGGATAGCCAAGAACCCATCCCATAGAGGAAGACTGGTAACATCTATTTGTTCCCTTCACAGACGTTATAATAAAAAATATTCTTTGTATATCTGGTTTCCATTGGATAATTGGAGTTATTACTCTTTCTTTTCACTGTTTAACTATGATTATGGCATAGATCCAGACTTTGGTAGGTTTGTTTCTATCATTTGCTGCAGATCTACAATGTTTAGTAGCCATTTATATTGTTGAGATTGTTTGTCATCCACAATCTTAAGTGGGTTCTTTTCGTACATCTTTGAGAAGAAAACACTACAACAAAATTGGTGACTCCGCTGGGTTTTATACTTCAGATTCATAAACCTAGGTGACCTTTGGTTTTTAGCTTAGGCTTTCTTAGTTTTTCAATTCTCTTAATGTTTCATAGTTTTTAAACCCTAGATTTGTTAAATTTCTGACTTTCGCAAGCTTTCTGGTCATTTTCACAGGTCACAAGAACCAACCATGACAAAGGCGACACTTTTTTCTGAGATTTGCTGACCGAGATCCATGGAGAAAAAATCACGCCTTTTGGCCCAAAAAGTGCGATCTAGAGGCCAGAGCGCACTTATCAACCCAAAAAGTGTGATCCCTACAGGAAAATAGGTCAGTACCTACGATTTTTGGGTTTTAGGGTTTTTCTCAGATCTATTTCTGGATTTTGTAGAGAGCTATCTGTTGGGTTGTCTGACCCCTATCTCATCCCACTTAGGCCTTGATCTACTCTGATTTACTCATCGTAGTCGAATTTAGCCCCCCTTAGGGCTTCAAATACACTTCCACCTTTAAAGGAGGAGTTTAGCTGAGTGATTAGTTTGAGTTTCTGCAACGCTTTCAGCCATATTTTCCAGATCTGTACCCTTCTGTTTCAGATCTATAAAGATAGGTTGTCACCATCCATAGTTTCATATTTAAACTTTTTTTGTCATTCCTTAGGTTCCCATTGGTTTCCCTAGGTGTTTCACCCATAACCCTATCTTTTTGCAGCGATCTTCCCCTATGGTTTTTTGTTGTTGCTGCACCACTTTCCAGCAGCTTAGTGTCACTAGATCGTAGTCACACCGAAATTTAGATCGCTTGAATGTTTTAGTGTATTTTTTGTTGATTTAGCCACCAACTAGCACAGTGTTTGATCCAGGTGGATGTTGGTGGCCACCCACCTATCCCATTTGGACCCCCACAATTGTCTCTTTCAGTTTTCGTAATTGTAGCACAATTTACTATTTTTAGCAGTTTTTCGGGTCCTGAACTTCTGGAGCCGTTTTGAGGCCCTAAATGACGTTTTTTGGGAAATCTGGGAGTAACATGGGTCGATGGACCGATGTTGCTCTTCCCAAAATTATAGTTCTCAGATAGATCTTTCTAACAAGCTATTGTACACGTCAAATGGAGATCGGGTGCCAAAGTTACGACCCCGGGAAATTGATGTACCAATTTACCCAAACAGGGCCCACAATTTGGCGTTTCATCTTCTAGGTTTAGGTTTTGGGATGTGAAGGGTTTTCCATTGTTTCTCAACAATAAATAGGCCTTCGAGCTTCATTGTAACACAGTTCAGAGGCATGTAGCCGCCACATATCTTCTCAGAGATAAGTTACCATCGCCTTAGCTGGTTGATTTCCATTACTGTTTGTAAGCATATTTCAGTATTTTACATTAATGAAATGAAGTATTATTTCTGCTACATATTTATGGTTATCTCTGTAATTTGTTGCATTCCTGTTTAAATCCGGATCAGTGGTATCAGAGCGGCCTACTTTTTCTTTGTTTTTCTTTGCATGTCCCCAACGAGGTCGGGATATAAGGAGTTAGGGCTTGAAATGGTCGAACCTGTGCAAGACCAGCCTCGCAAATCCCGACGGCCTCCCATGGCGGATGAAAAGAAAGACGAGGGGGTAGGAGATCCTATCAAAATCTTGCTCGAAGAAGCCCTCGAGCAACAAAGGAACGCGATGATGGACAACTTTGCGCAGATCCTTCAGCGGCTACCCAAAGGCGATGCATCGGCTTCCAACAGCTACTCTGGAAATGCCATGCCCTTTAAGGTACAAGTTAATTTTGAAATCCCCATATTCGAGGGTCAGATAGACGCAGATGCCGTAGATAAATGGTTAAATATGCTAGAGGGTTATTTTTCTGTTCATGAATTTTCGAGTCGAGAAAAGATTGTTTTCGCTCTTCTCAAAGCAACCCTCCACATCATGGACTGGTGGGAAACCTACTGCAAGCAGAAGAATGAAAGCACGAGCTCACTATTTTCAGCCGCACCCACTTGGGATTCATTCCGGGATGCCATCAAGGAGCAGTACTACCCTGTAAAAAGATATGAGGACAAATACATCAAGTGCACCACGCTGTGACAGGGACGGGACCAATATGTGCTAGAGTTCACCAACATTTTTCATACCCTTTGCACATAGTTGGGTATCAAATATTCTGAGCTACATCTGGTACTCAAATACCGCGGCTACCTACATAGATACATCCAGGAAGAGATGGGGTTCCTGAACATCTCCTCACTCGGCATGACGTACCGATATGCTGTCAAAATCAAGCAAAAGTTCAAATAGAAGAAGCGAGACTTTGGATTTGCAAATCCGAAGACCAAAGGACAAGGCCAAGGTGGGGTGACCCAAGACAACCCATCAAAGCTGCGAGAAAAGAACAACACCACAAAGCCGAAGAAGGACACAGGAAAGTGGTGTGAGTTCCACAAGAGTCCCCCTCATAACACAAGTGAGTGTCAGACCAAGAAGTCGTTGGTGGCCGAGTTGAAGGCTTCCGAATTAGATGCATGTTCCGACCCTGAGCCAGAACCCGACAAGGGGAATGGAAAAGGGAAGCAGATCATTGATGCAGAGCCCAGCGTCACTATTGCCACCGCCAAAATCCAGAAGAATGAGCTTGAAGATCTAGAGGAGGGGGAACGTCTTTTCCACTCACAGATGTGGGTGAAGGGTTCGCCATTGCAATTCATTGTTGACAGTGGCAGCCAAAAAAACCTTGTTTCAGCAGAGGTCGTGGAGCGGTTGGGCCTACCAACTACACCACACCTGCAACCGTACAATATCGAGTGGCTTCACGAAGGACGAGATCTCAAAGTTCGCCAACAATGCCGCCTTCCCTACAGCATCAAGCCCTTCACAGACAAGGTATTGTGTGATGTTACACCTCTGGATGTTTGCAATGTACTATTAGGCCATCCATACTTGTGGAGGCGACATGCTGTGTATGAGTCAAGACCTCATTCTGTCATTATTTCTTTGGATGTTTCATTATACAGGATACTGGAGGTAGCCCCACCTACCGCCACCTCTTTGATCACTGCCAAGAAAGGAAACAAGCTCATCTCCCAGACTAGGAAATTCATTTTCTGTCTGGTTCGCTCCCAAAGTAAGGGGAAGATCGTTGCTACATCCATGACCCCCGCAAAGGGTTTCTCCAAGCAGCAGTAGCAGCAGCAAAGGGATACGGTCATGATAGAACATAGGAAAAACTTCTCCTCACCCACAGGGGTACCACACAAGTTTCAGGTGGGTGACAAAGTTTGGTTACATCTGTAGAGAGAATGCCTTACCAGAACCCATCAGAAACTCAGACCACTCCGACATGGTCCTTACACTAGTACCAAGGCTACGGGCAACAATGCTTTGAAGCACATCATTCCTCCATTCCTTCACTTGCACCGAGTGTTCAATGTGGACCGTCGTTGACCATGCTTCCCACCATTTCTAGACACATCAGAGATTGCAGAATAGCTTACTAGAGACCCAGCTCAGTAGAAGCTTCCTCATCTCAGGGAGGAACTCAACGCAATGGGGACCATTGCTTCCTAAGGGGGAGGAATGATCCAGGTGGATGTTGGTGGTCACCCACCTATCCCATTTGGACCCCCACAACTGTCTCTTTCAGTTTTAGTGTTTCTGTAATTGTAGCACAATTTACTATTTTTAGCAGTTTTTAGGGTCCTGAACTTTCAGAGCCGTTTTGAGGCCCTAAACGATGTTTTTTGGGAAATCTGGGAGCAACATGGGTCCATGGACTGATATTGCTCTTCCCAAAATTATAGTTCTTAGATAGATCTTTCTAACGAGCGATTGTACGCGTCAAACGGAGATCGGGTGCCAAAGTTATGACCCCGGGAAATTGATGTACCGATTTACCTAAACGGGGCCCACAATTTGGTGTTTCATCTTCTAGGGTTAGGTTTTGGGATGTGAAGGGTTTTCCATTGTTTCTCAACAATAAATAGGCCTTCGAGCCTCATTGTAACACAGTTCAGAGGCATGTGGCCGCCACATCTCTTCTCAGAGATAAGCTACCATCGCCCTAGCTGGTTTATTTCCATTACTGTTTGTAAGCATATTTCAGTATTTTACATTAATGAAATGAAGTATTATTTCCACTGCATATTTGTGTTTATGGTTATCTCTATAATTTGTTGCATTCTTGTATAAATCCGGATCAGTGTTTGTAAACCCAATTTGGGTGGGGTTTAGTTAGTTGTTTTGCTATTAATTTTCTGTTATTAATTTTAGTTTATTTTCAGCAAGCTTTTTTCTTTTTTACAAACACGATCTGGGCTTAATCAATAAATACACTTGCACACACAAACACACCTTAAGTAAAGGGCGCTTGGTTTACACTGTCAATCCAACACTTAACATAATAAATTTATCTACCCTCATCGAGACAAAGGCATATTGTTGATCTCCCTTCACCATTTCCATGTCACGTGTGTCTTACCACCATTGTGCCACCAAGGCATTTTTCGTGGAGACTATTAGGCCTTCACCCCTAGTTTCCTCTTGGGCATATTACCCCTCCCCATTGGGTTCAAGTTCATAGCCCTCCGAGTCCCCATACCAACTCTTCTACTCGTTCACCCGATTCCTCATCTGAGTCCGAGCCTCCTTCACCGCATATCGTCACCATGTCTAGACCCACAGCTGGTGCAGGAACCCAACCAAGTGTGGGCTCTGGTTCTATCCCAATGGTCACATCAAGTGGAATAGTCTCAGGAATCGTTCTGGTAGCCCCCATGCTCCCCTTTATGGCTGGGTTAAGTCTACCAGATTTTAACCAGTTGATAAACGACCCCATACACCATGATGCTGGTTGGCCTTCTATGCCAACTAAGCTTCCCTCAGACATCCCAAAGTTTGAGGGTAATGATAGAGAGGATCCTACCAACCATGTTCGATCCTTCCACATGTGGTGTTCGTCCAACTCCATAACCGATGACTCCATTCGTCTTCGGCTATTCCAACGCACACTCATTGGAGACACTGCAAAATGGTATGTAGAACAGCCCTCCACATCTCATTCCATTTTTGTGACACTTGCTAAAGCGTTCCTCTCATATTTCCAGTTACCTCTCCGGTATGACACTGGTACGGAGCTATTGACCTCATTCCGTTAGTCCTCCGCCACTCGCCTTTCTGACCATGTTCAAGAGTGGCGTCAAAGGAGGAGCACATGTCGTGCCCCACCCTTCGAAGACCGTGTCTATCTAGATTGGTTTCTTAGGAGCCTTTTAGAACCCATTGGAAAAGATATCGCGTCCCATTTTCCTCAGACCGAGGAAGAAGCTCTCTAAATCACTCTAAGATATGACTTGATTTATGCGCAATCCAGTTATGTCTATATCGTCATTCCAGGCCTCCCTCGTCCTGGTAGTGCCAATGCACTGGGGGCATCTCATGCCACCGATGGTATCGTTGGAACCCTTTCACACCCTTCGCCATATACTCGACAAAGTTATTTCTATCTACAAGGGGCACTAGTTCCTCCAACACTTATGCCCCTCCTACTAGCAACATGTTTTCAGGGCCCCAACCTATCTACCAAACCATTGCTCCTCCTTAAGCATAGCTTAGTGCTCCAGCCCGTCAAGCATTAGCACTGTAACCTCCCATGCATCCTTAGACCCAACAACCACCGCCCCCTCAGGGTCAAGTGTTTGCACAACAGAGTGCGACCAATCCCCAAAATTGAAAGAAAAAGAATAAGGGGAAGGGTAACAAGGGTAACTAGGGTAATCAAGGTAATCAACCTAGTGAACCCCAGAGGAACCAGCCTAACACCAACAACCAACAACAGGGCAGCCAACCCAAGCAAAATAAGGCTATTCGTACAAACAAGCCTTGTGCATATTGTGGTGTACATGGCCATTATACACATGAGTATCCTCTCTTACCCCATATGCGCCAAATGTGAGAAGCTTAAGAAACTTCTAGAGGTAAAAAATCGCCTCAGAATCCTATGCCATCTCAACTGATAGTGCTCACAAATCCTTTCCCTCAGCAAGGATTTGTTGTTGCTCAACCTCATCCAGGTCAAGCAGCCCATCCCCCCCAACCTTCTGGTCCTGGTGACTACCAGATCCTTATGATGAACTATGATGAGGTTAATCCCTTTGATATCAACTTACAAACTTGGTCGCATCAATATGACAAGCCCTCAACTTCGTCTGCCACTGAGTCCAAAACCAAAGCATCTGTTGAGCCTCTTACGACACCAAATGGTCCATTACAGATCCCTCAACCTAAAGTTGAGGCCATTCCCAAGATCCCAAAGGGACCATTATGCTGTAATGCGGCTTCTAACCGAGCTGCCCATACATATAGTATAGTAGACGACTTAGCGCAATCACTTGCTGCCATGTCGACGCTGGAAGTCCTCCAGTCATGCCCATCTCAAAAGAAATATCTAATAACTGCCTTGGGTGCAATAGATCCTTCTGACGATCGATTGATTGTTTTCCAAGTTGATACATCAGAACATCCCACATTGCCTTCATCTGTTGCTTTCCAGATTCTAGTTAGAATTTGTAATGCCATCATCTCTCGATGCATTATTGATGAAGGTGAATCCACCTATGTGATGTCCGTTGTTGTTTGGAAACAACTCAAGTCACCTGAGTTCCCCCCCCCCCCCCACAATCACTTTGCGTGCTTGGGATGGACACTCCTCCCAGCCCCTCGGCATGCACCGCAACTATCCAGTGACCCTTGCGGGAAATACTGTCCATGTCGACATTGAAGTCATTGATGCCCCTTTAGATTGCAATATTCTCTTAGGTCGTAGTTACACATATTCCATGTCAGCTGTCGCATCTGCAGTGTTCCACAATATGTGCTTCCCCCATGAATGGAAGATCATTACCATTGATCATTTGACTTACTACGAGCCGACATCCGTGACATCCCCTGAGTTCATTATCTAATCGGTGTTAGACAAGCAGTCTCCACCTCCTATCACTAGTGTCTCACCCAGAGTCTATAAAGATTCCTCATTGTTGGATGCTTTCCCTAGTCCTCCCCCTCCCATATCAGAGCCTAACTCTATGAGTGTTTGCATGTTACAAGCATCATTGGCTGCTCTCAAGCAGTCTGGTACATCTGATCTGCAACCATCTCCTCAACACCCTGCGGTTACCATCCCAACCGAACCCTTTGGATCCATCCCCCCAAGACTCCTCCATTTGAGGGTGCCTCTCCTATGTTTCCACCAGGAACTGTTCCTCTAGGTTTCAACCATCCAAGAGCTATTCCGTCGGGACATTACCCTGTAGGCCAGATACCTTTCCTATTTTCCCCCTCCGAGAGTATTTTTTGTCCTTGTCATGGCTTCATTGGTCCTTCCTAACATGAATTTTTGGATCCCAGTATGGTACATCGACCCCCTTGCAAACATTCTGCCTGGTTAGCTAAGACCTTATCATGATTTGACCTCGGTTCAACGACTCATACGGTCCCTGTCGCTGCTTTAGTTCCATCACAACTTCAACAGGAACCCACTCCCTTTGTGAAAGCATCCAGAGAGGGGGGCCAAGCTAAGAGGAAAGAATCAAAGGACAAGGCTCCCCAAGCTCCTCCAACCACTAAGGCCCCAAAGCCGTCACCTCCATACGCTTTATGTAAGGTTGTTGGGCATGCCACCAATAATTGTCCTGAGCTTCCTCATCTCAAACCTTTGGTTCATGAAGCGTTCCCTGAGTCAAATATCCGTGAGGTACAAACTACCTTATTGGGACCAGCCAAGAAACTCAAAATGCTGTGCATAAATCACCCTAGTGCCTTGTGTGACCATCATGGTCACTATTCCCATTGTTTCCCTCGTCTCGATGGATTTGGTGATTCCCTTTAGGCGCTTTGCAAATACAATACCACTTGTAGTGGATCACCTACTCCTCTACCCGTGGATTCTGGTACAACTAAACTAGAACAAGGGGACTTTGGTCCCACCATCGTGATCCCTCCCCCCGATGTTGAGACGACATACACCGCAGGTCATATCCTTTACCTATCATCATCCTTGAGTTCCTCGTAGGCAAACCTTTCTGAGTTTTTTGCGTGCGCTTCTATCAAACCTCTTTCGACAGAATCCCAGGTCTTAGCATCTGTAGATCCTCCATCTACCAGCTTTTCATCTACCACCCCAGATGATGCATATGTGAACCTTCTTTCTCAGGTTGATGCACCAGGTAACACTGCTGCATCATTTAGCCAGTCTTCCTCTCGTCCACCCATCTTCAATTATGATGAGGACATCATGGAAGCTATGTATACTCCTGATTATCCTTGGGACGATATGCACCATCGTGCATACTTCCCTCCATATTTGGAGTCCACCACTCTAAATAAATCTGGTATGCCCATAACATACTCGGGGGGCATATAGGCCACTGCATCTCCTTTAGAGGATTTCATGCCAAGTTGTGCTGAGATGCTTGAATCCCTGTTTCGAGCACTCAAAACACAATGGTGCTCCACAAACTCCTCCTGCTACGGGGAATCATTCCCACCTTTTCATACTAGATCAGTCCCCTCCATCACATATGTTTGCAGGTAGTATCCCAGGCTTGGGGGCATGATGGTTTTCCCCTATCCATCTTCTCAATTAAGTCTCAGCGTAGATCCCACTGGATCTAGGTATGGTCAATTATCCTCCCATTCCTTGGATAGTCTGTCCTAACGAACTCTCTGGGAAGCATATGCACATCACATATCGTAGACATTTGATACCATATCTTCAAATATTCTACTCTATGTCCACAAAGTCCCCATGTTTGACTTAGTGGGTGAGGATGATTCTAGACCTCCTCTAGTAGTCCATCCTCGTTTTCCTCTTCCCTTAATTCTTCACCAGGAACCATCATTCCAAGAAGCAATAAGGTCATCTTTAGTCAAGTAAGGCCACTTGCCTGAAAGTCGTAGATCTCGATTCTGATGGTTGGTTTGTCCGCTATGATCTCCACAAGATTTAGGGCCTTCTCCTCCTCTCAAATTGGAGGGAAAACATCCTTTTATAGGAAAACCCACAATTTTTCTATCTCACATTGCGACCAAACCGTAGCTCAATTTGATGAATTGTTAGCACCGTTGGAAAGATATCATCGAGTACTATAATGGGTTTTTGATGATTTGAAACTTCACCAAGAAGTCATTTTTCCAAGAAGGGTCACTTTGTCGCCCCTAAAAATCGAATTTCTTCATAAAGTGACACTTGTCCAAGGTCCACCTCCTCTTAATACTTGTAGTACCATGTGTCAATTTTCGTCATGAGTAACCATCATTTACTCATGTTTTGATGGTCCCCACTAGGCCTAGTTTGTGTGGCAACATCATCGAGTCACCCTTGTTCAGAGCATCCGCGATGAGTCACCCTTGCATTCTTGGAGTCTATTTATTTCATGTCCCATATCATGACACAACATTCCATTCATTGTTGCATATCATTCATCATGTGTTGCCCATTTTGGCCTCTAGTCATACTGTCCCCATCCACTCCGGAGTTAAGTCAATGCTACCAGGTCAACCATGCACTTTATGCTCTGACAAGGGAAGTCGTCTGTTTGTCCCTTAGTACTACTTTCCCCATTATCCCTGGTGTCAGTCCATCAGTCACATTACTATTTTCCCTCGTGCCTCACCTATCGTGGGCTCTATTCTGTCGACATTAGCTCATTTTTTCCAAAAGAACGACCTAGAGGGCGGTGTATCTTGGTTCCAGCTCCCATTCTTGTTTGACACCTTGGATCGAGCAGAGGGACTCATTATTTCCCTTTGACTTGGTTGCTTCATGTTCGTGATTCATACACTTGATGGTTTAGTGATGCAGCAGATTGTACCAATGATTCTTGGGTGTGTGTGAGATGTTTCAAACCTCATGAGGGTGTGGCCCTTCAGGTAGCCCCCCACATGCCCAAATGCATTCTTATTATGCTACAGCCTCAGATGCTGTTCCGCAAAGTTGATGGGTTCGGGTCCTATCGATCGCAGTGTTCATAGCATGCACGTCTCCTTCAGAGGATCCATTCAGTTTTGCAGAGCCCTTCCCTATTTAGCATGGCTTCTTCGGTTGTTTTACCCTCCCTCCCACCCATTTCTTGAGGGAAAGGCCTTTGTATCTCATGTACTCAGATATTATTGTATTCAGTCCTGGCTCATATTTTTCCAGGTGCTTTATGTATATGGGACACATTTTATTATTTTTTGGCTATGTTATGCCAACATGTATTTCATTGCTCAGTTTTATATTTCTGGGTGAACCATTATTTTTGTACTAAGATATCTTGATGGGTATGGGTATGCCTCCCCCGCCTTATTGAGGTCTGGTACCAAAACATAAAAGGAGACTTGTATTAGTATTTCCCCCTCTGTCCCTGTCCTCTGACAATTCAGTTTCATTGGTCTCTCTCTCTCTCTCTCTCTCTCTCTCTCTCTCCCCTGTGTTGTCTAGTGATTGTGTCTTTACAACGTACTTCGATCATACTTTTTGCTCCTAACACTCGTACGTTGGGGGGCAATCTTTTATCACAAAAAAATGATCATCTAGCCTAATTTACTAGATGGATCGAAGTACACCATGTAAAGCCAATTTTACCATATTAAAATTGCTTTCACTATGAGAAATTACTTAATAAACCACCTTTGTTAAGTAATTTATAGTTATACCCTTGAAGAATAATTAAATAAATTATTATTATTATTATTTTTCTTCTAGGAGTAATTAGTTAAACCATTGTTTAATTATTATTCCTTGTCATATTTGACCCAATTATGAAAAATAAACAGATAAATCATTAATTATCTTATTTTTCTCTAAGAATAATTAATTAATCACTAATTAATTATTATTCTTTGTCAAATTTCACTAAATCTCTTAGGAATAATTAAATAAATCCTTATTTATTTATTATTCCTTAACCAATTCCTTGAAATGATAAATAAATCAGTTATTTATTTATTATTTCTGAATAAAAGTTTAAATGTTGTTTCCCTCCTAAACAAATATAATAAAATATTTCAGGTGGTTATTCCAAGAATGGGATCAATAATATTTTATTATTTCTCATTATTCGAGGATAACTCAATATTTTGTTATAAATAAAAGGGTTTTCCATTCATTATTTACTTTGGATTATTTTTATTGTTGCACTCACTGTTGTAACTTTGATTATTTTCATTGTCGCACACCATATTTTTGCTGAGTTTACGCATTATAAAGGAGAGAGACTCTACACAAGCTGAAGTCGTTTGAGGATAGCCAAGAACCCATCCCATAGAAGGGGGTTGGTAACATCTAGTTGTTCCCTTCACAGGTGTTATAATAAAATATATTCTTTGTATATCTGGTTTCCATTGGATGATTGAATTTATTACTTTTTTTTTGCTATTTAACTATGATTGTGATTGGAGTTATTACTCTTTTTTTTTGCTATTTAACTATGATTGTGGCATAGATTCGGACTTTGGTATTTAACTATGATTGTGGCATAGATTCAGACTTTGGTAGGTTTGTTTCTATCAGTTGCTGCAAATCTACAATGTTTAGCATCCATTTATATTGTTGAGATTTTTTGTCATCCACAATCTTAAGTGGGTTCTTTTCGTACATCTTTGAGAAGAAAACACTACAACATCAATAGTTTTTGTGATTATATTTTTGAAGCCTTCGGCTATATCAACTACATTAATATTTTTAATATAGTTGTACTAGCATAAATACAATGGTCAACATCACTCATTTTAAAGACTTGGTACATCACATATTTGTGAAATTTTTAATACCATTTAACTACTTAACTCCATATAAACACTTTTATAACTTGCACACTAAAATTTATTTTCATTTCATAACAAACATCATTAATTACTCCATATAAAATTTTTGTTTAATACTACCATACAAAAATATTTTTTTTACTTTTATTTGCTCTACCTTGAATTTCACACTTTCTCTCCCATTGTAATAAGATGTTAGTTATTTTAACCCGTAGAGAGAATTTTCCATGTAGGCTAGGGAAAGGCCCTGTTTTTATTATTATTGTTAATAGTCAACTACATAATTATTAGTTAGCTATTTGTAACACAGATAGGGATTTTTCGCTTATGGGTTGTCAAGTTTTAAGCATATTATTTGAGTTTAGAAATATTTTTAAAATTTCAAACATATCGATAGAATTTTAAACGTCGTAAGCTGGTGGCATAACAAAGAGAAGCATAGAAGAAAGAGTAGAAACAACATCCGAGTAAGTAGATTTTCATCGTTCACCATAGTTCAAGTAGGATTTCTACATATCGATAGAATTTTTTGTTTATTGTTAGGAATATTGAGAGAGAGTAAATCAATATTTCTTTTAAAATTGTTATTATACTAGAAATTGCACTACATGTTGAAAAGGAAACGTCGTAAGCTGGTGGCATAACAAAGAGAAGCATAGAAGAAAGAGTAGAAACAACATCCGAGTAAGTAGATTTTCATCGTTCACCATAGTTCAAGTAGGATTTCTAGATTTAAACAGTGTCAAAGTTTATAAACATATTAGAGACTACTTGGTAGTTGATGTGCAATATGAGCCTCCAGTCACATTGCTTTATGTTAAACAACTATGCTTTATGAGGAAGTTTTGAATTGGAATTTCAATTTTAGCAATTTTTTTTGGATTTTGAAATTTCAAAGATTGTTGAGAATGGGTTACATTTTGTGATATGGATAAGGAATCTTTAAAGTTGACGAGATGTGAATTTCTCAATCCGAAACCATTCAACATTTGCGAAATTTCATAAGAAACTGACTATCCCCCACCCTATAACTTGAAGGTTAACATAAAAGGCAAAACACCAAATTATTTATACCTATATAGAATTTAAAACATGCTTCAAAATTTCTTCTATCAAAAATACATAACAACATAAATATAATTAGTATATCATCATTAACATAAAAAAATTTAAAACATGCTTCAAAATTTCTTCTATCAACTTAAATATAAGTACTATGTCATCATTTATATAAAAGAAACTAATAAATCAAATAGTAATGATGTAGTAATATATATCGTTGTAACTAAAAATGCACTTTCTTTGATAACTACAAAATGCACTTTCTTTGGATTAGTTACCAAGTTTGAGAAGTAACTATTCCATGAGGAGTAGCTATTCCAATTTCCAACAAAACTGCTCAAGGCTTTGCGACCCACCTCATCCTTATGGAGCTCATGCCATTTGCCAGGGAGAAAAACCTTAACGAATAGGTTAATGCCCTGTAAATTTGAGTAAATCGATTGCGAGTTTACTACAGTGGATAACATTACTAAATAACCAAAATCCATAAAATTCAACTATTCATTTTTTGTAAGTGTAAAATTTGGATTGCTTATTGAATCATTTGATTTTTTGTTTGTTTGTATTCCAAAATATTTCAAAACTATGCCATTGAAATAAAACTATCCTATATTGTAATATTATTGTAAGTAAAATATAAAATTCTACGTCCCCAACAAACTATTTTTTTGTGTGAGAAATTTGTATGATTCTTGGTTCTCTCGATTATAAATGTTTTAATTTTCTCTTTCCAACTTTAAGTTGGTGTCAAAGCGAAGCCATCACAGCCAAAGGAGCTTCAGTCAACTATGAAACCCTAGTGTCCTCTCTCTTTTGGTCCGCGCGAAATGCATATGCGCAAAAGGGTAAACTGAAATAATAACTAAAATGGTCGGACAGGATTGACAGGAAAGTGTAGATAAAAGGATGGATCAAATCGTTGTTGATTTGGTGCGATACGGTAGTTTGCTGCAAAATCCTGATTCATACCTCTGCAACCGTTGAACTCTGCATTGTAAGCCCTGCATAATTCGACCTGCATCATACAGTGGATAAACCTCTGCAAAAATAATAGATGAAAACCTTACGGTGTAATTAATATTGGTATTATTATGACAACAAATACTACTTAATATTATAATCGGAAAGGTGAACAAAATTAATATAAATAGCGGGAATCCCCCTGATGCTTCAACTTCTGCCAATAACTGTTGAACGCATGGGAAGCCCCCTGATGGGATGCCAGAGTTTCTGGCAAGAAGCACTACTGGTTAGGCTATATTTCGCTGCAGTCCGCTCCTCCATAAACGCATATACCCAATTCAGTGTGCTCTGCTGTCATCAGGTGCCTGCGGATTTGCTATCACCACTGTGCCACAGCTCCCTCTGCTTAGCACTCAACATACCCAAATACTAATTCATTATTCCAGCAGGGAAGAGACTGTGTAACTAATAGCCTTCCTGCCTGAATTCACAGATACTGTCCATAGATTCCTTGGGAAAAAGCAAGAACATTAATTGTCACAGAAAAGACAGACTGAATCTAACCCAAAACCCATGGGAATCAAATTATTCAGTGCAGAAGAAGAGAAGAAAATCAAGATTCATACCGGTGAGAGTTTGTCTGGGCGAGGCCAGAGACTCATTGCTGTTCTCTGTTTGCCATGTGAGTGAATTGACGTGGACGATTCCCAATGGCTTCCAAGAAGCGAGCTAAAACTAACTTTACCAATTTGGTAGATGTTTTTAATAGTATAATTGTGGAAGACGTCACAAAATTTGATGGTATCAAGAAATGGTTCAGCGAGAAATGGTTGTTTGATTATTTGTTGAAAGTTTCTGTTACTTGCGTTAAATATTAATTTTTTCCTTAGGTATTAATTATTAATCTGAAAATCTAAAAATCTTCAATCTTCTGACATTCTATCTAATAGTAGAAATTAGTACATACTACACAGTAGCAACGAGAGGAGTTACGACATAACTAATTAAAATCCTTAATTACCTTACACAAAAATGTACAGTAAAAATAATAATTTTATTAATGAAATTGATGAAGAATTCATTACCTTTTAATGATGATTAAAAAATAATTGTATTAATGAAATTGATGAGGAATTCAATCCTCTTTTACAGTGATTAAGAGAATCTGCTCACAGTCCGTCCTTCAAAATTGTTTGAAGTTATTTAAATTCTCTGGTAGCATCATTGTGAAGCTGGAAGTAGCATCATTGTGAAGCTGGAAGGATTTGAAAATAGGGCTTCCGGCAAAAATTAAGGTACCCCTTATGCCTGGAACAACGTCTGCAAATCTCCAAATCGAACGCTAGTGGAACATTGAAGTGAGAAGTTGACTGCTCAGAACTTTGAACATCTGCAAATCCCCAAATCTAACTCCAGGCTAGCTTGTTGGAGATTTCTGGTAATTTCAAACAAAACACTGAACAGAGAAACAATGCTCTTTTAACTCAGAAAATAATACTCTGTTTTAGCACAGGGAAGAAAAAAAAATTGTTTGCTGGAGATGAAGAACAGAATTTCACACACCAAAATAAACACTCTGTATTTATTAATCAA
This sequence comes from Pinus tabuliformis, assembly GCA_031772625.1. Taxonomy (NCBI): domain Eukaryota; kingdom Viridiplantae; phylum Streptophyta; class Pinopsida; order Pinales; family Pinaceae; genus Pinus; species Pinus tabuliformis. The sequence goes on from CM062804.1 coordinate 1,137,524,234, forward strand.
ACCACTGCAGTTACAAATTTCTTCCTTTCCTCGAGGGATTTCACAAACACTGCTTCAGATGCACAAACAAAATTACTGTCTCATAAAAATTAACTGCTCTGTTCCTTCATTCTTTACACTGCTGTATAAAAATTTTTAATTACTGTCTCATAAAAATTAACTGCTCTGTTCCTTCATTCTTTAGACTGCTGTATAAAATTTTTTCAATACATATGCCCTGCTGCGTTCTTCACATTACATTTCAGTGTATTTCAATCTCAAAAAATTATCTCAGGCTGCTGCGCATTTCACATAGCAAGTTCATTGCATATACAACAACCAAACAAAATTAGATTTAACCTGCTGTAAGAAACTTTCTTACTTTCTTTCCCAAATCCAGCTGCATCTCCCTGCAACAATGCCTTGCTTCAGCCGTTGGTTCAACTGCTCCAGTGCGTCGCCACGCCACTCGAGTCTGGGACACTCAAAGGTGCTGAGTTTCTCCAACGAAACCAATTTTTCAACACCTGACAGTTCTTTTAGAGAAGGACAAGTACAGACGTTTAGCATTTGAAGCTTTGTCAGCTTCTCCAACCCCTGAATTCCTTTTAGCTCCACACATTGATTAACCTCCAACTTCAACAAAGATATCAACCTTTCCAGACTTTGCAGCTCCTCAAGTTCTTTGCAAGACTGGATGCTCAGTTCTTGAAGCTTTGTAAGATTATAAAGCCCTTGTATTGCCCTTAGCTGAGAACAACCAACCAATTTCATGGTCGTGAGTGTTGGCGGCAGTTCTCCTACCTCCACCAGATCATTGCAATCTTCAATGTGCAGATGTTTAAGGTTGGGAGAAACCCCTTCAGGAAAGGATATGTCCCGTATTTTCGTCCGGTTTAGTTCTAGGTATTCTAGCCGATACATGCAATGTTGTTGCTGAACATTGTGAATGGAAGACTCCAATTCTGTCAATATCTCCCTTTCTCCTTCAACAATCCTTTTCAATGGCAGCTCAAGTAACGGGCACAGCGTCACTCTCAGCTCTCTAAGATTGTTCATCTTCACCACTTGTGCTGGTAAGTAGTGGATACCACATTTCCTGATTCTCATAATGGACAGCTGGCTTAATTGTCCCAAGGAATCGGGCAAACATTCCAATCTGTCGCAACCTTCCAGGCGTAATTCCTTCAAGCTGCTTAGGTCACCGAGAGAACGTGGCAGTGTTTCCAAAAAGGGGCTTCCCAGAAACAGAAGATCCAAATTACTCAGGTTCCCAATATCCGCTGGCAATTCTTTCAAGTGAGTAAGCAACAATCGAATTTCTTCCATGGATTGTTGACGTACAAGTTGGGGAGGCAATACATTGATTTTCCGGGAGTTGGAAAGGTTGACATATTCAAGCATGCAGATATTTGTAAATGTTTCCTTCCTGATGGTCAAATTGTAGCAGCTTGCGAAATTGAGATGTTTAAGTCGAATCAGATTCCCGAAGGAATTTGGAAGCATGCGCAAAGTCCAGGAGTGAGAGAGATCGAGGTGCTCGAGATTTGTTAAGCACCCGAAAGAATCAGGGAGTAATTCCATACATGGGCAGCTTAACTGTAGGTATTTCAGCGAGTGTAGATGGCAAAATTCCTCTGGCAAAGTTTCCAGATGAATTGGTACATAATTCACAATCTTTTCAATGTGCTTCAGCTGCCCAATGGACTTGGGAAACTTTAAAAGAGGTGCATATATATTCAACTCCCGCAATTCCAGAGGTGCCTGCAACACAATGTTCATGTTTCAAGTTTCCACTATAAAGTAAGGCATAATATACGATAATTTTTTCATCTCCAAAATTCTTAAACTGCGTTACAGATCCCTGTGCCGGTACAATGATATACCATAAAATAGAGAGGATTTGCTTGCTTTAGAAGAAAATGTGGATGTAGTGCCTATATAATCATAGGGGGAATTTTTTCACTTCTGGTGGGAAGGAGGACCAGCACAAACAATAAAGTAGAGATTATTGCACTATAAGGAGTATTGATGATTAGGAATGGATCACATACAAGTCTATGGGGATGCAAAAGAAATAGTAGATTGGGTGAAAGATTATAACAATTTCAATCCTCCGATATTAATCAATGGGATGAAATGTATGAAGATATTGGTGAGCACATACCATCACATAAATTTTGATCACATCTACAAGGAACAGAACTAGACAGTAGACTTGCTATCAAAAAAAGTATTGATAAGGAACAGAACTAGACAGTAGACTTGCCATCAAAAAAAGGTATTGATAAGGAACATAGCAAGTTTTTCTTTTCAGCATATGAACAAAGAGCCATGATAAATGCTGGAAGCATAATTTTTTCATAAATATTGGAGGTATGATGGACTGTACTTTTTTGGATAATACTAGCCATTACAAGGCAATGTAAAAAGGAGAACACTCCAGACATATTATAAGTTAAAAGAGTTTATTTCTAGAAAAAAGATTTAAATACAGACCGATTGAAAAACCAAGTAAGATGTACTATCTGTTTTTATTAATCTAAATTTAGAAGCGTTTTTTCCTCTGAAAAAAAATAGAGAAGAGGGAAAAATGGTTTTAGCTTTAACCTGAGAATTTCGTGGCCATAGTGTGTCCAATTTGTCTCCCACTATGTCTAGAACCCTTAAATTCTTCAATGGAGTCCAGGAAGGAAGGTAAGAGTGGGGACAGTTATACCAGCGCAGCCAAAGAAGATTTGATGACTTTACCCTCCTTACTATACTTTGATCTCCAGTTGCAAGAAGTTGTAAGTTCTTGAAACGATATGATGTAGAACGACAGTTATACCAGCGTAGCCATGGAAGATTTGATGACTTTACCTTCCTTACTCTCTGATCTCCAGTTGCAAGAAGTTGCAAGTTCTTGAAATGATATGATGTACAACATTTGAACCATGCCAATTTTGAGTTTGGAAGGTCGCGGTTAGAAATGATGGGAGGAGCCGTGTCATCATTAATAACATTCCTAATGCCTCGCACCTTAGTTAATCCCTGTACATTTTTTGAAAACATTCAATAAACAAATAAAGCATAGCAAGTAGATTTGTTTTTGTTTGAATAAGTAGGCTTTAAAACGTTATTGATATGGACACAAGTATTTGAACAACTTACAGGCGATTGCTGCCACAAATCATGAATGTTGTCCATGGACCGCCAAAAACGACGCGGCATTTCCTGCTCCGCAATTTCCCTTCCCAGGTCTCGAAGGTGGTCATGCATTTGTATTCTATTTTCTTTGTCCAACTCCACCAGACATTTATTCTCTAGATTTAAAAACCCCACCAAACCTTTCCAACCTGAACCATCCCAAATTCTGATGGCCATGTCCCTGTCTTCATCGATGAAATAACAGGCGATGTCCAAGAATATTCGCCGTTCCTCTTCATCCAGTGCATCGTAGCTAATTTTAAGCCGCTTCTGAATCTCATCGGGAAGATTAATTTGACGCATTTTATCTAATTGGCCCTTCCAGTAACACCTGTCATTCATTCCGCAAAGGGACGCCCCAAACACTTTTAAAGATAAAGGCAATCCATCACATGCCTTTAAAAACTCATCTACAAGATCTTTGAATACCAGCGGTGGATGAGGCTGGCAGAAGGCATATGAACAAAAGAGTTGTCGGGAGTGTGGTTCACTAAGGCCTGTTAGCTTATAAATTGCCGACTTTACTATTCCTGCTCTTATAAGGACATCCTTGTAACGAGAAGTAACCAAAATTAAGCTATCACAACGAAGAACATCCCTCATTGGCAAAAACGCATCCAGCTGATCGGGATGATCTACATCATCTAATATTACTAGAGCATGAGCAGATGAAAGATACCTTCTAAGCATCTCTATGCCTTCGTCAATGCTATCTATTTGCAGCTCCAAGTGAGCTACATCCTTAACAAGTTTGCTCTGTAAGAAATTTAAAGACATCCTACCTGCCGCCTCTCTTACATTAAATAAGAAGCAGGATTTGTCGAAATGGGAACTCTTCCTATTGAACAGTTCTTTGGCTAGCGTTGTTTTCCCCGCTCCACCTAAGCCCACGATTCCCAAGACCTGGGCTTTCCCATTCTGCCTCTGCTGCCAGGACAATGTGATTTCAAAATCCTCTACTTTTTCTTCTAGACCAGTTGGATATCTGGCTATATTCAAAGCTGTTTTTCTGAGCTTTTTAACCACGCATTTTACTACCTTATTTAACAGCTTCCCCTCATCGCTGGCCATTCACAACAAAACAAACAAAAGTTTAGATGTAAATAAAGACAACTTCATAAATAATAGCAAAGGGAGAGTTAAAATTGGAGTTCTAACCCATAGTAGGTCTCTAGCTCGAAACCGCTTAAGAGTGAGACGTCAAACAGGGCTTTTCTCCAATTATCAAGTGTCTGGGGTTCGTATCTACATTTCTCCTCATGGATATTCAGGGCTAGAGCATACCGTCCACCTTTGTTCGTCCATCGAAGATCGGCGGGCTTTACATTATAAAAGACCGGAATAACAACAGCCCGAGACTTCATTATAAGGACGAGCTCCTCTAGACACCATTTTGACTCTGCATATCCAGGGGAAAAAATCGCAACATGGACAGACGCGGTTTTGATAGCCGCTTCAATTTGAGAAATCAAGTTGTGACCCGCCTGCAATTCCTCCCTATCCAGGAAAGGTTGCAATCCATGTGAAAGAAGCGATAATAAAAATGGCTAGCGAAAGTGTTTTTGATGTCCGGCCCACGGTGACTGATGAATACATCATAATTACAAGTAGTAGTAACGCGGGAGGTGGAGGCCAAAGAAGTGGATGCCTGCAGATCTGCCATTGATATCAAATGAGAAGAGAACGAAGGAGATGAGTAAGTGAATGAAGGTATCAGGGTGGATATTTAGGTCGCCTCGCCAACTGAAAATCTACAATCTCTCTTTTTTACAACGCAGCAAAACGGGAATACGAGACACGGTATCCCCTGCCTGCCATATTTCGTGTTTCTTTCATTGCAATTTCAACGGTCCTTCGTGGAAGACCTCCAGGCTCCATGACGCGTTTACGTCATTATTGATCAACGAAAGTAAACTTTTTGTCAAGCCGAAAGTAGACTTTGGGGAAAGCCGATTGAATATTTCTCACCACCCCCGCTAGGGCTTCTAGATGATGTGACGACGTGACACATACAGAACACATGCTGTAAGCCTTTTGGACGAGAGTAGTCCAGCGAGGCCACAATTTCAATCACAAAATAATGATAGTAGTTTCTGAGGTCATAATTATTTCACCTTGAAAATAATTTTAAGATTTGGTTATTTTTTTACTAAAATTTTTGGAAATTCAAATTATAGCGGCCATATTTCAGGATTTGGAAATTCAAATTATAGCGGTCATATTTCAGGATTTTGGGTGTTTAAAGGGTATATTGGGAAAGTCACAATTTAGTTAAAAATTAATAGAAATTTCCATAAGATTTTGACAAAATTTTGCATACAATTGTCATACTTCAAGATTTTGGGTGCCTCAAAATTTTTGATTGTACTGAATCTATTTTTAACTTTCACCCTAAAAAACAATTCAAACAAAACCACAATCAAATTTTTAAAAAATCTTCTCACCGCGAAAAGTTTATTATCTGAATAAAATGAAATGAAATTGTGACATCAATAAAGAACACCTTTAGAATGTAACGCTTATACATGGTGAATATCCATCGTTTACAATAAACACCTTACACAGTGAAAGAAAGAAAAACTACCATCAATATGTTCGTATGAATCATAAATTGTGAGCATGTGCCATCTTTATCAACTTGGATGTTCACTGAGATAACCAGTGGATACGATGCGTTTTCGCTGTTTTCAATTTGATTTCAACGCTTGATTAGAAGCTGCGGATCATATCCACTAAAGAATTTAATTGCATTCAACGTTGCCCTGTCAAAGTAAAACAACAAGGTCTACTACGCAAACCCAACTCTCTATTTTTGTTCAAGCAACGATACGATGTGTGTGATAAATGTTCAAACCTAGGACTCAAAACCTGCTTACTTCTTTACCCATAACTGAGAAGCATAGCAACTCCACTTGTTATTGATATTCTCTGTTCTTGAAATATTGAACATGTTATCGATATCCCTATATTCCTGAAATATTGACCATTAGTGGTGAAGGTCCGTTCACGAGCAAGTTGTTATTTGACCATGAAGGTTACTATCCTTATGGCGAACACCAAGAGTAGATTAAGTAATGGATGAGATTGTTATAAATGATTATCACTGTGAATAGGTCCCAATGTATTATATAATTCACATATGAATTGCATTTTTTAACCAAAAAAATAATTGTGCACTTTTCGGGTATTAATCACGAATGGCACCGCTCATTGTTCAGACAGCACCGATCACTGTTCAATAACCGGCTAGTGTCAGTATCATCCAGCGCAATAATTGTTCATCCGTAGCTAAAATGTGTATAAATTGTCATCATTAGTAATGAACCAATCAAGTTTTTGTGTGGATTTTGTTCTCTGATATGGTATCGGCGCTGTGAGCTGTGAGGAGACAGAGCTGTGTATTGAGTTTAGCTCTATGTAAGAAAGAAGGCGTTGAGGAGTCATGAGGGCTCTGTAACCTTGGAGTTGTGAACAGTTGTAAATATTCTCGGTTAAGAGCCCCGCTGTGTAGAGAAGTAGCAGAGTCCAACGCAGGTGGAGTTATATGCGTGTGGTGGAGCGTTGTGGCGCTGTGTGCTCAGCTAGTTGCAATTTTCAGCTGGAGTTGCAATTATCTGCATGTGGCTGCGTGTCGTGGAGCTGTGTGCTCATCGAATTGGGGAGCTGTGTGCTCAGCCAGTGGTTGGCTCAGCGAGTTGCAATTTTACTCTGGCTGCCTTTGGGCATTAAGCTGTGGAGGTGAAAGCTGCAAGTCTCAAGCTTGCTGTAAGTGCTATAAGTGAATCTGATTGTTGTTGGGAGTTGTTTTCAATATTTGCTGTGTTGCAAATGTCTTAGTGGCTTCAGCATTGAAGCAAATAATTTTCATGTTATTTGAAAATAGTGAAAGTGATTTGAGTTAAAAGGTTTCAGCCATTTTCTTAAGTATTTTAAAAACAAAGCAAATAAAAAGCAAATAAAGTTTGGTTTGTTTTTTGTTGGGAAAAGTTTTTTAAATATTTGCTTTATTTTAAGTGTTGAGACTAAAGAGGTGTTTGTTTTTAATGAGAAGATTATCATAGAGCGATAAGGTTTAGTATTTGTTTAATGTAGTGAAGAGTAAAAATAATAAAAAAAATAATAAAAGAAATTTTAATAATGAAAAAGAGTTAGTAAAGATTTTTATGGTGCATGTGTGGTGAAAGTTTTCTGGGATTTGGTGAGATTGGGTGTACTTGGATTTAGATTTGGTGGCATTTTGTTGATTGGAGAAAGTATTTTTTTCCATCATGTCAAATTTGTTGCATACTTATTTGAATGAATCCACCAAACTTGATGGAGAAAATTATGTGAATTGGAAATTCAAGTTGCTAACTATTTTAGAAGGTTATACTTTGTGGTCCATTATGAGTGGGGGTGAACCCAAACCCACTGTTGTAGCTTCTATTCCAAATTGGGAGAGAAGGGAGACGAAAGCGAAGGTGTTGCTGCGTATGTCCATAAAGGACAACATTATTCCTCACATCAGAGATTGCAAGACATCAAAAGAAACATGGGATATGCTAAAGGGTTTGTATGAAACAACAAATACAAACCGGATCTTGTTTTTGAAGACTAAGCTTTTATCTCTAAAAATGGAAGAAAATGAAAATATAGGCAATTTCATATCTTGTGTCAAAAATTTAAGTGATAAGTTAGGAGATATTGGTGAAAAGGTGTCTAGTACTGACTTAGTCACCATCACATTAAATGGCTTAGTGCAAGATTATCAAATTTTTGTTTCGAGTCTTTCAGCTAGAGAGAAACCACCTACATTTGATGAATTGACAGAAATTCTTCTACAAGAGGAGGAGAGGATGAAGAGCTTTAATTTGGGCTCTAGTAGTTCAGATTTAGCATTGGTAGCCAAGGGCAAATATCCATAAGAGGAAAGCCATGGGACAAGAACAAAGGAGGCAAGTTTCAAGCAAAACAAAAAGGTATGACACAATCTAAATTTCCAATCCATGATAAGAGAAATGATGATTGCTATTATTGTGGCAAACCTGGGCATCATTCTAAAGATTTCTATAAAAGGAAATATAATGAGTCTAGGCAAAGAAACAGAAGGCATAATGGAAAATTTGTGGACAAAGATACCTCAATCAGTGATGGATTTAAAAATCTTAAATTGTTTGTTTCTGACGCTGCATTGTCTGTGGAAAATGATGAGGTGAATGCTTGGTTCATTGATTATGGTGCATCACTCCATATGTCTTGTAATAAGGAGTGGTTTGATGAATATTATGAAAACATTGATGGAACATATGTTTATCTAGGAGATAACAGATCACTCAAAGTTCAAGGTTATGGAGTAATAGGTTTGAATTTTCCTAATGGACAAGAGAGACAGATCCATAATGTGATGTATGTTCCTGGTATCAAAAATAATTTAATTTCTGTTTCTACTATTGCTGACCAAGATTTGAAGGTGGAATTTGTTAAATCACAGTGTGTAGTGAAAGACATTCAAGATCAGTATAAGGTTATTGCCACAGGAACCAGAGTTGGAGGCTTGTATAAGTTGGATGTGACCAGGAAAAGTCATCAAGCGTTGACATCTACAACAATATCAACAATAGATTTATGGCATCAAAGGTATGGACATCTAAATCACAAAGATTTAATGCTACTTCAAAAGAACACAATGGTTGAAGGTCTTCCTGTCTTGAAGAATGATCATGTTGAATGTGAAGCATGTGTACTTGGCAAGCAACATAGGGAGAAATTTCCTATACATAAAGAAAAAAGGCAAAGAGAAATACTTGAATTAATTCATATTGATGTATGTGGACCTATGCAAACTAGATCTATTGGTGGAGCTTGGTATTTTCTTATTTTTGTGGATGATAGATCTAGGTATACATGGGTTTATTTCATAAGAAAGAAGAGTGATGTTTTTGAGTACTTTAAAGAGTTTAAGAGTATGGTGGAAAAACAAACTGGTAATTACATCAAAATTTTGAGATCTGATCAGGGGGAGAATACAAATCAAGAGAATTTAATCAATATTGTAAAAGCAATGGGATTCTGCAACAATTTACAATGCCACATACACCTTAGCAAAATGGAGTTGCTGAGAGGAAAAACATAACACTAGTTGAATGTGCACGTAGTATGCTTCAAGGTAAAAATATCTCTAATGGTTTTTGGGCTGAAGCTATTAATACTGCTGTTTATTTGAAAAATAAGAGTCCAACCAAAAGTTTAGAGCTTAAAACACCTTTTGAAGCATTTTATGGGTACAAACCAAAAGTGAGTCATTTAAGAGTTTTTGGTTGCAAGGCATTTGTCATATTCCAAATGATGAAAGAAGAAAACTTGATGCAAAGTCAATTAAGTGCATATTTATTGGTTATTGTGATGATCAGAAAGCATACAAGTTGTTTGATCCCAGTACTCATAGACTGCTTGCAAGTAGGGATGTGGTGTTTCATGAGAATACAAATGAAGGTGATAAAATAAATAATACTAGTGTATGGCATGATATTGATGATTATGTCAAATTAGATACAAGTGTTGAACAAGTACAGGAACAAGCATAGGAATAGACACAAGTTCAAGAGCAAGGAGCATCAAGCAGTCATGATACTCCAAGAAAATGAGAGGAGACTTCATAAAGCAAAAAGAAAGATGAAAGCAGTAAAACTCCAAGAAGGTCATCACGTCAAAGTCAAGTACCTGTAAGGTATAAAGATTATGCATTAATGTCTCTTGTTATGAATGTTGTAGAACCTTCAAGCTATGAGGAAGCTAAAGAATATGAAGAATGGAGAGATGCAATGAATGAAGAATATAACTCTATAATGAAGAATGACACATGGGAATTAATAGAATTGCCTAAAAACAAAGTTCCCATAGGATGAAAATAGCTTTATAAATCCAAGTTTAATGTTGATGGAAGTATTGATAAACATAGAGCTAGATTGGTTGCAAAAGGATATTCACAAAAGGAGGGAATTGATTATGAATATACTTTTGCACCTATAGCTAAGTTGAACACAATTAGAATCATGATTGCATTAGCTACAAAATATAATTGGAAAATGCATCAGTTTAGATGTCAAATCTGCATTACTGAATGGTGAGTTAAAAGAAGAAGTTTATTTGGTTCAGCCTGAAGGGTTTGTAAAACAGGGACAGGAGCATTTGGTTTGAAGGTTAAAGAAAGCTTTATATGGTTTGAAACAAGCACCAAGATCATGGTATGTGAAAATTGATTCTTTCTTTTATGAGAAAGGTTTTATGAGAAGCAAAAATGATCCTAACTTGTACATCAAAGAAGATGAAGCCAAGAATGTTGCTTTAATATCTGTATATGTTGATGATCTTATCATAACAGAAAATGCATGCAAGTTGATTAAAGAAATTAAAAATCAGTTGTCACATGTATTTGAGATGAAGGATCTTGGTGAATTGCATTATTGTTTAGGTCTTGAAGTTTGGAGGGAATCTGGTAAGACACTAATCACAAAAAGCAAATAGACAAGGGAAATTCTTAAAAGATTCAATATGACTGAATGCAAGGCAACATCTACTCCTTTAGAACATAATGTCAAATTGTGCAGTGATGATGGAACCAAAGAGGTGAATGGAACTATGTACTGTCAACTGGTGGGAAGTTTGAACTATCTCACGACTACCAGGCCAGATATAGCATATTCTATCAGCATACTTAGTCAGTTCATGGCTAAGCCTTGTGAAAGCCATTGGAAAGCAGCAAAGAAAGTCCTTCGATATCTGAAAGGAACACTTAATTTTGGTATTATGTACACTGATGAATTTGATGTTGAATTGGCAGGTTATTCTGATTCTGACTAGGGTGGAAATCTAAATGATAGGAAATCTACTACTAGATACATGTTCAATATTGGTTCAGGACCAATATCATGAAGCAGTAAGAAACAACCAACTATTTCATTGTCATCCATTGAAGCTGAGTATAAATCATTATGCAGTGCTACCTATGAAGCAATATGGCTCAGAAGGATACTTGAAGATGTTGGAGAAACACAACAAGCACCTATAGTAATCAGATGTGACAATCAAAGCATTATCAAATTGGCAAACAATCCTATATATCATGCAAGGACAAAACACATTGACACACAACATCATTTTGTAAGAGAAAAATTGCAATCAAAAGAAATTGACTTATTATATTGTAATACAAATGAAAATGTGGCTGACATATTCACCAAGCCTCTTGGAAAGGCTAAATTTGAAATGTGTAGAAGAAAGTTGTGCATTGTAGAAAATCCAAATTATGTTGTAAGCCTCGCTGAGACTTAGACCAGTAGGCAAGTTAACATGTAGATTGTGATTAAGGGGAGGTGTCAGGTCTTAATCACGAACGACACCGCTCACTGTTTAGATGGCGCCGATCACTGTTCAATAGCTGGCTAGTGTCAGTATCATCTGGCAGAATAATTGTTCATCCGTAGATAAAATGTGTATAAATTGCCATGATTAGTAATGAACCGATCAAGTTTTTGTGTGGATTTTGTTCTCTGATAGCACTATCACTTGATTAATTAAATTTTATGTCATTATGTTAAGGATGGAGGCCATTCGTTTTTATGGCATTGATATATTAATTAAGTTTTATGTCATTATGGGATGGAGGTCATTTGTTTTTATGGTATTGATATATTATGTGGATATAGTACATATGCATAATTTTCTATATCTATATATTAATTGTTAATTTTAGAAAGACACACAATTAACGTAAAAAAAAATTAATATTATTATATTCGAAGGAAAATTAAGTTACTAATTCTAAGTGGGATGTTATAAACATTTACAAGTTATTTATATAGTGTGAACAATTTTTCTTTCTTTTAGGTGTGATATAAAATAATATTAATAGAACTAAGCATTTATTTAAACTAGTGAATTAATTGAGTGTAGAAATCATATTATTTTCTATATCTATATATTAATTGCTAATTTTAGAAAGGCACACCACTAACGAATAATGTAAAAATAAATAAATAATATTATTATATTTGAAGAAAAATTAAGTTACTAATTCTAAGTGGGATGTTATAAACATTTACAAGTTATTTATATAGTGTAAACAATTTTTCTTTCTTTTAGTTGTGATATAAAATAATATTAATATGTCAACAGAACTAAGCATTTATTTAAACTAGTGAATTAATTGAGTGTATAAATCATAATTTAATCCAATAATTAACAATCACACCATGAAAGGAAAGGATAGATAGAGCAAACAAATCTTATTGTAAGAATACAAATTTTACCTTTAAAATCTAAAAAAGAAAACTAGCATTTAATGGTTTTGTCTATGTTGTTTTATTAACAATCGTAGAATTACAACTGCTTTTTGGCTCTCTAGAACATAAAATTATAAACATGCCATTGTTCTCCTCTCTACCAAATAAAGTCATTCTCCAGAGTTATGTAGAAGCTTATAAATGAAATTAGTTTGTTGATAGCAATTAGAAGACCAAGCACAATAGACCATCGAGCGCTCCAATTGTTTTCCTCCTAGGTTATTTTATTGATAGTCTTCCAATTGTTTTCTTCCGAAGTTATTTCATTGCGTTTTGACTCATTATTGCTTATTGTTATTTTGTTAATATTCACCTATTTTATGTCTTTCTTAGTTATGTAATATTTTGAAAAAATATAGTCTTTAGCGTTAGCTTAATTGATCACGTCTTTACTGTCAAAAAGCACCATTTTTATTATTGAGAGGTCACGGGTTCAATTTGCTGGGGTCAACCTCCTTAATTGAATTAGCAAGAAGTTATCCCTTCTATGAATATCTTTCTTTGGTACAAATATTCTGTGAATAAAAAAATAAATAAAAAATATCTTCCCAAGCCATAAACCACATAGAAAATAAATAAAAAATATTGAAAACATATTTAATAAATCACAATATTAAAATGCCACTCCAAATTTATAATCAATTTCATAACTTTAGGCTTCTTGCATAACTAAACCATTAAGTTTTAATAATCATAAAGGCTTCCATAGTCATTCAATTATTATTAATTATTTACCTCTCCAAAGTTCAATTTAAAACCAAGGAAATGTAAGGTTTATGATGTGTTCTAAATTGTGCTATTTATTATTTTATTAATTATTCTCATATTTACTATTTTGAAATGTCAATATCAATGAGATTTTAAGCTATTAATATTAAAAATTTTATCAAAACAATTTTATTTACTTTTACATAAATATTTCCGATACAAATTTTTAATATTAATCATTATTCAAAAATTACTCAAAGCTTTATGGTTTGAAAAATAATAATAATAATAACAACAATCCGTCGACACAACTATTCAAATTCTAATTATAATTTTTAATTAGTTAGGTTAGGGAAAGATTTGTATTTCTGAAGCGTGGGCGTACCCACCTCAGATTGTTATTATAGTCCTTATCCAGAGTATATCCATGTGCAAACGCATTTCGACTTGGTATTGCACTATTTTACATATTTCAGTGTTCTGTTTACCCATTCTAGCTTTGCATCTTTAAAAGATTAAAAAACGGTCAATAATAGTTTTGGATCAAGACATTCTTAATTCCATCGTATGATACTCGTAGTCAGCGAGAACTTTCCAATGAAACCAGATTTACTGAACTCTGACGAGAACTTTCCAATGAAACCAGATTTACCGAACTCTGATTCTGTAAAGCCAATTTATAATTGTCGAAAGTTGGGAGCGTGTCGCTAACAAAAATAAAGTGGTTTAACTTGAGGGATTAAAAATGGATTTCATTAGCACCGGAAGTAACTTCCGACATTTCCTTGGTTTAATGCAGGGGAAGGTTTTTAATGGTGCGACTAAAACGGATGTTTGATAATGGGAATGGTTCATGTTTTCAAAGAAAGTGCAGTGAACAATAATTCCTTAACTTTTCACCATCGAATTATTTGCCATGAAACTTCCTCCACCTTTCCAACCAGCTCACAAGGATAATCATTCAATCATTTCAATCTACATGTGTTGCCAATGACCAGACATCCGTGATTCACATTAAAAGATATCATGACAATATTGGTTACAAGTCTTGGAATAGGTGAGTGGCCATCAATATCTACCTGGATCAGCGAGCCAGAGTTCTTCAATGGAAAAATAACATGAAAAAAATTAAAGATAATGAGAGACATAAAGTTACCTCATTTGAAGAGATCAAGGAAGTTGCAATCTGACACTTTTCAAATCATTTTATGGCAGGAGCCTCGGTCTCCTTGGAGAAGGAAGAATCTATTCTTCAACACACCCCTTATATAATCTTTGCCCAAGAAAATAAAGAACTTGATAAGGATATATCTAAGGAGGAGGTTCTCACAACAATCTAGGGGTTGGAGCTAGACAAGGCGCAAGCCCGAATGGTTTCTTGATTAATTTTCATCGGACATGTTGGAACCTAATCAAGCTTGATTATGTTCATATGATAAGGTATGTGCACAAATCATATAGGATGGAAGGGGCTATCGATTCTATTTTTCTTGCCCTCATTCCGAAACAATCTAACCCTTCTTCCTTCTCACGATTTTTCCCAATATCCTTATGCAATTTTTCTTACAAGATTTTATCCAAGGTCATTGCCAATAAAGTGAAAGTTCTCTTACCAAAGCTCATTTCCAAATCACAAGGGTGATTCATGTCAAACCGACAAATTTGGGATAATATTTCTTGCTCGGAAGGCTATCTATTCCAACAAAGTTAGGGGTGAAAAGGGAATGGTTATTAAAATAGATATGGAAAATGCTTTTGGCAGGGTAAGCCACTCCTTATTCAAGGTTATGGAAAAATTTGGCTTCTAAGTCCTCATTTATCAATGGGATTACTATCTGCACTTACAGGTTATGGATATGCCCTTTGGTCAATGGTAAAGCCTCCTCTTTCTTTCAAGCAAAGAGGGGTCTTAGGCAAGGGTGTCCCCTCTTCCTCTTCTATATATCATCTTGGCTAAATCCTTGGGTAGAATGTTGAATTATGAAAGGGATGTTGGTAACCTTCTAAGAATCCAGATAGTCAAATGTGTCAAATGAATAAATCACTCACAGTGCGTGGATAACATTATCTTTATGGCTGCTACCTTTGTTGGAAATTAATGCTTACATTCCATATTTGAGAAATTGGTTTGTGATGGTTGAGAAATTCTCTCAACCACTCTCTCTAAATTAGGAATAAGTTGGATCTCAAAAACTCTATTTAATAGAGTGATCTGAATGTAATCGGCGTGTGAGTGTGTTTACACATGCACCATTTGTGCATAATATATGATTGGTTTTCTGTGATTGTGTGTTTTTTAGCTGTTTTTATCATGGTATCAGAGCTAGATCTGAACCTGTGTTGTGAGGAGGTCCAAGCTCAGGACTGTTGCAACCTGAGTATTCTGTAAGAAATAAATGCTTCAACTGTTTCGGTCTTCTGCGTGGCCAGAACTCCTCTCTTCATCATCAACCTGCGGTTCGCTTGCCATTTTACCCAGGCAATCCTGCGTGGGCGCCTTTTGTTCCCAACTGATCGGTGGTTCTCGATATCTCTCACTTTACCGGAACTGTCATTTCTCCCAGTAACGTGCTCTTCGACAGATCACCAAGGAAGATGTCGTAGTCAAGACGCTCTTTCAGGGCTGGGCACGTCCTCCGGATTTGGGAATTTTTTATGAATACTGTGTCTGATGTTCTTCAAAACAGAAGCAGCTGAAGAATGGTCTCACTCCGCTAAGGACTTGATATGCCAGATGCTCTGAAAGACGCCATCAAGAGATTCAGCGTGCGATTTTTTCCAAGCCTGTAAGATCAGTTTTTTGCGCTGCCTACCTGAGGAGCAACTCGCTGCTGCGTTGACTGCGTGGAGCTGGACCGTCTTTTCTGGGCTGTCTGTAGTTAATTAAAGATTCTGGAATGGCTCTCTCACAGCCCGTCTGACATGGAAAGCTATATAAGGCCTGGATGTGTGATTCTCTCGATATTTGTGTCCATGCCATCTGCGAACTGGGAACGGCTACGAGAAGATCTGCCACAACGCTTGAAACTACTTGTTGAAGATTCCAGGACTGATTTCTGGAGATGTGGCAGAGTATTAGTGCAAGCTGAGCAGAGATTAGCCTCTTCCAATGATGGTAAAGTTAGGTTCTGCAGCTCTTGGAGGTCGTGTGAGCGATCTCCATACTGGTGTTGCGGATTTGTGTGTGATCTGTCACCTGGAGAGACGATCCATGTGTTTAGAGTGGCAGCCTGTGTGTTTTAAAGTAGACCATTGTTTGGTATTGCGATGAATAGCTCGATGGCTTTTGATGGATACCTGTAAGCGTGTTGGTTGTGTATTGTAGAGGTCTTGTGAGAGTGTGGAGACTAGTTCGAGCGGCCAACGACCGTGGCGTGAGCGGCCCATTTTGTTCTGGCTTGAGGAGGCCGTGTTTGGTGCATTTTCCGGGATTTATTAAACTCTTTTAAAATAACCAGCAGTTCAACTATGTGTCTGATGCCAGTACTTAAAGATCAAGTAGCAGTAAGGCTCAATATGGATGGTTTTCCAGATAGTATGGCAGTTGCGGATCTAGGGAAGGATCCCTCATTAGTGGTAGACGTGGTGGTTTCCTAATGAGGTTATGCGACAGATTGGGATGTTGTCCAGTGATTGACTTCGGGAGGTCCTTGATTCGGGAGTTGAGGAAGGGAATTCGGGAATCCAACTTGCCAACTACACCTTTCCGAGGGTTATGAGAAAACTTGATGGAGCATCTACTGATAAGCTTGATTATTTTGTTATTTTCATGTAATGTAATCATTAAGGGGGGATGTTGGAAATTAATGCTTACATTCCATATTTGAGAAATTGGTTTGTGATGGTTGAGAAATTCTCTCAACCACTCTCTCTAAATTAGGAATAAGTTGGATCTCAAAAAATCTATTTAATAGAGTGATCTGAATGTAATCGGCGTGTGAGTGTGTTTACACATGCACCATTTGTGCATAATATATGATTGGTTTTCTGTAATTGTGTGTTTTTTAGTTGTTTTTATCAACCTTCACAATCATGGCCTCTAGATTCAAAGCGGTTATGGCTTTCTTTATCGAAGTTTCGGGGGGTCTCATAAATTTGAAGAAAAGCCAAGTATATGGTTGGAGTGTAAGTAAAAATATCTTGCTAAGAATCAGACAAATTCTCTCCTTTTCTATTTAGGAAGAATGGACTTAATTTACATATTTGGGGATACCTATCAATCTTCTTTCTCAGAACGACAATACTTGGCAAAAATATCCTCTCCAAAATCAAGGACAACATGAAGTGGTGGAGAGCATAGTAACTAAATATACCTAACTCAGTGGTCCTTCTCAAATATGTTTTATCTTCTTTACCCCTTCTCTATGTTCTATTGGGTCCAACAAGGATAAATATGAAACTTGCAAAAGATTATCGAGAATTTCTATGGGAAAGAGGAAAGTCCTCCACAAATTAGTTCCACCTCATCAATTGGTCAACCATTCATGCCCCGAAATCGATGGGTGGTCTTGGAGTTCGGGACCCTAACTAGTCAACAAGGCTTTAAGGGATAAGCTTTGCTGGGCGCTGATCTCTGGTCCTTATAATTGGTGGGAAAAAGCCATCCATCGGAAGTGTCTCCAAGGACCACGACAGGTGCTTGGACAATCATTTGAGTGTTATTTGTGGATCTCTTATTTGGAAATTCTTGAATGCTATTGCACAAGCTCTTGCTGTACTGATGGTTGTTGGATACACTAAGAGCAAATTTTCTTGTTTTGTGTCTATATTGCAAATTAATCCCCTATACACTAGAGTGGAAACTTATGCCGATATAATTATCAACTCACACCTCTTTTTTGGGTAATAAAATTATTTCCCAATTCTGATTAAAAAAAAGAAAGAAGAAGAAAAAATAGGCAATGACATTTATTTTAAGGAATTTAGACTTCTGTGATCCATAACATTGTTTAGTAATCTTCGGCAAAATCACATAATCAATCATATGTCGACGCATTTCGAACCAACCAGTGTGGTTCATCGTCAGGACAAGATGAAGAACTGATCTGGCTTAGCTTGAATAAATAGAGTGTGCAGAGACTCCAACGGCTATATCGCAACGGCTAATTTTGACCTGATGACCAAAGTCAAACTAATATTTTTATTGTTAATAGAGACATTATTATTAGGTAATTGAATAATACCACAAATTTATTGTTTTAAATATAATGGTCAATAAATCTACATATTTATTAAAAACCTATATTTTTTATTATTCGTAAATTATTTAATTACAAATAAATAGTATTAAATTACTATCTGTGTATTTATTTGATAATAATTGTTAGTATCTAGGGACCCAAT
This sequence comes from Pinus tabuliformis, assembly GCA_031772625.1. Taxonomy (NCBI): domain Eukaryota; kingdom Viridiplantae; phylum Streptophyta; class Pinopsida; order Pinales; family Pinaceae; genus Pinus; species Pinus tabuliformis. The sequence goes on from CM062804.1 coordinate 1,137,542,773, forward strand.
GGTAAACTAGATATAAGGTCATTAATAAATTATGGTAAATTAATAATGGTAAACTTGATATAATGGTCATTAATCAATTATATCTTCAATTATATCTTCATAGGTTCATAGGTTCTTCAATTAAGTCTACCAGATTTTAACCAGTTGATAAACAACCCCATACACCATGATGCTGGTTGGCCTTCTATGCCGACTAAGCTTCCCTCAGTCATCCCGAAGTTTGAGGGTAATGCTGGAGAGGATCCTACCAACCATGTTCGATCCTTCCACATGTGATGTTCATCCAACTCCATAACCAATGACTCCATTCGTCTTCGGCTATTCCAACGCACACTCATTGGAGACACTGCAAAATGGTATGTAGACAAGCCCTCCACATCTTATTCCGTTTTTGTGTTGCTTGCTAAAGCGCTCCTCTCATATTTCCAGTTACCTCTCCGATACGACACTAGTATGGAGCTATTGACCTTATTCTGTTAGTCCTCCACCACTCGCCTTTCTGACCATGTTCAAGAGTGGCGTCGAAGGAGGAGCACATGTCGTGCCCCGCCCTTCAAAGATAATGTCTATCTAGATTGGTTTCTTAGGAGCCTTTTAGAACCCATTGGAAAAGATGTCACGTCCCATTTTCCTCAGACCGAGGAAGAAGCTCTCCAAATCACTCTAAGATATGACTTGATTTATGCGCAATCCGGTTATGTCTATACCGTCATTCTAGGCCTCCCTCGTCCTGGAAGTGCCAATGCACTGGGGGCATCTCATGCCGCCGATGGTATCATTGGAACCCTTTCACACCCTTCGCCATATACTCAGCAAAGTTATTTCTATCTACAAGGGGCACTAGTTTCTCCAACACATATGCCCCTCCTACTAGCAACATGTTTTCAGGGCCCCAACCTATCTACCAAACCATTGCGCCTCCTTAAGCATAGCCTAGTGCTCTAGCCCATCAAGCATTAGCACTGTAACCTCCCATGCATCCTTAGACCCAGCAACCACCACCCCCTCAGGCTCAAGTGTTTGCACAACAGAGTGCGACCAATCCCCAAAATAAAATAAAAAAAGAATAAGGGGAAGGGTACAAGGGTAACTAGGGTAACTAGGGTAATCAAGGTAATCAACCTAGTGAACCCCAGAGGAACCATCCTAACACCAACAACCAGCAACAGGACAGCCAACCGAAGCAGAACAAGGCTATTCGTACAAACAAGCCTTGTCCATGTTGTGGTGTACATGGCCATTATACACATGAGTATCCTCTCTTACCCCATATGCACCAAATGTGGGAAGCTCAAGAAACTTCTAGAGGTAAAAAATTGCCTCAGAATCCTATGCCATCTCAACTGATAGTGCTCACAAATCCTTTCCCTCAGCAAGGATTTGTTGTTGCTCAACCTCATCTAGGTCAAGCAGCCCATCCCCCCAACCTTCTGGTCCTGGTGAATACCAGATCCTTATGATGAACTATGATGAGGTTAATCCCTCTGATATCAACTTACAAACTTGGTCACGTCAATATGACAAGTCCTCAACTTCGTTTGCCACTGAGTCCAAAACCAAAGCATCTGTTGAGCCTCTTACGACACCAAATGGTCCATTACAGATCCCTCAACCTAAAGTTGAGGCCATTCCCAAGATCCTAAAGGGACCATTACGTCGTAATGCGGCTTCTAACTGAGCTGCCCATACATATAGTATAGTAGACGACTTAGCGCAATCACTTGCTGCCATGTTGACGCTGGAAGTCCTCCAGTCATGCCCATCTTAAAAGAAATATCTAATAACTGCCTTGGGTGCAATAGATCCTTATGACGATCGGTTGATTGTCTTCCTGGTTGATACATCAGAACATCCTGCATTGCCTTCATCCGTTGCTTTCCAGATTCCCGTTATAATTTGTAATGCCATCATCTCCCGATGCATTATTGACGAAGGTGAATCCACCTGTGTGATGTCCATTTTTGTTTGGAAACAACTCAAGCCACCTGAGTTCCCCTTCCACAATCACTTTGCGTGCTTGGGATGGACACTCCTCCCAGCCCCTCGGCATGTACCGCAACTATCCAGTGACCCTTGCGGGAAATACTGTCCATGTCGACATTGAAGTCATTGATGCCCCTTTAGATTACAATATTCTCTTAGGTCGTAGTTACACATATTCCATGTCAGCCGTCGCGTCTGCAGTGTTCCACAAGATGTGCTTCCCCCATGAAGGGAAGATCATTACCATCGATCATTTGACTTACTACGAGCCGGCATCCATGACATCCCCTGAGTCCATTATCTCGCCGGTGTTAGACAAGTAGTCTCCACCTCCTATCACCAGTGCCTCACCTAGAGTCTATAAAGATTCCTCATTGTTGGGTGCTTTCCCTAGTCCTCCCCCTCCCATATCAGAGCCTAACTCTATGAGTGTTTGCATGTTATAAGTGTCACTGGCTGCTCTCAAGCAGCCTGGTACATCTGATCCACAACCATCTCCTCAACACCCTGCGGTTACCATCCCAACCGAGCCCTTTGGATCCATCCCCCCAAGACTCCTCCATTTGAGGGTGCCTCTCCTATGTTTCCACCATGAACTATTCCTCTAGGTCTTAACCATCCAGGAGCTATTCCGTCGGGACATTACCCTGTAGGCCAGATACCTTTCCTATTTTCCCTCTCCGAGAGTATTTTCTGTCCCTGTCATGGCTTCACTGGTCCTTCCTAACATGACTTTGGGGATCCCAGTATGGTACATCGACACCCTTGCAAACATTCCGCTTGGTTAGCTAAGACCTTATCATGATTTGACCTCGGTTCAATGGTCCATACGACCCTTGTCGCTGCTTCAGTTCCATCACAACTTCAACAGGAACCCACTCCCTTTGTGAAAGCATCCAGACAGGGGGGCCAAGCTAAGAGGAAAGAATCGAAGGACAAGGCTCCCCAAGCTCCTCCAACCCCTAAGGCCCCAAAGCCGTCACCTCCATACGCTTTATGTAAGGTTGTTGGGCATGCCACCAATAATTGTCCTGAGCTTCCTCATCTCAAACCTTTGGTTCATGAAGCGTTCCCTGATTCAATATCCGTGAGGTCCAAATTACCTTACTGGGACCAGCCAAGAAACTCAAAATGCTGTGCATAAATCACGCTAGTGCCTTGTGTGACCATCATGGTCACTATTCCCATTGTTTCCCTCATCTCGATGGATTTCATGATTCCCTTTAGGTGCTTTGTGAATACGATACCACTTGTAGTGGATCACCTACTCCTCTACTCGTGGATTCTGGTACAACTAAACCATAACAAGGGGACTTTGGTCCCACCGTCGTGATCCCTCCCCCCGATGTCGAGATGACGTACACCATAGGTCATATCCTTTACCTATCATCATCCTTGAGTTCCTCACAGGTAAGCCTTTCTGGGTTTTCTGCGCGCGCTTCTATCAAACCTCTTTCGACAGAATCCTAGGTCTTAACATCCGTAGATCCTCCATCTACCAGATCATCGTCTACCACCCCAGATGATGCGTATGTGTACCTTCTTTCTCAGGTTGATGCACCAGGTAACACTACTGCATCATGTAGTCAGTCTTCCTCCCGTCTGCCCATCTTCAATTATGATGAGGACATCATGGAAGCTATGTATACTCCTGATTATCCTTGGGACGATATGCACCATCGTGCATACTTCCCTCCATATTTGGATTCCACCACTCTAAATAAATCTGGTATGCCCATAATATACTCGGGGGGCACATAGGCCACTGCATCTCCTTTAGAGGATTTCATGCCAAGTTGTGCTGAGATGCTTGAATCCCTGTTTCGAGCACTCGAAACACAATGGTGCTCCATAAACTCCTCCTGCTATGGGGCATCATTCCCACCTTTGCATACTAGATCAGTCCCCTCCATCACATATGTTTGCAGGTAGTATCCCATGCTTGGGGGCATGATGGTTTTCCCCTAGCCATCTTCTCAAGTAAGTCTCGGCCTAGATCCCATTGGATCTAGGTATGGTTGATTATCCTCCCATTCCTTGGATAGTCTGTCCTAACGACCTCTCTGGGAAGCATATGCACATCACATATCATAGACATTTGATACCATATCTTCAAATATTCTACTCTATGTCCACAGAGTCCCCATGTTTGACTTAGTGGGTGAGGATGATTCTAGACCTCCTCTAGTAGTCCATCCTCGTTTTCGTCTTCCCTTAATTCTTCACTAGGAACCATCATTCCAAGAAGCAATAAGGTCATCTTTAGTCAAGTAAGGCCACTTGCCTGAAAGTCGTAGATCTCGATTTCGATGTTCGGTTTGTCCGCTATGATCTCCACAAGATTTAGGGCCTTCTCCTCTTCTCAAATTGGAGGGAAAACATCCTTTTATAGGAAAACCCACAATTTTTCTATCGCACATTGCGACCAAACCGTAGCTCAATTTGATGAATCGTTAGCACCGTTGGAAAGATATCATCGAGTACTATAATGGGTTTTTTGATGATTTGAAACTTCACTAGGAAGTCATTTTTCCAAGAAGGGTCACTTTGTCGCCCCTAAAAATCGAATTTCTTCATAAAGTGACACTTGTCCTTTGAGGTCCACCTCCTCTTAATACTTGTAGTACCATGTGTCAATTTTTGTCATGAGTAACCATCATTTACTCATGTTTTGATGGTCCCCACTAGGCCTACTCTGTGTGGCAACATCATCGAGTCACCCTTGTTCAGAGCATCCGCGATGAGTCACCCTTGCATTCTTGGAGTCTATTTATTTCATGTCCCATATCATGACACAACATTCCATTCATCGTTGCATATCATTCATCCTGTGTTGCCCATTTTGGCCTCCAGTCATACTGTCCCCATCCACTCCGGAGTTAAGTCAACACTACCAGGTCAACCATGCTCTTTATGCTCTGACAAGGGAAGTCATCTGTTTGTCCCTTAGTACTACTTTCCCAATTATCCCTAGTGTCAGTCCATCAGTCACATTACTATTTTCCCTCGTGCCTCACTTATCGCGGGCTCTATTTTGTCAACATCAGCTCATTTTTTCCAGAAGAACGACCTAGAGGGCAGTGTATCTTGGTTCCAGCTCCCATTCTTGTTCGATGCCTTGGATCGAGCAGAGGGACTCATTATTGCCCTTTGACTTGGTTGCTTCATGTTCGTGATTCATACACTTGATGGTTTAGTGATGCAGCAGATTGTACTAGTGATTCTTGGTTGTGTGTGAGATGTTTCAGACCTCATGAGGGAGTGGCCCTTTAGGTAGCCCCCCACATGCCCAAATGCATTCTTATTATTCTACAGCCTCAGATGCAGTTCCGCAGAGTTAATGGGTTCGGGTCCTATCGATTGTAGTGTTCATAGCATGCACGTCTCCTTCAGATGATCCATTCAGTATTGCAGAGCCCTTCCCTGTTTAGCAGGGCTTCTTTGGTTGTTTTACCCTCCCTCCCACCCATTTCTTGAGGGAAGGGCCTTTGTATCTCATGTACTCAGATATTATTGTATTCAGTCCTGGCTCATATTTTTCTAGGTGCTTTATGTATATGGGACACATTTTATTATTTTTTGGCTATGTTATGCCAACATTTATTTCAGTGCTTAGTTTTATATTTCTGGGCGAACCATTATTTTTGTACTAAGATATCTTGATGGGTATGGGTATGCCTCCCTTGCCTTATTGAGGTCTAGTACCAAAACATAAAAGGAGACTTGTATTAGTCTTTCCCCCTCTGTCCCTATCCTATGACAATTCAGTTTCATTGGTCTCTCTCTCTCTCTCTCTCTCTCTCTCCCCTGTGTTGTCTAGTGATTGTGTCTTTACAATGTACTTCGATCATACTTTTTGCTCCTAACACTCGTACGTTGGGGGGAAATTTTTTATTACAAAAAAATGATCATCTAGCCTAATTTAATAGATGGATCGAAGTGCACCATGTAAAGCCAATTTTACCATAGTAAAAATGCTTTCACTATGAGAAATTACTTAATAAACCACCTTTGTTAAGTAATTTATAGTTATACCCTTGAAGAATAATTAAATAAATCATTATTATTATTATTATTATTATTTTCTTCTAGGAGTAATTAATTAAACCATTGTTTAATTATTATTCCTTGTCATATTTGACCCAATTATGAAAAATAAACAGATAAATCATTAATTATCTTATTTTTCTCTAAGAATAATTAATTAATCACTAATTAATTATTATTCTTTGTCAAATTTCACTAAATTCCTTAGGAATAATTAAATAAATCCTTATTTATTTATTATTCCTTAACTAATTCCTTGAGATGATAACTAAATCATCTCAAGTAGCTGTTGTCTTTTTAGCCGTTGGAGGCTTTGCTCTGTCTATTTAATCCCTGGACCTAGTCAAAAGTAGCTGTTGTCTTTTTAGCCGTTGGAGGCTTTGTTCTGTCTATTTAATCCCTGGACCTAGTCAAAAGTAGCTGTTGTCTTTTTAGCCGTTGGAGGCTTTGCTCTGTCTATTTAATCCCTGGACCTAATCAAAAGTAGCTGTTGTCTTTTTAGTCGTTGGAGGCTTTGCTCTGTCTATTTAATCCCTGGACCTAGTCAAAAGTAGCTGTTGTCTTTTTAGCCGTTGGAGGCTTTGCTCTGTCTATTTAATCTCTGGACCTAGTCAAAAGTAGTTGTTGTCTTTTTAGCTGTTGGAGGCTTTGCTCTGTCTATTTAATCCCTGGACCTAGTCAAAAGTAGCTGTTGTCTTTTTAGTCGTTAGAGGCTTTGCTCTGTCTATTTAACCTGCTAAGCTGGATCTGTTTCTTCAACTTGTCCTGACGATGAACCACACTGGTTGGTTCGAAACGCGTCGACAAATGATGTCTCATGTGATCTTCGCCGAAAAATCCTTTGTAAACTTGATATGGATCACAGAAGCCTAAACTCAACTAAATCAGTTATTTATTTATTATTTCTGAATAAAATTTTAAATGTTGTTTCCCTCCTAAACAAATATAATAAAATATTTCAGGTGGTTATTCCAAGAATGGGATCAATAATATTTTATTATTTCTCATTATTCGAGGATAACTCAATATTTTGTTATAAATAGAAGGGTTTTCCATTCATTATTCACTTTGGATTATTTTTATTGTTGCACTCACTGTTGTAACTCTGATTATTTTTATTGTCGCACACCATATTTTTGTTGAGTTTACGCATTATAGAGGAGAGAAACTCTACACAAGCTGAAGTCGTTTGAGGATAGCCAAGAACCCATCCCATAGAGGGGGGCTGGTAACATCTATTTGTTCCCTTTAAGTGTTACAATAAAAAATATTCTTTGTATATTTGGTTTCCATTGGATGATTGTTTTTATTACTTTCTTTTTGCTATTTAACTATGATTGTGATTGGAGTTATTACTCTTTCTTTTTGCTATTTAACTATGATTATGGCATAGATCCGGACTTTGGTAGGTTTGTTTCTATCAGTTGCTGCAAATCTACAATGTTTAGCATCCATTTATATTGTTGAGATTGTTTGTTATCCACAATCTTAAGTGGGTTCTTTTCGTACATCTTTGAGAAGAAAACACTACAACATCAATAGTTCTTTTGGTTATATTTTTGAAGCCTTCGGCTATATCAACTACATTAATATTTTTAATATAGTTGTACTAGCATAAATACAATGGTCAACATCACTCATTTTAAAGCCTTGGTACATCACATATTTGTGAAATTTTTAATACCATTTAACTACTTAACTCCATATAAACACTTTTATTACTTGCACACTAAAATTTATTTTCATTTCATAACAAACATCATTAATTACTCCATATAAAAATTTTGTTTAATATTACTATGCAAAAATATTTTTTTTTACTTTTATTTGCTCTAACTTGAATTTCACACTCTCTCTCCCATTGTAATAAGATGTTAGTTATTTTAACCTATAGAGAGAATTTTCTATGTAGGCTAGGGAAAGGCCCTGTTTTTATTATTATTGTTAATAGTCAACTACATAATTATTAGTTAGCTATTTGTAACACAGATAGGGATTTTTCACTTACGGGTTGTCAAGTTTTAAACATATTATTTGAGTTTAGAAATATTTTTTAAATTTCAAACATATTGATAGAATTTTTTGTTTATTGTTAGGAATATTGAGAGAGAGTAAATCAATATTTCTTTTATAATTGTTATTATACTAGAAATTGCACCACATGTTGAAAAGGAAACTCCATAAGCTGGTAGCATAGCAAAGAGAAGCATAGAAGAAAGAGTAGAAACAACATCCGAGTAAGTAGATTTTCTTAGTTCACCATAGTTCAAGTAGGGTTTCTAGATTTAAACAGTGTCAAAGTTTATAAACATATTAGAGACTACTTGGTAGTTGATGTGCAATATGAGCCTCCAATCACATTGCTTTATGTTAAACAACTATGCTTTATGAGGAAGTTTTGAATTGGAATTTCAATTTTAGCAATTTTTTTTGGATTTTGAAATTTTAAAGATTGTTGAGAATGAGTTACATTTTGTGATATGGAAAATGTGCCAATTTAAGGAATCTTTAAAGTTGACGAGATGTGAATTTCTCAATCAGAAACAATTCAACATTTGCGAAATTTCATAAGAAACTGATTATCCCCCAACCTATAACTTGAAGGTTAACATAAAAGGCAAAACACCAAATTATTTATACCTATATAGAATTTAAAACATGCTTCAAAATTTCTTCTATCAAAAGTGCATAACAACATAAATATAAGTAGTATATCATCATTAACATAAAAAAAATTAAAAAAAAATGCTTCAAAATTTCTTTTATCAAAAATGCATAACAACTTAAATATAAGTAGTATGTCATCATTAACATAAAAGAGACAAATAAATCAAATAGCAATGATGTAGTAATATATATCCTGTTGTAACTCAAAATGCACTTTCTTTGGTAACTACAAAATGCACTTTCTTTGGATTAGTTACCAAGCTTAAGAAGTAACTATTCCATGAGGACTAACTATTCCAATTTCCAACAATACTGCTCAAGGCTTTGCGACCCACCTCATCCTTATGGAGCACATGCCATTTGCCAGTGAGAAAAACCTTACCGGATAGGTTAATGGTCTGTAAATGTGAGTGAATCGACTACGAGTTTACTACAGTGGATAACATTACTAAATAACCAAAATTCATAAAATTCGACTATTCAATTTTTGTAAGTGTAAAATTTGGATTGCTTATTAAATTATTTGATTTTTTTGTTTGTTTGTATTCCAAAATATTTCAAAACTATGCCATTGAAATAAAACTATCCTAAATTGTAATATTATTGTAAGTAAAATATAAAATTCAACGTCCCTAACAAACTATTTTTTGTGTGAGAAATTTGTATGATTCTTGGTTCTTTCGATTATAAATGTTTTAATTTTCTCTTTCCAACTTTAAGTTGGTCTCAAAGCGAAGCCATCACAACCAAAGGAGCCTCAGTCAACTATGAAACCCTAGCGTCCTCTCTCTTTTGGTCCGCGCGAAATGCATATGCGCAAAAGGGTAAACTGATATAATAACGAAAATGTTCGGACAGGATTGACAGGAAAGTGTAGATAAAAGGATGGATCAAATCGTTGTTGATTTGGTGCGATACGGTAGTTTGCTGCAAAATCCTGGTTCATACCTCTGCAACCGTTGAACTCTGAATTGTAAGCCCTGCATAATTCGACCTGCATCATACAGTGGATAAACCTCTGGAAAAAGAATAGATGAAAACCTTACGGTGTAATTAATATTGGTATTATTATGACAACAAATACTACTTAATATTATAATCGGAAAGGTGAACAAAATTAATATAAATAGCGGGAATCCCCCTGATGCTTCAACTTCTGCCAATAACTGTTGAACGCATGGGAAGCCCCCTGATGGGATGCCAGAGTTTCTGGCAAGAAGCACTACTGGTTAGGCTATATTTCGCTGCAGTCCGCTCCTCCATAAACGCATATACCCAATTCAGTGTGCTCTGCTGTCATCAGGTGCCTGCGGATTTGCTATCATCACTGTGCCACAGCTCCCTCTGCTTAGCACTCAACATACCCAAATACTAATTCATTATTCCAGCAGGGCAAGTGACTGTGTAACTAATAGCCTTCCTGCCTGAATTCACAGATACTGTCCATAGATTCCTTGGGAAAAAGCAAGAACATTAATGGTCACAGAAAAGACAGACTGAATCTAACCCAAAACCCATGGGAATCAAATTATTCATTCAGTGCAGAAGAAGAGAAGAAAATCAAGATTCATACCGGTGAGAGTTTGTCTGGGCGAGGCCAGAGACTCATTGTTGTTCTCTGTTTGCCATGTGAGTGAATTGACGTGGACGATTCCCAATGGCTTCCAAGAAGCGAGCTAAAACTAACTTTACCAATTTGGTAGATGTTTTTAATAGTATAATTGTGGAAGACGTCACAAAATTTGATGGTATCAAGAAATGGTTGGTTGATTATTTGTTGAAAGTTTCTGTTACTTGCGTTAGATATTAATTTTTTCCCGAGGTATTAATTATTAATCTGAAAATCTAAAAATCTTCAATCTTCTGACATTCTATCTAATAGTAGAAATTAGTACACAGTAGCAACGAGAGGAGTTACGACATAACTAATTAAAATCCTTAATTACCTTACACAAAAATGTACAGTAAAAATAATAATTTTATTAATGAAATTGATGAAGAATTCATTACTTTTTAATGATGATTAAAAAATAATTGTATTAATGAAATTGATGAGGAATTCAATTCTCTTTTACAGTGATTAAGAGAATCTGCTCACAGTCCGTCCTTCAAAATTGTTTGAAGTTATTTAAATTCTCTGGTAGCATCATTGTGAAGCTGGAAGGATTTGAAGATAGGGCTTCCGGCAAAAATTAAGGTACCCCTTATGCCTGGAACCACGTCTGCAAATCTCCAAATCCAACGCTAGTGGAACATTGAAGTGAGAAGTTGACTGCTCAGAACTTTGAACATCTGCAAATCCCTAAATCTAACTCAAGGCTAGCTTGTTGGAGATTTCTGGTAATTTCAAACAAAACACTGAACAGAGAAACAATGCTCTGTTTTAACTCAGAAAATAATACTCTGTTTTAGCACAGTTTCACAGACCAAAATAAACACTCTGTATTTATTAATCAAACCACTGCAGTTACAAATTTCTTCCTTTCCTCGAGGGATTTCACAAACACTGCTTCAGATGCACAAACAAAATTACTGTCTCATAAAAATTAACTGCTCTGTTCCTTCATTCTTTACACTGCTGTATAAAAAATTTTAATTACTGTATCATAAAAATTAACTGCTCTGTTCCTTCATTCTTTAGACTGCTGTATAAAAAATTTTCAATACATATGCCCTGCTGCATTCTTCACATTACATTTCAGTGTATTTCAATCTCAAAAAATTATCTCAGGCTGCTGCGCATTTCACATAGCAAATTCATTGCATATACAACAACCAAACAAAATTAGATTTAACCTGCTGTAAGAAACTTTCTTACTTTCTTTCCCAAATCCAGCTGCATCTCCCTGCAACAATGCCTTGCTTCAGCCGTTGGTTCAACTGCTCCAGTGCGTCGCCACGCCACTCGAGTCTGGGACACTCAAAGGCGCTGAGTTTCTCCAACGAAACCAATTTTTCAACACCTGACAGTTCTTTTAGAGAAGGACAAGTACAGACGTTTAGCATTTGAAGCTTTGTCAGCTTCTCCAACCCCTGAATTCCTTTTAGCTCCACACATTGATTAACCTCCAACTTCAACAAAGATATCAACCTTTCCAGACTTTGCAGCTCCTCAAGTTGTTTGCAAGACTGGATGCTCAGTTCTTGAAGCTTTGTAAGATTATAAAGCCCTTGTATTGCCCTTAGCTGAGAACAACCAACCAATTTCATGGTCGTGAGTGTTGGCGGCAGTTCTCCTACCTCCACCAGATCATTGCAATCTTCAATGTGCAGATGTTTAAGGTTGGGAGAAACCCCTTCAGGAAAAGATATGTCCTGTATTTTTGTCCGGTTTAGTTCTAAGTATTCTAGCCGATACATGCAATGTTGTTGCTGAACATTGTGAATGGAAGACTCCAATTCTGTCAATATCTCCCTTTCTCCTTCAACAATCCTTTTCAATGGCAGCTCACGTAACGGGCACAGCGTCACTCTCAGCTCTCTAAGATTGTTCATCTTCACCACTTGTGCTGGTAAGTAGTGGATACCACATTTCCTGATTCTCATAATGGACAGCTGGCTTAATTGTCCCAAGGAATCGGGCAAACGTTCCAATCTGTCGCAACCTTCCAGGCGTAATTCCTTCAAGCTGCTTAGGTCACCGAGTGAACGTGGCAGTGTTTCCAAAAAGGGGCTTCCCAGAAACAGAAGATCCAAATTGCTCAGGTTCCCAATATCCGCTGGCAATTCTTTCAAGTGAGTAAGCAACAATCGAATTTCTTCCATGGATTGTTGACGTACAAGTTGGGGAGGCAATACATTGATTTTCCGGGAGTTGGAAAGGTTGACATATTCAAGCATGCAGATATTTGTAAATGTTTCCTTCCTGATGGTCAAATTGTAGCAGCTTGCGAAATTGAGATGTTTAAGTCGAATCAGATTCCCGAAGGAATTTGGAAGCATACGCAAAGTCCAGGAGTGAGAGAGATCGAGGTGCTCGAGATTTGTTAAGCACCCGAAAGAATCAGGGAGTAATTCCATACATGGGCAGCTTAACTGTAGGTATTTCAGCGAGTGTAGATGGCAAAATTCCTCTGGCAAAGTTTCCAGATGAATTGGTACATAATTCACAATCTTTTCAATGTGCTTCAGCTGCCCAATGGACTTGGGAAACTTTAAAAGAGGTGCATATATATTCAACTCCCGCAATTCCAGAGGTGCCTGCAACACAATGTTCATGTTTCAAGTTTCCACTATAAGGTAAGGCATAATATACGATAATTTTTTCATCTCCAAAATTCTTAAACTGCGTTAGAGATCCCTGTGCCGGTACAATGATATACCATAAAATAGAGAGGATTTGCTTGCTTTAGAAGAAAATGTGGATGTAGTGCCTATAAAATGATAGGGGGAATTTTTTCTCTTCTGGTGGGAAGGAGGACAAGCACAAACAATAAAGCAGAGATTATTGCACTATAAGGAGTATTGATGATTAACTAGATCACATACAGGTCTATGGTGATGAAAAAGAAATAGTAGATGGGGTGAAAGATTATAACAATTTCAATCCTCCGATATTAATCAATGGGATGAAACGTATAAAGACATTGGTGAGCAAAACCATCACATAAATTTTGATCACATCTACAGGGAACAGAACTAGACAGTAGACTTGCTATCAAAAAAAGTATTGATAAGGAACAGAACTAGACAGTAGACTTGCCATCAAAAAAAGTATTGATAAAGAATATAGTAAGTTTTTCTTTTCAGCATATGAACAAAGAGCCATGATAAATGCTGGAAGCATAATTTTTTCATAAATATTGGAGTATGATGGACTGTACTTTTTTGGATAATACTAGCCATTGCAAGGCAATGTAAAAAGGAGAACACTCCAGACATATTATAAGTTAAAAGAGTTTATTTCTAGAAAAAAGATTTAAATACACACCGATTGAAAAACCAAGTAAGATGTACTATCTGTTTTTATTAATCTAAATTTAGAAGCGTTTTTTCCTCTGAAAAAAATAGAGAAGAGGGAAAAATGGTTTTAGCTTTAACCTGAGAATTTCGTGGCCATAGTGTGTCCAATTTGTCTCCCACTATGTCTAGAACCCTTAAATTCTTCAACGGAGTCCAGGAAGGAAGGTAAGAGTGGGGACAGTTATACCAGCGCAGCCATAGAAGATTTGATGACTTTACCCTCCTTACTATACTTTGATCTCCAGTTGCAAGAAGTTGTAAGTTCTTGAAACGATATGATGTAGAACGACAGTTATACCAGCGTAGCCATGGAAGATTTGATGACTTTACCTTCCTTACTCTCTGATCTCCAGTTGCAAGAAGTTGCAAGTTCTTGAAATGATATGATGTACAACATTTGAACCATGCCAATTTTGAGTTTGGAAGGTCGCGGTTAGAAATGATGGGAGGAGCCGTGTCATCATTAATAACATTCCTAATGCCTCGCACCTTAGTTAATCCCTGTACATTCTTTGAAAACATTCAATAAACAAATAAAGCATAGCAAGTAGATTTGTTTTTGTTTGAATAAGTAGGCTTTAAAACGTTATTGATATGGACACAAGTATTTGAACAACTTACAGGCGATTGCTGCCACAAATCATGAATGTTGTCCATGGACCGCCAAAAACGACGCGGCATTTCCTGCTCCGCAATTTCCCTTCCCAGGTCTCGAAGGTGGTCATGCATTTGTATTCTATTTTCTTTGTCCAACTCCACCAGACATTTATTCTCTAGATTTAAAAACCCCACCAAACCTTTCCAACCTGAACCATCCCAAATTCTGATGGCCATGTCCCTGTCTTCATCAATGAAATAACAGGCGATGTCCAAGAATATTCGCCGTTCCTCTTCATCCAGTGAATCGTAGCTAATTTTGAGCCGCTTCTGAATCTCATCGGGAAGATTAATTTGACGCATTTTATCTAATTGGCCCTTCCAGTAATACCTGTCATTCATTCCGCAAAGGGACGCCCCAAACACTTTTAAAGATAAAGGCAATCCATCACATGCCTTTAAAAACTCATCTACAAGATCTTTGAATACCAGCGGTGGATGAGGCTGGCAGAAGGCGTATGAACAAAAGAGTTGTCGGGAGTGTGGTTCACTGAGGCCTGTTAGCCTATAAATTGCCGACTTTACTATTCCTGCTCTTATAAGGACATCCTTGTAACGAGAAGTAACCAAAATTAAGCTATCACAACGAAGAACATCCCTCATTGGCAAAAACGCATCCAGCTGATCGGGATGATCTACATCATCTAATATTAGTAGAGCATGAGCAGATGAAAGATACCTTCTAAGCATCTCTATGCCTTCGTCAATGCTATCTATCTGCAGCTCCAAGTGAGCTACATCCTTAACAAGTTTGCTCTGTAAGAAATTTAAAGACATCCTACCTGCCGCCTCTCTTACATTAAATAAGAAGCAGGATTTGTCGAAATGGGAACTCTTCCTATTGAACAGTTCTTTGGCTAGCGTTGTCTTCCCCGCTCCACCTAAGCCCACGATTCCCAAGACCTGGGCTTTCCCATTCTGCCTCTGCTGCCAGGACAATGTGATTTCAAAATCCTCTACTTTTTCTTCTAGACCAGTTGGATATCTGGCTACATTCAAAGCTGTTTTTCTGAGCTTTTTAACAACGCATTTTACTACCTTATTTAACAGCTTCCCCTCATCGCTGGCCATTCACAACAAAACAAACAAAATTTTAGATGTAAATAAAGACAACTTCATAAATAATAGCAAAGGGAGAGTTAAAATTGGAGTTCTAACCCATAGTAGGTCTCTAGCTCGAAACCGCTGGCCATTCACAACAAAACAAACAAAATTTTAGATGTAAATAAAGACAACTTCATAAATAATAGCAAAGGGAGAGTTAAAATTGGAGTTCTAACCCATAGTAGGTCTCTAGCTCGAAACCGCTTAAGAGTGAGACGTCAAACAGGGCTTTTCTCCAGTTATCAAGGGCATTTCCTATTTCCAATCCTACTGCATATTTAATGCGCTTGAGATGCAGGGGCGATAGCCACCTGCACGGCGCGCGTTGCAGGTGGCTATCGCCCCTGCATCTCAACGTGCATTAAATATGCAGTAGGATTGGAAATAGGATCCGCCGTTATCAAGTGTCTGGGGGTCGTATCTGCATTTCTCCTCATGGATATTCAGGGCTAGAGCATACCGTCCACCTTTGTTCGTCCATCGAAGATCGGCGGGCTTTACATTATAAAAGACCGGAATAACAACAGCCCGAGACTTCATTATAAGGACGAGCTCCTCTAGACACCATTTTGACTCTGCATATCCAGGGGAAAAAATCGCAACATGGACAGACGCGGTTTTGATAGCCGCTTCAATTTGAGAAATCAAGTTGTGACCCGCCTGCAATTCCTCCCGATCCAGGAAAGGTTGCAATCCATGTGAAAGAAGGCGATAATAAAAATGGCTAGCGAAAGTGTTTTTGATGTCCGGCCCGCGGTGACTTATGAATACATCATAATTACAAGTAGTAGTAACGCGGGAGGTGGAGGCCAAAGAAGTGGACGCCTGCAGATCTGCCATTGATATCAAATGAGAAGATGAATAAGTGAATGAAGGTATCGGGGTGGATATTTAGGTCGCCTCGCCAACTCAAAATCTACAATCTCTCTTTTTTACAACGCAGCAAAACAGGAATACAAGACCCGGTATCCCCTGCCTGCCATATTTCGTGTTTCTTTCATTGCAATTTCAAGGTTCCTTCGTGGAAGACCTCCAGGCTCCATAACGCGTTTACGTCATTATCGATCAATGAAAGTAAGCTTTTTGTCAAGCCGAAAGTAGACGTTGGGGGAGTGCCGATTGAATATTTCTCAACACCACCGCTACGGCTTCTAGATGATCTGAGAACGTGACACATACATACAACAAGAACACATGCTGTAAGCCTTTTGGACGAGAGTAGTCTAGCGAGGTCACAATTTCAATAACAAAATAATGATAGTAGTTTTTGACGTCATAATTATTTTACTTTGAAAATAATGGAAATTTAAGATTTTGATAATTTTTTACTAAAATGTTTGGAAATTCAAATTATAGTTGTCATATTTCAAGATTTTGAGTGGTTAGGGGTATATTGGGGAAGCCACAATTTAATTTAAAAAATAATGGAAATTTCCATACAATTTTGACAAAATCTTGCTGAAATTTTTAAAAATTTAGATTACAACTGTCATACTTCAAGATTTTGAGTGCCTCAATATTTTTGATTGTACTGAATCTATTTTTACCTTTCACCATAAAAAAAACAATTCAAACAAAACTATAATCAAAATTTTAAAATATCTTCTCACCAAATTCCCGCGAAAAGTTTATTATCTAAATAAAATGAAATGAAATTGTGACATCAATAAAGAACACCTTTAGAATGTGTGTAACGGTTATACATGGTGAATATCCATCGTTTACAATAAACACCTTACACAGTGATAGAAAGAAAAACTACCATCAATATGTTCATATGAATCATATGCCATCTTTATCAACTTGGATGTTCACTGAGATGGCATATGAATCATTTTATCAACTTGGATGTTCACTGAGATAATCCGTCGACACAACTATTCAAATTCTAATTATAATTTTTAATTAGTTAGGTTAGGGAAAGATTTGTATTTCTGAAGCGTGGGCGTACCCACCTCAGATTGTTATTATAGTCCTTATCCAGAGTATATCCATGTGCAAACGCATTTCGACTTGGTATTCCACCATTTTACATATTTCAGTGTTCTGTTTACCCATTCTAGCTTTGCATCTTTAAAAGATTAAAAAACGGTCAATAATAGTTTTGGATAAGACATTCTTGATTCCATCGTATGATACTCGTAGTCAGCGAGAACTTTCCAATGAAACCAGATTTACTGAACTCTGAC
Source organism: Pinus tabuliformis (assembly GCA_031772625.1). Classification (NCBI taxonomy): domain Eukaryota; kingdom Viridiplantae; phylum Streptophyta; class Pinopsida; order Pinales; family Pinaceae; genus Pinus; species Pinus tabuliformis. Next base: position 1,137,560,382 of record CM062804.1, read on the forward strand.
GAGAACTCTCCAATGAAACCAGATTTACCGAACTCTGATTCTGTAAAGCCAATTTATAATTGTCGAAAGTTGGGAGCGTGTCGCTAACAAAAATAAAGTGGTTTAACTTGAGGGATTAAAAATGGATTTCATTAGCAACTGAAGTAACTTCCGACATTTCCTTGGTTTAATGCAGGGGAAGGTTTTTAATGGTGCGACTAAAACGGATGTTTGATAATGGGAATGGTTCATGTTTTCAAAGAAAGTGCAGTGAAAAATAATTCCTTGACTTTTCACCATCGAATTATTTGCCATGAAACTTCCTCCACCTTTCCAACCAGCTCACAAGGATAATCATTCGATCATTTCAATCTACATGTGTTGGCAATGACCAGACAGCAGTGATTCACATTAAAAGATGTCACAACAATATTGGTTACAAGTCCTGGAATAGGTAAAATAGGTGGATGGCTACCCATATTCACTGGATCAGCAAGTCAAGATTTTTCAATTAAAAAATAACATAAAAAAAATTAAAAATGATAAAAAACATAAAATTACCTCATTTGAAGAGATCAAGGAAGTTGCAATCTGACACTTTTCAAATCATTTTATGGCAGGAGCCTCGGTCTGCTTGGAGAAGGAAGAATCTATTCTTCAACACACCCCTTCTATAGTCTTTGCGGAAGAAAATAAAGAACTTGATAAGGATATATCTAAGGAGATCAATGGTTTCTTGATTAATTTTTATCGGACATGTTGGAACCTAATCAAGCTTGATTATGTTCATTTGATAAGGTATGTGCACACATCATATAGGATGGAAGGGGCTAAGGGCTATCGATTCCATTTTTCTTGCCCTCATTCCGAAAGAATCTAACCCTTTTTCTTTTTCACGATTTTTCCCAATATCCTTGTGCAATTTTTCTTACAAAATTTTATCCAAGGTCATCGTCAATAAAGTGAAAGTTCTCTTACCAAAGTTCATTTCCAAATCACAAGGGTGATTCATGTCAAACCGACAAATTTGGGATAATATTCCTTGCTCGGAAGGCCATCTATTCCAACAAAGTTAGGGGTGAAAAGGGAATGGTTATTAAAATAAATATGGAAAATGCTTTTGGCAGGGTAAGCCACTCCTTATTCAAGGTTATGGAAAAATTTGGCTTCTAAGTCCTCATTTATCAGTGGGATTACTATCTGCACTAACAGGTTATGGATATGCCCTTTGGTCAATGGTAAAGCCTCTTCTTTCTTTCAAGCAAAGAGGGGTCTTAGGCAAGCGTGTCCCCTCTTCCCTCTTCTATATATCATCTTGGCTAAATCCTTGGGTAGAATGTTGAATTATGAAAGGGATGTTAGTAACCTTCTAAGAATCTAGATAGTCAAATGTGTCAAATGAATAAATTGGTCACAGTTCGTGGATAACGTTATCTTTATGGCTGCTACCTTCACAATCATGGCCTTTAGATTCAAAGCAGTTATGGCTTTCTTTATCGAAGTTTCGGGGGTCTCATAAATTGGAATAAAAGCCAAGTATATGGTTGGAGTGTAAGTAAAAATATCTGGCTAAGAATCAGACAAATTCTCTCCTTTTCTATTTAGGAAGAATGGACTTAATTTACATATTTGGGGATACCTAACAATCTTCGTTCTCAGAACGACAATACTTGGCAAAAATATCCTCTCCAAAATCAAGGACAACATGAAGTGGTGGAGAGCATAGTAACTAAATATACCTAACTCAGTGGTCCTTCTCAAATATGTTTTATCTTCTTTACCCCTTCTCTATGTTCTATTGGGTCCAACCAGGATAAATATGAAACTTGCAAAAGATTATCGAGAATTTCTATGGGAAAGAGGAAAGTCCTCCACAAATTAGTTCCACCTCATCAATTGGTCAACCATTCGTGCCCCGAAATCCATGGGTGGTCTTGGAGTTCGGGACCCTAACTAGTCAACAAGGCTTTAAGGGATAAGCTTTGCTGGGCGCTGATCTCTGGTCCTTATAATTGGTGGGAAAAAGCCATCCATCGGAAGTGTCTCCAAGGCAACCACGACAGGTGCTTGGACAATCATTTGAGTGTTATTTGTGGATCTCTTATTTGGAAATTCTTGAATGCTATTGCACGAGCTCTTTCTGTACTAATGGTTGTTGGATACACTAAGAGCAAATTTTCTTGTTTTGTGTCTATATTGCAAATTAATCCCCTATACACTAGAGTGGATACTTATGCCGATACAATTATCAACTCACACCTCTTTTTTGGGTAATAAAATTATTTCCCAATTCTGATTAAAAAAAGAAGAAAGAAGAAAAAATAGGCAATGACATTTATTTTGTCACGTAGGTTCAGAGGTTATACCAGTTTAGGATAGCACGTAACCAAGATTCTCAACACTTTCTATGGCCTCTTTCTTTTCTTTAGAAAAAATCTCTATCATACACATTGTCATGGTGTTAGCTAAAATTAGCAATTGAAAAAAAAAAAGTGCATTATTCAAAGCATTAAAAATGTTGTACAACTATTTACCAGTGAGCCGGTATCCAAAATAGTCCTATGGAGGTGAATTTGTTCTTATCCTCGATAGAATTTTTGAGTCTATTTTGTTTTTTTAACCAATAAATTAGGTAAATCGTAATTAAATCATAAATGAAAAACAAAAAATAACTACTTAGTGACAATTCTAAGAGGGGTAATAATTTTTTTTTAAAGATGATCTGTCAATAAGATTATTTAGAAAATGATTTATTCAATAAAATGACTCTTCATTATTTATAATTTAATAAATATTTATATTTATAATTTTTTATAAAAAATGAGAATAACTTTTTTGAAATATCATGTGTATTTAATTAACGCAATAAATGTTAATAATTATTTTTCTTTTATATTAAATTATTTGACAATAAAATTATTACAATGGGTTTAAAAAAGCAATCTCATAATAATCTTTTTTAACTTATTAATTTTATAATATCTAAGAATATAATTTCAATTTTATTTTATCGCTTAAAATCCATCAAAATTTATTAATTTAAAAACTTTTAAATGTGAAATATTATGATATTTTTAATTTTAACAATGTGAAAGCTTATTTGGCGTAGAATAGACAGTGATGAGGTGCGTTATTAAGACGTTCTGTGATGTGAAGGTTATTGGTTCAAAGTTATGTGGGAAAAAATCTAGTAATATTAAAAATTTAGTTAAATTTATATCATAAATTCTATTAATTCTATGAAAAGGACTAAACACTAATATTATAGAAAATTTTAAAATAATATTCTTGATATATTTTAAATTATAATTAAATAAGATTAAAATGAATATCAATTATATCTGAAATTAAAAATTCAATTATTCTAATAAAATTATTAATTGTAAACTAAGGCCAAAATTATTATTTCTAATAATTTTATAAATTTCTAAGAATTTTAATTATATTGTAAAAATTAATTATAAATAAAATAAATTTTTTTGGATTAAATAATAATATTAATTTTATAAATTTTTAATAAAATTCTATATTATAATTAAATAAAATTAAAATTAATATTAATTATAATTAAAATCATTTCAATCTTGATTTATAATCCAAATATTCTTATAAAAATACTAACCGTAATAATAATTAAGTATTATTAATTATTAATTAACCTGGCGTAAAACATGTTGGCTACCATCATTCCCGTTCCATCACTCTCTCACACTTCTATTTATTCATTTCGTTGAGATCTAGCTTATATATTTTTTGATCTATCCTGACGATGAGCCACGATCGATGGCTTGAAATGTTGATTTAAATAATTCTAGATGCGATAATCTAAGAAGAAAACGCTACACAAAATACAAATCACAGAAGCCTAAGAACAATAATATGGATAATTAATTGGGGCTCTGATGTTCCTTGTGAACACCCGTCCAGATATATGCTATGTAATAAACACTTTGAGTCAATTCATGACTGAGCCCCTCCATGCACATTAGATCGTTGCCAAACACATATTGAGATATTTGCATGGGTTGATTACACTTGGTCTGAGATATTCTGTCAGAGATGTTCAACTTCATGGATACACTGATGCTGACTGGGCAGGAAATGCTATTGATATAAAGAGTACATATGGAAGTTTCTTTAGCCTTTGATCTTCCAAGATATCCTAGATGAGCAGGAAACAAAAGTATGTAGCATTGAGCACCGCTGAAGCAGAATACATTGCAGCTAGCATCGTTAGTTGTGAAGCAGTTTGGTTGAGGAAGCTCTTTGGAGATCTATTTGAGTAGGTCTTAGACACTATAGTGATATATTGTGACAATAAAGGTGGGATCAATTTGGCAGAGAATCTTGTGTTTCATGACAAGTCTAAGACAATTTTATTCAATATCACTTTATTCGAGACATGGTGCAGAGAGGAGTTGTTAGACTCCATCACATATCGACATATGAGAAGATTGTAGATATTCTCACCAAGGCATTACTGCAAGGAAAGTTTTTGGTCTTCATAGAGCAGTTTGGAATGATGGATGTGGCTCCTTCGGATAAGGGGCAATGCTAATCGAGAACACTGAGCCAACACTTCCTACCCTGTTTGAGCTCCCAGTGTGAGGAATTGAGATAGAGGGCTCTTGGGGTTGAGGAATTTTTGGACAATAAGGTACTCCCCTAGATATTACCCATAGAGTTGGAGATGCTGCTCCCCTATCTTCATAGGGACAAAGATGCTTCTCCCCTACCTGGTCTATGGAGAGTATTCCCGAGTTGGCATCATATCCTAAAGCAAGGCTTGTTGGGAATACCATTCTCCCTTTGGCCAACGGGTTGAGAGTGTACTTGGGCTGTACAACCCAAGTCGATTATGAAGCAAGTGTTCTACCACATGAGTATTGAGGTTCATTGATGGAAAGATTGGTAGGAAATAACATTGGGTTGAGACTTGCTCCCCTTTTGAGATTATGGGTTGAGAATGAGCCCCTCGATGAGATTCTAGGGTCAAAGATGTGCTCCCTTATATGGTTAAGTTGTCCTATTGCTCGGTATGGGTGGAAGCTGTTGTCCCCAATTCTTCTTCTTTTAGACTTGAGAAAGTTTCAGCAGATAGAGTTTAGCAAAGATAGCCAAAACATGATGACAATATGACAGGATGATGTGATGATCAACAGATAGATATTGGCAAGTGGAATTCTTCCTAGTTGAGAGGGAGTGTTATTTTTTCAACTAGGGTCAAATTACACCTTGGAAAAATCAGATGACTAAGATGATGATTTCAATAAATTCCTCATTTCGAGAGGACCAAAATCAACCTAAATATCACCCATTTGGACAAGAGGAAGTTGATTTTTGAATTATTTCATCCACTCATGTATAATGGAATGGGTCGACCCTAAGCAGATGTGAAATTGGACAGTTTGGCCTCAACCCCAAGTGGGCCCTCATGGAAGCCTATAAATGAAAGATACCTCAAGCTAATTTCTACACATTGCCTTTCCAAAGCCTTTTCCAATTTCCCTTTAGCCATAATAAACCAAATGAACACCTACTAGGATGTTTTGCCCAACATTCAACTTGGAATATGTGTCCCATGACCTTGGTATTATTTTTCCTTTATTAAATTTATTACATGAAATTTTAACCTGGGGCTGTTACAAACCCCTCCCCCTCAGGGGAACATAATCCTCAATGTTATATGACAACTATAACTAACAAAACCACTGAAAATGAAAACATACTTCCTATGGAGCTTTATAACCCATCTCATTGCAATATTTACAATGACCATTGCTAAAAACATAACAATCATACCATTTACTGGAGCTTTATAAGACAACTCATTACAGTATTTACAATAAAAACACATATATACATATGCACATTTACTCCAACCATTGAAATAAAAGGATACGATGCTCGCATCAGTCAACAAGGGAATCCAGAGGCTCACATCTCCACCCTCGAAAGTAGTACCAGGATTTACCTCCTTCCCAAGAAGTTCAAAATCCATTGCCAAAGTCAAACCTACATGAAATGTCCAACTATGATCCTTGTGCCACCTATTCCCTCCATGAACAATTACTGGCTCATTTTTCCATGGAACACTCCTAATGTGTTTTTGATTCCATGAGTAAATGCTAATGACCAAAACAAATCCATACTCCAGTCTTCCCTTCTCTACTACACAGTCCCTCAGGAAATTTGGTCACCCCCTTCTATGTAGTCACTCACCTTCCAAGTTCCCCAACATCCCCTTTCCTAGGTGATCCATCCCTTGGAAAGGTTTCCTTGCATCAGAAGGTCCAAAAACTAAGGCATATCCCTGCCTCAAAACCATCATACCTGTCATAGCATGTTCATGGCAATCAATGTGCACTATTGAGTACTAGTGTCCCACAATGGCCCTGCTCTTGAAGTGCCTTACCAACATACTGCTTCCTGTTCCAATTCCTTTTGTTGTTGTTTCTAATTCTTGTAATTAATTTCAACCCATCCAAACTAGACATTTTCCATGCTTTCCAATACTTAGCACGTAATTGACATTAGACCAAAAAGGAATTGAAATTAATTAAACTCATACTTCATTGATGGCCCATCAATAAGGTACACTTGCAATTCTGTTCACTTCCTATCACTTGTAAATCAAATTAACTCTTGACCAAATCATCATGTATAAACATATCACATCCAGTTAACTCAAAATGCAACCATCATAAATCAAAATCATAAATCACATGTGACCATCATAAATCAAAGTCATAGATCACATGCATAAAACTGAAATGAAAGACTAATACTTATCTTTCAATCAATTTTTTGCTTCTACATTTTCTCTTTGTCCTTTCTATACACACACTAAATTTGTTGTCAAAACTGGCAAGCACCTAGTGTCTTCTCTTCTCTTTGACCACGTACACATACACATAATGTACACCGCATGCATACAGCCACACATGACATACAACAAAAATAGTTACCGATCAAACTAGAACTATTACCTCAAAACACGAACTCTACCAATGAAACCCCAAAAAAACATGAAAAACAACCCGAAGACAAAAAGTGTTGATTATGCATCAACACTTTTTTTCTGGAGCAAATTTTCAATATTTTTTGAAAATAATAGTAAAAAACAACAAAAGCCATTTTTTTCGGTGCAAAAAAAACCTTGAAATTGAAAAGTGTTGATGCTAAGATATCTAATTTTTTTTCGGGATAAATTTTCAACAATTTTTAGCAATGGCGTTAAAGATAAATTATCGAGACCCCAAAAAACCTTAAAATTGCAACAATTTTTAGCAATGGCGTTAAAGATAAATTATCAAGACTCCAAAAAACCTTAAAATTGCAACAATTTTCAAGCATGACATTAAAGATAAAACATCATGTCTTTGCAAAGCCTTAAATTTCCAAAAATTTTCAATCATGATGTTAAACATAAATTACTTATAATTGTTTTCAACCATAACAATAAAGATAATATATCGTGACTTAGAAAAACCTTAAAATTTTGATAATTCTTCAACCATGTAATTGAAACCAAATATCCTGACTGCAAAAAACCTTAAGTTTTAAATATATTTCAACCATGGCATTATGGAAAAATTATGACTAAAAAATATTTAAAAATGAACACTTGAATGAAAGAGTCATTATACCAAGAGTAATTTCTTTTTTAAATGCTAAAAGTATAGCTATTTTAAAATCTTAGCCTAAGACAACTTGACACATTGCAACAAAAATTTAAAAATCAACCATCAAATTGACATGTAGTGTAGGTGAACTTGACCTATTGCAATGAAATCTTAAAAATCAACCATGAAATTGATACGTTGTGGGGTAAACTTGTCCATTATAACGATAACTTTAAAATCAACTATCAAATTGACACATAATGAGGTTGGGTTGCTAGTTGATGATCGACACGAACCCTACAAAAAAATAAAATATAACAAAATAATAAATAAGTAGATAAATAAATAAAAATGAAAAATACAAAACAAAATAAAAATTAAAAGTAAAACAAAAAAACAAAAAATTTTAAAAATAACAACTAATAAATAAAACAATATATTAAAACATAAAAAAATAAATTAAAAAGATAAAAAATACAAAAAAATTCAAACATAAAAATAAATATAAAATATCTTTAAGAGAAATCATAAAGTAGTTTTGAGAGTCGACATGCTTCAAACCACTTATATATATATATATATATATATATATAATTTCTTTAAAAAACAAAATTATCTTAAAAAGATAAAAATAAAAATAAAAATAAAAATAAAAATAAAATAATTTAAGAAAATAATTAAAAAATTTAATACTAAGAAAACAAATAAATGAAAGTGAATTAGATAATAAAAAATAAACAATTTTTTTAATACAAATTAAAAACAATTAAAAAATAAATATTTAACTCATAATGTTAAATTTAAAATTAAAAAAACAAAAAAAATATCTAAAAAACATTAAAAAAGGAAAAAGTTAAAACAAAAAATAAATTTTAAATTTTGAACAAAAATTATTAAAAAAATTAAACCAAATATGAAAAAATATTTAAAAAAAATAATAAAAATTAATTCAAAAAGATAAATGGGAAAAAATAAAAATAAAAAACGAAAAAAATAACTAAGAATATATATATATATATATGTTTGTGGGGTAAAAATATAAAAATTTAATTAGAAAAACCAATAAAAAAAACAAATAAATAAAAGTGAATTAGGTAATTAAAAAATAAATAAATAAAAAAATTAATTAAAAACTAAAAATTATTTTAAGAAAATGTGATTTCTACCAAAAGATTTTGCTTAATTCATTATGGATCACAGAACCCTGAATATAAAAACTATTTTTTTTTTTAAATAAATAAATAAAAATAAAAAATATATTAAATAAAAAAACCCATTAAAAATATAAAATTTAAAAGAAAATGAATTAAGGAAAAAAAACAATTAAATTTATAATATATATATATATATATATATATATATATATATATATTGTAAGTTTGGTAGGACCTTCTCATTTTCGAGTTTTTACATGCCCGTTATTCACCCCATTTCTGGGGAGGGTAGCACAAGAATCGAACCCAAGATCTCCAGTTCGGTGACACTTCATTTCCATGACCATTGCCACTTGAGCTACTGATGTAGCCAGCCGCACTGGCCCACACTTCCACGTGTCCGGAAGGTTATGTTTGTTTGTTGGACTTTACGACGTGTTAAACGTTGGGGGATGTTTTCAATGGTTGCATGCAAGTTGCTTTGTTGATATTTGTTTGGCAATGGAATGAGTTAATGCTACATTTAATCACCACCTACTCACCTTGGGCCTGGTTCCTCGACCTGCTCTTTGGCCAAAACACTTTGGCTTCCCAGTCATTCGCGATTGTTCTGTTCGCCAGTGAGGTTGCTGCGAGGGTTTGTTGATTGTCCTGTGTGGTTTCTGCTCTGGTGAGTATGGTGTTCCCTGGTTCTTCTCCGGGTGTAACTGTGAGTGTATACTGGCCTTTCCAACTTGGTTGTAAGCTCGTTGATGGTTTTCTCCGGTGGCTCAATACCGTTTTGGTTCTGGTGTGCTCGCTCGGCTCCTTTTCACCTGGTAAGGTTTCTGGTCTCGTCCTGCTATTCTGCTTTGGTCTGGTTGTAAAGTCTGGTGTCCCGTCTGGTAACTGCTCCTTGCTATTATTCCTTTGCTTCTGCCTTCGTTTGGTCGCCTTTGCTGGTATTATCGTTGTCTCTGGTCACTGCTCTGTGCGTAAAATGATGTCAACTTTCGTCGTCTTGGATTCAGGTAGCAACTTGGTGGTTTTCCACGGCCCTGAACAGGTATTGACCCCTTCCCTGATTCAAATCGGCCTCCTCATGGTATTGACGCTAACCAGCAATGTTCCTTCTGTCTCAGCTCTGTCGGTTTTCTTGGCAACGGCTCTGCTCCTCGAGCCCTGGTCCGGCTTACTCAGGTAAGGTATGAAAACCCTTTTGTTTCTGTGCGGGTTTCGACTCCAGTTCTTTTGCTGCGTAAGTATGTTGACAATGCTCGTTTGTGTGTACAGGTCAGCGACTCGACCTGGGTACGCGGGTTCCTCCGGGTTTCAACTTCCCAAAGGTGGCGAACCTCTGCCGGTAGGCTCTGGCTCTTCAATCTGTTGATGCACTGTTAGGATTCTGGGGTTTCTGTAGAGTTGATAGTTTGCCGTTTGTTGCTTTCCGTCTGTGGTTGATGTCCCTTTCGAAGGTTAAACTTCGGCCTGGCTATAATTCCTGGTTAACTGCTTGTTTGAAAGGTTATGGGGTTACTGTTCCCAAACCCTAGACTAGGGTTTGTCCACTCTGGACACGGCACTTGTTTTTATATATCAAAGAATATAATATATATGTATATGTCTCGGTCAGCAGCAAGGAAAATATGGTTTTGTTATCACTGTTCAACTTGTGTAAATCATGAGAAGTCGTTTGGTGAAATACCTTTGCTGTGGGTTGTTCTTTCACACTCTGTTTCCTGTTTGCTCTCGGTCGTTTGCTATCTTTCAGTACTCAGACTGTCGATCCACTCGCTGGTCCTTCACTCTGTATATGGACATTTGCATGAATTTGAAATGGTTCGTTTGATAGGCGATAACAAAAAAGAGTCACGAACTCATGTGGTCGCTCATAGTTTGTTAGTACAACTCTTTTGCAATTCGATAAACGAAATCACAGTGTTACAGTAAATAGGCAATGAATACAGATGGACAATATCTGGAAAATAAGATCTGTCTCTGTTTCTTTTATTTTTCTGATATAAAATTGTTGAACCTTTTCCTTGTCTTACATTTCTGTTCTTATACATTTTGATTACAGTTAATTGAAACTATCATTGATTCAGTGGAGCTGGCACGATATGGTTGATAATCATAGTTCGGTTGACATTACAAGATTTTTATTTAGACAGTTTTGTCTTTTCTCTTCTAAGTTGACAGATTAAATATTTAACTACTGTTTTATTACTGTTTGGACCATAACAACCCTAACCAACATTTAACTTTGACATTTAACAACTAAGAGTAAAGTAAACTAAAATCCTATCTCATGACTCCATAAACTAATTAAAAAAAAAAACAATCTAGATACTCAACAACCTTCCAACCTGGCGAGACTTCACCCAGTCATGTTGAGCTAGATGCTCCTGCATCAGGCTCTTGGGGCAAAAAGAAATCATGGCTCCGGTCCATGAGCTTCTTGACTAAAGTCATGTCTGTTCAATTTTCCTGGCATCAAGCCACGAATTGTCCTCAATAGGACGGTTCTTCCACTTGACCAGGTACTACATATATTCCTTCCGCCGAGTTCGTTTAACCACATGAGTGTCGAGAATTCTTTCGATCTCGGGAGGTTGAACGTAAGGCATCTGTCTCTTCCAAGCTTCTCCGTCTTCCTGGGTACTCCGTGTAGATTGCGTGGTTCCATCTTCTTCCTTTTCCTTTGGGTCAGCCGTGTAAGGGAACAAGTCTACTACGTTAAAGAAAGGTGAAATGCCTATTTCGGGTGGCAACTGTATCTCGTAGGCATTTGCTAAAAATAGTAAATGCTGAAATGAATAAGGAAATAGATGAGACTGACTGGGGGGTCTAGGTGGAATAGGCAGGTGTCCACCAATATCCACCTGGATCAGCAAGCCAGGGTTCTTCAATGGAAAAATAACATGAAGAAAATTAAAGATGATGAAAGACATGAAGTTACCTCATTTGAAGAGATCAAGGAAGTTGCAATCTCACACTTTTCAAATCATTTTATGGCAGGAGCCTCAGCCTCCTTGGATAAGGAAGAATCTATTCTTCAACACACCCCTTCTATAGTCTTTGCGGAAGAAAATAAAGAACTTGATAAGGATATATCTAAGGAGGAGGTTCTCACAACAATCTAGGGGTTGGAGCCAGACAAGGCCGCAAGCCCGAATGATTTCTTGATTAATTTTTATCGGACATGTTGGAACCTAATCAAGCTTGATTATGTTCATATGATAAGGTATGTGCACAAATCATATAGGATGGAAGGGGCTATCGATTCCATTTTTCTTGCCCTCATTCCGAAAGAATCTAACCCTTCTTCCTTCTCATGATTTTTCCCAATATCCTTATGCAATTTTTCTTACAAGATTTTATCCAAGGTCATTGCCAATAAAGTGAAAGTTCTCTTACCAAAGCTCATTTCCAAATCACAAGGGTGATTCATGTCAAACTGACAAATTTGGGATAATATTCCTTGCTCGGAAGGCCATCTATTCCAACAAAGTTAGGGGTGAAAAGCAAATGGTTATTAAAATAGATATGGAAAATGATTTAGGAAGGGTAAGCCACTCCTTATTCAAGGTTATGGAAAAATTTGGCTTCAAGTCCTCATTTATCAGTGGGATTACTATCTGCACTAACAGGTTATGGATATGCCCTTTGGTCAATGGTAAGCCTCCTCTTTCTTTCAAGCAAAGAGGGGTCCTAGGCAAGGGTGTTCCCTCTTCCCTCTTCTATATATCATCTTGGCTAAATCCTTGGCTAGAATGTTGAATTATGAAAGGGATGTTGGTAACCTTCTAAGAATCCGGATAGTCAAGTGTGTCAAATGAATAAATCACTCACAGTTCGTGGATAACATTATCTTTATGGCTGCTGCCTTCACAATCATGGCCTCTAGATTCAAAGCAGTTATGGCTTTCTTTATCGAAGTTTCAGGGGGTCTCATAAATTTGAAGAAAAGCCAAGTATATGGTTGGAGTGTAAGTAAAAATATCTTGCTAAGAATCAAACAAATTCTCTCCTTTTCTATTTAGGAGGAATGGACTTAATTTACATATTTGGGGATACCTATCAATCTTCGTTCTCAGAGCGACAATACTCGGCAAAATATCCTCTCCAAAATCAAGGACAACATGAAGTGGTGGAGAGCATAGTAACTAAATATACCTAACTCAGTGGTCCTTCTCAAATATGTTTTATCTTCTTTACCCCTTCTCTATGTTCTATTGGCTCCAACAAGGATAAATATGAAACTTGCAAAAGATTATCGAGAATTTCTATAGGAAAGAGTAAAGTCCTCCACAAATTAGTTCCACCTCATCAATTGGTCAACCATTCGTGCCCCCGAAATCCATGGGTGGTCTTGGAGTTCGGGACCCTAACTAGTCAACAAGGCTTTAAGGGATAAGCTTTGTTGGGCGCTGATCTCTGGTCCTTATAATTGGTGGGAAAAAGCCATCCATCGGAAGTGTTTCCAAGGCAACCACGATAGGTGCTTGGACAATCATTTGAGTGTTATTTGTGGATCTCTTATTTGGAAATTCTTGAATGCTATTGCACGAGCTCTTTCTGTACTGATGGTTGCACGAGTTCTTTCTGTACTGATGGTTGTTGGATACGCAGTTGTCTATAACGCGACTTTTTGAAAGCCTTTTCGGCGGGTTTTTCCAGTCGAAATCCGGCAGGAATTTATTGGAATCGCAAGTTTGATAGTTAGTTTCTGCACAATGAAAGCATCCCAGGGGTTTTCAAGGGTGCTGAATCCAAATATACAGTTAAAAAGCCATTTTAACTGCAACAAATCAAGATTTAACTTCAATTTCTTCCGCCTGATTCCGTCACTGGAATCTCCAAAAAGTCGCATTATAGACAACTCCGTTGGATACACTAGAGCAAATTTTCTTGTTTTGTGTCTATATTGCAGATTAATCCCCTATACACTAGAGTGGAAACTTATGCCGATATAATTATCAACTCACACCTCTTTTTTGGGTAATAAAATTATTTCCCAATTCTGATTAAATAAAAGAAAGAAGAAGAAAAAATAGGCAATGACATTTATTTTGTCACGTCCGTTCAGAGGTTATACCAGTTTAGGATAGCACGTAACCAAGACTCTCAACACCTTCTATGGCCTCTTTCTTTTCTCTATCGTTTATTATTTTTCAGTGTTTAGGTGCATCCGATCATTTCTTCACATGCAAAAATCGCTATACACGACATTTTCTGATAGCAGACAGTTACCGACTTTCTTGTCCACTATCGCCCACCACCACATATCTCTGGTTTCTATATCTCCTTTATTGAATTCATGTCCCCACAGCCAATATTTTCTACACACATTCTCCTTCTTGTTTGTCCTTTCCCTCTTGGCTATCTGTTTCTTGTTGAATTTTCATGGTTCAATTTCATTATCTCTTTTTCATTGGATTAATACCCCACAGCCAATAATTCTCGGCCTTTCATGTTGAATATTCGTGATTCAATTTCACATCTCCTTTTATTGGATTCATTTTCCACAGCCAAGAATTTTTCCACACTTTCGTCATATCTCAGCCCCGTTTTTCCTATCACAACTCTGTTTTCTATATCTCCTTTATTCAATTCATGCCCCACACCCAAGAATTTCTCCACACCCCCCTCATATCACTGCCCTTATTCCACATGGGAGAATCACTATACACGAAATTTTTTGATACTAAAGGTTACCGAATTTCTTCTCCACCATCGCCAAGAAATTGTCCGCACCTTCTTCATATCTCTGCCCTTATTTCCATTTCCTCCCTTGACTTCCAATTTTTTTACATCGGATTTTCACGAGTTCCACACAGCCAAGAATTTCCCCACACCTTTCATTTTTTCTTTTTTCATATTGAATTTTCACGAATCCCACGCCGCGAAGAATTTCTCCACGCTTTCTTCAAGTCTCTACCTTGATTTCCCTCTCTCTCGTAACTTTGAATTTTCATGAATTCTGCACAGGGGCCTGGCCTAGGGTATATAGAAGAGTTTCTTCGATACTTCGCGTATACTGAAGAACTTATTGAAACTTTTGATTCCAATATCCTCAATGTAGCCTATTAGGAAATTGTTAATGCGGTATGTCATCACGGATATCATTGACAACAATAATTTGACCTAACACCATGACAATGTGCATGATAGAGATATCTTCTAAAGTAAACATTTGTTTTTGTTCTTATGTGGATTGTTGATTTTTTGAATATTTGGGAATCAGATAGACATAGGTGCTCATGTCTATCTAATTCTCGAATATTTGAAAAATCAACAATCTACATAAAGATTTTTTCCAGAAGAAAAAGCGATATAGATTATATTAAGTCAATATAAAGAGCTACAATGTAAAACATATGAGAAGGACATATACAGTCAGATAGAGCTGGATCATGTTGTCAGGATGTCATATAGCAAAACTCTGAGTAAGATGGATACATACAATGATTGCATATAAAGCTGGATGGCTGGAGTGAGCCTGCTTTAGCAGAAAGTCAAATAGAGGGAGCAAAAAGACATGATATGACGATAGTATTATGCCTGATAACCTGTGATAGCAGCATAGCTAGTGCAAATACTATGCAGGATGGAAGAGAAAGGGGTCCTGGAATCTCTAAAAATTTTATGATTCCGCCATTTCCAGGCATGCCATAACGTGATAACTAGAAGGGGACGCCTTGCCTCGCATTGTGAGCACCACCAGAGGAAAGCTGCATGAACAGAGTCAAAAACATGGTGAGGGAAATCAAAATAAATGGCGAGTTCATACCAGATTTTCTGAGAAGAGTTGCACAGAAAGAACATATGATAGTTAGTCTCTTCTTCAGACTCGCACATTGAGCATCTGCTGGGGCCATGCCAGCGCCGCTTTCTAAGATTGTCCCAAGAGAGATTACGGTTGTTAAAAACCAGCCAGGCAAAAAGGATCATTCTAGGAGGGCAGCCGGATTTCCAAAGAGCGACCGGGAAGATAGGTGGAGAGATTGAAGACTTTGAGCAAATGAAGGCAGAGTAAATGTCTTTTACTCTTGGAACCGCCGAGCTGTTTGAGGAGAACCAGGATAGATGATCAGGAGTGCCTGCACGAATAATCCCACTATCCTGTAATGCGGCTGTGAACAAAAACCATGAAGGGTGGAGATCAATTGGCAGACCGATGTCACTTGCATCCTTCCACGTGGGGGAGAGGCCATTCCAGTCTGAGATGAGTCTATCCCACGTGAAGATACCCAATCTGTGCAAGGCGGATAAAAGACCATCCGGGAAGGAAAGATCGCGTCTACAAGCAATGGGATCGAGGCCAATTAAGATCCTGTTACCAGTAAATATCCTCCATCTTAATCTTGACAGGAAAAACTTTTCAACTTTCCTGAAACTTAACCAGATAGCCGATCCTGTTTTAATGCCAATAGAGTCGTTTCTAAACCAGAATTCGAGGCATATGCCCTTCATGTATTTTTGTCTGATCGTCCTGCACCAAGGACCATCCCCGAAGATCCCACGCCAGAGAGATTTGCAAAGGAGAGCGTTGCCGAAATCCCTCAAGTTCATTAAGCCCCATCCGCCCATGATTTTTGGCAATGAGATTCTATCCATCTTGGAAAGATGAAACTTCTTCTGTTCCGAAGAACCGCCCCAAATGAAGTTTGCTGAGATGGAGGTCATCTTGTTGATAATACTTACAGGTATAAAGAAAAGATGTGCCCAATAAACTGCCAGCTGCAATAAAACAGATTGAGTGAGGGTGACCCTGCCCGCCATGGAGAGACTTCTGAATTGCCATGATGAAATTTTCTTGTAAAATCTGTCTGTCAGCCACAGCCAGTCAAGTTTAGAATAGCCTTTTGCTTTTAGGCGGTAGCCTAGATACTTCAAGCCGAGCTTGAGTGGAGAGTGTTCTACACCGAATAGCTGGGATATCCATATGACAGTCTCCAAATCAACATCGTTATGATACATCACAGACTTTTCTTTGTTAACAGCGAGGCCAGAAGCACATTGAAATCTGTCCAATATGACCTTTAGACAGCTCCATGATGATCGGTAAAGCATCGCGAATAAGAGGACATCGTCCACGAACAGGTTGTGGGATGTGAAGATGTGCCTGCAGATTTTAATGGGCTTAACATTTCCATCTTCCACCGCTTTGTTAATATGGATACGTAACGAATTCATAGCGTGTAAGGGCCTGATTCCTATTATTAGAGCCTCAATCTATTATACACTAACAGATCTATTTTCCTACTGATTTAAAAGTAATAAAATGAGCTTACTGACCTTCTTACATAGCTTTAAACATTTAACATCTTATCATTTTATCATAAGAAACATAAATTAAGGTGAGCATTCCATTGATATCAACTTAACAAGAGTAGTCCCTGGAAAAATACATGTTCCGGTGGTTGATGATGATACCTTTGTCCTATAGCTCCAACTGAATGCTCCTTATCACCGACCCAACCAGATTTACCTCCCAGCCAACTAGGAAATAAATTCCTAGCACAGGAAACCTCCACAGGTTCCCTAACCCTCCGTGCCCAAGTCCAACCAGATATAGTGTGTCCTCAAGAAGAATGTGCAAAACTAGATAATGATACTTTCCTCCTCTCAAACCCAAGAAACCTCCACAGGTTTCCAAGGTCTCCCAAAATCATGACAAGGCCAAACAATCACAACCAACCCCCACAATCCTAAGCAAGACTCCAACCCCCCTTTTCTTCCTTCCCCCTTCCCTTTTTATACCCTCTTTCCTCAACCACCTCTCATTAATGTCATTAACTTCTCATCCATCCTTAGTTGACTTCTCTTCTCCCAAGTAAGCTAGGAGTACATTTGGAATTGTGACATGAATATAAAATTGAGAATTTAATGGGAAAGGATCATGTCTTCTCCCAAGTAAATCTAAAAAGTACATTTGGGAATGTGAAGTGTAATTACATGGAGAGGACCATGTCTTCTCCTTAGTAAATGTGAGGGTACATTGGGGAATGTGAAATGAATAAATATATATTGATGATAAGATGGAGAGGACTATGTCTTCTCCCAAGTAAATGTGAGGGTACATTGGGGAATGTGAAATGTACTTACATGGAGAGGACCATGTCTTCTCCTTAGTAAATGTGAGGGTACATTGGGGAATGTGAAATAAATAAATATATATTGATGATAAGATGGAGAGGACTATGTCTTCTCCCAAGTAAATGTGAGGGTACATTGGGGAATGTGAAATGAATACATATATTTTGAAATAATGGAAGGAGACCATATCCTACATAATATTCAATTTGAGAAGGTAAGTGGGGAATTTGAATAATGGAAATCATAAATTTATATTAGACCAATATTTCTCAATATTTTCAGATAATGTAAATATTAACAAAATTTGTAGGATAAGATTTAAGTGGGGTATTACATACACCCCTCCTTCAGAAAACTTCGTCCCGAAGTTAGAATGAAAAGATACAAGGAGTTTGAAAGCATAGCAAACCAGAGAGAGTTATAGCATTAAAATTCGATAAGTCAGACAATGACATTACTTCCCATCAAGAGTCTCCAACTGATCTTTATCTTCCTATCCACCCTGGCCTACTTCCGTTCCCGCCCTATCCGTCCTCTGCTGCCTTATCAGTGGCAAAGGCCATACTGACCACTGATAAAACCGACATGGTGGGAGCGTCGAATGCCTCGACCGAACTTTCCCAGCAGGAATCTGGCAATCGTCATCACACATCTAGGGGGAGCGTTCAGCTGTCCTCCCCACGATTCCAGGTTTCGGAGGATACACGGTGGGAAACACCTCCACCCCTCCTTCAGAGCACGGAACACACTACAGAGCTGGTTGGACTTGTCATCGAATAATCCAGTCAGGTCGTCTTGCCACCTGTCATTTGCATTTTTTTTCTCGTGTCATAAGAGTGCATATCAAGTAGATACCAATGAAGTAAAATAATGTACATTATACCTTCCTCATGAGATGTCTCATCCTTCCCTCTTGGCTATCACATAGTTCTTTTCCCCTGTGGGTTAGCCTCTCATTCATGCATTTATATAACAACAAGACATATAATCATCACATTACTAAGTCTAGTATCCATGTGTCAATCTAGGAATTCTCGCTAAGTCATTCATTTACATAAATCATATCCACTTGAGCTATATATGAACCAAAGTAATTCTGATAAGTTACGCACTAGATAGTCCATCACTAAGTGAGTCATACATGTAGTCCATACATCAACCATTTCTATCATTAATATCAAATCTATCAACTGATTCATATAAGTAGTCTTATGTGTCAACCAAATGCATGAATATTACATAATGTTCATACATAAATAACATGGAAATAGTATCTTAACATAGGTAGCTATCTAAGTCAAAATAGGCATCACAGATGCTCAAAAAGTGAGGGGTAGTCACGATGCATAGTCTCTACATCCTCCCAGGTAGCAGATCCTGGGCTATACTTGTCCCACTGGACCTTAACTTGGTCCACCGTGCGACGTCTGAGATGTCGAACCCTACGGTCCAATATGCGTAATGGTTCTACCATTACGGTTGCCATGTCCGAGACCTGCAAGTCCTGCCAATCCAATTTGTGAGATTCATCAGAAACATAATGTCGTAAAACAGATACATGAAAAACATCATGCGTTTTATGCAAATGGGGCGGCAGTACAAGATGATAGGCAACTGGTCCAATCTTCTCCTTGATCCTAAAAGGTCCTACGAACCGAGGTGACAATTTCGTCCCCTTCCCAAACCAGATGGTGCTTTTGTTGGGCCAGATATGAATAAAAACTTGGTCCCCTACTTCATAACTGCGATCAATCCTATGTGAATCAACATAACTCTTCTGTCTATCCTGTGCTTCCTTTAACCTTTGTCGAACCTACTTTACCTGCTCCTCCATTTCTTGAACTAATTACGGGCCAACTATCACTCGGTCCTCCAACTTTTCCCAACTCAATGGCGTCCTGCAAGGTCTTCCATATAGAGCTTGATAAGGAGGCATCCCGATTGAACTGTGATAACTGTTATTATAGGCAAACTCTACCAATGGTAAGTACCTCTCCCACTGAGTCTGATTATCCATGACGTACATCCTAAGCATGTCCTCCAAAACCTGATTTACTCTTTCGGTCTGCCCATCTGTTTCTGGATGATATGCAGTGCTTAGGTTTAACTGAGTTCCCAGTGCTGACTGCAAACTTGTCCAAAACCTAGATGTAAATCGGGAGTCTCTATCAGAAATGATCCTTGTGGGCAATCCGTGCAGTCAGATAACTTCATTGACAAACACTCGCGCCACATCCGTAACATCGTAAGTGTCCCTTACTGGGATGAAATGGGCACTTTTGGTCAATTTATCAACTATAACCAATATAGCATTGTGCCTTTGGGAAGTGAGTGGCAAACCCACCACAAAATCCATGGAAATTACTTCCCATTTAGATGTAGGGATGTCATGAGGTTGTAGGAGTCCTGCTGGATGGCAATGATCAGCCTTCACTCGCTGACATTCAAGACATTTGGCGACAAACTGGACTATGTCATGCTTCATGCCTGCCCAAAAGAAGAGTTTCCTTGCGTCTGCGTACATCTTCTTTACCCCAGGATGTACACAATAGAGTGCTCTATGAGACTCTCCGAGGATGGTTTCTCTTATACCCCCTTCCTTAGGTACGTACATTCTCCCTTGGAATCTCAATAGCCCATCTGGTTCAAGGACATATCCTTCAAACTTTGGTTCTATCTGTTTCCCATTTTGGATAGCTGAGATGAATTTTAAATACCAACTATCTTCAAAGAGTTTCTCCAATATCCGCTCCCTTAAATTTACCTTTAAGGCTACTAGGGAGAAAGTTCGTGGACTCCTGCTTAGTGCATCCGCCACTACATTCTCCTTTCCCTTGATGTATGAGATTTCAAAATCATACTCACTCATGAATTCGCTCCATCGCCTTTGTCTGGCGTTCAAATCCCTTTGAGTGAAGAGATGCTTTACGCTTTGATGATCTGTTCTTAACTCAAATCTTCTCCCAATGAGGTAGTGTCTCCATAGCTTCAAGGCTAACATCACTGCTGCGAATTCTAAGTCGTGGGTAGCATATAACTCTTCATGCTTCTTCAATTTTCTAGAAGCGTAAGCTATTACTCCGCCTTCTTGCATCAATACTGCACCCAATCCCTGCGTCGAAGCATCAGTGTAGGCAGTGAAGTCTTTTCTCATGTCTGGTACTTGAAGGATCGGTGCACTAGTTAGTAACCTCTTCAGCTCTGTGAATGCAGTGCCACATTCATTTGTCCATTCATACCTAACCCCCTTTCGCTGTAATGCGGTGATGGGTTTTGCAATCCTTGAAAACCCTTCCACAAACCTGCGATAATACCTAGCTAGCCCCATAAAACTACGTACCTCATGGGCATTTTTTGGTACTGGCCAATCCATTATGGCCTTCACCTTTTCCGGGTCAACTGAAATCCCTTCTCCTGAAATGATGTGCCCAAGGTAATGGACTTTCTTTTGAAAGAAGGAACACTTTGACAATTTCCCATACAATTGATTTTCCCTTAAACAAGTCAATACTACCCTTAGGTGCTTTTCATGCTCCTTTTCATTCTTGGAATATATAAGAATGTCATCAAGGAAGACTTGCACGAATTGGTCCAAATACTTCCTGAACACACCATTCATGAGGCTCATGAATACTGCTGGTGCATTAGTTAAACTGAATGGAACAACTACGAACTCATAGTGCCCAAATCGAGTTCGAAATGCAGTTTTTGAGATGTCTTCCTCCTTTATCCTCAATTGGTGGTACCCAGATCGTAGATCGATTTTTGAGAAGACCACTGCCCCCTTCATTTGATCAAATAAGTCATCTATTCAAGGTATTGGGTACCTATTCTTTATCATGGCTCTGTTTAAGTCTCTATAATCTATGCATAGGCGCAGGGAACCATCCTTCTTCTTGACAAAAATTACTGGTGCACCCTAAGGGGAAATACTAGGTCTGATCAATCCCAAGTCTAAGAGCTCCTTTAACTGCATCTGCAACTCACAAAGCTCTGGAGTTGTCATCCTATAGGGTGTCTTAGATATTGGTTCTGCACCTGGTTTCAGATCAATGGTGAAATCAATCTCTCTTACAGGAGGTAATCCAGGCAATTCCTCTGGAAAAACATCCTTGAATTCAGCCAAAACTGGATGTTGATCCAGGGAAGGTCCTTTCTGGTCATTTACAGTCTTGACCAAATACAGTTTGCAACCTTGTCTTAGACAACGTTTTACCTTCATCATGGATATGAATCGTAGGGACACTCGCCTCTTGATTCCACAAATCTCAATTGGCCTACCTTCATCATCTAAACAGATCACCTTCTCCTTGAAACAGTCTACCAAAGCTCGATGATCTTCTAGCCAGTCCATTCGAACAATTACATCATACGTTCCCAATTCTGTGACGTATGCCTTTAACTTAGTCATACACACCCCGAGGTTTACCTGACATTGGTCAACACTAGGCCCTACTACTTGTTTTATTCCAGAAGCCATCTCGACTTGTTTAAAGTCATCATGCTCATAGGTTTCCAACCCACATTTTTCTAATGCAACTAGTGAAATGAAACTATCTGTAGCACCAGAGTCAAACAAAATTTTAACTTTTACTTTGTTTATCATACTTGAGGTTTCTACTACGGCAGACTGGTGTTCAACTTGCTGATTGTCAACTGTGGCATAGATTTGGTGGTGGCTACCTGCTTCCCCCATTGGTTCTTTTCCCTCTCTTCTGTTGTTACTGGTTCGAAACTCTGGGCAGTCCCGCTGGTAATGAGGTCCTCCGCATCCCCAACAAGTGATGCGTGGTGGACCTTGAACCGAATGATGTGGAGTTCTTTGGAAAGAGTTTCTTCCCCTGGAACCCCTACCCCCACTTGTTGTTCCTCGCCTATGACTTTGATTTGTACACGCCCTTGAAGCTGTGGGTGAAGCTGCACTAGAAACCATGGAAATTCCTACTGTTGGTGTTCTAGGTATAACCCTATTTCCATATGGTGGTGGCCTCCGACTTCCCCCCCTTGGGAAGGTACGAGGGGCCTTCCCCATAAACCCTGTTTGACGTGGAAAGATGGCTCTGCCTTCACCCTTTAAATCTAGGTGTTCTTCGACATAACGAGCCTGTTCTACAGCTTCTGCAACTGAGGATGGTTTCCACATCCGTACCATTGCCCTAATCTTAGGTCTCAATCCATACATAAAACGATCCGCTTGGCGCTGATCAGTATCCATGTAGGAAACATACTTGACCAATTCCATAAATCGAATTTCATATTCTTCTACAGTATGACCTCCCTGTATCAGGGCATGGAAGGCTCCTACCTGTTGTTCTTCATAATATGCTGGTAGGTACTTCTTCCTAAACCTCTCCTCAAACAATTCCCAAGTAACTGTGTCTGGAGTGAGGTGTAGTTGACGCTCCAAGTTACCCCACCAATTCAGAGCACTATCTCTGAGTTGGAATATTGCTATTTTGGCTTTGGAATTGGAATTGTAATGCCTTAGTGCGAAACACCTTCCCATCCCCTCTAACCAAGCTTCTGCACGCTCACTGGCACGACCTCCTGCAAATTCTGGGAGTTTAATCTTCTAGAGCTCTCTAGTAATGTCCTCAACCGGAGGTCTTCTATCATAATCTCTAGATCCCTCGGGGTTCCCTAACCCTGATGAAGGGTGTTCCCCTTCCATTTCATTTGTTTGGCGTCCTCTTAAGGTTTCATTAATTGCTTCCAAGGAACGCAGGATGAGAGTCAATTCTGGTGAAGGTAATGGGTTATTTGAAGGAGGTCCTTGTGAAGACTCTCCAAGCCCTTGGTTCCTTCGTGTTTTCACCATTTTGATTTGTTCAAAATCTGCGTGATATCTAAGACTTATTAGCATTATTCCTAACATTTTCTACCACATTCTAGATAGTCCATAGAGAACCCTAAGCAATAGATCAATTCAAGTTATGCAAGTTACTTCTTCGCCACAAAATTTAACTTTAGAACACGTTGATCTGTTTATTTTGGGAAGGCTGCATTTGTGTTTACTTCGATATTTATGCATTTAAATAACTTTGTTTATGCAAAGAACAAGTAGGAGATAGTAAACCAGAAAATGCAGTAAAGGTTCTGATGTGTTAGATTCAAAAATTTTCACAGAATGTATGTTTAACATTTATCTCAGCTACATGTAATATTGGGTTTGGGCATTAAACTTCATGCAAAAACTTGAAACTGAGTAAGGGCTACAGAAAACGATTTTCTTCATTTATGAATGTCTAAAGTGGGCCCCAATTGGGGGTCATAGATATCTACATTCGTGTTTACCAAGGTATTTTAGTAGTCATTGATTATGTGAACTAATATTTTATTGCACAAAGTGGAAAAACCCTAACCCAGCTCCAACTCCAAGAGGGTGAAGAGAAGATTATAAAACATTCACAAGAGTATTTTCTTCTAGAAAGGAGTTTTCCCTAAAAAAACAATTGGGAGTTGACTCTCCCCCATCTTTCCTTCTACGTGTTTCATCCCATTAGGTTTTCCATATATGATTTACAACAAGAGAATGTAGTATTGATAACTTTCTATATCCTTCCATGAGTCCCCATCATATTATAGTACTAGAGGAATAAAATTTATGTTTTTGCATTTATTTATTTTTGATAAATAAACAGAAAAATTAAGATAAAAGGATGAGGGAACCGGTGATATTAACAACTGTACAGTGCTATTTAGTGGCAACAAAATTTTCAAATCTTACATGGTATATATTTAAAATAAATGAAATTGGAGTCTAATACCCATTCCTATGATTTTTCCTTTATTAAATAATAGAAAATTAATAATTGATATCTTCTGCGTACTAAATAAGGAATGGAAGCGATGAAGTCTCCAAAGCTCCTAGAATCATACTTATGTGTTAATAAAAAAAAAAAAATGTTTCTAGATTTACGACCCCTCTGAAAACATTGTAGACATGCATGAAATACCTACTTTGGCACTAGTGGTTGTACTTGTGTTCGTATGTTGAGGAAGACGAGCTCTTAGCCAAGCAGAAGCAGTTTTAGGACGTACTCCAAGACAATGTTGCATCTTCAACTCGTGAGTAATAATTTTAAAATTGTTTTTATTATTATAAAAATTTTGGATATATTTATTTATCCAGCCTCCCTTAACTCACTTGTTAGTTTCCACTCTCTGAGGGATATTTAAAATCAAAACCTTAAAAGTTAACATTAACAGTATGGAAAGCAGTGTACATTAATCTAGGGGTCAATTGAAGAGCACATAAATCAGAGAATGTGGATTGAGGGCATAAAATGAGCAGTGTCGTTCAAAATCCTGGTGACCAAATTCACATTAAAGGGCATTCTATTCTAGAACATAAGCTCCAGCCCCCTCCTTAGTTTTTTTTGTATTCCGAAGAAACTTGCCAACTTGCCTCTTGTGAGTATCGCACTTGAACTTACTTTTGCCATGACCACAAAATTTTCTATCTTTGTAGCGTATTGAATGTCAAGAAATAAACTATCTTCAGTGTTTTGTATTATATTAAAGTGTCTATTTTCATGATGTATCACACGGAAGCAAAGTTTCCATATTTGTGGCGTATCGCATGAGAATAATATTTCCATTTCATTGTGTATCACAGCTCAACAATGTTTCTATTTTCATATGGCACCAAAATATTTTTAGCGCTGGTATTTTTTTATCTTTTATGTGTATTCTTTAATTTTGGTAATATTCATTTTGTATTTTATCTGTTCTCATTTTTTGAAATTATAGCCATATTCTTAAATTGCTCTTAAGCAGTATAAACTCAAAGCACAAACTAGATAAGAGAATCGAAATTACAAATAGAAAAAAAAAATCACTACAGTTTTGACTGATTCTTGAGCAAGCTTGACCATGTCTGGCGAGTATCAGAAGTCTAGCGAGTTTGACTAAATTTCACCAAGTCATGCCAAGTTTTGGAAAAGCTTTACAGCATTCCAGCGAAATGAGTGAAGTTGGTGAGCTTCCTGAGTAATTGGTGAGCCCTGTTACTTCGATCATGGCCAGTGATACTTGGTATAGGGAAAATAGACATCATTCAATCCAAGAGATGTAAATACCATAGAACACTACATTAATTTTGTTTCCAATTTTTTTCTCCTTTTCTTTGTGGAAACATGAGTCTTGTAATACAAAATTACAAGAAACTACATCAAGTACAATAAAGAAACTTACTCCCACTGCCAACCTAGGTCAGGAGGGCAACCCATATCAGTATCTCTCATATAGTTTCCAGGAAATATGGATATTGGGAGAGATTTGTATGGTCAGTTCATCCAAAATTCTGTGAAATACAATCCTACAGTTAGTAAATTTGTTACAGTCAAAGGTGGATTACATCTTATTCACCTTAGCAATGAAAGGATCTTTTTCCTGAGAACCGAGTAAAAAGGTTGGGCAACTAATGATTTCAGAGCGAGGTCCCCTAACAGAACCACCCAACAGAGACTTAGAAGGAAAACTGGGGAGATGTGTTGATTTTTTTTTTTTCATATTCAGAAGCAATTGCAGAAACAAAGGGCAGACTGCCCAAAAAAATGCTTTTCATCTATAGAAAAACTTGACTGCAACAAATTATTTACCCAGCACAGCAATGGTGGAAAATTGTTCCAACGGAAGGAAGAACCAGGGGGTGGATTTGTTTGGGGTAGCTAACTGAAGATGGCGAAGAATGGAGTTATGAGTGCTGAGATGGGAGCAGAAAAAGAAGAAGAGATCGAATTAATTTCTGGATCAACAGCACAAAAGAAATGGATCGAGACGGCTTTGCGGTTTCTACCTGTTGGATTTTGCATTTCAGCTCTTGCACTTATGCTTAAGAGCAAGCAGGGAAACGATTATGGAACTGTCGAGTATAAACATGTTGGCGCTTTCAGTCTTTCTGGGGCATGGTTTGTTTTTGCTTTTGATCAGGCATTTACATACTTGATGCTGGGAGCTGGAGCTTCAGTGACCGAAGTACTGTATCTGGCATATAAGGGAGATGAGCAGATCACATGGTCTGAACTATGCCCCTACTATGGAAGATTTTGCAACAGAGTAGAAGCCTCTCTGGTTTTAAGTTTTTTGGCTCTGTTATGTTTCATTCTTCTCTCCCTTATATCAGCCTACAGGGTGTTCAGTAAATATGATCCACCAAGTCTTTGCAAGAAAGACCAAATAACTAGCCAGAGTTGAGTGGTTATAAAGTAAGTAAAGAGAGTGCATGTAGTTGAGCACATTGTACATGCTCTATTGAAACCTGGTTAATGTTAATAAAGTAAAAACAGTAGTTTGTGCTCTTTAAAAAAATTTGGTTTGCTACCGAAAGATGAAATGTTACTACGAATCACAGGTCAACCAAATACTACCAAGTTGTGGGGAAAATAATAGCACCCCTCGCAAAACCATGCTCTGATACACAGTAGAATGTTAGCGAAAATAATGTATGTCACTCAATTTGCAAGTCTCCCGTTTGTTATTACCAAAATCGTAAGGTCCATGTAAAATTGGGAACTGACATTGAAGATTTGATTAGCATTGCAGAATTCAAGGCTTGTGTCCATACGAATTATCACGTGAACTTCATAGTTCGGAACAAATTTTGTTTGACCCCTACAATTATCTCATTAATAAAGATAACCATCGTTCCCTCACAATACTCATATTCAATGAAGTACGTATGAAAATTGACATCAAGGAGCAGGAATTTGACTCCATGGCAGCGATGCTGATGGGTAAAGGCTGTTAACCAAAACAGCTTAACAGCTACAAGGTCAGAGGTTCAAGCCCTCCTTCTAGCGGTCTTTGGGGTTTAGTGGGCTTTGGGTCCAGGTTTTGAACCAAAGCTCTGATACCATGTGTAAGGGCCTGATTCCTATTATTAGAGCCTCAATCTATTATACACTAACAGATCTATTTTCCTACTGATTTAAAAGTAATAAAAGGAGCTTACTGACCTTCTTACATAGCTTTAAACATTTAACATCTTATCATTTTATCATAAGCAACATAAATTAAGGTGAGCATTCCATTGATATCAACTTAACAAGAGTAGTCCCTGGAAAAATACCTGTTCCGGTGGTTGATGATGATACCTTTGTCCTATAGCTCCAACTGAATGCTCCTTATCACCGACCCAACCGGATTTACCTCCCAGCCAACTAGGAAATAAATTCCTAGCCCAGGAAACCTCCACAGGTTCCCTAGCCCTCCGTGCCCAAGTCCAACCAGATATAGTGTGTCCTCAAGAAGAATGTGCAAAACTAGATAATGATACTTTCCTCCTCTCAAACCCAAGAAACCTCCACAGGTTTCCAAGGTCTCCCAAAATCATGACAAGGTAAACAATCACAACCAACCCCCACAATCCTAAGCAAGACTCCAATCCCCCTTTTCTTTCTTCCCCCTTCCCTTTTTATACCCTCTTTCCTCAACCACCTCTCATTAATGTCATTAACTTCTCATCCATCCTTAGTTGACTTCTCTTCTCCCAAGTAAGCTAGGAGTACATTTGGAATTGTGACATGAATATAAAATTGAGAATTTAATGGGAAAGGATCATGTCTTCTCCCAAGTAAATCTGAAAAGTACATTTGGGAATGTGAAGTGTAATTACATGGAGAGGACCATGTCTTCTCCTTAGTAAATGTGAGGGTACATTGGGGAATGTGAAATGAATAAATATATATTGATGATAAGATGGAGAGGACTATGTCTTCTCCCAAGTAAATGTGAGGGTACATTGGAGAATGTGAAATGTACTTACATGGAGAGGACCATGTCTTCTCCTTAGTAAATGTGAGGGTACATTGGGGAATGTGAAATAAATAAATATATATTGATGATAAGATGGAGAGGACTATGTCTTCTCCCAAGTAAATGTGAGGGTACATTGGGGAATGTGAAATGAATACATATATTTTGAAATAATGGAAGGAGACCATATCCTACATAATATTCAATTTGAGAAGGTAAGTGGGGAATTTGAATAATGGAAATCATAAATTTATATTAGACCAATATTTCTCAATATTTTCAGATAATGTAAATATTAACAAAATTTGTAGGATAAGATTTAAGTGGGGCATTACATAGCGAGTATGAACAATAGGGGCGAGAGAGGGCAGCCCTGGCGCAGACCCCTTTCGGCTTGGAAGAAGGGAGAGGGGAACCCATTTACAATAACCGCATAATTAACATTCTCGATACATGCCATCACCCACCGAATGTTTTTTGTGTTGAGGCCGATCTTTGCAAGGAGGCACTCCATGAACCCCCAGTCTAAGCAATCAAAAGCTTTCCTCAGATCAATCTTCATGATAGCCGCCGGTAAGCTTTGAGCATACATGGAGGAGAGGCATTCCTGTGTGTTGGCAACAACATCCAGGATGTTTCGACCATGCAGAAACGCATATTGATCCTTTGATAAAAAGGTGGCCAGATTCCCTTTTAGTCTCTCAGCAATAATCTTTGTAATAATCTTGAAAGATATATTACACAAAGAGATAGGTCTGAAATCGTTAAACGATTCCGGATCAGATTTTTTAGGAATGAGGGCAATCAGCGTTGAGGAAGTGATATGGTGAATATGACTTTAGAAAAAATTTCTATCATACACATCAAAAAATCAACAATCTACATAAAGATACCCACATATATTTACTTTAGAAAAAATCTCTACATTGTCATGGTATTAGGTAAAATTAGCAATTGACATAAACTCAGAACACATATGTGCAAATTCTTCAAAGTTAATATAAAAATAAAGAAAAAAAAATGCATTATTCAAAGCATTAAAAATATTGTACAACTATTTACCAGTGAGCCGGTATCCAAAATAGTCATATGGAGGTGAATTTGTTTTTATCCTCGATAGATTTTTTGAGTCTATTTTGTTTTTTTAACCAATAAATTAGGTAAATCGTAATTAAATCATAAATGAAAAACAAAAAATAACTACTTAGTGACCATTCTAAGAGGGTAACAATTTTTTTAAAGATACCCTGTCAATAAGATTATTTAGAAAATGATTTATTCAATGAAATGACTCTTCATTATTTAAAATTTAACAGATATTTATATTTATAAATTTTTATAAAAAATTAGAATAACTTTTTTGAAATATCATGTGTATTTAATTAACACACAATAAATGTTAATAAATATTTTTCTTTTATATTAAATTTTCTGACAATAGAGTTATAACAATGGGTTTAAAAAAGCAATCTCATAATAATCTTTTTTAACTTATTAATTTTATAGTATCTAAGAATATAATTTCAATTTTATTTTATCGCTTAAAATGCATGAAAATTTATTAATTTAAAAACCTTTAAATGTGAAATATTATGATATTTTTAATTTTAACAATGTGTAAGCTTATTTCGTATAGAATAGACAGTGATGAGGTGTGTTATTAAGACATTTTGTGATATGAAAGTTATTGGTTCAAAGTTATGTGAGAAAAAATCTAGCAATTTTAAAAATTTAGTGTAGCCCAAATCAAGCACAAACCCCAAATAATTTTGACAACTTAAATACGGTTAAGTCATAATGTGCAGTGATGTAAAACTCACACTACTTAACAAATAATAATAATAATAATAAATATTTTGATTATCATTATAAATTAATCCCTATACACACTTACCAATCATTTAATTTAAATAAATATACCAATTTAATATCACCACATTATTGATTGATTTAATCCATTATTTCATTATTGATTAATTTAATCCATTAATAAAATAAATATGTTAACTATCCAATCTAAACATATTACTATTAGCTTTATCGTTAAAGTTATTTCTCAAACCATTTTGGGTACAATATAAACTTTAATTTTTCATCTCATTTTCTTCATGCTCGTGGGCTCCATATTGCATTGAATATCATGACGCTGGGCACAGGCTATCCTTCATTAAAAAGTAAAATACCAGTCACTTCTTCTTCTCCACTTCGAAATTGCCTACCATTCCACTTTAAAAAAAATAAATTAAATTCACCTACCAAGATGCTAAAAAACAACCGTCTAAAATACCAGTCACTTCATCTTCTCGACTCCGAAACCACCTACCATTCCACTTAAAAATAATAAATTAACCTCACCTACCAAGCTGCTAAAAAAAATCCTGAGCCAGAACCCACAACCACAATCATCCCTTTGTGTTGCCCATCAAAAAAGCAGGCTCTTTGAAGTAGAGAGAAGGAACATTTGATCTTCTTTCCAGTTTGACCGTCATGTCTATAAATAACATGTTTATGAACAATCCATTAAAATTCATTTTAAAGCTACCTTTGGCTTATACTTGTACCTTGTTGCTACCTTGTGCCTTGTTGCTCCCATATCTGTTTCTGTTATTGTGCAATGACAGACCTGCAAGCATCCGCTCCCTCCACGTCCAGTGCCTCCGCTAGCACTCCTATCTGTTACGACATATTCCTCAATCACAGGGGCCCTGATGTCAAAAACACCTTCGCTAGCCATCTTTATCATCGCTTTCTTGCGCATGGATTGCAACCTTTCCTGGACAGGGAGGAACTGCAGGCAGGAGATTACTTAACCCCTCAGATTGAAGGCGCCATCAGAACCGCTTCGGTCCACATCACTATTTTCTCTCCAAGATACGCGGAATCAAAATGGTGCCTGGATGAGCTTGTCCTTATATTGAAGTCTGGGGTGACTATTATTCCCGTTTTTTATAATGTGAAGCCTTGGGAGCTTCGATGGAAAGGACGGTATACTGAAGCCCTAAATAGTCATGAACAGAAAGGCAGATACGACCCCCAGACAATTGAGAATTGGAGAAAAGCCCTTTCCGAAGTCTCGAAGTTAATTGGTTTCGAGCTCGAGGCCTTTAACGGGTTGGAACTCAAACTCTCTGTTATCAATGTACTAGCTCTTTTATCGTATCTGTTATCAATATACTAGCTTCTATTGACATGCACTTACTGTTTTTCTTGTTCTTTTGTGACGATCCAGTGACGAGGGGAAGCTGTGTGAAAGCGTCGTCCGATGCGCGCTTAAAAAGTGCAGTAAAACAGTGTTACATGTGGCCACATATCCAACTGGTCTACAAGAAAAGGTAGAAGAGTTTGAAAACATAGTGTCATTGCAGCAGCATAGTGGGAAGGTTCAGATCCTGGGGATTGTGGGCTTAGGTGGAGTCGGTAAGACAACACTAGCCAAAGATTTCTTCAATAGGAAGAGTTTCGAGTTTACAAAATCCTGCTTCTTATTTGATGTTAGGGAGATTGCAGGTAGAAATTCTTTAAATTTCTTGTAGAGCAAACTGCTCAAGGGCTTGACTCATGTGGATTTGCAGTTAGATACAGTTAAGGAAGGCTTAGAAAAGCTCAGCATGTATCTGTTAGCTTCTAGAGCTCTAATAGTTTTAGATGATGTGGATGATGTTGCTCAGTTAGATGCGTTTTTGCCATTAAAGGACGTCCTTCATTCCGATAGCCTAATTTTGATAACATCTAGAAACAGGGATGTCCTCACAAGCTCAGGCATTGCTGACCGGTCAATCTATGAGTTAACTTGCCTCAATGTACAACACTCCCAACAACTTTTCTGCTCTCATGCCTTCTGCCAGCCCTATCCGCCGCCAGGATTCTCCTCTTTTGTAGATGAGTTTTCAAGTGCTTGCAACGGATTGCCCCTATCTTTAAAAGTGCTTGGGGGGCTTCTTTGCGGAAATGATAACAAATCTTACTGGTCAGATCAATTGTTCAAACTTAGACACGTAAGGCTTCCAAACGAAATTCGTAAATGTCTTCAAATTAGTTATGATGCATTGAATGCAGAGGATCGGCAAATATTCTTAGACATTGCTTGTTACTTCATTGGAGAAGACAGCGATAAGGCAATAAGAATATGGGACGGATTAGGCTGCAAGGGCTCCGTGGGGCTTCTAAATTTACAGAACAAGTGCCTTGTTAATGTG
Source organism: Pinus tabuliformis (assembly GCA_031772625.1). Taxonomy (NCBI): domain Eukaryota; kingdom Viridiplantae; phylum Streptophyta; class Pinopsida; order Pinales; family Pinaceae; genus Pinus; species Pinus tabuliformis. The sequence goes on from CM062804.1 coordinate 1,137,593,175, forward strand.
GATAGGGACAATAAAATAGAAATGCATGACCACCTTAGGGATTTGGGACGACATATTGCAGATGGGGAAATGCCTCGTCGACTTTGGCGACGGACCAACGAATTTCAGGCTTTGTCACAACAATCAAGTGTAAGTGCCTCAATCCTTCAAACCTTCGTATCCATATCAACGATTTTCATTTATTCTTTAATCAACAGCATCAAAATGAGAAGCCTGGTTGCTATGTTTTATTTGTTTACTGTTTGTTTCTAAATTATGAACAGGGAATAATCCCGGTGAGAGGGATCAGGACGATTGATAACGTCATTGTTTGCTCCGATGTCAGAAGCACGATTCCTGGCATCATTACCTCGTTCAAAAGTTGGAGCATAGACGTGTTGAGAAAGATACAAATTGGCGAAACAAAAACTAAATATAAATTTCTACTAAGATTATTGAGTATGGTTAAGTCACAAAATTTGATATGGCTCAGCTTGAATGGCTGTCTTGATTCTTACCTGCCTTCCTGGACACCGATGAAGAATTTGAGGGTTTTAGATGTGGAGGGAAACAAATTTCTGTGGCCAGGAAAATCTCAGGTCAAAGCTTAAGATTGGTCCTATGTTTATTCTTTTCGTTTTCAATTTTTCCTGTTCTATGTAAGGTAGGTTATTGCTGCTGACGTACCAACACAGGAGTCTAGAACACATTTGAAGGATTTATTATATCTTATATTTCTTAGAGTGGAAAGGTAAAAATTTGCATTGCAGGCACCTCTGGAGTTGCGGGAATTAAATATTTCTGCTCCCCTTTTAAAGTTTCCCAAGTCCATTGGGCAACTGAAGCATATCGAAAGGATTACGGTGGATGGTCGTGGAGTAGGTCAACTGGAAGCTTTGCCAGAGGAATTTTGTGATCTGCGCTCGCTCAAATACCTAGGCCTAAGACGCCTATTGTGTATGGAGCGGCTTCCTGCTTCTTTCGGGCACTTAACAAATCTGCAGCACCTCGATCTGTCAGGCATGATTTTGTCTAGGTTTCCAGATAGCTTCGGCAATTTAATTCGGCTTAAATATCTGAATCTGCGAAATTGCGTCAATTTGACCATGTCGAAGGAAACATTTGGCAATATCAGAACCCTGGAGTATTTGGAGCTTTCAAACTGCCTGAGCATCAAAGTATTGCCTTTACAACTGGCACGACAACGATCCATGGAAGAGCTCCATTTGTTACGTATGTTGCATTTAAAAGAATTGCCCGAGGATATTGGAAACCTAAAGAATTTGGAACTTCTATATGTAGGGAGCCCTTTGTTGGAAAGGCTGCCACGTTCCCTTGGTCAGTTACGCAGTCTGAGGCAACTGCGTCTAGAAGGTTGTGAAAAATTGGAAACTTAAAACAGAAAACTCACACAACTTCATTAATTTATTTGCTCAATTACATCACACTTATATAGGAAATATGTGCAACTAATTCCTAACCACTCACAACTAATTCTGTTCAACCACTTACAACTAATTCTGTTTAACCACTCATAACTAATTCATTTCTGCATTATTCTCACATCCTCCCTTAATGGAGAAATGGATTTTCTACAATACCTAACTGACTTCTAAAAACTTCAAATTTGATTTTACCAAGGGGCTTAGTAAATATATCAGCCACATTATCCTTGGTGTTACAAAATATTAATCCAATTTCATTTGTCTCAATTTTCTCACGTACAAAGTGGTACTGTAACCCAACGTGTTTTGTTCTAGCATGGTAAACTGGATTATGTGCTAATTTGATAGCACTCTGATTATCACAATTGATACATGTTGCACCACTTTGCGATTCTTCAAGATCCGCAAGAATTCTCCGCAACCAAATAGCTTCACAGGTGGCATTGGTCAAAGCTTTGTACTCTGATTCTGTTGAAGACAAAGAAATAGTTGGTTGTTTCTTACTACTCCAAGATATGACCCCTGATCCAATATGAAATGCATAGCCAGAGGTAGATCGTCTGTCATCTGGATTTCCTGCCCAATCTGAATCAGAAAAACCTGTCAGTACAACATCAGATACGTCAGTATACATAATACCAAGATTCACTGTACCCTTTAAGTATCGGAGAACTTTCTTTGCAGCATTCCAATGATTTCTTGAAGGCTTAGCCATGAATTGACTAAGGATACTGACTGAGTATGCAATGTCTGGCCTGGTAGTGGTGAGATAGTTCAAACTTCCCACTAACTGACGATATAATGTTCCATCTGCCTCTTTCGAACCATCTTCTTTGTACAACTTTGCATTCTGTTCTAAGGGAGTTGACATAGCTTTACAATCTGTCATATTGAACTTTTTAAGAATCTCCTTTGTATATTTGCTTTGAGTGATCAAAGTTTTACCAGTTTCTCTCCATACCTCAATGCCTAAACGGTAATGCATTTCACCCAAATCTTTCATTTCAAAAACCTGTGACAACTGAACTTTAATTTCTTCAATTAACTTGTGAGCACTGCCTGTTATAATGAGATCATCCACATACAAAGATATTAAAGCAACATTTCCTTTTTCATCTTTCTTAACATACAAGTTAGGATCATTTTTGCTTTTCACAAACCCATTCTGAAGAAAGAAGGTATCAATCTTTACATACCATGATCTTGGTGCCTGTTTCAAACCATACAATGCCTTTCTTAACCTGCAAACCAGATGCTCCTGTCCCTGTTTGACAAACCCTTCAGGTTGAACCAAATAAACTTCTTCCTTTAAATCACCATTTAGAAAAGCAGATTTGACATCCATTTGATGTATATTCCAATTATGTTTTGTGGCTAAGACAATCAGTAATCTAATTGTATTCAACTTAGCTATTGGTGCAAAAGTGTCTTCATAATCAATGCCCTCCTGTTGAGCATATCCTTTTGCTACTAATCTTGCCTTAAATTTATCAATTGTACCATATGCTTTAAATTTTGTTTTGTACAACCATTTGCTTCCAATTGGAACTTTATTTTCAGGAAGTTCCACTAATTCCCATGTTTGATTTTTCATAATAGAAGCATACTCATCATTCATAGCATTAATCCATGGTTCATGTTGTTTAGCCTGTTCATAATCAATTGGTTCTTCAACATTCATTATATTAGACATTAAGGCATAGTCTCTATACCTTTCAGGAAGCCGAGTTTGTCGGGATGACCTTCTTGGTGTGGGTGTTCCATCCATGATTCGTTGGCTTTGAGGTGTATCACCTCCTTGTGATGACTCACTGCTACTAGATGTGCTCATACTGCTGCTATCATTCTGATCCTGTACCTGTACCTGGACCTGTTCCTGTTCCTGCTTAATCAAAGTATCAAGCTTGAGATGTGCATCACTAGAAATATGCCATGTATCATTCTTTGTGTTACTTTTATCAGTCTGCTCATGAAACAATACATCACGACTTGCAAATAGTTTATGGGAACTTGGATCAAACAATTTATAGGCTTTCTGATCCGTACAATATCCAATGAAAACACACTTGATGGACTTGGCATCAAGTTTGCTTCTGTTAGCCTTAGGAATATGAGCAAAAGCAGTACATCCAAAGACTTTGAAATGACTCACATCAGGTTTATAACCATAAAGAACCTCAAAAGGAGTTTGAAAAACTAATTTCTTAGTGGGACATCGATTCTTCAGGTAAACAGCAGTGTTAATGGCTTCTGCCCAGAAACCATTAGAGATGTTCTTACCTTGCAGCATACTACGAGCAGATTCCACCAAGGTTCTATTCCATCGCTCAGCAACACCATTTTGCTGAGGGGTATGTGGCACTGTGAACTGTTGTTGAATTCCATTAGATTTACAATAGGTGTTAAATGTTTTTGATTTATATTCACCCCCTTGATCAGATCTGAGTATTTTGATGCACTTTCCTGTTTGTTTTTCAACCATATTTCGAAACTCTTTAAAATACTCAAATATGTCACTTTTCCTTCTAATGAAATAGACCCAGGTATATCTAGATCTATCATCAATAAAAATAACAAAGTATGAAGCACCACCAAGAGACCTAGTTTGCATAGGTCCACATACATCAGTGTGAATTAATTCAAGTATATCATACTTTCGTTTCTCAGTATGAACAGGAAACTCTTCTCTATGCTGCTTACCAAGTGCACACGCTTCACATGGTAAATGTTCACACTTCATAACAGGAAGACCTTCAACCATTGATTTCCTTTGTAACAACGATAAATCATTGTAATTTAGGTGCCCATACCTGTGATGCCATAATTCTACTGTCGATGTCTCTTGAGATGTCAATGCAACATGGCGCTTGACTGTCACATCCAATCTGTACAATCCTCCAACCCTGGTACCTGTAGAAACAACCTTGTAGTGGTCCTGAACATCTTTCACTATACACCCCAATTTACCAAATTCTACTTTTAAATTATTATCAGTGATAGTGGAAACAGATAGCAAATTCTTTTTGAGAGCAGGGACATACATCACATTATGAATCTGTCGCATTTGTCCATTAGGTAAGTACACATTTATTATGCCATAGCCTTGAACTTTAAGTGACCTATCATCTCCTAGGTAAATGTGTGTACCATCAGATTTCTCATAATATTTATCATACCATTCTTTATTACAAGTCATGTGTGCCGATGCACCAGAATCTATAAACCAAGCATTCTCATCCTCAGTTTCAGCAGACAATGCAGCATCAGAAAGAAATAACTTAAGATTTTTAAATCCATCATTCACTGAGGTGTCTCTGTTTATGTAATTTCCATTATGCCTGCGATGTCTTTGATTTGATTCATTGTTCTTTCTCCTATAGCAATCTTTAGCCAGATGTCCAGGTTTTCCACAATAATGACATTCAATGTTCCTTTTAACATAAGAATCAGGAGGTGCCATACCTTTCTGCTTTGCTTGAAAACTGCCTCTGTTTCTGTCCCATGGTCTCCCTCGGAATGGTCTTTGGCCTCTTGCAGTCAAAGCCAAATCAGAACCATTTGACTCCAGTTCAAAAGTTTTCATGCGCTCTTCTTCTTGAAGAAGAATTCCAGCCAATTCTTCAAATGTAGGAGGTGTCGGTCTAGCTGAGAGAGCTGAAATAAAGACTTTATAATATGGGACTAACCCCTTTAAAGTAACAGTTACCAAGTCTGTACTAGAAACCTTTTCACCAATATCACCAAGTTTATCACTAAAGTCTTTAATTCGGGAAACAAAGTTGCTAATGCTTTCATTGGTATCCATTTTGATAGATAGCAGCTTTGTTTTTAAAAATAAAATACGGTTTGCATTAGAAGTTTCATACAAACCTTTGAGAGTGTCCCATGTTGCCTTTGAAGTTTCACAGTCCTGAATGTGTGGAATAATATTGTCCTTCACTGACATGCGTAGCAGCACCCTTGCTTTTATTTCACGCTTCTCCCAATCTTGAGTGTTAGTAGGAGGTTGAGGCTTGGTCTCGTCACCTTTTACAATCGGCCAGAGATTGTATGCCTCCAGTACTGTGATGATCTTAAATTTCCAATTTACATAGTTTTCTCCGTCAAGTTTTGAAGACTCATTTAAATATGAATCTGCAAGGGGATTAGCCATCTCTGAACTCTGCTATCTTTTTAAAAAAAAAACTGAACAACCTCTGCTAGAGACGTGATGTGTCTAAATTCTCTGAGATGATCAAAATGTACCAAAATAAAACATAAGTACAGTAAAACGCCAATCTATCTATGGCTCAATCACCACCCAAACTGTGTACCAATTACAGGACGTCACTGTGCTAATTCACAATACAGATCTATCAACTATGATTAGCGGGTGGGGATTCAGACGATTAATGCCTATGAATTCGCATGCTTATTGATATGCAGCTCACTGACGGGTCACATCTGATTCCGTTATTTTCTGGTACCAAAACAACTTCTGCTATCAAGCACTTACAAATAATTTTATAAAACCACCGCCTCGGTAAGGAGAGCGCCGAGGAGAATACAGATCACATTCACAAATTATACATCACAAAACGACTTAGAAATTCTCACACGAAATAGAATGTTATGTCAAAGATATGATGCAAGTTCTTTATCTTGATCTGTCTGAATAGGAACGATAGCCACCACGGCCACGCACGGGGCTCTCGTATGGAGGAGAGTAGGGACGATACCCGGATTTTCTTGCTCAGAATTTAAAAAAAAAACGATACCTCTCGTAAGGAGGAGAGTAGGGACGATACCCGAATTTTCTTGCTCAGAATTTAAAAAAACGATACCCGGTTGCTGCAACGCCGCTGTCCACACCGTCCTGCTGCACCGGATTCAGGGCAACGCTGTTTCTTCAAGCTTCTTGCTGCAACGCCGCTGTCCACACCGTCCAAGCTCAGCGTATTGAAGCTCACACGCTCCACAGGGCCGTCAGGGATCACAGGGTTACTGCGCACACTCTAATGGCAGAGTCTTACTGCCCACGAAGAGGAGAGAGGCGCAGACAAAAGAGCTCTGATACCAACTTAAAACAGAAAACTCACACAACTTCATTAATTTATTTGCTCAATTACATCACACTTATATAGGAAATATGTGCAACTAATTCCTAACCACTCACAACTAATTCTGTTCAACCACTCACAACTAATTCTGTTTAACCACTCATAACTAATTCATTTGTGCATTATTCTCACATGGAATGTTTGCCCGATGAATTGGGGATGTTGACTCAATTGTCAACTATGACACTGCGGGCATGTGGAATCCACCGCCTCCCACAAGAAGTCCTGAAGATGAACAATATGGTAAAGTTAAGCCTACTTTGGTGTCCGTTACGCAAGTTGCCCTGGCCAGAACTGGTTGAAGGAGAAAGAGAGACTTTGTCAGATCCGACAGGGAAACAAAGGATGAGTGAATTGGATCTTTCCATTTACAGTGCTCAACATCAACCATGCATGTACCGATTGGAATGTTTAGAGATACTCCGGACAGAAATTACTGAGATATTTTTTCCCCAAGGCGTTTGCCCCAACCTCAAGCATCTAGACATCCAAGACTGCAACAATCTGGTGACGGTTGGAGGACTGCCGCACACACTAAAAACAGTGAAATTGTTTGCTTGTGACAAACTGGGGGAATTAGGCGGTCTTTGTAATCTTACAGAACTTCAAGAACTCAACATCGAGGGCAGTCAGGTAGAGCATCTGCAAGGGCTTGAAAGGTTGATGTCCTTGAAGAAGTTGGAGGCTAATAGATGCCAGAAGCTAAGAAGAATACAGGGGTTGGCGCAGTTGACAAAGCTTCTTCGAGTGCTGGAGGTGAATTCCTGTCATGCGCTAGAAGAGCTGTTAGGTGTTGAAAATATGATGTCGTTGGAAAAGCTCAGTGTCATTAAATGCTCCCGACTGTGGTTGTGTGGAGAGGCAGTGGAGCGGCTTAAATCACGATTACAAGATGCCTTTGCTTATGAATTTGAGGAGCTTGAATATCACCATCAATGCCATGGAAATATCGTGTCGTTCTATACTACCAGAAGGATATACAGCCCTCAGTGGTTTTCAGCATTTTTAAGCGCTAAGGCGCTTCCACATGATAAGCCTTAATGAAAAACAGGGTCCATATTTACGCACCTAACGGCTTATCAATAGGAGCCACCATCAACGAGGGCTTCGACCAGAATTTGGGAGTATGGCTGCTGGAGTTTTGGCTTTATCTTCATTGTACAAGTGGTTCTATCTGCCGGAGCATCCAAAAGTCGCCGATAACTCAGTATTTAACTGGCTTCCAAATCAGGGGATGTATTTGAGCAGTGAAGTTTCAGTATCCCAGACATTCTCTGTTCGCCGTTAGCTATTGTAGGCATTAATATATCGGCATCTCAAAATGGTGAGTTAAAACAACGAATAATCGATATAGCTTAAATTCTATTTTGGGATATATTGCTCTGTGAAATGGACTATTTCTTAGGAGTCCTCGTTTTGGCATCACAATTTTTTCCAGATCTTGCAAATGGTTCTCCTCACTTTGTGAAAATGTTATTGGGATGTTCATTTCCGTACGATGGAATGATCAAAGGGCAGCCTCTTTACATTCCACATGGATTTATGTAGTTTGAAAGCCAAACCTCATGGAAGATAAATATTCGGCCTCCAGTGGAGTAAAATCCAAAATCCAAGGACATGGAGACAGCAGGATTTGTTACCGAATTCTTCTCTCATATTGACAAGTGAGTGCTTTGCATTTTTGTATTTTAACAATTCTATCTAGATCTTGCAAATGTTCCTTAATTCCTTGGCTGAAACTATTTCGGTGATTTTTATTTTTATAAAATGAAATCCCAGTTATTGACAAGTGAGTGACTTACAATTATGTATTCTGAATACGGTTTGCTGTGGGCCTCCTGGCAATACGGTTTGCTGTATACAATACCATTATATTTCCTTAATATAATCTATTTGGTTTTTTTTCTTTTGAAAAAAAAAATGTATTCTGAACAGATTCAAAATTATTTTGTAGTTTTGGAACCTATATTATCTTCGCAATAAAAAGGAGATGCTGGACATTCGGGTGGGGTAAACCAGATGTCTTTGTTAAACAATATGTATTTTGCAGCAAAGTATTAAACTTGTATTAGTTACAATATATATGATGTTGTTTGGATGTATATTGTTTGTTGATGCCCTTTACTTGTCTTGATATTTTGCTCTAAAAACTGATATACTATTCTGACAACTAGGGTTTTAAGAAATGTGAAGAGAGTAATGGTAATGAAATCAAATATTTTTCTGTTCCAATTAATGTGTAATATATGTAATTTTGAAACGGGTTGTTTAACCATCTTATGTTTTATTTTATTTTTCTGGAATCTAATATAATTTTGGGTGACTGTGATTATAATTATTTTAAATTTATTTATTAAATAAATAGATAAACAGATTTAACAATTGAAAACTACATAAATGGATTTAGCATCTCAGACACTCTTAAATCCCCGGAATGTAAAAAACCACAATACTCAAACTTGTAAGTTTAACAAATCTCTCCTAAATGAACAAAATAACTAGAAATCTCCAAAACTTAAGAGAGTTTTTCCTCTTCTCATCAATGTTTAAACACCTTTTTCTTCTCATCAACGTTTAACATCTTTCTTGCGGGTATGTAGCACCTAAGTATGCCTACCAGTATGGAATGCTTAATAATAGGTGTGATGGCGACAGTTTTGGGATGCTTATCATGGAGAGAATTTCTGGTAGGATCCTGGCAGATTATGCTGGAAATACAAATGAAGGTTGGTTAAAGTATATGATGTTGTTTCCCGTTGTATGCAACACAACTAATCAGAATCTTGCTTCAATTATTGTAAAATTCCCAGGTCAATCTGGTAGATTGGTTGAAAACGATGGTGGGTTGCCGTGGTCTGACCAAATACTGAAACTAACACCGGAAGTGAAGCCATCTTCACGGGCCTTAACAAGAGCATTGATGGTCGCTCTTTGTTGTTGTGTATCCCGATTTTGAAAAGAGGCCAGAGATGCGTCATGTAATCCAAAAGCTTGAGGTAGAGAAAATTCATTTTTGGGATTATACATAAGACATAGTCATATGTCTTTCTGAAAAAAGTTCGATCTGTGATTTACTCTGCCGCAACATTTTTGTATCTCTTGATCCAAACTTGGAGTCTATTACAGGGTCGTTAGATGGGAGAGAGGCATCTCAAGCTAGTAACAAGGATTTACAGGAAGACAGAACTCCAAAGACCGACGACAAACAGATTATACAAATGGATGATAATGGTGACGGAGAAATGGGCATCATTAGTAGTGGTGGCCACAGGGCGGGGTGATATAAAGAAGATTGGAAGCTCAGAATTTGCTCACGGTGTGCATTTTTACTGAGCATTATTGGTCATGATACAAGATTTTTGTATCAGTTCTAACTAAAGTATAAAGAAAGTGTTTTATTAAAAAAGTCTATGATCATGGAGATAATAACAGTAGAGATAGTAAAAGCTCACAGTGTGGTAACAATTCACATTTGGGATGCGTTTTCTCTGGTGACTATTGAGCATTCATAATACAAGATTTTGTCCAGATAAGAAGAACAGAGGAAGTAAAAACTCTCAATTTTATGACAACACACATTTGGTGATGCATTTTTCACCTGTTTTTAATGGAGGATCTGAATTATCTTCTCTCCCGTTTATTCAATTGTAGAGATAGAAGTGTCGTTTTGTCAATTAATAAATAAAGTTATAAACAGCCATTTGATTTGTAGGTTGTTCTCCATTAAGAAAAACTTCAAGGGCCAGTGTAATTTATCAGTTCTCATTAATTTCCTTTTCTATTGTAACAGAATGGAGTCTCCCAAAACGATACATTTTGTTTTAATTTGAAATTTATTTGAAATTTGTTAGAGATACTAAAGGAATATTCGTATTTTTGTGGTCTGTAGTGATTTGCGGATTTGTAAATGTTATAGAAGAGGCATTTAACGGAATTTCCTATGACTTATCATTGAAGTGTAAGTTTGAGGCTTCTATGTGAGATTTAGCATTAACCAGGCAATTTTTAACAACTCAATGATTCAATGCAACGGCCACCTTCAATCAAAATATTAAGCTGCCATCCCTGACACTTATAATAAAGGATGAAATGCATATCCATGATGGATTTGTTAGATCAGCAAGGTTATTATAGTGGGCTGTAGTCTATGAAAGATTTAGAGTCTTCCTTATAGTGGGCCGTAGTTTATGAAAAATTTAGAGAGTCTTCCTCAAGACTTCAGTCGTGGAGATTAAATCACAGAGACTTCCGCAACAAAACAGACTTAAAAACAGCAATCACAGCAACTTCATAACTTCATTGATCATTTGTTTGATTACATCTTCATTTATATAGGAAACTCATAACCGTTTCTGGTAACCAATTCCTAACTACTCACAACTACATCTTCATAACTAATTCAGTTTCTACATTATTCTCACATCCTCCCTTAATGGAGAAATGGATTTTCTACAATACCTAACTGATTTCTAAAAACTTCAAATTTGATTTTACCAAGGGGCTTAGTAAATATATCAGCCACATTATCCTTGGTGTTACAAAATAGCAATCCAATTTCTTTTGACATAATTTTCTCACGTACAAAGTGGTACTGTAACTCAACATGTTTTGTTCTAGCATGGTAAACTGGATTATGTGCTAATTTGATAGCACTCTGATTATCACAATTGATACATGTTGCACCACTTTGCGCTTCTTCAAGATCAGCGAGAACTCTCCGCAACCAAATAGCTTCACAGGTGGCATTGGTTAAAGCTTTGTACTCTGATTCTGTTGATGATAAAGAAACAGTTGGCTGTTTCTTACTGCTCCAAGATACGACCCCTGATCCAATATGGAATGCATAGCCAGAGGTAGATCGTCTGTCATCTGGATTTCCTGCCCAATCTGAATCAGAAAAACCTGTCAGTACAACATCAGATACATCAGTATACATAATACCAAGATTCACTGTTCCCTTTAAGTATCGGAGAACTTTCTTTGCAGCAATCCAGTGATTTCCTGAAGGCTTAGCCATGAATTGACTAAGGATACTGACTGAGTAGGCAATGTCTGGCCTGGTAGTGGTGAGATAGTTCAAACTTCCCACTAACTGACGATACAATGTTCCATCTGCCTCTTTCGAACCATCTTCTTTGTACAACTTTGCATTCTGTTCTAAGGGAGTTGACATAGCTTTACAATCTATCATATTGAACTTTTTAAGAATCTCCTTTGTATATTTGCTTTGAGTGATCAATGTTTTACCAGTTTCTCTCCATACCTCAATGCCTAAACAGTAATGCATTTCACCCAAATCTTTCATTTCAAAAAACTGTGACAACTGAACTTTAATTTCTTCAATTAACCTGTGAGCACTGCCTGTTATAATGAGATCATCCACATATAAAGATATTAAAGCAACATGTCCTTTTTCATCTTTCTTTACATACAAGTTAGGATCATTTTTGCTTTTCACAAACCCATTCTGAAGAAAGAAAGTATCAATCTTTACATACCATGATCTTGGTGCCTGTTTCAAACCATACAATGCCTTTCTTAACCTGCAAACCAGATGCTCCTGTCCCTGTTTGACAAACCCTTCAGGTTGAACCAAATAAACTTCTTCCTGTAAATCACCATTTAGAAAAGCAGATTTGACATCCATTTGATGTATATTCCAATTATGTTTTGTGGCTAAGGCAATCAGTAATCTAATTGTATTCAACTTAGCTACTGGTGCAAAAGTGTCTTCATAATCAATGCCCTCCTGTTGAGCATATCCTTTTGCTACTAATCTTGCCTTAAATTTATCAATTGTACCATCTGCTTTAAATTTTGTTTTATACAACCATTTGCTTCCAATTGGAACTTTATTTTTAGGAAGTTCCACTAATTCCCATGTTTGATTTTTCATAATAGAAGCATACTCATCATTCATAGCATTAATCCATGGTTCATGTTGTTTAGCCTGCTCATAATCAATTGGTTCTTCAACATTCATTATATTAGACATTAAGGCATAGTCTCTATACCTTGCAGGAGGCCGAGTCTGTCGGGAAGACCTTCTTGGTGTGGGTGTTTCATCCATGATTCGTCGGCTTTGAGGTGTATCACCTCCTTGTGATGACTCACTGCTGCTAGATGTGCTCGTACTGCTGCTATCATCCTGATCCTGTACCTGTACCTGAACCTGTTCCTGTTCCTGCTTAATCATAGTATCAAGCTTGATATGTGCATCATCATTAGAAATATGCCATGTATCATTCTTTGTATTACTTTTATCAGTCTGCTCATGAAACAATACATCACGACTTGCAAATAGTTTATGGGAACTTGGATCAAACAATTTATAGGCTTTCTGATTCGTACAATATCCAATGAAAATACACTTGATGGACTTGGCATCAAGTTTTCTTCTGTTAGCTTCAGGAATATGAGCAAAAGCAGTACATCCAAAGACTTTGAAATGACTCACATCAGGTTTATAACCATAAAGAACCTCAAAAGGAGTTTGAAAAACTAATTGCTTAGTGGGACATTGATTCTTTAGATAAACAACAGTGTTAATGGCTTCTGCCCAGAAACCATTAGAGATGTTCTTACCTTGCAGCATACTACGAGCAGATTCCACCAAGGTTCTATTCCATCGCTCAGCAACACCATTTTGCTGAGGGGTATGTGGCACTGTGAACTGTTTTTGAATTCCATTAGATTTACAATAGGTGTTAAATGCCTTTGATTTATATTCACCCCCTTGATCAGATCTGAGTATTTTAATGCACTTTCCTGTTTGTTTTTCAACCATATTTCGAAATTCTTTAAAATACTCAAATATATCACTTTTCCTTCTAACGAAATAGACCCAGGTATATCTAGATCTATCATCAATAAAAATAACAAAGTATAAAGCACCACCAAGAGACCTAGTTTGCATAGGTCCGCATACATCAGTGTGAATTAATTCAAGAATATCATACTTCCGTTTCTCAGTATGAACAGGAAACTCTTCTCTATGCTGCTTACCAAGTGCACAAGCTTCACATGGTAAATGTTCACACTTCATCTCAGGAAGACCTTCAACCATTGTTTTCCTTTGTAACAACGATAAATCATTGTAATTAAGGTGCCCATACCTGTGATGCCATAATTCTGCTGTCGATGTCTCTTGAGATGTCAATGCAACATGGCGCTTGACTGTCACATCCAATCTGTACAATCCTCCAACCCTGGTACCTGTAGAAACAACCTTGTAGTGGTCCTGAACATCTTTCACTATACACCCCAATTTACCAAATTCTACTTTTAAATGATTATCAGTGATAGCGGAAACAGATAGAAGATTCTTTTTAAGAGCAGGTACATACATCACATTATGGATCTGTCTCATTTGTCCATTAGGTAAGTACACATTTACTATGCCATAGCCTTGAACTTTAAGTGACCTATCATCTCCTAAGTAAATGTGTGTACCATCAGATTTCTCAAAATATTTATCAAACCATTCTTTATTACAAGTCATGTGTGCCGATGCACCAGAATCTATAAACCAAGTATTCTCATCATCAGTTTCAGCAGACAATGCAGCATCAGAAAGAAATAACTTAAGATTTTTAAATCCATCATTCACTGAGGTGTCTCTGTTTATGTAGTTTCCATTATGCCTGTTATGTCTTTGATTTGATTCATTATTCTTTCTCCTATAGCAATCTTTTGCCAGATGTCTAGGTTTTCCACAATAATGACATACAATGTTCCTTTTAACATAAGAATCAGGAGGTGCCTTACCTTTCTGCTTTGCTTGAAAATGGCCTCTGTTTCTGTCCCATGATCTCCCTCGGAATGGTTTTTGGCCTCTGGCAGTCAAAGCCAAATCAGAACCATTTGACTCCAGTTCAAATGTTTTCATGCGCTCTTCTTCTTGAAGAAGAATTCCAGCCAATTCTTCAAATGTAGGAGGTGTCGGTCTAGCTGAGAGAGCTGAAATAAAGACTTTATAGTCGGGGACTAACCCCTTTAAAGTAACAGTTACCAAGTCTGTACTAGAAACCTTTTCACCAATATCACCAAGCTTATCACTAAAGTCTTTAATTCGGGAAACAAAGTTACTAATGCTTTCATTGACATCCATTTTGATAGATAGCAGCTTTGTTTTTAAAAATAAAATACGATTTGCATTAGAAGTCTCATACAAACTTTTAAGAGTGTCCCATGTTGCCTTCGAAGTTTCACAGTCCCGAATGTGAGGAATAATATTGTCCTTCACTGACATACGGAGCAGCACCCTTGCTCTTACTTCACGCTTCTCTCAATCTTGAGGGTTAGTAGGAGGTTGAGGCTTGGTCTCGTCACCTTTTACAATCGACCAGAGATTGTATGCCTCCATTACTGTGATGATCTTAAATTTCCAATTTACATAGTTTTCTCCATCAAGTTTTGAAGACTCATTTAAATAGGAATCTGCAAGGGGATTAGCCATTTCTCCACCAATGACCAAATTCAATCCAACAGGAAAATAAAACTCTACAACCTCTGCTATCAAGTAATTACAAGATTCCCCTTCTTTTTCCTTCAATAATTTTATAACACCACAAAATTTCAAACTGATTGTTCACACAAAAAAAAAAAAAACACAACTGCCTGAGAAATGCGACTGCAGGCCTCACTGACGTCAAGAAAACCGGGCCGACTGAAACAAAATATGACCACGGAATCTGAGTACAATAGTTACAGATGATGAGGTGGAGCAATCAGTGCAAAAATTATAGATTGTAAAACGGATCAGATGCGCCAAGCAGCAGTTATAAACCGGTCTACAGAACGGAATTTTGGAGAATTACACTCAAGACTTTCAATTTGGAAGGAGCCCGTGCTTAAACAAACAAAACGTAATTGGTAATTGGAACACACAGCAAGCAGCAACCTTTTGTCCACGCGCAGCAAGCAAGCAGCAACCTTTTGTCGTCCGCCTCAGCCTTTTGTCCACACGTAGGTCCACACGCAGCAATTGCAGGGAGTCTTCCACCAACACGACTCCGCCTCACAGCTCTCACGCTGCACCACGTCCGCAGGGAGTCTTCCACCAACACGGAGTCTTCCACCAACACGACTCCGCCTCACAGCTCTCACGCTGCACCACGTCCGCAGGGAGTCTTCCACCAACACGACTCCGCCTCACGGCTCTCACGCTGCACCACGTCCGGCTCTCACGCTGCACCACGAACTGGCCTCCCACAGCAAAAAAATGCACGCAGAAGGATTACACAGCCTCTCACGCAACAACTTGGACTCACGCCTTCGCTTCAGGCCAGACTCACTGCCCTTACTGCTCTGATACCAACTTAAAAACAGCAATCACAACAACTTCATAACTTCATTGATCATTTGTTTGATTACATCTTCATTTATATAGGAAACTCATAACCGTTTCTGGTAACCAATTCCTAACTACTCACAACTACATCTTCATAACTAATTCAGTTTCTACATTATTCTCACAAACAGAGCTAATAACTCAAACAAATTTAAGAAGAACAAAACAGAGTAAAACAAGAGTGGTTGCCCCGTAAAAACCCACACATGAGATTTCCGGAAATATATTCCAACAAGTATACTTTAGATTATGTTTTAAAATACATGAAAGATACAATCACATAAAAAAAATGGAGGTTGCAGATCCTTTACCAAGTAAAACACCCATTTTTACTCACATTTACACCCATTCTTACTCACATTTACACTTTTTCAATAGTTGCTGAGTAACTCACTGTAAAACCTTATAAGTAGGTTGTTTTTACGCCCCACCACAAATTGCTCCACTATTTTCTCACTAAAACTTTTCAGCCTTTCTTCTGAGACTTTCATTGGCCACATAGCAAAAGGCTTTTACATGCATGTTTTTATCAAAACATATGATTTTAATACATGACAAGACAAAATATTTAAAACTTAGGATGGAAGTTTGTAGTAAAACATGGTTTTTCTGAACTTGCAGATGTTGCTGAGTGTAAATAACAATTGCACAATAAATGTTTGACCATATGTTTTTACCTACCCTGCATTAAATGCCCATACTTCATTTAATCCATGTCCTTAAACAGAATATGCAAATTGCATTAAAACTCTACTTCCTTGATTTACTTGTGTACCACAAGTATCCACACCCTGCACTAAAACTCCACTTCCTTGATTTACTTGTGTCCCACAAGTATGGCTACTGTCAATTTAGTCAACGGGGTGGTTGGGATTGATTTTCCAACACCCCTCCTTAATCACAATTGTCCCAATTGACAAATAGTGCAATTAATTATTGTTGTAGAAAATAGTTGATGTTCCCTCTTGTTCATGCCATAAATCACTCAACATTCTTCTCATCCAAACTACTTGACACGTTGTTGCTGTTGTGACGACATATTTAACTTTTGTTGTTGATACTGACAGTATTGGTTGCTTCTTGGAGGCCCATGAAATGGCTCCCGAACCTAAATGAAAAACATACCATGATGTGTTCTTTCTATCATCAACACTTCTTGTTCAGTCATTGTCAGTGTAACCAACCAGCCTAAAATCATTTGTTGCGATGTACAAAATACCATATTCTTTTGTCCCATTGATATACTTTAAAATCCTTTTGGTCGCTTGCTAATGTGTCTCCTTGGGTGTTTCCATGAACCTTGACACCAAACTCACTGCATACATTATATCAAGCCTAGTTGCTATCAAACACATCAAACTTCCTAGCATAATTTTGTATTATGTCGGATTGGCATTGTTGCTGCAATCTTCTTTGCTCAACTTCAATCTCATGACAGTTGCAGTTGGTGCAGACTTGCTATTTTGCATAATAAACCTCTCCAAAATGTCTGCTACCTACTTTGCTTTGAGAAATAAAAATACCACTTTCTGTTTTCTTCACTTCTATGCTCAAAAAATACCTTAACAACCCCAAGTTAGTGATTTCAAACTCACTTTTCATGACTTCTTTGAAATCAGCAATGAAGAAATCATCACTCACTGTAAAAATCAAATGATCTACATATAAAACGATTGTCCTTACATATTTGCTTTGTGTGATGATTGTCTTACCATATTACCTCCAAATTTCAAGACCCAAACAATAATGTAATTCACCAAGATCCTTTATTTCAAATACCGGTTACAACTAAATTTTAATTTCCTCAATCAACTTGAATGCATTATCCATTATGATAAGATCATCAACATATAAAGATATTAAAGCAATATTCTCATCTTCATCTTTCTTGATGTATAGGTTAGGATCACTTTTGCTTCTCGCAAAACCTTCTTCATAAAAGAAAGAATCAATTTTCACATACCAAGATCTTGGTGCTTACTTCAAACCATACAAAGCTTTCTTTAACCTACAAACAAGATGCTCATGTCCCTGCTTTACAAACCCTTGAGGCTGAACCAAATGAACTTCTTCTTTTAATTCACCATTCAGGAAAACAGATTCGACATCTAACTAACACATTTTCCAATTTTGTTTTGTAGCTAATGCAATCATGATTCTAATTGTATTAAGTTTAGCTACAGGTGCAATAGTATCTTCATAATCAGTGCCTTCTTTTTGTGAATAACCTTTTGCAACCAATCTAGCTTTATGATTTGTCAATATTTTCATCAACAATAAATTTTGGTTTGAACAACCATTTACATCCTATGGAAACTTATCTTTAGGAAATTATGTTAATTCCCATGTGTCATTCTTTATTATGGAGTTAAATTCTTCATTCATTACATTTCTCCATTCTTTACATTCTTGAGCTTCTTCATAACTTGAGGGTTCTACAACATTCATTATATTGAGACACCAATGCATAATCTCTATACCTTATAGGTGGTTGAATTTGACGTGATGTCCTCCTTAGAGTTTTACGTGGTTGAATTTGACGTGATGTCTCCCTTAGAGTTTTACGCGGTTGAATTTGACGTGATGTCCTCCTTAGAGTTTTAGGTGGTTGAATTTGACGTGATGTCCTCCTTAGAGTTTTACTGCTTTCATCCTTCTTTCTGCTTCTATTGCTCTCTTCTTGGAGTGTCATGACTGCTAGATGCTTCCTTCTCTAGAACATGTACCTATTCCTATTCCTGTTCAAAACTTGCCTCTATTTTGAGATAATATAATTCATTTTATTACTTTCATCTGCATTTTCTTTGAAACACCACATCCCTACTTGCAAACAATCTATGTGAACTGTGTTCAAACAACTTGTATGCTTTTTGATCATCACAACAACCAATGAATATGCACCTAATTGACTTTGCATCAAGCTTTCTTCTTTCATCTTTTGGAATATGAGCAAATGCTTTGCATCTAAAATCTCTTCAACTCACTTTTTGTTTATACCCATAAAATGCTTGAAATGATGTTTTTGGATCTAAACTTTTGGTTGGACTCCTATTTTTCAAATAAGCAACAGTATTAAGGGCTTCAACCCAAAAACCATTAGAGATATTTTTACCTTGAAGCATGCTTTGTGCACATTCCACTAGTGTTCTATTTTTCCTCTCAACAACTCCATTTTGTTGAAGTGTATGAGACACTGTAAATTTTTGTAGAATCCCATAACTTCTACAATATTGATTAAATGCTCTTAATTTGTATTCTCCCCCCTCATCAGATATGAGAATTTTGATGCATTTTCCATCTTGTTTTTCCACCATGTTTTTGAATTCCTTAAAGTACTCAAAACATCACTTTTATCTCTTATGAAATATACCCAAGTATATCTAGATCTATCATCAACAAAGATAAGAAGTACAATGCTCCTCCAAGAGATCTAGTTTTCATACATCCACATACACAAGTATGAATTAATTCAAGTATTTTCTTTGTCTTTTTTCTTCATGTACAAGAAATTCCTCTCTATGTTGCTTGCCAAGTGCACATGCTTCACATTTAACATGATTATTCTTCATAACATGTATACCTTCAACCATTGTTTTTCTTTGTAGTAATATTAAATCATTGTGATTTAAATGCCCATACCTTTGATGCCATAACTATTTTGTTGACATTGTTGTAGATGTCAATGCTTGATTCTCTGTCTTAGTCACATCCAGCTTATACAAGCCTCCAACTCTAGTACCTGTGGCAATAACCTTTTGTAGCGATCCTGGATATCTTTAACAACACAATGTGATTTGACAAATTCCACCTTTAGATTTTGATCAACAATAGTAAAAACATAAATTAAATTATTTTTGATACGAGGAACATACATCACATCATGGATCTGTCTCTCTTGTCCATTAGGCAGCATCACACATATTATTCCATACCCTTGAACTTTAAGGGACTTGTTATCTCCTAGATAAAAACATGTTTCATCAATTTTCTCATGATATTCATCAAACCAATCTTTATTACAAGACATATGGAGTGATGCACCATAATCAATGAACCAAACATTCACATCATCGGTCTCAGTGAACAATGCAACATCAGAAAAAAAGAATCTGATATTTTTAAATCCTTCACTGCTTGAAGTGTCTTTGTCCACAAAATTCCCATTATGTCTTCTGTTTCTCTACGTAGACTTGTTATATTTTCTTTTATAGCAATATTTAGCATGATGTCTAGATTTACCACAATAATAACAATCATCATTTCTCTTATCATGAATTGGAAATTTAGATTGTGCCATACCTTTCTGCTTTGCTTGAAACTTTCCTCCTTTGCTTTTGTCCCATGGCTTGTTTTTGTATGGTTTCTTACCCTTGGCTACCAATGCCAAATCTGAACTATTTAAGCCCAAATTGTAGTTTTTCATCCTCTCATTCTCTTGTAGAATATTACCTGTCAATTCATCAAAAGTAGGAGGCTTCTCTCTAGCTGTGATCAGATGCTCAAAAAATAGCTCAAAATTCAAAATTGTCAAATCGGTGTGGAACCTAGATGACTGTATAGTGCTCATCATCCTGAATCCGACGCAACTCGTTTCACATGAAACAGAGACTGTATTCTCCCATAATCATGTTTTGTTCACTTTCCTGAAAAGACAATTTTTTTTTTTAAATTGTCAGCCTAGTCAGTAGTTTGTACTGCTGATGTGGCGTTGACCGGGTAAGTGTATGTGGCAGGTTGAATAGTCAACATTCTCCTGCGAATCGTATTGTGCCAAGTGGCACATTCTCATTAGGTAAGAATTGATGCTTTGATTGGTTAGATTGGTGGCCAACCATGGGTTGACACGTGACCTAGCCGGAGGCCGCCACGTGGTAGCCCTGGGGCCACCAAAATCATGGGTTGAAATTTAGGTAGCAGTAGTGGGGGTGAAACCCACGACTTCATAATACAAGTCCAAAGCCTTCGCCAATACACCATAACAATAGTTCTTAACTATATAAGAATTCGATTCATATTTGAATTCAAACATTCGCGGCATTCGGGGATGGGCCAGCCCACAGGGGTCAACGCTTGGTGGCACCACCAACACATGACCACCAGCAGAGAGGAGTAGGGGGTTGAACCATTGGCCTTAGCCCCGAGCACATGGCCCCCATATAGCCACTGTCAGGCCAGGCAGTAACTCCACAAAGAAAAAATTGATTCGTGTATTATTCCATCAGGTAGGTCTTTGTTATATACAATAGGGAGTGACTGTTCAGTTCATCTCCTGATGACTGTTCACATTCCTAATTTAATTATTTACATAAGTTCACCCAATCATGAGGATTAGGTGTCAACATTCCCCCCCTTAATCTGAAGGGATGTTGGTGAGTCCAAGCATCGTTCTGAATCTTTCAAGCTTTTCTCTTCCAAGCGCTTTGGTGAAGATGTCTGCAATTTGCTCATTTGTGGAACAATGATGGAGATGGATTGTTTTGGCCTCAACACGATGTCGAATCAGATGATATTTAGTATTGATGTGCTTCGTTCGATCATGGAACTTTGGGTTCTTGGCCAACTTTATTGCAGAGGTATTGTCAATCATGAGTGGAGTTGATTGTACTTGTTTTACCTACAAATATTCAAGAATTTTCCTGAGCCACACAATTTCTTTTGTTGCTTCAGCTGTTGCCACATATTCTGCTTTTGTTGTGGAATTTGCTGGAACTGATTGTTTGCATGATCTCCAGGAGACAGCTCCTGATCCAAGACTCATAGCATATCCTGAAGTAGATACCCCAGTTTCTTTGTCTCCATCAAAGTCTGAATCAGAGTATCCGATCAAGCTGAAGTCATCCACCTGTGTGTACTTAATTCCAAAATCTTGAGTTCCCTTCAAGTACTTTAGAACTATTTTTGCAGCAGACCAATGTCCCTCACAAGGCTTTTGCATAAACCTGGAGAGGTTTCCAACAACAAATGAAATGTTTGGTCTGGTAGTAGTTAGGTAGTTGAGACTTCCTACAAGCTGTCTATACTTTGTTGCATCCTCAAATTCTTTTCCTTCAATAGATGTGAGCTTTAAGTTTTGTTCCATTGGAGTAGTGAGAGGATTGCACTCTGTCATGCCAAACCTATTCAACAAATCTCCAATGTATTTCTTTTGAGAAAGAAATATGGACTTTGGATGTTGGGTTACTTCAATGCCAAGATAGTAATGAACATAGCCCAAATTAGTCATTTCAAAACTTTTCCCCAATTCCTTCTTTATGGATGCAATGTAGCTTTCATTGTTCCCTGTCATTAAAAGATCATCTACATATACCACAAGATATACAACTATTTTGCCAACTTTCTTGACAAATAAAGTTGCATCATCAAGATCAAAATGATTGAAATTGAGTTTCAGAAGATGTTCAGTTAGTTTTTCATACCAAGCTCGCGGTGCTTGTTTGAGGCTATACAAGGACTTCACAAGTTTACATACTTTATGTTCATGTCCTTTAACAGCAAATCCTTCAGGCTGGGACATAAAAACATTTTCTTTTAGATCACCATTCAAAAAAGCAGTTTTTACATCCATTTGATGGACTTTCCAACCGTTCTGAGCTGCTAGTGCAAAGAGTGTCCTGATGGTAGCCCATTTTGCTGTGGGGGCAAAAGTCTCCTCATAATCGACCCCTTCCTTCTATGCAAAACCTTTTTCCACAAGCCTAACTTTGTGCTTGTCAAGTGAGCCATCAGCTTTATACTTGTTCTTGTAGACCCACTTGCAGCCAATTGGTTTGGTTCCAAATGGAGGATCAACTAGCTTCCAAGTGCCGCTATTTATGAGGGCATCATACTCCTTTTGCATCGCTTCTTTCCATTCATCATGAGAAGCAACTTCTTTGAAGGAATTTGATTCAAAATCTGTAGACAAGTTCAATTCACAATCATAAGAAACATCCATATCAACAGGTGAATTAGAGTCATCTACATCACCTCCATTTTGTCGGTTTGAATTTCTGGTTCCTGTTTTTCCAATTTCATCAGGATGAACACTTTAAAGTGTCTTCGTTAGCCACTTTGGGGAACCTTTCTGAGATGGTCCAAGCTGCTCTGTTGATTGGATTGGGACTGAATCAAGATTGAGTCTCCCAATTCTATCAATTACATCACTTAAAGCATCATCCGTTGTTGGAGTTTCATGCAGGGGAGAGTGTTCTTCAGAAGAATATTCCACATGTTGATCTAGTATAGGAATCCCCCCTTCAAGATGTGGAATCTGATTATCAAATTCTTGAAATGATTTTGTTTTTGCGAATCTATCCAAGCGATCAAGTTGCCGCTCAACAACATTGTCAGTTGTGGATGATTCAAGAAAAATTACATCTCTAGATAAAACAAACTTTTTATTTACTTCATCATAGAGGCGGTATGCTTTGGAGGAGTTTGAGTACCCCAAGAAGATACACTTACGACTTCTAGCACCAAGTTTGTTTCTATGTACCTTTGGTATCAAAGCATAACAGGTGGAACCAAATACCCTAAGATGTTTTACCGAAGGAACATGTCCATACCACATTTCATAAGGAGTCTTGTTTCTTATAGCATTAGATGGACATCTATTCTTTATATATGCAACACATAGAACAGCATCAGCCCAAAACATTATCTTTACATTTTTGAAGAAAAGCATGGATCGTACCATATTCAAGATTGTTCTATTCAGTCTTTCAGCTACACCATTCTGTTGGGGATTATAAGGCACAGTTGTTTGATGTTTTATCCCATGTTGGCGAAGATAGTTTTCAAATTCATTTGATGTGTATTATTTTCCATTATCATTGTGAATAGACCCAATATGAGATTGTGCATCATTTTCAATCCATTTATGAAAGTTCTTGAATGTTTAAAAAGCATCAGATTTGTTCTTCAAAAAATAAACCCAGCACATTCTGGTGTAGTCATCAATAAACGTCATGATATATTTATTTCCATTTGCAGAAGGAACATGCATTGGACAACATAAATATGAATGAATGAGTTCAAGTTTCCTATGTGCTCTTGAATGTGAATCATGAAAAGACTGTTTGCTATGCTTCCC
The DNA here is from genome assembly GCA_031772625.1 of Pinus tabuliformis. Lineage (NCBI taxonomy): Eukaryota > Viridiplantae > Streptophyta > Pinopsida > Pinales > Pinaceae > Pinus > Pinus tabuliformis. Next base: position 1,137,617,121 of record CM062804.1, read on the forward strand.
TAGAATGCAAGCATCAGATTGCTTAAGTTTCCTAGGAATTGTAGGCAAACCAACAACACCATTTTTCTTCAATAAGCGGAGACTGTCATAGTTCAAGTGTTCAAATCTAGCATGCCATAATAAACTTGATGGAAGTGTACCTTCTTCATGATGAGAATTATATGAGAAATTTTGTGCATGAGTAGAGGTTCCTTGCAGTTTGAGAAGTCTTTCTTCTTCTATTCCCCTCATGACAAGTGAGTGGTTAGATGCTTTTCTTACCTCAAGCTTGCCATCAAACATATGAATGGAGTGACCTTGCTGGCGGATGTGGACCAAGGACAACAAGTTTCTCTTGAGCTATGGGAGATATAGAACATGATCTAGAAGGAAGTCTGGAAGACCAGGCAGTTTAAGCCTGATTGTGCCAAGCCCTGATGGCTTGATTTTTGATTGATCTGCAAAGTATACTGCTCCATCAACATTGTCAGTGAAATCTTCAAAAAAATCTTTTCTATGAGTCATGTGGCAAGTTGCTCCTGAATCAAGCAACCAATCATTTTTCCATGAAGCAAGTGAAGCATTAAACAAATCTTCATTTACTCCAATGTTACATTGTGCCTCAACATAGTGAGTGGATTCAGGTGCTTTACCTTTGTCTGTATCATCAGTTTTACCTTTCTGTTGGTTTCTTTTCTGCTTAATTTTGTCCCATGGTAGCTTGCATGTAGAGGCATCATGTGATCCATTTCTTTTGCAGCGAATGCAGTGCAAATCTGCCTTTTCTCCTTGAGAATGTCTGCCCCCCCTGCCTCTGAAATATCTTCCTCTTCCTCTTCGTCCACCTCTTCCTCTTGTAGAATCTTGAGCAGGATGCTTTTCTTTATGAGCAAGGCACACAGTCTCTTCAGAAGATTCAAGGGCTATCTTCTTTCCAAAAGATTTCTCTCTTTTAGCAAACTTTTTCACAAGAGAGTCAAAGGTTATATCTTTGAGATTTCCATTTGCTTGCAATGACTCAAGATAATTGGAGTAAGTAGGATAAAGTGCCTTGAGAAAAGCAATAAGAGTAATATCCAATTCAACCTTAGTGGATTTTATATCATGCATTATAGACTTTACTTCAGATGCAAGAGCAAGAGGATCATTATTTTGCAGTTCAAGAGTGAAGAGTTTAATCATGAGTTGAACGACTTCAAGTGCAGAATGTGAGTCATAGAGTTCTTTCAGCTTTTGTAAAGCTTCAAAGGCAGTTGAATATGATGAAATATGGCGACTCACCTCTTCATTTACAGATGTTGCGATTAATGCATAAGCTTTGTTGTTCTTTTTTTCCCAAATGACGAGCTCTTTGTCTAAGGTAGGCTGTACTGGGTCATTGTCTCCTTCTCGGACACACACTCCTTTCCACAACTCATTGAAGATGAGGGTGTGTTTTATCATTCGGGACCATTCAGGATAGTTCTCCTTACCAGTGAGAACTATTCCTACCATGGATATGATTGAATGCATACTGTAAAAAAAAAACTTTTGCTGATAGAATAGAATACTTCTGCCAATATACAGTAAAAATGTACTCAAAAGGGCATTCTCAAAGGGTATTATTGTCCACTAAAACTTCTAACATAAGGTTTTCATGTACCCATTGAATCACTGCCATCACAACTTCAATACACAGAGAGAAAATGACTTTCAAAATGTACACGGCTACCAATAAAAACATTCAATGCATACGCAGTATACGACCTCTTTTAAAAGGGCTCAACGCATCATGGACGTTCTGCCTCCACCAAATATTCTGCTACAAATTTGTTGTCATCGTTCAAATGTATGCTTTCAACTATTTGAAAGGATATTAGGCCACGTCAGGCCAGCGTTTAATTATTTGAAAGGATATACCATGACCAGCGTTCAAATATTACAACAGTCAGACCAGCGTTCAATTATATGAAAGAATATTAGAACAGTCAGAAACAAGTCCGCTTGCTGTTCATGTAACCCATGCATCCATGTGTATGGTAGCGGCCAAGGGATGTCTGCATGCGGCAAGGGAAGGGTGAGGCTCCTCAAACTGCCTTCCTCTAGTGATGGTCTCAAGTTATGATGGTAGTCTCCTCTGACTGGAACAAAATTCTCTGCGGTCCTTATCCAGATTCAATCACTCAAGTTTACAACCTTCAATTGACAATCCATAAAAAAGTTAACGTAGAGGGAAATCCAGTGCCGAAAATGACTATGCAAACTAGACACTAATGGTGCGATGATGGCGTGATTTGCCACTTAATGGTGCGCTAGCAATGAAATCGTCACAGGAAAAACCATCATAGCAGATTGAGAGCCTTGATAAGGAAATATGAAGAAACACACGCTAGAAAAATATGAAACGCATGTCCGAATGGAAACCATTGAAACGCATCAGCGAAAAGACTAACCAATGCAGGTTGGAAAATAACGCACACTGACAGACAGGCGGGGGCGTAACAGAGTAAGGGCGGCTAGATTTCAATAGACAGCGTTCAATGGAATGAACAGCATTGAAGGGTATACACAACGTTCAAATGTCAGACCATTCACAAAAATTTTAACGTACAGCGCTGGACAGGACAGTATGGACAGCGCTGGACAGGACAGCGCTTCAGAAGAGCAGGGCGTAGGTTTTATAAATGGAATTTGGCAAAACAACAAACATTCATGGACAGACACCTTCTAGCTGACAGAGAGTTAGGTAAAAGGAATATGGTAGACAGACAAAGGAGTTACAAGGAGCATGAGAGGTAAAAATGGAGCTGGCTCTGATACCATGTTAGGCCAGGCAGTAACTCCACAAAGCAAAAATTGATTCGTGTATTATTCCATCAGGTAGGTCTTTGTTATATACAATAGGGAGTGACTGTTTAGTTCATCTCCTGATGACTGTTCACATTCCTAATTTAATTATTTACATAAGTTCACCCAATCATGAGGATTAGGTGTCAACAGCCACGTTTTTCGGAATTGAGGCATTGGAGGCTATTTAAAGCGTCCAACAATTTTACCTGAAATTCGGTGAAATTATCACTCTATTAGCGGGTTTTGGGACAAATTTGTAGGATGGTGGCGTATTTTGTGGAGTTTGCGGTGCGATTAGTAGAAGATTGGGAAATGCCATAACTTCTTTAGTTTTTTACCAAATTAGGAGCAGAAAGAGGCTACACAGGCATTTTTGCGCATTCTAGAGCCATTAGAACAAGTTTCAGAGCTTTCTGAGAATTGTAAACTAATGTATTCACACTTTTGAGCATAATAGAGAGGACCAAGCCATTGGAAGACAGACCAAGGAGATCGTAGCCCAGGAGGGGTGAACTCCTTTATCATGTGCTGTTGTGATATTGTTTATGGTGATGTTTATGTCTATTATATGCTGATGTTTAGTCATTTGTTAATGTTAATTTGAACATAAAATTTACATAAAAGCAGTCAAAAACCCATGTTTAAACTTGCAAATAATATCATGAATCCTCAAGCATATTTAACATATTCTGAAAAGGAATTCTAGCACAACAAAACTAATTTTCCCAATAAGATCAAGTTCGGTATTAGAGCTCTTGGTTTTATTTGTCCAAGATGTTGAGATTGCAACAATATGATGGAGCTTAGTGAAAAGAGTCGCCTTCAATAAGTGGGCCCACAGGCAAATTATGGCACAAGTTCTATTTTTGGATCCCAGCAGGGATGATCACAACACGAGTGACCACAGCAGGGATGATCACAGCAGGAGTGACCACAGCAGGAGTGATCACAGTATGAGTGACCACAGCAGGAGTGATCACAGCAGGAGTGATCAAAGTCTATTTTTAGACTGGGTGTCCAAAATAGAAAAGTCAAATATTATTGTCTCATAATAATATTTGGACTATAAACTTGATCTTATTCTCTTGGAGCACTTTAGTTTGAGCTACAGATGTGGCCCATGCAACTGTCAGAAGAAAATATGCTTTTCTTATGAGTCAGTTGAGTTGTTGCATGCATGACTTCAGTTAGAACTCAATCAATTGAGTTTGGTGGAGTTGATTGTGGAGTTGATGGAGTTGTGTTCAGTTTGGCTTGGTTAAACTAGTTGTAGTTAGTCTAACTGCAAATAGACTAATGATGAGTTGTTAAACTAATTATTAACTCATAATGCAACTATAGAATACATCAATTAACTCAGTTGCATGTCAGTGCATGTTTAGTTCAGGAGGGACAGGTGTTAGAGAATCAGATTGCTACAAGTTGTGACTATAGTTGTGCATCAGATCTTGCACAATCAAGGGATTGAGTATGCCAATGAGTTTGCTCATGTATTTTCCCAGTATTATAGCCTCTGCTCATGTCTAACATAGTGTGAGTGATTCTTTGGAGGTGAAATACGAGTTTGGTAAACCATTCTCATTCATTCTTGAGCAGGTATTGAGCAGTGGAGGCAGGCAAGCAGTGGAATAGATTTGGAGATCAGATCTTAGATGTATTGTGTGTAACAGGTGGAGCTGGTACTTGATTGCTTGTGATAAGAATTGTACTTTGTAATGTTACATGGTCTCAATCATTAATATACAGATAGTTGGGGTTTTTAGCGAGATGCTTTCCCTGGGTTACATACTGTGTTAATGTGTGAATGCTCTTGATGTTTTATTGTTATTGATGCTGCTATATTGATGATCAACGTAGAGGAGCTTATGTATTGTGTATGTATTCCGCAATAGTACATGATCAGGATAATCTCTGTTGAATATGTGTTAAATTATTCAAAATTTCTACATGGTATCAAAGCTGGTGATCATCAGATCTACTATTCAGGAAGTGTTTAAATTCTATTTCTTCAGGCAGAGTCTGTAATCGGGCCAGGTAGCCTCTGGATTCATCCTTCCTTTGGAAGGTGAGATATCTGGTGAATGCCCATACAGTCAATCTCTGTACAAGAAATATTGTGTTCTCACGAATCTTAGATCTGAGGCGGTTGAGTTGGTTGCTGGTGGAATTCGAATTTGCAGCAGTGTTGTTGAAATGTCTTTCAATGGATTGCAAATGTTATTCCAAAGCAAGAGCGACCTGGCGCTCAAGGATAAACTTAGAAACAATAAAGGTGAGAATGGATCTTCATCAAAGGTATCTGATGAAGAGAATTGCGCTTTGGCTGCCAAAGCAAAGAAGGGGAAGAACAAGAAAGCTTCTCAGTCTGGTGCGAAAGGAAAGAAGCAGGATATGTCCAAGGTGAAGTGTTTTCACTGTCACCAGCACAGACACTGTGCCAGTAATTGTTCGCAGAAGAAGAAGAACAAGCAGGGTACTGGATCGGCAGTAGGAGAGGCTCTAGCCTCACAGTTTGAGCTTGATTTTTCATTGATCACATGCTTGGTTTCAAGTGTGATGGGATCAATGTGGTTCTTGGACAATGGTGCGTCTTTTCACATGACGGGAGATAGAGATTTGTTCTCTGATCTGGAGGACAAAGATCTTGGAGTGCACATCGAGATGGGCGATGATGGTAGATACAATGCGACCGGTATCGGTACCATTTCCTTTGAGAGGGAGTCTGGTAAACCCTTCATATTGAAGGAAGTCATGCATGTTCCAGGATTGAAGAAGAAGCTTATCTTAGTGGCGATGTTAGAAGACAAGGGGTATGATGTTGTTTTCAGCGAGGGAAAGGCCTTCATGCGCAACAAGACAACTGGTGAGACCCGGAAGATAGGGGTTCAAGTGAGGAACCTTTATCAGTTGCATGTAGATGGATGCGCAGCAATGGCGGGCAAGGCAGAAGGATTGGTGAGCCGGGATGATGGTGAGTTGTGGCACAGGAGATTGGGTCACCTTCACCTTGGAGCCTTGAAGATACTATAGCAGATCACTACATGGCTTCCTAAAGGCACACTTGCGCAGTCAAATCAGTGCAAGGGGTGTACTTTGGGGAAGTTTTTGAAAGCCACCTTTCACGAGAAAGATAGTCGCGCCACAACAATCCTTGAGAGAATTCACATAGACGTGTGTGGACCTTTCTCAGTTGCTTCGACAACAAAACACATGTATTATGTGATTTTTGTTGATGATTTCTCTCGTAAGTGCTGGATCTTCTTCATGCAGAAGAAGAGCGAAACATATTCAAAGTTCTGTGAATTCAAAGCACTGGTCGAAAAGGAGTCGGGGAAGAAGGTGAAGGCTCTTAGGAGCGATAATGGTGGTGAATACAGCTCGGATGAGTTCAAAGATTTCTGCAAGGCAGAAGGGATTCGAAGAGAGGTCATAGCTCCCCATAACCCATAGCATAACGGGGTAGCTGAGCGGAAGAACAGAACAATTGTGGGTGTTGCACGGGAAATGTTGCATGATCAGGGCCTACCCCTTCACTTGTGGGCGGAAGCATGCAATACAACAGTTTATGGGCAGAACCATTGTCCTCATAGGATACTTGGCATGAGTACACCCGAGGAGGCTTATTCTGGTAAGAAGCCTGATCTTTCTCATTTGAGGATTTTTGGTGCTAACATTTACATGCATGTGACGAAGGATGCCAGGAAGAAGTTGGAGCCGACCGCAGAGGTTGGGATATTTGTGGGGTACACTGATACGTCGCACAACTATCGTGTGTATTTGCCAGACAGTGGTAAAACTGTCGTGCGACGGGATATAAAATTTCAGGAGGAGAAAGCCATGAAGTGTTCACTTGAGAGGGAGCTACACTTGCATGCAGATGAGGAGCTATTAGTTCCTAAGGATGAGCTTGAGGACGTGGATCAGCCACAGGACGAGGTTCATGGAGTGGAAGAGACCACTCATGCAGTGCCAACCATCAGAGGGCGAAAGCGCTGGACAGAAGCTGAGCGACTGGCTCAAGATGCAGAGAAAGTTGTAGGACCACCTACAACCCAACGCAGGCAGAGACAGTCACCTGATTGGTACATTGGATACATGGCTCTTATGAGCAAGTGTGTTGTGACTGAGCCATCCTCTTTCGAGGAAGCTGTGGGGGATCCCGCATGGGTAGACGCCATGGTGGAAGAGTATGATTCTATTGTCAGAAACAGTGCATGGGAGATTGTTCCTAGACCGGAAGGGAAATCAGTGGTGGGTCCGAGATGGATCTACAAAGTTAAGCAGGCAGCTGACGGGAGTGTAGAGAATTACAAGGCAAGATTTGTTGCCCGAGGCTTTTCACAGATAGAGGGGATCGATTATGAGGAGACCTTTGCACTTGTCGCAAGGTATTCTTCCATACGGACGATTCTTGCTCTCTCAGCGCAGATGGGATGGCACATTCATCAGATGGATGTGAAGACTGTGTTCCTCAACAGAGTCATTGAGGAGGAGGTGTACATTGAGCAACCCGAAGGCTTTGAGGTCTTCAGCAGCGAGTCGCATGTGTGCAAGCTCAAGAGAGCGTTGTATGGGTTGAAGCAAGCACCACGTGCTTGGTACACACGAATAGACAGTTATTTCACAGGAATTGGATTCTCCAAGAGCGAGGCGGATCCTAACCTATACCAGATTTTGGTGGAGGGTAAGTTGCTTATCATTTTACTGTATGTTGATGATTTGATTCTAACGGGTGATGAGATGTTGATACTGTCATGCAAGAAGGATCTTGCTACAGAGTTTGAGATGAAGGATTTGGGCCTCCTTCACTATTTCCTAGGATTGGAAATATGGCAGCGCAGTGGTGGACTGTTTGTTTCTTAGGGAAAGTATGCTTGGGAGATACTGGAGAAGTTCAACATGCATGGCTGCAAGCCTGTTGATACTCCTCTTCCTGGAGGTTGGAAGAAGGAGGATGCCACTTCGGGAGAAGAAGTGGATGCCACTATTTATCGACAGTTGGTGGGGTCGATGATGTATTTGGTCAATACACAACTTGATATATGCTATGCAGTTAACCAGCTTTCACAAGCTATGGTTAAGCCTACCAAGCTCTTCTGGAAGGCGGGCAAGCATGTATTGCGCTACTTGAGAGGCACATCGGGATATGGATCTTGGTACAGACAGGAGGATGCAGATTGGGCAGGGAGCTCAAGAGGCCGAGTATATGGCAGCAAGGACATCAGGTACCATCATATCAGAGATTGTGTGCAGCGGAGGATCATGTTGCTTTCATACATTCCAACGGAGGATCAGGATGCTGATATTCTGACGAAGGCTCTCACCAGGAGAAAATTCAAGTACCACCGAGGCAGGATAGGGGTTGCTGATAATCCATATCTTGTCAAGAGGGAGTGTTGAGATTGCAATAAGATGATGGAGCTTAGTGAAAAGAGTCACCTTCAATAAGTGGGCCCGCAGGAAAATTATGGCGCAAGTTCTATTTTTGGATCCCAGCAGGGATAATCACAACTGGAGTGACCACAGCAGGGATGATCACAGCAGGAGTGACCACAGCAGGAGTGATCACAGTATGAGTGACCACAGCAGGAGTGATCATAGCATGAGTGATCAAAGTCTATTTTTAGACTGGCTGTCCAAAATAGAAAAGTCAAATATTATTGTCTCATAATAATATTTGGACTATAAACTTGATCTTATTCTCTTGGAGCACTTCAATTTGAGCTACAGATGTGGCCCATGCAGTTGTTAGAAGGAAGTATGCTTTTCTTATGATTCAGTTGAGTTGTTGCATGCATGACTTCAGTTAGAACTCAATCAGTTGAGTTTGGTGGAGTTGATTGTGGAGTTGATGGCGTTGTGTTCAGTTTGACTTGGTTAAACTAGTTGTAGTTAGTCTAATTGCAAATAGACTAATGATGAGTTTTTAAACTAATTATTAACTCATAATGCAACTATAGAATACATCAGTTAACTTAGTTGCATGTCAATGCATGTTCAGTTCAGCAGGGACAGGTGTTAGAGAATCAGATTGCTATCAGTTGTGACTATAGTTGTGCATCATATATTGCACAATCAAGGGATTGAGTATGCCAATGAGTTTGCTCATGTATTTGCCCAGTATTATAGCCTCTGCTCACGTCTAACACAGTGTGAGTGATTCTTTGGAGGTGAAATACGAGTTTGGTAAACCATTCTCATTCATTCTTGAGCAGGTATTGAGCAGTGGAGGCAGGCAAGCAGTGGAATAGATTTGGAGATCAGATCTTAGCTGTATTGTGTGTAACAGGTGGAGCTGGTACTGGATTGCTTGTGATAAGCATTGTACTTTGTAATGTTACATGGTCTCAATCATTAATATACAAATAGTTGGGGTTTTTAGCGAGATGCTTTCCCCGGGTTACATACTGTGTTAATGTGTGAATGCTCTTGATGTTTTATTGTTATTGATGCTACTATATTGATGATCAACGTAGAGGATCTTATGTATTGTGTATGTATTCCACAATAGTACATGATCAGGATAATCTCTGTTGAATATGTGTTAAATTATTCAAAATTTCTACACAAGAAGGATTTCACTGTTTGCAAGTGAAGGTTATGTTTACAAGGTTAAAACTAAAGAGAGGAGAAGGAAAGCTGGTTGAAAGTCCTGAAGTTGGGTCAAGGGGAAGCAGGGCAAGGTTGCTGCAATCTCCACCATGAGTTCTTCCTCAAGTTGCAATTGAGACTCCAGTGAGCATGTCTCATGAAGGAGAACCTACAAACATGACAGAGGATGAGAAGGTCTCCAGGAAGGCTTTCTTTGATAGGACAGAGATGGTGAAGGTCCTCTATGAAGAGAGGAATACCAGACTGCAAGGTGAAAGCTCCAAACCTCACAAAGGAAAAGGTTCTTCAGGAGGAGGAGGTAATGGAAATGGAGGTAAACCTCCACCCTCTCCTTCATCTTCTTCTTCACAGGCATCTTCACCCTCTTCCACTAACACAACCTTTACTCATACTCATCAACATACCTCAAAAGGAACTGGTAAATCATCCTTGTTAAAACTTGATCTTAAATTTGAACTGCCCATGTATAATGGTGAAGTGAATGCAGAGAAGCTTGAAAATTGGGTTCGTCAGTTGGAGGTCTATTGCAGAATTCAAAACCTTCAAGATGATGACATAAAGATTCAATTATCTTCCTTGAGGCTGGAGGGTGCAACACTAGTATGGTGGGAATCAAAGACACAAGAAGAGATAAAAAAACATGGTAAGATCTCAATTTCTTGGTCTGATTTCATTGCTGCAATTAAAAGACAATTCTACCCTCTAGCTTATATGCAGAAAGCCATCATGAATTGGCAGAACTTTAGACAACTTAAAGGTCAAAATGTGCAAGATTACACCCAAGAATTCAGAAAAAGGTCTCTAACGTTAGGTGCAGATTTTTAATCACAAGACACGTTGTTGAAGTACATACAGGTTTTATATAGTTACCTTAGGCATACCATTCTTATGCTTAATCCCAATAATCTAGATGAGGTGTGTGTGCAAACCACTCATCTTGAGGAAAGAGGGAAAAACACTCCATAAGAGGGTAGTAAAAATCCATTTAAGGGTAAAGGAAAAGAAAAGGGTTTCAAAGGGAAGTGAAAGAAAAATGCATCCATTGAAAATGGAGGAGAGAAAAAAAATATGTATACATTGTTCCAAAGAAGGTCAGAATGAAGCTAATTGTTGGAAGCTTCATCTTGAGATGAGGCCTAATAAATTCAACAACAAAGGAAAAGAAAAGACAAGTTCCATCATTCAAGAAGATTTGGGATCTGATTCGGGTGATGAAACTAAAATTACAACCATGGGTATAAAATGAAAAGAATCCATTGCTAGCACTAGTATATCAAATTGTCACACTAGTACTCCAAATGAAGAAACAGGGATTGAATTATTTCTTGTGAGGGTAATCTCAAAACATACAAAAATCGACACATTATTTGATAGTGGGTCTCAAGCCAACTTGATATCTGATGATTAAGTTAAGAAACTTAATCTTGAAACCATTTTACATCCCAATCCATATCCATTGGGTTGGATCTGCAATGACACAAATTTGCAAGTTACAACTTACAAGAAAATGTATTCTTCGGTTTGCAACCACAACAAACTTCATTGACGAATTTGAATTAGATGTTGTACCACTTGATATTTCAGGAATTGTTTTGGGTAGCCCTTACCTGTATGGCAGAAAAGAAATCTTCTATCATCATGAAAACAAGTACCGCTTGTTCAAACACGGTGTGGAGTATATCATGAGAGCTCATCGCAAGAAACTAAATCTTTCATTAGTTAATGCAGGGAAAATGAAAAGACTAGTGAATTCAAGCGAGAATTTAGTGCTTCTTATGATCAAACCCAATATTGATGTTGATTATGAAGTGTTTGATGGTTTTAATTCAAAATTGAAAATTGATTTGGTTTATGTAGTTAACCATGATGATGAGGTGTTTCAGATAGCAAAGGGATTTCCTCTCAAGAGGAGAATCCAACATGAAATAACATTGCAGCAAAAGTATCTTCTTCCTAACATTGACATGCATCGGATGTCAAGAAGGGAAAGTGCAAAAATAACAAAGAAAATCCAAGGGTTGTTGAACAAAAGGATCTTCTGACCATCTCCTTCAACATGTGGTGAAGCTATTGTTTTGGGGTCCAGAAAGAATGGAAAGCATTTCATTAAATGGGATTCAAGGAGTGGTTATCATCAAAGTAGATTTGTTGAAGGAGACATATGAAAGACGACATTCAAAACTAAAAAAGGATTGCTTGAATGACTTGTTATGCTTTTTTGTCTTTTCCATGCTCCTACTACTTTCATGCATATGAAGAAAGATGTATTGAAGCCATTTATAGACATGATAGTCTACTTGGATGACATTTTCATTTTCAAAAAATTTCATTATGAGCATGTCATGTGTGAGACAAAAATACTTGATGTCATATGTCAAGAAAATTTGTTATTGAATCTGATGTCAAAGTATATTTTGGGTAAAATTTCTTTGATGTACTTGGGCCATAATATTGGAGAAGGTGAGCTAAAGTTAGATCTCTCTAAGATTGATACCATTATGGATTGGTCAACGTTCAAGATAATGCATCTGGATAAGAGGTTTTGTGGGAGCAGCCCAATGTCGGAGGAAACAAATTGTTAATTTTTCTGCAATTGTAACTCATTTTCATTCTTTGGTAGTTGTGCAAAAGGTCTTCCAGTGGGGAGGCAAACAATAAGAGGCATTTGATGCTTTGAAACAAAAGGTCAGTTTAGCCTTTATACTTGCTCTTCTATACTTGAAAAAGTCATTTGAATTTCAAGTTGATATATGTGACTATGCCATGGGTGCAATCCTTATGCAACATGGTAAGCCCATTTCATTTCATTTGGAAATTTTCAATGGTGTAGTGAGTAAGTTGCAGCAACAAAGACACTTTCATTGGATGGGTTTTCTTATACTATTCAACTTGGTCAAAAGGAATAAGAAATATATAAGTGACAATATTCTTGATATGATTTCTAGGCCTATTGTTTATGTAAATAATTTTCTCAAGCATCATTTTGTTTTTCCTGAAAGTTATGTTCAACAAAATACATACTTTCAAGATGTACATTCAAGCTTGAGTCAAGGGAATCAAGTAGAGGAATTTGATTACCATTTGCATCATAATGTGTTGTATCATCTTGGTAAGAAGGATGTTTTTATTGATGGTAACATGGAAAAAGTTAAGAAGTTCATTGAACTACTCCAAATGGTATATCAAACAGTGCAAGATCAGCTTGGAAAGAGCAAAGGCAAGTACAAAGCAGGGCATGACAAGCATCGTGTAGATCACAAGTTCCAAGTCGGTGATGAATGGATCAAGATTGGAAAGGTGAGGGAGTTGTATCCTCACTTGTTGGACAACTGAAAGTGATATTTTGGGGTCCAAAAGGCTTCCAGTCGGGAGGAATGATCAAGTTCTCAAAAAATAGCTCAAAATTCAAAGTTGTCGGATCAGTATGGAACCTAGACGATCATGTATTCCTCATCATCCTAAATATATTGCAACTCGTTTCACGCGAAACAGACATCGTATGCTCCCATAATCATGTTTTGTTCACTTTACCAAACAAACGAATTTTTGAAAATAAATTGACAGCCGAGTCACCAGTCCGTATTGCTGACATGGCGCTGACTGGGCAAGTGTATGTGGCAGGTTGAACAGTCAACATTCTTCGGTGAATCTGTTGTGTCCTACAACAACCCCCCATTTCATATCATCTGTATTTACAAATAATCAACGTATGAAATGGGTCCCTTTTAGAAATTAATTGGTATTAATGAATTTGTTCGAAAAAGCCATGATAATCAAATAAGTATGTAAATTGAAGCCTTTTTTGAATAACAATGTTACCAAAATAAAAACAATCTTTTGTTATTGCGATAAAGCGATCGCAAGATCGCATATCGCAATGACAAGAGAGACGCACTTAAACGGCACTTTGGCCTTTGCCGATGCGATATCGTTATCGGCAATCGGCGGTATTCATGGCATACACAAAAAGAGCACATATCTCACACCCCGATGCGACGCTATATCGGCGATCGGCTATCGGCACTGCCTCTTATGAGAAAACGCGTTAAATTATAAACCCCGACCCGATGCGATATCGCTATCGGCCGTCGGCGGTATCCCATGCATTTTTTATAAGGCGCCCACCTCTTTCCCCGATGCGATGCGAATTCGCTATCGGAGTTCGGCAAATCACTTAAATTGTATCTGGTAATGTGTTCATATGCTAGTCCAATGCGATATCGCAATCGGCGTTCGCCAGGGCTACTTTCAAAACGATAATGTAACACTCTTCCCCCATGCGATGCGACATTGTTCATCGGTAATCGGCATTTTCAAAAGGTGATTGTTTAAATCCGGTTGATAAGGCGCAGATTTCAAAATGCCGTTAAATGCAGGGATAAGGTAATGCATGCGTATTTAATAACCTTGCCCCTTCGATTAACGAATACTTGCGTCTAAGGCATATCATATCTGTTGCACGCGTTGGGTGGTCATTCAACTGAATAACAGCGTAAATGGTCATTTAATGGGTAGCAAGCCTTAAAATCACCATTAATGCATATGCAATCTCTTACCAGTGATTGGATCCGCAGCCACTTTTTGAAGATTAATAGCGCCACGCTTCAAGTGATATATACCTTTCCAATTATGCTTTGTCTTCATTATTCCTCGTGTTACGATTTCTCTCGCACTTGTGTAGAGTTCGTTTGTTGAAGAAAGCCTGAACATGATGGGGAAGAAAAATAAGAGGAGTTCTGGTTCTACTACAACATCTGTTGCAGGTCAAGCTGCTCCAATTTCAAAGAAAGGCTTAATCTCGGACACTACGTGCGCTGGTCTTCATAGAACCACATGGCAAGGTACATATAATCTGTTGGAGGCCGAGCAACCAAAAGTAACAGTGAGAACGGCTAGTGTAGATGTATTAAGGAAGTCTGATGCAACGCTCAAAGACTTGGCCGACTCCTTTTTACACAGAATAGCGGCCAGAGAGCAGGTTCTCCCTTACACAGACGTGGTGCGCTGGGCAATCGAAGAAATCCCCATCACTGATAGAACTTTCCATACAAGGGACGGAAGGATTTTCGGGTCATTCAAGCCTGATGACCTGAGGCGAATGTATCATCTGCCTGAACCGGAGCTAGTCTACAACAGAACCTTCGTGGAGAAATTCGCAAAAGAAAATGAATCACCATCCGAACCCCTCCGAGATTGGAGGCAGAACCCAGCCAAGCACAAGCATGAAAGTTCGGGTAAGTACTCCAACGTTTCTTTGGCTTCTCCCTATTGCTATGCGGGGATTATGATGTGTAGATTGTGGGGATTACATGACTCTGTTAATATCAATATTGACATGGTTCCCCTAATGGAAGCGGCTATCAATTCTATAATCATGGACTGGGCCACTATTCTTTCCGATAAATTGGTCGTAGCTGTTCGTGAATTCAGAAACAAAACTATAGTCTCCGAAAGGAAAATCCCTCCATTCTATTATTCTGCTTACATTATGGATACCCTGTGTCTTAATTCTGAGTTTCCTGTCCTCGGTTGGAGATGGACCACCCAGGATCCAACACCCATTCATTTATACCATCAGAAATTGTGGAAGTCCTCTTACAAGGACCACTTGTACCAAATTTGTAATGGTTTCATGGTGCCCATTTACTATTCTATTTTTGACAGACCCATTTCCAGAATTTCTTATGAAGCCTCCTTTGACTTACCTGCCGTAGCAAGTTGGTTTGGGGAAGAGTATTTCTCCTATATCAGAGTTTTTGGGAGTAAGGCTAGGCCACATGTCCTCCCTTTGTATATCCCAGACAAGCTGTTAGCCCGGGAAATCTGCTATCAGATTATGGCCGACAGTGTCACACAAACTCTCAAAGAAGAGAAGAAGAAAGGTTGGCCCTCTTTTCCTTTAAGAATTGGGGTTTTTACTCTGCTTAATTACAAGCATGCAGAAAAAGAAGCAGCAAAAATCCAAGCTTTATCCCTGGCCACTCTCCCAAGCAGACTCTATGATCCAAAGAAAACTGCCTACATTGCCCTAGAACAAGCAAAATTAACAAAAGTTGATCATCAAGAAGATACATTTGATGACTTGTTCGTAGGTGCCGAGACAATAAGCCAAGTCAAACAGCTTGCCATAATGAAATATAACGATGAGGCGTTGACTGAGTTTAATAAACTTAGGGAGCAGAGGTTGCAAACTCTGCCCCTAGAGTTATTATCCACAACCCCAGCGTCTTCCTCAAGCGAGCCTGGTCGGCAACAGATAAATTCACCTCCTGTTACAACTAAAGAACAGGATAAACAACAGGAGGAAAGACAGAAAAAGCTGCAGGCTGAGAAGCAGAAAAAAGAGCAGGCAGAGAGGTAGAAAAAGGAGCAGATAGAAAGGCAGCAAAAGACACAGAGGGAAGAAGAGCAGAGGAAGAAGAAGGAAGAAGAAAGATTAAAGAAAGAACTAGCATATAGGCAGAAAAAGGAATTGGAGGAGCAGTAGCGGAAAACGCGAGAGGAGCAGCAGCGAAAATCACTTGAAGAACAACAGAAGTTAGAACAAGAGAAAGAACGGAGCAAAGCCCATAAGCAATCTTCCATTGATCCTGAATTGATTAAACAATGGAATCAATTCGATTCCATTATCAGTGGTAAGGAAGGCTCCAAAGACACAGGCTCCCCTAAAACAAGCGATGCGCCCGATATCACTTCTTCTCAGGTTCTAGGAGGAACCAGCGGCCCACCCATTTCACAGGATGTCGAGGTAATCAATAAGGACCCTTCCGATCAAATTGTTCTCCAGGTGGAAGAAATTCCTCCCCTGGATATTTTCTATAGCCCAAAGCATAAAGCCGTTATCAAGCGCTCTACGAAAAGACGAAGGCTTGATCAACCTTCTATCTTCCCTGAGCAAACAGTCACGGGCAATATGGTCTGGAAGGAAGATTTGGATCCCTCCGATGATCTAACAAAGCTGTCGCAATTCGCGGGAGCTTATTCTGCAGCAACTATTGACAAAGCATCAGAGGTAAGTCTTCTGTTGAAGACTAAGGACCATGAAATATATGCATTACAGGCGGAGGTAATTGAGGCGAAAAACAAAGCAGCACAGGTGGAAGAGCAGTTGCTGGCTCAACAGCAGGAGAACAATTTGTTAACCCAGCAACTGCAAATTGAAAGACAAAGAATAGACCAAAGTGAAACTCAGAAGGCAAAAGAATTGTCGGAGGCATTGTCACAGTTGGAAGCATCAAATGAGCTGATGATGAAATCAAAAGATGAGCGAATAGCTCAACTATCAACACAGCTCGAAGGTATCAAGAGCACACAGAATGTGAAAGTCTTCAGAGCAGAGGCAATTCAAATAAATGGCGCATTACTGTCTCAGATCAGACTTTTATGTCAAAAACTTGCTAAGGCTGAACAACTATGCGAAATATCTACAACAGTGTGTGAGCAAATAGAGAAGGCCAGGAATGAGCTAGATCAGGCCGAAGAAGCCATATCTGAATATGTTGAGTGGCAAGACACTCCAGAAGGGAAAGCGGCGAATTTGTCCCGAATCCATGAAACGTATAAGGACATACTCTTCACTGAATGGAATACTCAGGTAATGAAGGCAGAAAGGGCGGCTTCCAGGTGTAAAATAATTACCAGCAACATGACCGACCTAGTCAATGATACACTTTATTTGGCGAACATGATCTCCAAGTGCACACCTGGAAGCATAACAACAGCAGGTATGCTTGAAGAATCAAGTTATCCTGACTTGGAGGAACAGAGGAAATTAATTACCGGAGTAAATACTTTAACCTCTGATGCATATTGGCTCTTTCTAATCAAGCCACATACTCAAAGGTCTGCTCTCAAGTGTTTAACAGATGCCCTCGGATACCTGATCCTCGACATTCAAGATGCTACATATGATGCTCAGCTAACTTCGCGTCTCAACACTCCACCAGAAGTAGAGCCAATGCTGGCAATATGTCAGCTAAGGAGTAAAGGCAAAGAACCCATCGAATGAAGCATTGCCGCCAACTGCCAGATTGCCAAAAAAGATGGAACAAACATTTATTGATGCCAATTTAATAGCTTTTCAGTTGTTTAGATATTTAGATTAGTATAGTATTTATAGACCCTTTCATTGTTTTGGAAAGGGTCGTAAAATTTTGTAATAAGACTTAAAGGCTGAAGTTTGCACTATTGTGCTTCAGTCTATATTCTTTTTGTGAAACTCGACCAATGGTTCTGAATTTTGATTAGAAGGTTGTTTTATACAATTGCGCACGACTGTCTGTTGTTTGGAATGCTTTCCGATTGGAAGGAAGGACTGCGACATAGTGATTGATGTACTGGATTGATCGATCAGCTTACATGGTACTATTATCTGTATCTGTGTTCTTTCTGATTATATGAATTGCTGTGTTATTATCTTTGCTATTGTTGAATGCATGTATGCGATATAACAGCGAATCGTCATTTCGCTTCACTATTGAATGTTTGTGTTGATTTGTTATCTCTTTCACTCATGCATGTATCAATGATATGAATGATTAAGCGTAGTAATTCGCTCTAATCGCTCTGCATAACTAATTATGCAGAGCAATGTTTAAATGGTTCAAACGTCTATGCTTAAAGTGTTAGAGTCATTTATATGCCTGCCTTAAAGCACAGATCATCAAACACTACGCTTTGCCTAGTAATAAGTCCCGGGATCCGATTATAGTTATAACATTTTGTTTATAGTTTAGCTGTCCGCTAATTACCATCTTATCTCATAAGTCATTCATCCATCCCATTCACTTATACTTCTTGGGAAACTGGTCCCATTATCCCCAGTCGGAACCACTATTCCAAATGGAAAAGGAGCTGCATTAAGGTCCGGACCGGGTGGTATCCCCTTTGTTGTGGCAGCGATTTTCGAGGCCTCAACAGAATCATATTGTGCCAAGTGGCACATTCTCATTGGGTAGAAATCGACATTTTTTATTGGCTGGATTGGTGGCCAACCATGGGTTGACACGTGGTCTAATCAAACACCGTCATGTGGTAGCCCGAGGGTCACCAAAATTATGGGTCGAAGTTCAGGCAACACCACTGGGGGTCGAACCTACGACCTCATAATACAAGTCCAAAGCCTCCGCTAATACACCATAACAATAGTTCTTAACTATATAAGAACTCGATTTATATTTGAATTCAAACATTCACGCCATTCTGGGAGGGGTTGACCCTTGGTGGCACCACCAGCGGAGAGGAGCGGGGCGCCTGACTGCCTGGGGCGAGCCATTGGCCTTAGCCTCACGCATGTAGCCCCCATATATGTCCACGTTTTTCAGAATTAAGGGGTTAGAGGTTATTTAAAGTGTCCGACAATTTCATGCGAAATTCAATGAACTTATCGCTTCGTTAGAGCATTTTGGGGAATTTGCGGTGCGATTAGCGAAATATTAGGAAGGGCCATAAATTCTTCAGTTTTGACCAAATTAGGAGCAGAAGGAGGCTACACAGGAATTTTTTGGCATTTTGGAGCCATTGGAACAAGTTTTAGAGCTTTCTGAGCATTGTAAACTGATGTATTCACACTTTTGAGCATAATAGAGAGGGTTGGGCCATTGGAAGCTGGACCAAGGATACATAGCCCAGGAGGGATGAAATCCTTTATCATGTGTTGTTGTGACACTGTTTATGGTGATGTTTATGTCTATTATATGTTGTTGTTTAGTCATTTGTTTATGCTAATTTGCACATAAAATTTACATAAAAGCACTCAAAAACCCATGCTTAAACTTGCAAATAATCTTATGAATCCTTAAGCACATTTAACATATTTTGAAAAGGAATTTCAGCACAACAAAACTAATTTTCTCAATCAGATCAAGATGAAAGACTTGAAACAAAAAATTGATTGTCTTACACTAAGCCATTCAATGTGATGGTGACCAACTCAGTATTAGGCACCTTTTCACCAATATCTCCTAACTTATCACTTAGCTCTTTGACTCATGAAGTGAAATTTCTTATGCTTTCATTGACTTCCATTTTAATTGAAAAAGCTTGGTCTTTAAGAACAAAATCCGGTTGGTATTAAATGTTTCATACAAGATTTTGAGAAAATCCCATGTTTCTTTGTATGCTTTTAAATCCCTAATACGAGGAATGATGTTGTCCTTAACTGGCATTCTTAGCAACATCTTTGTTTTTGTTTCCTGTTTTTCCCAATCTAGAATAACTGCAACAGTAGTGGGTTTGGGTTCTGCCCCATTCACTATGGGCCACACATTATTCCACAAATTATTTCCCTTTATAAATGTTAATACCTTGAATTTCCAATTTGCATAATTTCCTCCATCAAGTCTTGTGGAATCATTCAAATAAGTTTCAACAAAAAAATTTGACATTTTTCTAGAAAAATATATTCAATCTTCAATAGATATTAAAGCGAAATCTTAAAAGAAAAAATTAAAAAAAAAAATCCTTATTACTCCTTTTTACCAAAACTTTATTTTTCCTTTTTTAATTAAATACACTTTTTTATTTTAATACCTCATAGAAATACTTCCACCAAAAAATACCCAACACCTTTTTTAACAATTTTTTAACTCTCTTCATCGATTTTTTTTTTTGATAGAAGTAATTTTTTACGAATAAAGAAAACAAAATTTTTCACCAAATTAACTCCTTATGTATCTTTTAACAGATGCGCAATTTATTCCTCATAAAAAGAAAATTGAATTATACTCCATAAAAAGAATAACCTTGAATGTTTGGCTTGGTTTCTTTTAAAAATCAAATCATACCTTTGAACTCAGGCAACACCCTGGCAAGAATAGTGGTGAATAAATATTCACGTTCACGTGAATTTTTACACACTGCAACTACTCATTTGGTTTAAAAACAATGATGCAACCAATTCACTGATCTGAGGCTTTCACACCCCCAAAAAAAACCCCTCTGTTTGCACTGATTGGAACAACCCTTCTGCCTCAAGTCTGCTACTCTTCAACAGATCTCAATGCTAAATAATGCAACAAATATCCTCTTTGTGGTCAACCTAGTGCACATATGCGCTTCTTCCAACTCAATCGACCACACAATAAATTCACCCACACTTTTTTAGACCTAGGTCTAGATCCGGCTTCTCATATTTCTACTTACTGGCTCTGATACCAAATTAGAGAATCTGAGAGACACATGAATAAAGAAAAATCTCATTAATCAAACTTATCGGATAGGCAGTACATTATATAGAAACACATAGACAACCTCTAGGACAATCTAGATTCAAATAATTCGGATCACCAACTCACAACACCAACTACAAAGACACAACTCATGACAAATAGACTCAAACACTAACAAGAACAAATCTCATCAACTCTATCTAAACTCACCATTTCAACATTATTCCAACAAAAACATACCTAATTTTTAGATAAATCTCAACCTTTGATCTGTAAATACTACTAAAATTAATTTAAAATATTATGTGAAGATTAAATCCGCACCTACTTGAGGGGACTCGGGAGCGGGAACAACGCAGGTGAACGTCTAGGGTTTCAACAAGTTGCAGACAGTGTTCCCTATGGAGGGCCATAGAGGAGGGAGAGCCACTCCCTCCTTCAAGGAGGTCGTAGTAAGTAGAGGTAAGAAACCTCTAGAAAATGTTAGAGGTACTTCGGAGGAAGAGGAAAGAAATATAGAAGAGGAAACAGTAGAAGCCAACAATAAGGAAATCAATGGCACAAAGGACAAGGAGGTAGAAGACAAAAAATAGGGTACTAAAGACAAGAAACAAAAGGGACCCTGCAAACCCAAAGCTGAGTTCACACCCAGAGTTATTTTAAATGACCCTGCTCTGCAGGCACACAGGGACCACATGAGAACTTATGCTATTATCTGTAAGTTCATGGGACTATGGCCCACTGAAAAAGCATTACAGACTTGCATCAAATATCATTGGAAACCTAAAGGGAGCATTGACGTTCATCTTGGGTCAAAGGGATTCTTCACTATGGTTTTCATGGATATTGAAGACAAGGACAAAGTATTTGAGGGAGGACCCTACTTCTATGCAGCAGCTGGACTCTACATGAGGCCATGGGTGATGAATTTTTTCCCAGAACGTGAGACTTTTACTTCGGTATCGATTTGGGTAAGACTCTATTCTTTACCTTTTGATTACTAGCAAAATAAATCGCTACCAGCCATAGGCAATAAATTAGTGCGTTTTGTCAAAGCTTCTGAAGCCACAAGAAGAGGGAAATACACTTCCTTCGCTAGGATATGTGTGGAAATGGATCTATCAGGAGCTTTGCCAGATGAAGTGCTCCTGGAATTTTTTGATGAAGAATGGGTGCAAACATTAGACTATGAGCATATTCCATTCTGATGTCGTAGATGTCATGAACATGGGCATCTATTTAGAGACTTTCCACTTGGTAAAGTGGTAAATAACAGCAAGGCTAACACAGCGAAGGAAACAGATAGCTACCAGAAAGTGGTAAATCGAGGAAAAGGCGGCAAGAGAGGACCAAAGAAACATCAAGGGGAAGGGCTAAAGGCCAGTCAAAACAAGTTCCAAGTTCTTGAGGAAAACGAAGAGATCACAAAGGAAGATCAAGCAATGGAAGGAAATCCCAGGGAAAAGGAAAAAGAAGTAGAATGTAACCAAACTCAGGAAACTGATTATCAGAAAGAAACCATGATGAGCGATACAGAACTTGAGATGGATCAGGAGATGACCCAGAGTGAAATGGACCTTGAGGACCATGAGCTACAGGAGATCCTTGATAAAGAAAACCTAGATCTGGAAGGGTTCTTGATTCAGGGAGCCACGGGAGGAGTGGATTCGGTATCATAAGAAGAGCTCAACAGAATACAACAGTTGTTTTTATGGAAAACACAGGATAATGAGATGGAGAAAGGAAAATATATAGATAAGAAGGATAACAGAGGGGTGAAGACGATGAAAACAGCTCCAGGACTAGCAATAAGAAACCTAGGTAAGAAAAGAGGCAGGAAAAAGCAGAATGAACTCTTGATGGAATGTGGCAAGCTAATGATAGACTCAGGTAAGATGAAAGATCTAGCCAGCTACTCCTTTACAAATCTTTAATCATGAAGTTTATATCTTGGAATATCAGAGGTCTAGGGAGTAAGAGAAAGCAGAGAATTCTTAGTAATAGGATGAAACAAGAAATGCCAGATATTATATTTATCCAAGAAACAAAATGTTCCATTCAAAAATTAAGACAAATCCATAGTAAATGGCTCAGTAGATTTGAGTTTCTAGAGGTAAAAGGAGAGGATTCAGCGGGGGGAATTCTTACCCTTTGGAACCCTCTAAAAATAAGCATAATAGATGTTGAAGCTACCAGGAACTATCTATCAGTGGTTATTCAACCTATAGGAGACAGGTACGACTATCTGGTCACAAATGTTTATGGCCCTCAAAGAATAGATGACAAACTCAAGTTTCTAGACTCACTAGTGGATCTCAGAGACAGACATGCAGGAATATCTTGGATCATGGGAGGGGATTTCAACATGATCAAATCTCTTTCGAAGAAAAAAGGAGGAATCAGAATTCTAAGTAAAGACTCTTTAGAGTTTCAAACCTTTATAGACAATATGAACCTTGTAGATACTGAAATGAATACAGGCCTCTTTACTTGGAATAATAAAAGAGGAGGAGAGTCTCAGGTTGCCTCAAAGTTAGACAGATTCATGATCTCTGAGGATCTGATGCTAACAAATAAGGAAATAATAACGGAAGTTCTCCCCTTTGGAGGCTCAGATCACTGGCTGATCCTTCTGGAGATCAAAGGTATGGGCATTCTCAAAAATAGACCTTTCAGATTTGAAAATATCTGGCTATCACACCCATATTTCTTCAACAATATTAAAGAATGGTGGGCAGAAGATCTACAGATTCAAGGTACAAGAATGTTTCTTCTACATAAAATATTAAAGCATATCAAACTCAGACTAAAGGATTGGAAAATGGCAACATTTTTGTGGAGAAAAAAAATTTGTTGAAAAAAAAATGAAGGTTCTCAACCAAGCTCTGATCAAGGATGGATTTGATAGAGTCAAAAGTAACCAAGTGGATAAATATCATGAAGAATGGAATAATCTGTATAAGCAAGAGGAGATTTTTTGGAGACAAAAGTCTAGGGTTCAATGGCTAAAATAAGGGGAGCGTAACACAATTTTTTTTCACAAGTCCACCATGGTGAATAGAACGCACAATAGAATATCTTCAATTTTGGATGTAGAAGGGAATCTTCTCACCTCCCATGAGAATATTGAAGATGTGTTAGTTCAAGATTTCTGAAGCATTACTCAGGAAAGCAATGCAGATAGAGAACAACCCATCAGTGAGATAACTAAAAATATACCAAATATGGTTTCCAAAGAGGACAATTCCAATCTAAATAGGCCAGCTTCTGAAAAGGAGGTAGATGATTTCCTTAAGGAAATGCAGAATGGAAAAGAACCAGGCTCGGATGGTTTTAATGTGGATTTTTTTAAAGCGTGCTTGGATATTGTAAAGCAGGATATTTTGAATGTAGTGGAGGATTCCAGGTTGAATAAAGCTATTTTGAAAGTGCTTAATACCACCTTTATCTCCCTTATCCCTAAGCAATACATTGCTCAAACTCCGGATAAGTTTAGACCCATAGCTCTATGCAATGTGGTTTACAAGATAATATCCAAAGTAGTGGCCAATAGACTTAAACCTCTGCTTCCTACCCTAGTGTCTAGGGAGCAATCTGGGAGCAATCTGGTTATGTGGAAGGCAAACAAATTTTAGACAACATCATTCAAGCCCAAGAGGTGGTTCACTCCTTAAGTAGTAAAAGGTAGGCTGGAATGATCATGCAATTAGATATAGCCAAAGCTTATGATAAGGTAAACTAGACATATATGAAGAGAGTACTTATTGCTTTTGGTTTTGATCATAATTGGGTCATGTGGGTGATGGCCTTAGTCACTTCCTCCGGCTTCTCCATTTTGGTGAATGGCTCTCCCTCAGAGATTTTTTGTCCTTCTAGAGGCCTCAGACAGGGAGACCCACTCTCACCATTTCTTTTCATTCTCATGATGGAAGGACTTGGTAGGTCCATCAAGCATGCTAAAGTTACAGGTAAGATTAATGGCCTTCAGCGAACTGAGAATCATCAAGCTATAACGAATCAACAATTTGTGGACGATACTATGCTACAAGGAGTCCCCACAGTCAAAGAAGCTACAACATATAAACGAATCCTGAACGTCTTTGCAAAGGCCACAGGTATGGAAGTTAATCTCTCCAAATCAAAAATCTTTTTCTTTAATACCAATATTGCGATACAAAGGAATATTTCTAGAATTCTTGGCTTTTAAAGGGATTCCCTTCCCTCAAAATACTTGGGAGTCCCTCTAACTGCTAAACCAATGCTCAAAAGCATTTGGGAACCATTGATTAATAAGTTGCAGGATAAAGTCAGTAAATGGACCTTCAGATCATTAAATCTTGCAAGCAGGTTGGTTCTCACAAAAGCTGTTTTGCAAGCCATCCCTATTTTTATGTTATCTGCCCTCCCAGCTCCTAAAGGAGTCCTTCAGCAATTCAGAAATATACAAAGAAATTTCCTCTGGGGTAAGGAGGAGATGAAGAAGAAATGGGCCTTAGTTTCTTGGGAAAAAATTTGCAGACCCAAAAATCATGGAGGGCTTGGCTTGGATGATCAGGAAATACTCAACAAGGTTTTAGGGGCCAAACTTTGGTGGCGCTGGGTTCAGAATCCAGAAGCCCAATGGGCAAATATCTGGAAAGAAAAATATGCTAGATCCTGGCAAACTGGTGATCTCATAAGAATGTCAGGTAATATTAAGGGCTCTCACATCTGGAATAAAGCCTGGGAAAACAAAAGATTAGTTCAAGAAAATAGTTTTTGGGAAATCAGAGAAGGAAATCTTGCAATTTTTTTGGGAAGATAAGTGGCAACAAGAACCTATACTGTTAAAAGAGGACTTCATCGACCTTAAACATGAGATAAATTCACAAGGATTAATTAAAGTAAAGGACTTCTGGGATAATACTCAGCAGATGGAGAAATGGAGAATCTGGAAAAACATTGATTGCAGAAATAACAACCCCTTGAAAACAAAAGCAGAGGAGCTAAGGAAAAAGGTGGAACAAAGGATGATCTTAGTTTCAGAAGGAAAAGACCAACTAATATGGGGCAATAACAAAGAGGGCACCTTTAATCTTAAAGAAGCAAAAAGCATTCTCCTTGATCTGGATCCCCAGGTTCCAGACAAAATCTGGCAGAAACTTTGGAGGCACCAAGGGTGGATGAAAATCAAACTTTTCATGTGGTTAGTGTACCACAGGAAAATCCTGACTTGGGACAACATCAGGAAGAGGGGTGTTCTGGGGCCTTCTAGATGCCTACTCTATGGGGAGCATGAAGAAACAATGGAGCATCTTCTCAATAGCTGTATTTTCACCTCCTGGTTATGGGAAATATTTGCCAAAATCTTTCAACAATCCGACAGGGATAGAGGGAGCATCTTCAATACCCTTAATGGTTGGAGGGGTAATTTTTTAGATTATGAAATTCTCAACTCAGCCTGGGCCCTTACACCAAGCTTCATTATATGGAATGTTTGGAAGGAGAGGAACAAAAGAACATTCAAGGGGGAACAAAATCCCCCTCATCGCCTGTTTGAGACAATCCTGAAACAACTTCAGGAGACAATGAGTACCACTGTTCGCAACCACCCTATTAATCCTCCCTCAAATGTGGATGGGAGAATTCTTAGACAGCTGGGGCTGCAAGGTCTTACTCCTCAAGGTCTTAATAGGAAGGTTATGGCAAGAGACATGGAGAAGGATTTCTGGCATCCTCCCCTAGAAGGATATCTAAAATTCAACATTGATGGAGCGTCAAAAGGAAATCTGGGAATCGCTGGGTATGGAGGAGTCCTTAGGGATGCCAATGGAAGTATTATCTTCATCTTCCATTGTCACCTAGGAACAGCTACCAATAACATGGCTGAGCTAATGGCTATGGAACAATGCCTGGATTTTCTAAGTCAGGATAATTGCTGCAATGTGATAATAGAAGCAGACTTTGAACTAGTAATTAACTCAGTGAAAAGAATAAATAGTGGAACAACGCCGGAGAAAGTCTCCAAACACTAGAAATTAATCAAGGTTTTCCAGAGAATCTAGGATCATCTTCAGAACCTGTGCACTGTCAGCTTCCATCATGTACGCAGAAAAGCCAACAAGCTGGTGGATCTTCTTGCCAAACAGAGGGTCAGTAACACAGAAGGCAAGGTTTCGATGGAGTGGCAGGAGTTGCGACAAAGCAGACTGAGAACTCTATGCTGTGAGCAAGAGGAAGAAGATAGGAGAGTGTTCAGACACAATGCCAGGGAGGCAAGCCCTTAACCTTTTTGCCTTCATATGTGTCATCAGTTTCTAGTTAACAGGTCTTTGGTGGGAGCCGATCTCGGATGGTTGCTAGTTACCCCGGCATTAGCGCGATGGTCTTCACTGTTTTTCGGGGGAAGTGCAGTGGCTACCATTATTTCTCAATTAATGGTGCACCTCTCTTCTTCTCTGGGAAGCAGGCTCAGATCAGAAATTCGAGCAGACGCAACAATAATATTGGTCATACCGACTGCCGGAATCTTCACATTTTTGGGCCTCGGAAAGGAAAACTGCTCCCTTGGTGGTATTTGGATGATTACAATGCTTTTAGGTGGGAAACGGTCATTGTGATTTTGAAGTGATCCCATCCATTTTCCTACACGTGGCAGAGTGAGGGTTCGGAAAACCGCCCTTCATCACAGACTAACGCCTGGTTTACTTGTGCGGTGCGATTTGATTCTCTACCATTGGATCTCTCTGTGTGGATCGACGGTCATGATTATTTGTGCAGCTTGGTGGGGTGGCCCATTAAAGTTCGGTCGTCTTTGAGGTGCGATATCTTCCTGGACCGTTGGTTTTGGCGTCGAAGTGGATGGCGTAGATCAAAGGAACTCTTCAGGGGTCTGATTGGCAGAGGATCTCGCAGGCTTCTCGAGGTGGGTTGCAATTTTGGATTACATAATGTTTGGAAAATTCAATGTTATCATCCGGGCATGTTGAGCATTGAGGTCGGCATCGGGGGATTTCAGGGGAATTATATGAACGATGTTTACTCCACCACTCAGACCTGAAATCAGTATTGTATTGCTTCTATTTTATTATCGGGTCCGTTTGGGGAATCAAAGTATATGCCTTCTTTGGTCCCGATATGCGTCTCAGCAGAAATATTTTTATAGACAGTTCGGAGGGTTTAGGCATTGGTGGGTTTTGGGATAGTCTTGCTGTTTGTTTGTGGGCCGTTGGACCATTTGTCTAGCTCTTGGCTAGGTAACCAAGCCCTGAGAGGATGGTTGATTTTATGTCCCTCAGGTCTCTTGGGTTAGATGTATTATATGTAACTTGTGTCATTGTTTATAATGAATAGAAGGTACGACTCTTGCTTAATCAAAAAAAAAACGCACCTACCTAATAATTAATGATAATTAAATTAAAATTTTGGAAACACCATACAAAATAGACACAACATATGATCTGAACTTTAAAAGGAACACAACAAATTACAGATGTAACCATAAATATAGAGATGCAGTAGAAATAACACTTCATTTCATCAATATCAAATATTGAAATATGCTTACAAACAGAATGGAAACAAGACTAGCTCAGGCGATGGTAGCTTATCTCTGACAAGAGATGTGGCGCTACATGCCTCTGCACTGTGTTACAATGAGGCTCTAGGGCCTATTTATTATTGAAAAACATGAGAAAACCCTAAAAACGAAAACCCTAACCTCGGGGTATGTAACGCAAAGAGTTTGTGTGCCTCGTTGGGGTTAGTTGGACAACAATCTTCCCAGGGTTATAACTTGGTCATATTATCTTCATTTGGCGCGTACGATACCGTGTTGGAAATGTCTCTCTTGATACTACAAGATTTGTCGCAAGCCCTTACCTATGGCTACGGGCTTGCATCAGACCTCAAAAAAATGTTGTTTAGGGGGTTAAAACTGCTTCAGAAGTTTAGGACCAGAAAAAACTACTAAAAATAGTAAATGCTGAAATAAACACAGAAAAAAATGAAATCAACTGGAGGTCTAAGTGGAGTAGGTGGGTGGCCACCAATATCCACCTTGATCATTCCTCCCCCCTTAGGAATTAATGGTCCCCATTACATGTAGAGCCTCCATGAGGTGAGGAAATTTCGGTTGAGCCTAGTCCCTGGTGAGCCACTTGCCTTGGTGAAGGAGTTGGCCAGTTTTGACAACCAGATATAGTTGGATCTTCTGCTGACAAGTGTTCTTGACCTGTGTGTCCGTAATCCAATCAATTGTGGTATTTTCCATCCAGTCTAGGTTTAACTCTGTTGGTGTGAGTTGCTTTGCAATGTCTGATGTATCCAGTAATGGTGGGAAGTATGGTCAAAGTTGATCGACATTGAACAATGGGTGTAGGCCAAGGAATGGGGGAATGCTGAGATCAAAAGAATTGTCTTTGACAACCTTGGTAATGGTGTAAGGACCATCTCATAGTGGTATGAGCTTCCGATGGGCTTCGTTAAGGCATTCTTTATGCAAATGCAACCAAACTTTGTCGCCCACCTGAAACTTGTGTGGCACTCGATGTTGACCATGTCGCTACTTGTACTTGGCATTTGATTTCTCTAGGATGTCGTGAACCTGCTGGAGGATGTGTTGGAAGCGTTCAATAAACCTGGTTGCATTATCAGCCTCAAACAATGCATGCGTGGATTATGTTTGTGTAGTCGCGTGAGGCATGACAACATCAATTAGACACAATGGTTGAAATCCTAGACCCACTTGAAAGGGATTGTGCCTAGTCGAGTTATGGAGAGCTCTATTAAATCTATGTTGCACATATAGAAGACTCTCATCCCAAGTTCAAGAATGCTTGGATTTGTACATGCGGAGTATGTGCATTATCATCTTATTGACAACCTATGTCTGACCATTAGTCTGTGGGTGGAAGGCAGTTGACTTGGTGAGATTGGTATCTAATAATGTCCAGAGGCTTGACTAGAATGTGCTCAGGAACATTCTATCCCAATCTGATATAATGGTTTACAGGATCCTAAAATGTACCCATACTCGTTCAAAGAAGATTTTGGCAGTGTCCTCTGCGGTGATACTCTTCTTCTGGGACGTCAATATAGCCATCTTAAAAAAATTGTCCACGAACACAAATACACAGCCATTACCATGCTTGCTAGAAGGGAGGCCAGACATATAGTCCATGGAGATGGGTTCCCACGGTTGGCTGGGAGTAGGCAGAGGAGTGTACATGCCTCGCTTCTTGATGGTTGGCTTGGCGATGGCACAGGTAGTGCAGGATCTGATATATTTCCCAACATCCAGTCAGAGTTTGGGACAATAAAAGTATTTTTATAGTACAACCACAATTTTCTCCACACCAAAGTGTCCTATGACTGAACTATAGTGCGCCTCCCAAATAAGCTTGGCACGCTCGCTTGAAGGAACACAAAGGATGCCCAGGTTACATAATAATATGTCCTAGAGGTGTAAATCAGGATCTTTCTTTCCATCTACTAGCATCTGGTATGTAGAGACGAACTCTGGATCATTTTTGTATAGTTGCGTCCATCTAGAGGTCTCATGATCAAAAGAGTGGAGAACAATAGTTAGTGTTGCAACTAGGGGCTGGCTGAGGTTGTCTGCAACATGATTGTTGTTGCCCTTTTTGTATTTAAAGTGGAATCGTTGCAGATATGTAGACCACTTCTGATGGCGATCATTCTGCAACTTTCCCCGTGTCTGTATAAACTGAAGAGGTTGGTGATTAGTGTAGATGACCATCTCCTTCCCCAGAATGTAGTGCTTCCACTGTCGGCATGCCTGTGCAATGGGGTACATCTCTTTATCATAGGCTGGGTACTTCTGAATTGTATCAGAAAGTATCTCACTATGATAGGCCACTGGATGCTTGTGTTGGGTGAGGACAGCAACAATAGCATAGTCTTAGGTGCCTGTCTCGATTTCAAATGGCTGATGTAGGTCTGGTAGCGTGAGTACCAGTGCATAACAGAGGCAGTGCTTCAACTCAATGAACACCTTCTCTTGGGAATCAGACCAGGAAAACTTTGCTTTCGCCCCACCCTTAGTAATCTGACTCAAAGGCCAAGTAATATGGGAGAATCCCAACATGAAACTCCGATAAAAATTTACAAGGCCCAAAAAGATGCGAAGCTCCGTTAAAGTGGTCGGGGCTGTCCAATCCAGAATGAATTGGATTTTAGTCAGGTCCACATGCACGCCACATGCATCTATGATGTAACCGAAGTATTGGACCTGGATCATGCCAAAGGTGCACTTCTCCAAGTTGGCACACAGTTTGTGTTGCCGAAGGATTTGAAGGACCTACCAAATGTGTTGTAAATGTTCTTCCCAACTCTTGTTGAAGATGAGGATTTCGTCTAGATAAACCACCATGAATGAGTTGGTGAAGGGCCGCAATATGTCGTCCATTAGCCTCATAAAAGTAATAGGGGAATTTGTCAACATGAAGGGCATAACCAACCATTCTAAAAGGCCTTCCTTGGATTTAAAGACAATCTTCCATACATGTGTGGGCTCTATTTGAACCTGGTGATAACCAGACTTCAGATTGATCTTGCTGAAATACTTGGGGCCCCTTGATTTGGTCCAACAAGTCATCAATCTGTGGGATTGGATACCTGTTCCTCACGGTGATTTTGTTTAATGCTTGATAATCAATGCAGAGCCTCCAGGTCCCATCCTTCTTCTATACAAGTACAATCGGGTTCCCACAAGGCAAGGAACTTGGTGGGATGTGCCCTTTTTGTAACAACTCCTAGATTTTTCACTTGATCTCTTCATTTTCTAGAATTGAGCGATGATATATCAGCCCATTGGGTAGAGATGCTTCGGGAGTCAAATTGATCAAATGCTTGACCTGACAATGCAAGGGTACCCTTGTGGGTGAGGAGAAGATGTCACTGTATTATTCGTTGACCGTATTCACCTTCTTTTGCTGCTTGGAGGAACCCTTCCCAGGGGCCATGGATGTGGCTACAACCTTCCCCTTACTTTGAGAGAAAATCAGAAAGAAAAAAATTTCCCAGTCTGGGAGATGACCTTACTGCATTTCTTAGCAGAGATCAAAGATATGGTGGTAGGTGGGGCTACCTCTAGTATCTTGTATAACTTACTACCCAAAGAAATAATAACAGAGCGAGGTCTCGACTCATATACAACATGACGCTTCCATAAGTATGGTTGTCCTAATAATACGTCATGAACTTTAAGAGGAGAAACATCACACAATACCTTATTCGTGAAGGGCTTGATGCTGTAGGGAAGGTGACACTACTGGTTAAGGCGAAGATCTCGTCCTTGATGAAGCCACTTGATGGTGTACGACTGCAAATGTGTTGTAGTCGGTAGGCCCAGCCGGTTTGCTAACTTTGCTGAAATGAGGTTCTTTTGGCTCCAGTCGTCGATAATGAACTGTAGCGGAGAACCATTCACCCACATCTATGAGTGGAATAGGCATTCCCCCTCTTCTGGATCTTCAGGCTCGGTCTTCTAGATATTAGTGGTGGCCACAGTGGAACTAGGCTCCACGTCAATGATCTGCTTCCCTTTATCATTCCCCTTGTTGGGTTCTGACTCAAAGTCGAAACATGTGCCTGACTCGAAAGCCTTCATCTTAGCCACCAGTGACTGCTTGGCTCGATACTCGTGTTGTGAGTGGAGCTCTTATGGAACTCAAACCACTTTCCCATGTCCTTCTTTGTCTTTATGGTGTTGTTCTTTGCTTGCAGCTTCGGTGGATTATTCTCGGTCGCCCCACCTTGGCTTTGCCTTCTGTTTTGCGGTTTAGGGGTGCATTTACCTTGCTTCGGATTTGTAGATCCAAAGTCTATCTTTTTTGGTTTAAACTTTTTCTCGATCTTTACAGTGTATAAGTACGTCTCGCTGAGCGAGGAGATGTCCAGGAACTCCATCTCATCCTCGATGTACTTGTGTAGGCAGTCACGGTACTTGAGTACCAAATGTTTCTCATAATCCCAACTTCGTACGAAGTGTATGGAAAACATTGGTAAACTTCGGCATGTCCTGGTCCCTTCCCTGCTGCAGCGTGGTCCACTTTATGTATTTATCCTCATAACTCCCAATAGGGTAGTACTGCTCCTTGATGGCATCCCGGAACGAATTCCAAGTGGGTGCGACTGAAAATAGAGAGGATGTAATTTCATCTTTCTTCTCACAATAGGTTTCTCACAGTCCTTAAGGTGGGGGGCAACTTTGTGAAGTGAAAAGGTAATCATTTCATGGCTGGAAAAATCATGAACAAAAAAATATCCTTCTAGCAGATTTAACCATTTATCTATGACGTCCGCATCTATTTGACCTTCAAATATGGGGATGTCAAAGTTAACTTGTACCTTAAAGGGTGTGGTGCTTCCAAAGTAGCTTCTGGAAGTAGATGCAACACCTTTGGGTAGCTACTGAAGGATCTGGGCAAAGTTGTCCACCATCATGTTCCTCTGTCGCTCGAGGGCTTCTTTGAGCAAGATTTTGAAAGGATCTCTTGCCCCGTCGTCTTTCTTCTCATCCGACATGGGAGGTTGTCAAGATTTACGAGGCTGGCCTTGCAAAGATTCGACTTGGTCGAGCCCTAAATCCTTATACCCGGACCTCGTTGGGAACATTGAAAGAAAAACAGAGAAAGAGAAGACCACTCTGATACCACTGTTCTGAAATTAAACATGAACGGAAGAAATTACATATATAACCATAAATATAGAGATATAGAAGAAATAACACTTCATTTCATTAATATCAAATAGTGAAATATTCTTGCAAACATAATGGAAACAAGACTAGCTCGGGCGATGGTAGCTTATCTCTGAGAAGAGATGTGGT
Source organism: Pinus tabuliformis (assembly GCA_031772625.1). Classification (NCBI taxonomy): domain Eukaryota; kingdom Viridiplantae; phylum Streptophyta; class Pinopsida; order Pinales; family Pinaceae; genus Pinus; species Pinus tabuliformis. The sequence goes on from CM062804.1 coordinate 1,137,650,541, forward strand.
GGTTACATGCCTCTGAACTTTGTTTCAATGAGGCTCAAGGGCCTATTTATTATTGAAAAACATGAGAAAACCCTAAACAACCAAAACCTAACCCTAGGAGATGTAACGCCAAGAGTTTGCGGGCCCTGTTGGGGTTAGTTGGGCAGCCAACTTCCCGGGGTCATAACTTGGTCATATTATCTATGTTTGGCTTGTATGATACCTTGTTGGAAAGGTGTCTTTGAGTACAAGATGATTTGTCGGAGGCCCTTACCTAAGTCGATGAGCCTATAACGAACCTAAAAATAATGCCATTTAGGGGGTTAAAATTGCTCCTGATGTTCAAGACCTGAAAAAACTACTAAAAATAGTAAATGTTGAAATAAACAAGGAAACAAATGAAACGAGTGTAGGTCTAAGTGGAGTAGGTGGGTGGCCACCAATATCCACCTAGATCAACATAGTAATAACATATTTTGAACACATAATTGAAATTGAGTTTGTATCATCCTTTCATTTATATATGTTTCATGTGAGTTTCCGTTTTTGAACACAGAAGTGAAATTGATTTGTATCATCATTGCACGTTGAGTGAGGCTAATAGTCCAAAGATAAAACCATTTCCACTAAACATTTCCTGAGAAAAGCAACTGCCAATAATGGTAAGGTGAGTAGGTAAGACTATTGTACTACCAAAATGAAAACATTGAGGAAAACATAAGTGAAATTGATTTGTAGCGTCACCGCAAGCTGAGTGAGGTTAACATTTGAGAGAAAAAACCATTTCCACTAAACATTTCCAAAGAAAAGAAACTCTCAATAAATCCTCCCAATCCCTTTGTTTGCTCTTCTTGTCCCTATTGAGTGAGATGATATGCTACTCCTATGATAGGAAAGATAGTTAGTTATTTGCTAACTCCTCGGTAGCTCTTTCGTAGCTACTTAGATGCTACTCTTTATTAGAGGGTTGGCTACCTCTTAAGAGGCTCTTTCTCCTTTGTAGCTTGTAACTCTTGGTAAAAAAATAGATGGTTAACTTTGAAGATGCTTTCTATTTTCTCTAGAAGGGAGATTAAATGGAAAGGTGAGTAGGTATTTCCATTGCGCTACCAAAATGAAAACATCAAGGAGAAGAGAAGTAAAATTGATTTGTAACATCATTGTATGCTAAGCGACGCTAATGACTAAGAGATAAAACCATTTCCTCTCAACATTTCTCGAGAATAAAAACTACCAATAAATCCTCCCACTCTAAAATAAAAGCGAAACCAAAGGAGAATTAAATCGATCATAGTGCTCAAGTAGGGAGTTTAAATAGAAAGGTGAGTAACTAAGACCATTACGCTACCAAAATGAAAACATCGAGGGATTTGAATGCCACCTTCTCATTCATTGACATAAGTTTTCACATTAGAGATTAAACCCTCATTTGGATGAGTTGCACCTTGTGCTAACTCAACCTTTGGGGATTGCTTTGACAAGGGGGGACTTGTGATGACAATATTTTTATGTGATGATGAGCATATGTGATACCCCGGTCCATCCATCTCTGAAATCTCATATGGATTAGTGGCATAGTCTACCATGCCAATCTCCATGAGGAAGACTCCAAACTATGGAAAAGGAAACACATGGATGGAAGGTTGGTGATCTATGGGGATTGAGAGATGGGAGTTGAAAGCCCTCTTAAGATTCCAGACTCCATTACCTGCTGCAAATCACCATCCTCCCAAAGCTCTCCAAACAATTTTGAAAGAAAATTATTTTAATTTTAATTACAATGGCCATCCCCCCAAAACTCTGTAAACAATTATTTCAATTTTAATTACAAGCATTTTTATAATTAAAACGAAAAAAAAAAATAAAAACTAATTTAATTTAAATTTCAATATCTACTTAATTTTAAACCTCAAATCACTTAAAACATTTCTTTTAACTATTAATTTAATTTAAATAAATAAAGATTTAAAACATGTTTTTTTTTTTAATTAATTCAAAATTTATATATTATATATTTTTTACATTATCCATTCAACTCTAGAAAATATAGTTTAAGAAGACATGAGACAACTCCTCGGTAAATCATGGTGGAATTTCACACCTAGATTGAGGAGTCATACGACACAAAAGTAGCTAGATTGAGGATACATACGACACACAAGTATTTAGACCGAGGGAATTTTATTGGTTAGCTAAGATTTTTGTATGTTATGGCCTTCGAATAATAAAAGCAATTTAAACCAAAATCCGCTGACATGCTTGGATAACTTGAAACAAAATTCATTGTGCTATGTTATGTATCTTTGAAATTAGTTTCAATATATATGATAATGAATTTAAAATATAAAAAGGAAAATATCACATTTTTAGTTTATCCACCCCTTGACATTGAAGAGGAGCAAGACAAAGAATCACCGTGCAGGAAAGAAGGATAGGGCCCAAGGGTGAGCCTCGCCTTTTTGTGTGGTTTCAAGCTTAATGTCTATCAATCGAGATGACAGCTTATCTAATTATTAATATGATTTTATTAACTTAAAAATATATATATATTCAGAATTTCATTGAGATTATTGTTTTATAGTTAAATATATGATGGAGACCGGATATTTTTAACCTCTCAGATTTGCAAGAAATAACCAAGAAAAACCAAAAGAGTATCCACTGACTTTTCTGGTTTCTTTTATTTAGTTTTACTTTGATGGACGAAACGACAGGTGGAGATGAAGTCTTTCCCCGGGGAAGACTTGCGCGATACAAAGAAAATGAGAAAAACCCCTAGGGTTCAGGGAGGAGTTTGTAGACGCTGAGAAATGAGATTGGCGAGGAGGAAGGAAACTCTCAGTGCGCTATCTTCAACATCACCGCTCGCGTCATTTTCGAATACTTAATAACACAACCCTAAGTAGAGAAAGAAAAAGAAGAAAACCACCCTTCATCATTGCTGTCAACGGCCAGTGTCAAGGTATCATCCTTTCATTTATTTCTGTTCGTCTCGGTTTCTGAGATTGATTTCGTTTATATTCCGTTCGTCTCGGCTTCTTGTTTTGAGCATAGAATTGAAATTGATCTGTATCATTCCTCTCTTTATATTTGGTTCGTGTAAGTTTCTATTCCTGCTCAATGACAGACCCGCAAACATCCACCCCTCCTCTCAGAGTTAATGACTCCTTGCCTTCCACGTCCAGTGCATCCGCTAATGGTGGTTTCTGTAAGATTTTAACTTCTGAGTTTTCCTAATTACTTTAAACTCTTAACCAAGATCTACTCCTTTGTAAGAAATTAAAAATAATGCACAGCGGAACTTACTTTCCATGTTCAAATGCTCCTGGTCTTTGCTTGAGTTGTTGGCTTTTGAATCCTTCCAAGAGCTTGCAATCCTTCCAGTCTTCAATGGAGCAGACAATCTTTATGAGTTGATTGCAAGCCTTGGAGACTCAGCCCTTTTATAGCACTGCAAAACCCCAATCCTAGGGCAGCCTAAAATTTAGCTGAAACAAGTCTGTCTGAAATTTCAGATTGATTGAAATCAATCAATCAATCAATCAGATTTTGATTTCCTTATTCAGCTCAAATTTAATATTGCTATTTATTTTAATCAACTATAATCGGTCCATTAACAATCATAATTGATTAACATTAATCTACATGTATTTGAATCCAAATCCTTATTTTTAAATACGTTTAATGCCATGACTTAATTAATCACATTATTTGGCATATGAATGTAATCTTATTGACAGTAATTGACATCATAATCATGATGCACGTATGTCCAACTTAATTATTGCAATTAGACGTCTCTAAATCCAACAATCTCCCACATGGACAAGTGCAACCTTTTGATTATATGTCCTTAACTTTATTGCATGCAACTTTTCTGTCTTTACTTATCGTATTTCTTAAACAATTCCGTCCATCAATTATGCTAACAAAGGACTTAAGCGGCATTTGTCACATTTATTCGCAACTAAACTGACATAAATCACGCTGCCAACATAACTGAATGACATGAATCTGATTTGGACATATAGTTTAGAAATTACACGCAAGTGTGATTAGACGTGCCTATTTCTAATTGAGTCACCTTTACTTTACTGTATGAGGCCAAAATCTTAAACTTTAAAGAAAGAAATAATGAAACTGAAACTGAATGCAACTTGTATATATCATCAAAATTGTTTACAATTGCATTACATAGAACATCAAAAAAACAGAACTTAAAACATATTCAGACTCCCACATTTTTCTAATTATCCTAAACAGATATTACACCCATACAAGCAACATGTTGGTGAAACTTCTTGGGTGGTAATCCTTTAGTAAGAGGATCCGCAATCATGGAGTCTGTACCTATGTGTTTTATACATAATTCATTATTCTGCACTCTCTCTTTTACAACCAAAAACTTAATGTCAATGTACTTCGACTTTGATGAACTTCGGTTGTTGGATGCGTATAACACTGCTGAATTGTTGTCACATAATAATTTGAGTGGTTTCTGAATAGAATCCACAATTTTCAGACTTGTGACGAAGTTCTTCAGCCATACGCCATGATTAGATGCTTCAAAACATGCAACAAATTCAGCTGCCATAGTGGAGGAGGCTACCAATGACTGTTTAGCGCTCTTCCATGACACAGCACCACCCGCCATCATGAAGATGTATCCTGATGTTGATTTCATGCTGTCGACACATCCTCCAAAATCAGAATCGGTGTATCCAATGACCTCGAGCTGTTCCGATCTCCGATACGTGAGCATATAGTCCCTTGTTCTCTTTAGGTATCTCAACACTCGCTTGGCTGCCTTCCAGTGTTCCATACCTGGGTTACTCAAATATCTCCCTAGCATTCCGGTAATGAACGCAATATCCGGACGCGTGCATACTTGTGCATACATGATGCTACCCACGGCTGAGGCATAGGGAATATCTTTCATGAGGTTTTTATCTAAGTCAGTTTGGGGACATTGTTTCAGACTAAACTTATCTCCTTTTGATATAGGGGTATCTCCTGGTTTGCTGTTTTGCATGCCAAATCTTGTTAGAATCTTATCGATATAGTTCCTCTGGGATAACCTCAGAATACCTTGAGATCTATCTCTAAGTATTTCAATCCCTAGAACAAATGATGCATCACCAAGATCTTTCATTTCAAAGTTCTTAAATAAAAAATTCTTAGTTTGATGCAACATGTCTTTATCGTTACTGGCAAGCAATATGTCATCTACATATAAAACCAAGAAAATAAATTTACTCCCACAAAACTTAAGGTATATACATTCATCTACTATGTTAGACTCAAAACCAAATGAGCTAATAACTTGGTGAAACTTATAATACCATTGTCGAGATGCTTGTTTTAGCCCATAGATAGATTTCTTAAGTCTGCAAACCATAGACCCTGCATCACCTGATACAAAGTTTTCTGGCTGCTTCATATAGATCGTTTCATCAATGTCACCATTGAGAAACGCCGTCTTTACATCCATCTGATGAAGTTCTAAATCATAATGTGCTACAAGCGCCAATATAATCCTTAAAGAGTCTTTCGATGAAACTGGAGAGAAAGTCTCTTTATAATCAATGCCTTCTTTCTGTGTGAAACCTTTCGCAACAAGACGTGCCTTGTATTTTTCAACATTGCCTTTAGAATCCCGCTTAGTCTTAAATATCCATTTGCAACCAACGGGTTTCTTGTCTTTAGGCAACGGAACGATATCCCAAACGTCATTGTCATACATAGATTTCATCTCTTCATTCATGGCATTAATCCACATTTGAGAGTTAGAGCTTTCCACAGCTTGTTTGATATTAACAGGATCATTTTCAAACATGCCAATGTCAAACTCATGTTCTTGAAGATATGCATAATCCTTTGATTATGTAGATCTTTTCTCTCTAGTAGATCTCCTAATTGGCACAGGCTCTAGATTTTCTTGAGGTTCATTTACAACTTGATCTTCAACAGGAGGAAGAACATCATTACCAACTTCTGACTCTCCCACAGGCCCTAGGCCATCAACATTTGTCATGTCAATGTGAGGGTTTGGGTTGGGTTCAGGTCCATTTGTGTTCTCTATTCCATGTTGAGTTTCTAACTGAGTTGTTTGGGATGATGAAGATTGCACATTGTCAAAAGATGTATTTCTAAACACAATCGGAATTTGAACAAAACTAGGACTTTGGTCCATAGTCTCATTCGCATTCGTCTCTTCTTCTTCAAAAATACTATCTTTTGTCATATCTCCCCCCACAAACTCATTATCCTCAAAAAATTTTGCACTTCCTGACTCGAAAACTGTATGTTCTGTTGGATTGTAGAATTTGAACCCCCTAGATCGTTCAGAATAGCCTATAAAGTAACAACTAACGGTTCTTTCGTCCAGTTTCTTTTTGCTTGGCTTATAGGGCCTAGCTTCACATGGACATCCCCAAACTCTCAAATGATTCAAGCTAGGCTTGCGCCCAACCCATAACTCGTAAGGGGTCTTGTTAGCTGCTTTAGTAGGCACTCTATTAAGTATGTACGCTGCAGTCTTTAAGGCTTCTCCCCACAAATTCTCAGGTAGAGTTGTACGAGCAATCATACTTCTCACCATGTCTTTAAGGGTGCGATTTCGTCGCTCAGCAACACCATTCATTGCAGGCGAACCTGGCAACGTATACTGAGGCACAATTCCGCATTCCTCTAAGTATTTTGCAAAGGGACCTTGACGCTGTTCTCCTGATCCATCATAACGACCGTAGTATTCACCACCACGATCAGAACGAATGGACTTTATACGTTTGTTAAGTTGTAACTCAACTTCCGTTTTGAACTTTATGAATACGTCTAATGCTTCCGCCTTTTCTTTTATTAAGTAAATATGACCATATCTTGAATAATCATCTATGAATGTGATAAAGTAACGGTCACCATTTCTTGTAGCCTTTGGAAAAGGACCACAGATATCCGTATGAATTAATTCTAAGACATCATTACACCTTTTTGCATCATACTTACGTTTATTAGTTTGTTTTCCCTTTATACAATTTACACAGTCATTTAAGTTTGTAAAATCTAAAGGTTGGAGAATATCATTAGACACAAGACGTTCTATCCTTTTCATAGAGATATGTCCTAATCGCTTGTGCCATAATGTTGCAGATTTCTCACAAGTTAATTTACGTTTTCTATTATCTATATGCAGTGCCTCTGAATGTGAAGTGTCTATATCTAGAAAATAAAGATTATCATAAGAAGACAGGATACCAGAAGCAAGAAGCCTAGAATCTCGACACAAACTGAAATTTCCATTACCAAATGAACACACATAACCATTTTTGTCCAAATAAGATATAGAAATTAGGTTCCTTCTGAAAGATGGAACCACTAAAGCATCAAAATTTAAATAAAATCCTGTCTTACATAATAATCTAAATTTTCCTATGCTTTCCACTTCTACTTTATTGCCATTTCCTACGTAAACGTAGCGCTCTGCCTCACTTGGCTTGCGATGGCTTAGGCAACCCTGCATCGACATACTGATGTTAGTCGTTGCACCTGAATCTATCCACCAAGTATATCTAGATACAGAACTTAAATTAACTTCAGAACAAACCAAAGCAAGAGACATACCTTTCTTTGCCAACCATGCATGATAGTTGGTGCAGAATTTCTTTGTATGTCCTGGCGCTTTGCAGAAAAAACAGTTCCTTTCTCCTGCTTTCGCAGAAGTATCTTCCTTCTTGCTTTTCTGCGCGGCATTGTTTGCAGCTACCTTGGTAGGTCCCTTTTCCTTGGCAGTAAACTTGCGCTTCTTGCCTTTACCCTTAGGATTAGATGTTACTACATGAGCACTTTCTCCCTTAGTCATTTTCTGTCTCTCTTCCTCCTGCACCAACCGAGCCTCAAACTCAGGTAGTGTCCACGTCTCTTTTTGACAATTATAAGTCATCTTGAATTGACTAAAGTTAGACGGGAGAGACAGAAAAATGAACTCAATGAGAACCTCATCAGAGATGTCATAATTATGCCCTTTCAAGGCACGTTGCAGTCTTGTCATCTCAATAACATGCTCTCTAACCCCTTCTTTTCCCTTGTATTTTATTGTTGCCAACTTCACAAAGAGTGTACTAACATCAGTCTTTTTACTCTTTGTGAATTTTTCTTCAAGGGCCTTAAGGTATTCAATAGCGCCTGTCTCTGTATCAGGTATGATGCCTCGAAAAGTCTCATGGATCGTTTGCTTCATCACCATTATGCACATGCGATCTGAATGCTCCCATCTAGCAATATCAGCCTTCTCTTGAGGAGTTACCTCACTCTCTTTATTAGGCTTGGGGCGATCAAATCTCAGTGCTGTGTCCAATTGCATGATCCCTAAGACTAATTTCAGCTTTTCCTCCCACTGTTTGAAATTGTTCCCCATGAGGGGCTTAATCTGACTTAGACTTAACATTATGTTTGGATCTGAAAAATTCAAGAACAAGAAAATAATTTAGATACGATGCATCACGATTTAATCATAATTCTAAAATCTATCTAAAGGCATGTGTAAAACTATTTGCTCAATTAAAACTTTAGCCAAAACACCATTCAGTAATGAAACACCTTTGGGTGCAATCATTACCTTCAGGCAACCCTTATGCACCAAACAACTTAGCAGGCGCCAACCCTCCTTTGGGAAAGCTAACACCCACGTCCATTGCCAGCACGTTACTTCAACTTGTCATGAGTCATCCTTGCAATCGTCTTACAGAGAGCGGTTCGTTTGCGAACATCAATGCTTGACTCATGCGAAAACAACACATGTATACCAAACACCGTCTTTAGTTAGATTCCAAAATTATGTCTAAAACCTAATCTAGGACGTACCTATAGAATCTACTCGTCCTATATAGAATAAAGTATCTCATAACTCTTTAATATGTCAACTATATTCATCAAAATAATTATTAGGTTTTAGTAAAACTTTAGCAGTTTCTACAATGATTACCTTTTAGAAATGCTTCAATAATTTATTTAGAGAATACTAAATAATTTATTTAGAGAATACTAAATAATTTTATGGTTGCCATGATTAGCATCATTGTGATCAAATCCGAATTTAGTATTATATCAATAATTAACGTTAATACAAATTTTATGCCATAATTAGCATTATTGTGATAAAATCCGAATTTGGTATTGTATCAATAATTAACGTTAATACAAATTTTATGCCATAATTAGCATTATTGTGATAAAATCTGAATATTATATCAGTAATTAACGTTAATACAAATTTTATGCCATAATTAGCATTATTGTGATAAAATCCGAATTTGGTATTATACCAGTAATTAAACGTTAATCTACAATCCCAAGAAAAATAACATTTGGCTCGGCAATATCATGATAGTTTCTTTCTCAGAAATGATCTTTTAAAAAAAAAAACAGTGCCACTATACACTCCAATAATACAACATATGCATAGATTATATCCTAACCATGCTTCAGTTATCACAAATTATTGAGGTATTTCACACATGTTTTTTTTTTTTTTTTTTTAATAATAAAAGAAGAGTATAAATAATCTTCATAACTTAGATCTAAAACTCTGCTTAACATAAGAAATCACACAACGATTCACAAATATACAATAATGAGAATCTGAAGTGCCACGTATCAAATTCATATGCTCAACATAGTAATTACCAAAAAAAAAAAATTACGGGTACTCTCAACAATGTTTAAGAGAAATGTAAACCAGATTTAATCACACGGTTTTCTTTAGAAGAAACCTTTGTATTATTAAGTTATGAGTACATATTGAAATGATTTATGTTAACGCTGTATGAAAGAATTCAAGATCCTACGTTAACCGCAAGCACTTTACTGTATTAAATCAACTCATTGAGTCGAAGATAAATCCCTCGTAACTTGCATTCTCAAACAATCATGTTATTGTAATAAAAAATAAAAAATAACCCAAGGAACCAGGATGGAATATAAAACCCTTAAAAATGGAAACTTCTGTTAAATCTTAAAAGTGCCCTGTTTTCCATCGAAACCCTCAAATCTGCAATATATTCAATAAAATCCCTATCACTTTAACGATTCAGATTTGTGAAAGCTTCTTGAAGATGCATTTCTAAGGCTGACGGTTTGTAACCCCAAATTTAAATTTTGACTTTGATATGAAATGAGAATTGTAAACAGAGCGGGTTGGCAATAAGACTCCCACAGTCAAACAATTCCAGCAGGTTGGCAATAAGAATAGGAGGAAGTCCTTCCAGCACAACGCTAAAGTTCACAGACTCAGTGCGTTACAAACCTAAGGATGAAGACAAATCGTGGACCTGGATTTTCAGTCACTCAGAATCTCGCCCAGATGAAGACAGAAAAACAGCGAAGGGTCTATTTTAATACAAACCGTGAAATAATAATTTTTTTTTTTTTAAAGAAATTATCGGGAGAGACAGTTCTTACATAAGGGTGCTCTGATACCAATTGTAAGATTTTAACTTCTGAGTTTTCCTAATTACTTTAAACTCTTAACCAAGATCTACTCCTTTGTAAGAAATTAAAAATAATGCACAGCGGAACTTACTTTCCATGTTCAAATGCTCCTGGTCTTTGCTTGAGTTGTTGGCTCTTGAATCCTTCCAAGAGCTTGCAATCCTTCCAGTCTTCAATGGAGCAGACAATCTTTATGAGTTGATTGCAAGCCTTGGAGACTCAGCCCTTTTATAGCACTGCAAAACCCCAATCCTAGGGCAGCCTAAAATTTAGCTGAAACAAGTCTGTCTGAAATTTCAGATTGATTGAAATCAATCAATCAATCAATCAGATTTTGATTTCCTTATTCAGCTCAAATTTAATATTGCTATTTATTTTAATCAACTATAATCGGTCCATTAACAATCATAATTGATTAACATTAATCTACATGTATTTGAATCCAAATCCTTATTTTTAAATACGTTTAATGCCATGACTTAATTAATCACATTATTTGGCATATGAATGTAATCTTATTGACAGTAATTGACATCATAATCATGATGCACGTATGTCCAACTTAATTATTGCAATTAGACGTCTCTAAATCCAACAGTTTCCATTACGATGTATTCATCGGTCACAGAGGCCCTGATGTCAAAAATACCTTTGCTAGCTATATTTACCATCGACTTCTTTCACATGGAATGAAACCTTTCCTCGACAGAGAGGAATTACAGGCGGGAGACTACTTGAGTCCTCAAATCGAAGGCGCCATCAGAACCGCCTCCGTCCATATCGTTATTTTCTCTCCGAGATTTGCGGAGTCTAAATGGTGTCTAGATGAGCTCCTGCTTATATTGGAGACAGGGGCTACTGTTTTTCCTGTCTTTTATAATGTGAAGCCTTCGGAGCTTCGATGGACGGGAAGGTATGCTGAAGACCTGAGTATTCACGAACAGACACGCAGATACGATCTCCAAAGAATTGGAAATTGGAGAAAGGCACTGTTTGACGTCTCCTCCATAATAGGTTTCGAACTCGCGGCCTATAATGGGTTGGAACTCTCACTCTCGCCTGCACATCTTATGGATCTAACTTTTATATATTGATGTCCACCTAATGTTTTCTTTATTTTGTTCTGAATTTCCAGCGACGAAGGTAAGCTGTTGGAGAAGCTGGTGCAGAGCGTGCTAAAAAAACGCAGAAAAACATCCTTGAATGTGGCGAGATATCCAACTGGTTTACAAGAAAAAGTGGAGGACTTTGAAAGGAAAATGTTCTTGCAGCGGAGGCAGCAGAGTGGGAAAGCTCAGGTCTTGGGGATTGTGGGCTTGGGTGGAGTGGGCAAGACAACGTTAGCCAAAGAACTCTTCAATAGGAAGAGTTCCGATTTCGGTAAATCCTGCTTCTTGTTTGATGTAAGAGAGAGTGCAGGTAGAAGGTCTTTAAATTTGTTGCAGGCCAAACTTATTAAGGATTTAGTTCAGAGAGATGTGCAAATAGACAACGTCCATGAAGGCATACAAGTGCTGAAAACATCTCTGTCATCTTCTGACAATGCTCTAGTGGTTTTAGATGATGTAGACGAAGTGGATCAGCTGTATGCATTTTTGCCAATAAAAGACATCCTTCGATCAGATAGCTTGATTTTGGTGACATCTCGCTACAAGGATGTCCTCATGAGTGCAGGGATAACAGTGCCATCCATCTATAAGCTATCTGGCCTTAGTGAAGAACAGTCCAAACAACTATTCTGCTCATATGCCTTCTGCCAGCCTCATCCACGGCTAGGATTCGAGTATTTTGTAGATGAGTTTTGTAGAGCCTGCGATGGTTTGCCTTTATCCTTGAAAGTGGTTGCGGGGCTTCTTTGTCAAAAGAGCGATAAATCTTACTGGGAAGGCCAGTTGGATAAGCTTCGCCAAATAGAACTTCCCAGTGAGATACAAAATAGCCTGAAAATTAGTTACGAAGCACTCGGTGGAGAGGAGAAACAAATATTCCTTGATGTTGCTTGTTATTTCATTGGAGAAGATAGGGATATCGCCATAAGGATTTGGGACGGATCAGGTTGGAAGGGTTTGGTGGGGTTTATAAATCTGCAGGAGAAATGCCTTGTTGAGGTGGACACAGAAAATAGGATAAAAATGCATGATCACCTCAGAGACTTAGGAAGAGGTATAGCAGAACAACAAGGGTCTTGTGCAGTAATGCCGCGTCGTCCCTGGCGACCGATCGATGACATTGATGATCTATTTCAGCGATCTTCTGTAAGTGCTTGAATGCTTCAAACAACTTTAAAGTTCTTTTATTCTAGAGAAATTTTGTTAATCTGTCTTATTTGTTTGTTGCTTTGTTTTGCAAGGATGCACAGGTAATATCCGAGGTGCGCGGAATTAAGACGGTTCCTGGCCTCATTAGTCATTATGATATTCCAAAATCCGAGACAAAAAAAGTGTCACAGTTCAAAATTTGGCTTCGACATGTGTTCAGAAACCGCGTGAAGCAGCCGATCTACACTGCACCATGCCTTTTCACGAAGTTAGAGCTTATTGCAACAGAAGGTGGTGTTTTAGAATGCATAATAAAGAGGGTTAAGTCACCAAATCTGATATGGCTTCGCTGGGTGAACTGCCCCTGCTCTTACCTGCCTTCTTGGCTTCCAATGAAAAATTTAAGGGTTCTAGAAGTGACGGGGAGAAATTTGGAAACACTGTGGCAAGAAGAATCTCAGGTTAAATCTGGTCCCCTAATTATTAATTCCTGCTTTATTGTATGTAGATTATTGTTACTGATATACAAGCAGAGGGTCTCTAGCGCTTTTGAAAGATTTTATAGATGAAAATTACCAAATCTTTTTCTTTCATATGGTTGAAAGATGAATATGGCGTTGCAGGCACCTCTGGAGTTGCGGGAGTTACATATTTATTCACATCTTTCAAATTTTCCAAAGTCCATAGGACAGCTGAAGCACATCGAAAAGATTGTGGTGAAGCATCCACCAGCATTCACTGGCTGCCCGAGCGTGCATATGCTCCCCAATTCCTTCGGTTACTTAACAAACCTTCAATACCTTGACCTCTCTTACACCAAGACTTTGGCTGAGCTTCCAAATTCCTTCGGTTACTTAACAAACATCCAATACCTTGATCTCTCATACACCAAGGCTTTGGCTGAACTTCCAAATTCCGTCGGTAACTTAACAAACCTCCGACACCTCAATCTCTCTGGTTGCCAGAGTTTGGCGGTGATTCCAAATTCCTTCGGTGGCTTACCAAACCTCCAACACCTCGATCTCTCTGACTGCGAGAGTTTGCAAAGGCTTCCAAATTCCTTCGGATGCTTAACAAACCTCCAACACCTCAATCTCTCTTACTGCTGGAGTTTGCAATGGGTTCCAGATTCTTTCGGATGCTTAATGAACCTCCAACACCTCGATTTTTCTTACTGCTGGGCATTGCTATTGATTTCAAGTTATTTCCGGAATTTACTTCGACTTGAACATCTGAATTTGCGAAGTTTCGACTTGAACACATGGCCGAATCCCCAGGATACATTTGTAAATTGCAGGGTTCGATGTTTCGACCTTTCATGGTTGAAAAATATCAGCACGCTTGAATATTTAGACCTTTCATGGTGTTGCAACCAGAGGGTATCCTTTGACGAAGGTGTTTACCCCAACCTTACACATCTCCTCTTGAAATATTGTTACTCTCTGCAGGAGGTTGGAGCACTGCCACCAACACTTGTAAGGCTGGAATTGTCGGATTGTGATAACCTGCGGAAAATAGAAGACCTTTGTGATCTTACAAAACTTCGGGAACTAGACATCAGAAACTGTTCAGAATTAGAGGAGCTGCCAAGTATGGAGAGGTTGATATCTCTGGAGAAGTTTTGGGCCACAGGATGTTCTAGGCTCAAACGAATACAAGGGTTGGCGGCGCTGACAAAGCTTCGAGTGTTACACGTGGATAACCAGTTTGCGTCAAATGGTAAGAATCTTGATGTTGAAGGTGAGAATCTTGATGTTGAAGGTGAGAGTTCACCCGAGAAGGTTGTTGACGTTTATAACAGGTTTGCATCAAATGGGGAGAATCTTGATGTGAAGAGTTCACCCGAGAAGGTTGTTGTCGAACATAACAGGTTTGCATCAAATGGGGAGAATATTGATTTGAAGCTTTATGTGGAAGAATTGGAAGGGCGTTGAAGATTTGAGTGTCGCAAACTGAAGCGGTGGAGCCGTTGCCACAGCTATTGAATATAGGCCTCGCAGAACAGTTTGGCATAGTAGCAGCTTTCCAGTTCAGCGTGCTACTGCAAAATTAATTAGAATACGGGGTCTGGCGCAGCAGACAAAACTTCGAAGTTTATTATTTTTTATAGGTGTAAAGAGAGAGGAGGCTGGAAAAGCTGGTCAGACGTTGAAGATTTGACTGTCCCGAGTGCTGTGGTGAAGCGGTTGCATTAAAAGGTAGGCTTAGTGAACCAGCTTTCTGTAAAAAAATTTAAAATAATTGAATTTAATTTGTAATAAATTTTGGGAATAATTTAGAATTTAATTGTAATTTTTTTTAATACTCTTAGAAATAATTGAATTTAATTTGTAATAAATTTTGGGAATAATTTAGAATTTAATTGTAATTTTTTTTAATACTCTTAGAAATTTAATTTGTAATAAATTTTGGGAATAATTTAGAATTTAATTGTAATTTTTTTTAATTTAATTTGTAATAAATTTTGGGAATAATTTAGAATTTAATTGTAATTTTTTTTAATACTCTTAGAATTTAGAATTTAAGATTGAGATAAGAATAAATCATAATTAAAATCAGATAATAGAAATTGATAATTACACACGATACATTTTTTTAGGAAGAAAAAAGCTAAATTATATTATACTTTAAAAATTGATAATTACACACGATACATTTTTTAGGAAGAAAAAAGCGAAATTATATTATACTTTTAAGATTGAGATAAGAATAAATCATAATCAAAATCGGATAATAGAAATTGATAATTACACACTATACATGTTTTTTCAGGGAAAAAAAAGCGAAATTATATTATACTGGTCTTGTATAAAGAGTCGCAGAAAATACAAATCATGTAATTACATATATTATAAACAGTGGCAGAAAATACAAATCATATAATTACATATATCATATACCAGGGGAGACTTCTGTGCAAAAAACTACAAAATCTCAGATAAAAAACATATGACTTATGCAAAGATATATAACAGGGGAGACTTCTGCGCAAAAAAACTACAAAATCTCAGATAAGAAAGATATGACTTATGCAAAAAAACTACAAAATCTCAGATAAGAAAGATATGACTTATGCAAAGATATCTTCAGCTTCCCGCAATAAAAATGTAAAAATGTTATAGTATTGATGAAATAAAAATGGATAAGCAAACGCTTTCTCAGCTTTCTGTGTCTCATATTTTTTTGTTCATCTCACATACTATGAGCGAGTTTATTATGTATCCTGTTGCATAGTGTTTTGCTGTTTTACTAATTTTAGTTCAGAAATTTTCTGCACCCAATGGCATTTATTAATTTTCAATAATTTGATATGGTAAATGTACTATTTGAGATGCAGAGATTTAACTTCAAATAAGCCTGCATTGCATATAGGATACCTGTAGAATAGAATAATTATTTGTTGCATTATAAATGAATAAAAGCGCTGGAAACTTTGGCAGCCTCAATTCGAGATGTAGAGATTTAACTTCAAACAAGAGCTGATGCAGCGATTTAACTTCAAACAAGAGCATAGGATACCTGTAGAATAGAATAATTATTTGTTGCATTATAAATGAATAAAAGCGCTGGAAACTTTGGCAGCCTCAATTCGAGATGTAGAGATTTAACTTCAAACAAGAGCTGATGCAGCGATTTAACTTCAAACAAGAGCTGCGGCAGCCGTACTCCAGGCCATCCATAGTCCCTGCCATGTAGCGAGCATAATCAGATAGGATGGTGTCAGATTATACTTAGGACATGCCTCTTTTGTTTTTTTATTTCATAAACATTTATTTAT
This sequence comes from Pinus tabuliformis, assembly GCA_031772625.1. NCBI lineage: Eukaryota > Viridiplantae > Streptophyta > Pinopsida > Pinales > Pinaceae > Pinus > Pinus tabuliformis. Next base: position 1,137,667,041 of record CM062804.1, read on the forward strand.
GTATAAGGGATGGCAGAAATCTTCCAGCGTCCCACCACGCCTTATTTACAAATAACCAAAAACTCTGTAACCAAAAAACAAAAAAGTTTGCTTACTGATTGGAAAATTTTAACAATATTGAAAGATGAAAAAGAATATATTAAAGTGATGGTCGAAAACATCTTCAATGTAATAGATTTAATGGTGATTGTTAAAACATTTTCAATGTAATATACTTGATGGTAATTGGATTTTAGTATAAGGTTGCTTGCAGATTATATTTGCGCCATAATACTTGAGGAAATCATATTGTGTTAGTTTGTGAGATAGTTGTCCATGAATTCCAAATGTAAGTGCCAATGCCTTTTAACCACTTTTTCTATGTTCCATTCCAATCACACTATTAGTGGCCATCCAACTACCTATTAGTGGCCATCCAACTACCTTCTTTACTGATTGATCCAAGTTACACGATGTTGGAAATTTTTTCTTATTTTATTACACTGAGTTGAAAATGTTAACCAGCAACCATCTACACTAACAGAGTAAAAATTGTTTTAATATAATTTGATTATTGAGAATATTATATAATTTAATAAAATCAATTGTATTCATAAAAAGTCAACTCCGAATAATTAGACTGCTAGGGAATGGTAAGAAAACTTGCCACGTTATTAAGGAGAGTGCATTGCATTGCCGCTAAACTACAAAGATACAGAGAACCTAAGCTTATCGAAAAGAGTATAAAATTATTATACTCCAAAAAGTTGCAGATCGGTTAAACTTCCATTTATAAATTAGGGAATATAAATTGTTTTATAAGTGTTGCATATGTTTAAGTTTTGTGTTATGTTGCTACTCTGTGCAGGCACTTGGCTCTGGTTTACTATGGAAAGCAGTAGCATTTGCTAGATCTGAAGTTCTAAGTGTTCGAGTTTCCATCAAACCTCTGAGTACCCCAGGAGGGGTTCTGAGTACCTTACTGTTCCAGGAGGGGTTCTGATAAATCTTGAGATCAATGTTGGTAAACAATAAACAATATGATTATTTGGATCTTCGTTTCCTACGTTGCTTGTCGTGTAAAATCCAAGCGGTGTTTTTGGAATTGTTTCCTGTTAATATTTGCTACAAGTTTTGTGTTATGTTGCTGCTCTGTGCAGGCACTTGGCTCTGGTTTACTGTGGAAGGTGGTAGCATTGGTTAAATCTGAAGTTCGAAGTGTTCGAGTTTCCATCAAACCTCTGAGTACCCCACGAGGGGTTTTGAGTACCCTACTGTTCGAGGAGGGGTTCTGATAAATCTTGAGATCATTGTTGGTAAACAATAAACAATATGATTATTTGGAACTTCTGGTACTTTTATGGATTTGAATATCAGATTTCATGGTGCCTCACATGGATTTGAATATCAGATTTCATGGTGCCTCACATTGCTCATAGCCATAGTCATAAAATAAAATTATCAAAGCCATAGTCATAAAATGAAATTATCAAGTCATAAAAAAATAAAATAAAAATAAAACATCCTTTTTTTGTATTAGATGATACAATCTTACAACTGAATAGACATGGTTTTTTGGTATTAGATGATACAATATTTTCATACAGCAAGCAATCTTGCATTAATCCAAGTGTTGGAATGCCCATAAGGGTGAACAGGTACGCATACGTTTATTGTTTTCGAGGGGATCGTGGTGAAGCAGGGTCTTTTCTCGTTTTCCGACCTTGTCCAGCACTTTCCCTCTCTACCCTTCCTGGAGGGCCTTTAAGACGACGCAACCCTCCCCTGACAAGCATTCATCTCTTCTGGGTTGCCGCAATATTTTGGAAGGGTGTTAGATGATGTAGTGTTACCTTGAATAAAGGTACCAAATATTTTTTCCGTACTGAAAATTTATATAAAACTAACTCAACTCACTCTACTAGCTTCTTTTAAATGAAAAGTATTAGAACTAACTCTACCCTAAACATTTTTTCCCTACTTACATATTTTTGCAGTGATTTTTTTCCCTTTACATATTTTTGCAGTGTCTAGCATGACCACATAATCTGCATTATTCATAATTTTTTTGCACTATAGAAAATGGTTAAAGCAGCAGGTTGGAAACTTAGTTCCAGGAGGGTGGTTAAAGCATCAGGTTGGAAACTTAGTTCCAGGAGGGTGAGGTATCTACCTTGATGCAATAGGGTGGGTAGAAGAAATCTATGACCTTTACTTCTATTGTCCAATAAAAACTGTCCAAGAAGAAGAAGTCTCTACTTATTTCACCACTGAAAGCACATTTCTACTTATTTCACCACTGAAAGCACATTTCTAGCACCGTCGGCTTACAAAGAACTGCCTCTTACTGTCCAGGAAGAAGAAGTCTCTACTTCTGTTACATTTCTAACACCATCCGCCTACTGTTTGTAAGCACACATTTCTACAAACTGTTTGTAAGCACATTTCTAACAGTTAACCAACCACATATTTTGTTCCGCTCTTGGGGATTTACCATCCTCCTCTGCAATCCGAAGGCAGGAAGGACTCAGGCACTGGCATGGACATAGATAAATATCCAAACATGGTCAAGTGGTGAAGCGGCAGAGCACCGTGTGGCAGCAAAGAAAGGTGTGGCAGTCTGTGGTGGTTGGAGAATTAAAGTTCATGGGGAACTGACACCATGCCATCATATCGCAGCGGGATAGCGGTGCAACAAAAAAGTGTGTTCAAAGCATATTATAGAATATATGATATCTTACATTTAATATTAGAAGACTAATGCTCTAGCGTAATATCAATCATAAGAAATGTTAGTCTGAAATATTCTGAAATATTGGTTAAAACACACAAAGTTTGTCAATGAGTTTCATTTGCTAATAATCTTTCAAATATATAATACTTGAATTTTAAATTTAATTAATATTTGTTGAAACTTTGGTATTTATTTGAATTTTAAATTTAATTAATATTTGTTGAAATTTTGGTCTGTAAGGTGGTGATGCCTAAATTAATAAACTGTCAATGATGGGTCAACGATCCGAGCCATCGCTATAGTCCATGCGGCTGAGGGAGGAGGGACAATAACCTGCGTTGAATATAAGATACCTGCCTAATAGAATAATTATTGGTTGCAGTATATAGGATTTGGTAGCCTCTACTCTTGTACTCCTTTAATACCTGCAATGAAACAAATACATACTTGAAATTTAAGTAACATTACTGTATTTATCTAGATGAAGTTTATAAAGAATAGTAACGTGAGTAGACATTTCCTAGACCACTTGGAAACAAGTGCATGTGATGATTCTTCTGACCAAAAATAGATGAAGTTTATAAAGAATAGTAACCTGAGTGGACATGATTCTTCTGACCAAAAATAGATGAAGTTTATAAAGAATAGTAACGTGAGTGGACATTTCCTAAACCACTTGGGAACAACTGCGTGTAATAATTCTTCTAACCAAAAACCAATGAGACTTTGGGCCTGTAACCATTCTTTACATCATTACATTCCTAGCAGATCAATAACTATTCATAACTTTGGATTGAAAAATGTGTTGTCACTAGGAATCCGTTTAAATATTTTGAAAAGTTATTTTTCACTAGCTTACCCAGGCAAAGTAAGAGATACGACCATCTTGGAGTAAGTAACAAAAATAGTTTTACTTTTCATTTTTTTTAAATGTAATAATAAAAATCTGTAACAAAAATAGTTTTACTTTTCATTTTTTTTAAACCTAATAATAAAAATCTACGATTTTAGGTTGGAAAGATAAAAGAGGAAAGATACAAAATTTTACACACACAATAATATGAGTTGAGACTCTTATATTAATTAACCAAATTAAATAATTACAATGAACTTAAGGGCATGTATTTAAACTTTTTCGTTTTGAACTCACTATAGCTGACTCAGTTAAGTGACTCTTTAAATTTAGCTAACTCTAGTTGACTCAATTAAGTGACTCTCCAAATTTAGCTAACTCTTGCATACGAGAGTAATTACAATTTTCAACACTTCAAACTTTCAAAAAAAACACAAATTTAGAAAATAAATAAATTTAAAGATAATAATAAACTTTGATGAGGCTTCACACCTCCAAAAATCAAATTCAACAGAAACATACTAGCGGTAGAATTATTTTCTTTCTTTGCAACACATAATCCATCATGGGTGCTTGTATACCTCCAAAAGACAGAAATTCAGAAGAAACATACTAGTTTTAGAATTATTTCATGTGCAGCACATACACATCATGGGTAGGTGTATCACTTTTGTCAAAGCCACCATGGGTGCTTGTATTGCTTCCGTTAAAGTCTTGTATAACTCTTTAGGCTATTTACTTTACTTTTATCATGCTTAAAAAAAACCTATTATTGGCTTATGTGTGAACATGACAAAGTTGGAAATGCATTCATGATGCTTTTAATGAAAAGCAAGAATATTTGAATAGCTTCTTCCATGAAAACTATAGGATGTACATAAATTTGGTGTTTTCTTATTCATTGTTTTATTTTTCCATTGGCAAAGAGCAGCTTGGAATGTTAGTTATTCCTAAAGTTATTAAACAAAGTTTGTATTGCTTTTATGGATATCCAAAAGCAACAAGTTTACCTAAAAACAAAATTCACAAAACAAATTTGAGCTTCCTAAAAATCCAAATAATACAAGATTAGGCATAAAACATGTCATTAACCTTTCAAATAAAAGAAGATGATCCATTGATGAAATTAGTGATTGCAATGTATGAATTCTGGTCGTCTATTCATTATAGAATTTGTCACCAGTTATGTGCATATGCAATAGCTAAAGTTTAGAATGAAATGTCACAGATGATCAATAACATTAGCTGATTCATTGTCGACCTGAAAGAAAATAAAAATTGTAGCTCTCCATGTACTGAAACCATATGTGCAAGCAATGTGCAAAAGCAAGAGAAACATGTGTTGGTCCTACTACAAAGCTGCAACTGCCAATGATTATAGTTTCCTCCATGTGAACAACACTAGAGTAAACTACACTAAGACCAAGTTTAAGACCAAATACCCTGAGTAAATAGTAAAATGAAAAATGATAATAAACCTCCAACAAATCCCTATTGCTTTTAAGGAATCATATAACATCATGACTTACAGAGTTTACAGATTGAAGAGTCTTGTGTGCATAAACCTCATAAATCTTACATAAGGGGAATTTTAAGGTCTAAAATGGGCCTCCTACAAAAAATGTACAACCAAAATAAACTTTGTAAGAACCGATAAGATTAAGGATGATGATGTCAACCATGGGGGATGATTCACCATTTTTGGAGTTTAAAAAAGTAAAAAGATTAAAAAATAATAAAATAATAAAACTTTTTTTCCAGCTTATCTCCCTAAGGTTTTACTCAAATTTCGAGCGAGAGAACTCATTGGATGCAAAATTTAATTCCTCATCCAAGGAGTGCCCATGTTGCATACTTTCGATGGACCTTGCTACATGAAAAATGTGCAATCACGTTTTTTCATGCATTTCTCATTTTTTGTGTAGCAGGGTCCATCGAAAGTATGCAGCATGGGCACTTCTTGGATGAGAAATCAAAGTTTTCATCAAACGAGTGTTTCTACTCGAAATTTTAGTAAATGCATAGGGAGATAAGTTGAAAATACGAGTTGACAAAATATATTTTCTTTTTTCCTTCTAAAATTTGATGATGTAATCTAATCTTATTTTATTATTTCCACTATTATTTTATAATTTCCTTGGAAGGCCCATTTTAGACCTCAAAATTCCCCTAATGCACATCTACACATTTGCCTCAAAGAATTATTTGAATTAGGATACAAATCTAGAGAATTACATAAATTTACAATTCAAAAATTTGCTTGGCACTGATGATATCCTCAAGAAGCACCTCAAAAGTCAAAAGTCTGCAGTCATACATTACATGCAATGTAATTTTGTGAAGCTACAAATCAACTTGGAAGAGAGAAGTGGGTAATTTGGAATATGTCCATCTGTTTCGTTCCGCATTGAAGCGACTACCTAATAATAGCAAAACAAGTGAGAATGAGTTCAATGAATCCAAATTGTATATTGTGCACCCACTACTGAACAACAATGATGAAATAAAACATAATTTCCATGTCGTCATTGATATAATAGAGGGGAAACAACTATGTTATGTGATCACTTACAAATTGGTGAGAGACAGGGAAACTTTGTAGTTAGTTTCATTTTAATAACTATTTGGACATTGGAAATTTTTATTTTCAAATTATGAGTAAGAAAATTTACTAAATGTTGTGATAGTACAGTGTACTGAAGAGACTTTATAAGGTTAGCTTAATTAATTGATCGAGTCCATGTCATCGTTAAGGCACTCCTTTTCTATTGAGAAGTCACTGGTTCAATTTTCTCTAGACACTTTGAGAGTTAGGATCCATGGTTAAGACGAGGCTCCATGGTTAGGACAACTCTCCAGGGTTAGAATCTATGGTTGAGACTTTAAGGCACGCCTTTGAGACTTTAAGGTGCACCTTTGTGATTGAAAATTCAAAGGTTCAATTTTCTCTATACACGTCGAGGATCAATTTTTTCTATACACTCTTAGGATTAGGGTCAGGCTCCATGGTTAGTGGATTTGGCTGATACAAATTTTCTGTAGAGGTAGCTAAAGGGCCCAAAGACTTAAGAAAAACAAACATAGAGACTCAAAAAAATTGTAGAAAATAGAATTACATAGAATGTAGATCTGGACACTTTTTTAACTTGTCGAGTCACCTCTGTAAACATTTTTTTCCCTAGAACATTTATGGCTCCCTAGCGTACATGTTGGTAAAAATAGAATTTGAATCATGGAAATGCATGTGATACGTCTTACATGATTAGTGCCTCTACATGTTAAAGACGTGGATTCTAGACAATGTGCATTTAGGAAGTATAGACTCTAGAGTAACCATAGAAGACCATTCTTGCTGCTTTAAGAACAAAATTAATTTAAAATATGAAGGAAGAATGAACAGGTCATTAAGATACAATGTAGACATGTTTTTCCTTTGACCAGTTTGTTTGATAATTTGGCGGAGAGATATTGTACATCCTAGTTGGCAGACAATGAATTTCGACTTGAAAGGTGTGCTAAAACATTGTTATTATCATATAAATTACAAAACTCAGACTAGCTTGCTGCTACTGTGGCTACCTCAAATTATGGAAAGTGTGAAAACCTTGTCCAAGAAAAATGGGTTCAAAGATGTTGGAAAGGTAGAGGAGGAAAGGCACAAAATAACACAAATAAATCACACACAATAACATGAGATTTGGCTCTTCTATTGATCACACAAAAACTTGATTATTACAATGAACCCGGTGAGGGGTATTTAAACATTTTTCGACTAATGACTCACCTAAAATAACTTGACATGCAACCACACACTAAATTCAACTATGACTTAACTCGACTTGACTTGACTTAACTTGACTCTCTAAATTTATCCAACTCTTCATGTGTGAGTAATTATCTTATTTTAACACTCCCCCTTAATTACGACTGCTAAACTAAGACATGACTCATAACAACTCAAACATGTTTGTTGGTCTATGTCTCAACTACGCTTACAACACCCAAGTTTCTTCTATGAAACTCAAACACATATTTTTCTAATGACTTAGTAAATATATCATCCAATTGATCACTAGATTTACAAGGCTTCAAGTAAACTTCTTCATTGCTCACAAGTTCTCTAATAAAATGATATCTAGTATCAAAATTCTTTCTCTTTTTATGAAACACACTATTCTTGGATAGTGCAATTGCTGAGGTCCTAATAGAGTGACATTACCACTACTAGTCACCAAGCCAGGGTAATTCCCTTCGGTCATAATACTGAAGCATAAGAGGTCTCATCACGAGTTGACTTGTTCACTTTTGTTATCTCCCCTAAATGGAATTGTTATTAACTGGTTACCAAGCCAGAACAATGATCTTCGGTAGACATCTGAGTAAATTCAAATTCTTTTGTAACTATGTACTTATTTTTAATAGATGAGACATTAGCATCTCAATGGGTTAAAAAGGCACCCCTATTGTGGCTATAGATGCCTACTGGCAGTAGTGGCCATGCCTATGGTATAGAAGTTAATTGAATACTATGATCTACTAGGTTACCTTGTTTTATGAAAACTAACTGCTGATAAATCCCACTGTTGCATATATAAGGTTTGCCAGAACTCATGGTTCATGGGGTAATATTTAATCAGTTCTTAGATGATGGTGGTTATGGTTTATATCTATTATTTAGTTATAAATATTTACTTTACATGTCAGGGATGAAATTTTAGGATATTTGATATTTGACATTTTGTATAATCTAATCTATTATTCCCTTACTCTACAAGTATGATATCTTTAACCAAATATAGTTGCTTTGCCCAATAAATTACCATTTATTCATAGCTTAACAACACTACTATTTTGGGGTAGCATAAAGAGGCCTAAATTTGATTTTGAATCCCACATAATTGGTCAGACCTTGTGAAGCAAAGACTGAGATAACTAATTTTCATAATTTTTTTGCTCATAACAACCAAAGCTTATGGGTATATGGAATGCATCCTTTCCCTTCTTATCCATTATTATCCCATGCCATTCACAACATGATTATGTTACTTTTATACATGATGAGGTAATTGAGGTGATGAATTACTGATTGAGGATACTCATGAGACGTGTTGTAAAAAACTTGATAACAGGGAAACTAATCAGTTTGGGGGAAGAAAATCTTGCTACACTTTCTAATTACTTTCTTTCAGCTTGCAGGGCTCCCACCTTTTGCATCACTTTAAGAATCAACTCAACCTACATCAACTTCAACAAATGTCCATCCATACATGCCATTCCACATTTTTAAAGAGGTAAATCTTGAGGTAAAATAGCATAAGTTTTTGATGTATTAAAAGGAAGAATGAACAGGTCATTAAGATACACTGTAGACAAGTTTTTCCTTTGACCAGTTTGTTTGATAATTTGGTAGAGAGATATTGTGCATCCTAGTTGGCATGCAATGAATTTCATCTTGAAAGGTGTGCTAAAACATTGTTATTATCATATAAATAAGAAAACTCAAACTAGCTCGCTGCTACTGTGGCTACCTCAAAATATGGAAAGTGTGAAAACCTTGTCCAAAAAATATGGGTTGAAAGGTGTTGGAAAGGCAGAGGAATAAAGGCACAAAAGAACACAAATAAATCACATACAATAACACAAGCTATGGCTCTTCTAATGATCACACATAAACTTGATTATTACAATGAACCTGGTGGGGGGTATTTAAACATTTTTTGACTAACGACTCACCTAAAATAACTTGACATGCAACCACACACTAACTTCAACTATGACGTAACTCAACTTGACTTGACTTAACACTCTCTAAATTTAGCCAACTCTTTATGCGCAAGTGATTATCTTATTTTAACACTCCCCCTTAATTACGACAGCTACACTAAGACATGACTCATAATAACTCAAACATCCATGTTGGTTTATGTCTCAACTAGGCTTACAACATCCAAGTTTCTTCTATGAAACTCAAAACACATCCTTTTCTAATGACTTAGTAAATATATCATCCAATTGATCACTAGATTCACAAGGCTTCAAGTGAATTTCTCCATTGCTCACAAGTTCTCTAATAAAATGATATCTAGTATCAATATGCTTTCTCTTTTGATGAAACACACTATTCTTTGATAGTGAAATCGTTGAGGTGTTTTCACAGTATATTACTATTGATCCTTGTTTTTTCTTCTTAAGTCCATCAAATACTCTTCTTAACCATAATGTTTAACATGTCGCTGATGGTTCGGCCACATATCCTACTTCTACTAATGATAGTGTTACAATAGGCTACTTTGTAGATGCCCATGAAATCACACTTAAACCAAGATGGAACACATAACTAGAAGTTCTCTTCCTATCATCCAAACTACCTGCAAAATCACTATCTATATGTGCTTGCATACGTTATGCCACAATCTCTAGTTCATGTTATGTATCTCAGAATTCTTTTTCCTGCTCTCCAATGTGTGCCTTTTGGAGTCTGCATAAATATGGAAATCATACTTGTGCCTTCCATAGTATACGTTCTTGTAGTTGTGAGATACAAGGTTGTCAACCAATGTTTTGAATAGATTTGGATTGACATTTGATCCTTCATCATCCTTCCTTAAATTTGTGCATATTGCAAATGGTGTAGGGACAGGTTTGCAGTTCTCCATCCTAAATCTTTTCAGCAAATCTCTTGCTTATTTATTTTGACAAATAAAATTTCCTTTTTCAGATTGCTCAAATTTTATGCCAAGAAAATATTTCATGAGACTAAGATTTGTCATCTCAAATTCTTTCATCATGGTTGCTTTAAATTCATCCAATTCAAAATCACCTGTATAAATCATGTCATCAACATATAAGCATACAATCAAAATTTGTCCATGCTTATTTACCTTTGTGTACAGGGTAGGATCAATGGTTCTTTTGCAAAATCCATTCTTGATCATGTAGTTGTCGATTCTTATATACCAGTCTCTAGGCGTTTGCCTCAGTCCATAGAGTGCTTTCTTTAGCCTGTAAAATTTATCTTCCTTACCTTCAATTTCATATCCTGAAGGTTGTTGCATATAGATTTCTTCTTCTAGAATTCCATTCAATTAGATTGATTTTACATCCATCTAATATATTTTCCACTTGCTCTGAGTTGATGTGGCTAGAACTGCTCTTATAGTATCCAATCTAGCTACCGTAGCAAAAGTTTATCCAAAATCTATTCCTGGGTGCTGTGAGAATCCTTTTGCTACAAGTGTTCATTTAAATATGTCAAAGTCACCTTTCTCATTGAACTTTGTCTTGTACACCCATTCCTCACTAATGAGATTTTTATCCTTTGGAAAATCAACCAAATCCCATGTATCATTATTTTCAATAGCTTCTATTTCTTCATCCATGGCTTGCACCCAATTTTCATCTTTGATTGCTTCTTCAAATGATGAAGGTTGGAATGATAATAATGCAAAGTTTGATCTAACATCCAAATCATCATAAATATCTTTCAGACTTCTCATCTTTCTCTTACCATTGCTTGATTCATCACCTAATTGAATGTTGGGAGAATTCTGGTTTATTTATGTGCTTAGAGATCCATGCTGCTTAGAAAATATTGGAGTCCTTGCAAGTGTGACTCTGTTTGGTGAATGCTATTTTGATCCATGCTGCTCATTTTCTACTACATCATCCTCTTCCATCAAGGGCTCTTGTCCATCGTTTTTTTGTATACAGTCCCATTCCACAACTATTATGCTTTGAACACAACATCTTTGCTAATTATGCTCTTCTCGATGATAGGGTTATACAATTTGTAAGGTTTTGATTGCTCACCATAACTAGTAAATATGAATATTTCACTTTTATCACCCAATTTTCCTCTTATCTCTTTAGGAACATGTGCATAAGATACACATCCAAATACTTTAAGATTAGATACACTGCAAGACATACTTGACCATCCTTCTTTTGGTACACTTTTCATCACACTCTTTGTAGGGGATCTATTTATCACATAAACAACACATGCAACTGCTTCTGCTCAATACTTGTTAGACAAGTTTCTCCCTTTCAACATGCTCCTTTCCATGTTCATAATGGTTCCTTTCTTTCTTTTTGACACACCATTCTACTGTGGTGTGTACCTAGTTGTAAACCATCTTCTGATTCCAAGTTGTTTGCAGTAATCATTGAATTCTTTCGAATCATATTCTCCACCATGATCTGACCTCAATACCTTGATTTGTTGATCACTTTGGTTCTTTTCTAAGGCTTTGAATTCTTTGAAATTTGCAAAAGTTTCAAACTTCTGCTTCAAGAAATAAACCCAAGTCTTTTTGTTATAGTCATCAATGAAAGTGAGGTAGTAACAACTTCCACCAATCGATTGTGTCCTCATAGGTCCACACAAGTCTGTATGCACTAGCTCAAGAGGTTGATTTTCTTTGTATGCTACTCCCTTTGGAAACGTTTCACGGTGTTTCTTTCCCAAGATGCAACACTCACAAGTACTAGCAAGTTATTTGATTGGAGGTAATCTTCTAACCATCTGTTTCTACTGCAACAATCTTAAACTAGAAAAGTGCAAGTGTCCACACCGAAAGTGCCATAACCAATAATCATTAGAAAATGAAACTGTAAAAGAATTGACCTGATCACTATAATTCATAATTAGAGGAAATAGTGTGTTCCTTGTCATCTGCACATTTGTTATCATCTTCTTGCTTGGGAGCTTGCCATATATAACACACTCTTGTCGTTGAAAGATAACTTTGTATCCCTTCTCTATCAATTGACCAACACTTATCAAATTATGTTTGAGACCAGGGACATAATATACCTCTGAGTTTTTCTTCGGCTCCCCCTACTTGGTCAAAATGTTGACCACTCATTTTCCATTTACATCCACAGTCTTGTAAGTCCCCAACTTTACCTATGTCTTCACATATTGATCCAAATTTGCAACCAAATTCTTGTTGCCTGTCATGTGGTTACTGCAACCACTGTCTAATAGTCACATTGTCATAAGGTTCATGCATGGTATGTCAAGCTAGGAACATGGAGTTAGTACCCTCTGTAGTGACATTAACTCTCTAGTTTCCATGAAAATCTATCCTCTTGTTGCAATCACGAGCACAGTGACCAAATTTATTGCAATAATAACATCTCACTTTTGATTTGTGATCCCTTTTATTATTGTTGAAACTTTTTCTATTTATTCCACTTTCATGTTCATGCTCTTCTCAGATATCTCTCTGACCTCCATGTCTTCCGCCCCATCCTCTGCCTCAACCTCTGTCTCTTGAAATAGAAACCTGAATTTTGAAAACAGTTTCTAAATTGGAATCCTTATTTCTGGTTACCCTTACCTCATGTGATAGAAGTGATCCCATCAACTCATCAACTGTTAATGATGCCAAATCCTTGGCTTCTTCTATGATGATTAGGGGCTTAAAATTAGGCTCAAAACTCAAAGTTTCAAAATCTTGATAAACTTAGCTTCATATCGAAGAGCTCATCATTATGATTCCAACGGTGCGAATGACACTCGAATCCAATCTTGTATGAATAAGTTAGAGAAAGTCAAAGTTCAGGATTTACTTTGACAGATGGCAGGAAAAGATGATGTGGCAAGGCCCTTCAGCGAATGTGGAAATGCCAAGTGGAAGGCCGTCGTTGTCCCCCACATTTCACAAATCACATATCGTAGGTGGGTCATGTTAAAGAATCCTCCCCAAGCAAGTCAGGGTTGTGATGCGATTGTTGAAGGCTTGAGATTGGACAAATCCATAGGACAGTTCCGCTTGGAGCCTGCTAAAGGAAGACTCAGGTGAAATCATTCCTTACTGTATTTTAGTTATCTATAATAAAAGAAAATCTTTTCTTGTTCCTGATATTAATCTTCTTCATGCTTATGAGATCAATGTTATGATTTACATATGAATGGTTGTTTCAATTGTATAACTAACTACCTTTCAATATGCTATGAAGTTGATTTTCTTATGATGCTTGGTCCATGTACTGCTATGCTTCCTTGAATTGATTGCCTTGCAGGTTGAAGGATCGAAAGGAACTCTAAGAGGGTTTGGACACTAGTTGGATCTACCCAAACGAAGGATCCCCAGGTGCACCTCTCTTCGCGCAGTTTGTTTATATTAGTATCATGGCTATATGGAATGCTTGTTTTTCTTTGTAGATAACCCTCGCTCTACTAGGGTATTGACCCAAGATCCTAGGGAACCTTTGTCCCTAAACGACACCATAGAAGCTAGAGTCCAACATTATGTTACTCGTCGGTTCTCCACCAATTGCGATTTGTGAAAGGATCCCAGATGCGAGGCGACTATGGGTTAAAGTTAATAGTTTCGTCAGGTTTGCCATATCGCAATCGCACATCGCCCTGCCACATTCACTGAATATAAGACCATTAGTTTTCTGTTGATTTCGATTTTCGATGGGAGAGTCGGTGCCGACAGATTTTGGACTGCCGCGAGGTGAAAGTTTCACTTACTTAGTGCTTTTTCGAGCTAATTTGTAGGATCATGCCAGAAATGGGGCAATTTGTGGAGCGAATATTGGGAAAACAAAGGGAACTCATAACTTCTTGATTTTTTCACAAAATTAGATGCAAAGAGAGGCTAGATGGCCATTTTTGGACATGATGGAATGATTGGAGCAGGTTTCAGAAGCATTTGAGCATTGTAAACACATATTTTTACATTTTTGAGCATAATAGAGAGGTCCAAGCCATTGGATCCTAGACCAAGGAGACGTAGCCTAGGAGGGTGAACTCCTTTATCATGTGCTTGTTGTAATGTGTTTTTGATGATGTTTTATGCATGTTTATGCTGTTTTTCAGTTTCTTATTTATGTTAAATTGCTCATAAAATTAACATAAAAACTCTTCATTTCACTTGCAAAAATTCATGAATCTTTAAGCACAATGAAAGAATTTTGTTTATAATCTGAGGAGGATCTTATCACAATAATATAATCTTCTAAATTAGATCAATTTTGGTATCAGAGCACTATGTTTTCTTTGTGAGGGAAGGATTTAATTGTTTTCAAGTTTATGTCATGCTTACAAGGTTAAGACTCAAAAGAGGTGAAGGAAAATTGGTTGGAAGCTCTGAAGTTGGGAACATGGAGTTAGTACTCTCTGTAGTGACATTAACTCTTTGTTTTCCTTGAAAATCTATCCTCTTGTTGCAATCACGAACACAATGACCAAATATATTGTAATAATAACATCTAACTTTTTATTTGTCATCTCTTTTATTATTGTTGAAACTTTTTCTCTTCCACTTTCATGTTCATGTTCTTCTCAGCTATCTCTCTGACCTCCATGTGTTTCGCCTCATCCTCTGCCTCTTGATTTACTTTTGGCTCAACCTCTCTCTCTTGAAATAGAAACTTGAATTTTGAAAGCGGTTTCTAAAGTGGAATCCTTATTTCTGTCTATCCTTGCCTCATAGAAGTGATCCCATCAACTCATCAATTGTTAATGATGCCAAATCCTTGGCTTCTTCTATGATGATCAGGTGCTCAAAATTAGGCTGAAAACTCAAAGTGTCAAAATCTTGATAAACTTAGCTTCATATCGAAGAGCTCATCATTCTGATTCCAGTGGTGCGAATGACACTCAAATCCAATCTCATATGAAGAAGTTAGAGCAAGTCAAATTTTAGGTTTGACTTTGACAGATGGCAGGAAAAGATGATGTGGCAAGGCCCTTTAGCGAATGGGGAAGTGCCAAGTGGCAGGCTGCCATTTTCCCCCGCATTTCACAAATCGCATATCATAGGTGGGTCATGTTAAAGAATCGTCCCCAAGAAAGTCACGGTTGTGATGCGATAAATTGCAATTGCACTTCGCAACAGGGAAGGCATTGCAAAAATCAGTGCCCAGCGTACTCGAGTTGCGATGCAATAATAGCAATCATAAATCGCAATCGCACACCACAGAAGGTAGAGTCCCACATTATGTTACATGTCTATTATCTGTCAATTGCGATTTGTGAAAGGATCCCGGATGCGAGGCGACTATGGGTTGCAATTAATAGTTTCATCGGGTCTACCATATCACAATCGCACATCGTCCTACCACATTCATAGACCATAAGACCATCTGTTTTCCATTGATTGCGATTTGTAATGGGACAATTTGTGCTGATAGATTTTGGACCGCTGTGTGGCAAAATTTTCGCTCAGTTAGCATTTTTTGGAGCTAATTTGTAGGATCATGCCAGAAATGGGGCAATTTGTGGAGCGAATATTGGGAAAACAAGGGGAACTCATAACTTCTTGATATTTTCACAAATTTAGATGCAAAAAGAGGCGAGATGGCCATTTTTGGACATGATGAACTGATTGGAGCAGGTTTCAGAAGCATTTGAGCATTGTAAACACATATTTTTACACTTTTGAGCATAATAGAGAGGCCCAAGCCATTGGAATCTAGACCAAGGAGATGTAGCCCAAGAGGGGTGAACTCCTTTATCATGTGCTTGATGTAATGTGTTTTTGATGATGTTCTATGCATGTTTATGCTGCTGTTCAGTTTCTTATTTATGTTAAATTGCTCATAAAATTAACATAAAAACTCTTCATTTCACTTGAAAAAATTCATAAATCCTTAAGCACAATGAAAGATTTTTTTTTATAATCCGAGGAGGATCTTATCACAACAATCTAATCTTCTAAATTAGATCAATTTTGGTATCAGAGTACTAGGTTTTCTTCGTGAAGGAATGATTTAATTTTTTGCAAGTTTATGTCATGCTTACAAGGTTAAAACTCAAAAGAGATGAAGCAAAATTGGTTGGAAGCCTTGAAGTTGGGTCAAGGGGAAGGAGAGAAAGGTTGCCACAATCTCGAACACCAGTTCAACCTCGAGTTTCAATTGAGACTCCAGAGATCATGTCTCATGAAGGAGAACCTACAAACGTGACAGAAGATGAGAAGACCTTTAGAATGGCTTTCTTTGATATGACAAAGATGATGAAGGTCCTTTATGAAGGGAGGAATACCAAGTTGCAAGAGCAAAGTTCCAAACCTACCAAAGGAGAAGGATATTCAGGAGGAGGTAATGGAAAAGTAGGTAATGGAAATGGAGACAAAACTCCACCCTCTCCAGCATCTTCTTCATCTTCTTCTTTACAAGCATCTTCACCCTCTTCCACTAACACAACCCTTACTCATACTCATCATCATTCTTCAAAAGGAACTAGTAAATCATAATTTTAAATCTTGATGTTAAATTCGAGTTTCCCATGTATAATGGTGAAGTGAATGCAGAGAAGCTTGATAATTGGATTCGTCAGTTGGAGGTCTATTTCAGGATTCAAAAGCTTCAAGAGGATGACATAAATATTCAGTTAGCTTCCTTGATAATGGAGGGTGCAACACTAGTATGGTGGGAATCAAATACCCAAGAGGATATTAAAAAACATGGTAAGATCTCAATTTCCTAGCTTGATTTCATTGTTGCAATCAAAAGAAAATTCTACCCTCTAGATTATATGTAGAAAGCCATCATGAATTAGCAAAACTTTAGACAACTTAAAGGTCAAAATGTGCAACATTACACCCAAGAATTCAGAAAAAATGTCTTTGATGTTAGGTGTAGATTTGCAATCCCAAGAAACATTGCTGAAGTACATAGGGGGTTTACACGCTTACCTTAGGCATATTATATTAATGTTTAATCCCAATAATCTAGATGATGTGTGTGTGTGCAAGCCACTCATCTTGAGGCAAGTGGGAAAAACACCCCAGATGAAGGTAGTAAAAAGCCATTTAAGAGTCAAAAGTCATCATTGGTCAACCCCACTCTCTCTGAAAGTGAGTCTCGTGAGTTCGTTCTTAGTCAACCATTGGTTGAGAAACCAGTAGACTTGACTCCACCTTCAGTTAACCGTACCTTTCCGGTAGAGAGTGAACCTCATGTTAGAGCCTAGATTTACCTCAGGCTGAAAAGGTACGGATCCAGGGCCAACATCAAACCATGCTCAGCCTGGTAGCTAGCCCTACCAAATTAGGAGAGGGCTCTCTCCAGGTCAATCTCAGCAAAATATAATCACTAAAGGCTTGAGATCACTGATTTAACTATTGATCTTAGGCTAGGTATGTGTGTGCAAGAGTTTGATTGAATAAAATGATGATTTTGTTGGCTCAAATGAGAAGGCAGATTTTGGGTGCGGGGAATGAGGCACAGTCCTGCTGAGGTCTCAATGGGGCAAGGTAGGAAATTATTTTTGGCACTTAAAATCCAATGAGATGGAAGGATTAGACAGGTGAGGAGCTGAAGAGGGAAAGGCAAATCATGGATCCTCTTCAAACAGCTGAAAACATCAAGAAACTAAAGCAAACTTCAAGTAGAGCACTACATTTTCAATGGATTCTACGTACACTCTTGTTTGTTTAGTTAAGAAGAAATAAGGTAAAGAATGGCATACATAAACAAATTCACAATTACAAAAGAAAGCACTGTACCAAGACAAATTTCCACATGGATCCCAAAGAGTGATGCAAACCCTGGTCTCAATTCTTTAGCCAAAATGCTGATATGAGTGTACAATGAAGCTCAAGGCTTTCTCAAAAGTCCAACCTTATACCAAAATCCAACCTCTTCACTATGAAATTCATAAAATATATACATTTTCTCATCCTTATACTAAGGGATTGAGCTCAACCATTTTCTTCAAAATAGAATTAGTTACATTAAACTTGGGCTGAATTTCTGAAAATAGGTGTTGAAGATGAACTCTTATCTCCTAAACCATAACACCTGTTACAAAACTGAAAGAGGTTTTTGTAGATAAGTTTATTTTGGAGAAAAACCTCTCTCAATTTTTGGAAATTCATTTCCCGTAGCTCGCAATCTGTTCCACAAAATCATCTCTAAAACAGAAAATCATTAAAAATTTAAATTGTGAAAATGAGCTGTAAAGATCTAGTCACATATCCAAATCCATGACACCTGTGAATAAATGAAAGAGGTTTTTTTTATATGGCTCGTTCTTAACAAAAACCTACTTGGGTTTTGCAAAATTACTCTCCATATGTTGTAAAATGGCCCCGCACTAAAATGACTAAAACAGTAAAAAATATGAAAATTTTACTTTGTTTTAATGTAGGCTCCAAATATCATTGTATATCTCCCACATAGTAGCACCTGTGCATAAAATAAAGGATATTTTTGTTATTTAGTATGTGATGAACAAAAACCTCTTTCACTTTTGAAAAAATCCTCACCATTATTTCAAAAGCTGATTTTGTACTAAACTTGTCATTGTGTGCAGCAACTGACCTCGAAACATGCATAACCAAGAATCACTCATTCATTTCTTCTAATCCAGGAACCGGTTACGGGAGTGTGATATACCGTTGGAAATATTTTTCCAAGCTTCTTCTAATGGACACACTTGTGACATGTTTTGTGCTGAACATCATGTGCAAAACATCTAATAAAACTAGATATAGTAAGAGCTCATGTTGATCCCTGGTGATAGGCTACGAAGACTGGAACTAACATTGGCTCCATTTGGGATGGAAGCTCCTTTGAGGTGCCAAGAACTATAGATCTCTCGAAAATAGACAGTACCTCTTCCATTGGGCATGGATGGTCAAACAATTGCAAACCCAAAACAACTCATACCAATCAAAAAACATATACATACTGAAACATGTACATAAACAAATCCTGAAAACTGAAATGCTGCCTTAGATAGCTTATTTATGTACAAATCTAACCCACTTTTCTACAAAATTGATAGATCAAGTAATGTTGTAATGCCATATCGACCAATCAAGTAACTGTGACAAGGATGCTGCTTGGAAGTGCTTCAACCAAGACACAAATGTAAATGATGACAGCCATACATGCACATAACGAGTCTGGTTATGTAAAAGACAATTTGATCCGTCATTCAAACTGAAAATTTTTTCCATGTATGTTGCAATAGGAACAAAAAAACCAAACTCTGTTTGCTGCCCCAACTCCTCAATATTGAACTCCAAACTGCAAAATGTCAATGCAAATATCCACGGGTAGCTCTATTGTTTCTTGTTTTGAAGGAGGGAGAGTTTCCAAGAACTTTTTGGGATCTCAGAATTCATATGATTGGATCTGATCATTTAAATACTGAATCTCCTTCTCAAATTTTTCAACAACTAACTCAAAGAAACCAGTTTTAGCTTTAGGAGGAAACTTCAGAGATCTCAAACATTTAAGCATGGCAATGAAAAATGCTTCATCAATTTCAATATCCACTAACTGATCTCTAACTTCTTTTAAAGCTTCATAAAACACAGGGTTTGCCACATACCCTACCATTTTATTTTAGTGCATGAATGGATCAATGAGCACTGGAATCTCTAGATTGAGTTGGAGTCGCCAGGTGAATGTTTCAGCCTTCATATCTGTCTGACTGCTATACACCATCAACAATCAGATTTGAACTTGATACATGTTACTGGGGCAATTTGCAAGTTAGATATTCTGTTTATAAGACTAGACCAGTGATTGACTGAAGTAGCTTTTATCTACTTTCGCTAATGAAAAGCAAGAGAATTTCGAAGGCTGCCTGGCTAACTTCAGACTCCGTCTGTAGTCTATAAAACAAAGGACACTAACAAACAAATAAACTTTTCTTCCCCAGTATGGTCACCACTATGTTAGAGCCTAGATTTACCTCAGGCTGAAAAGGTAGGGATCCAGGGCCAACATCAAACCACGCTTAGCTTGGTAGCTAGCCCTACCAGGTTAGGAGAGGGCTCTCTCTTGGTCAATCTCAACAAAATATAATCACTAAAGGCTTGAGATGACTAATTTAACTACTGATCTTAGGCTAGGTATGTGTGTGCAAGAGTTTGATTGAATAAAATGATGATTTTGCTGGCTCAGATGAGAAGGCAGATTTTGGGTGCGGGGAATGAGGCACAGTCCTGCAGAGGTCTCAATGGGGCAAGGTAGGAAATTGTTTTTGGCACTTAAAATCAAATGATATGGAAGGAGTAGACAGGTGAGGAGCTGAAGAGGGCAAGGCAAATCATGGATCCTCTCCAAACAGCTGAAAACATCAAGAAACTAAAGCAAACTTCAAGTAGAGCACTGCATTTTCAATGGATTCTACTTACACTCTTGTTTGTTTAGTTAAGAAGAAATAAGATAGAGAATGGCATACATAAAAAAATTCACAATTACAAAAGAAAGCACTGTACCAAGACAAATTGCCACATGGATCCCAAAGAGTGATGCAAACCCTGGTCTCAATTCCTTAGCCAAAATGCTGATATGAGTGTACAATGAAGCTCAAGGCTTTCTCAAAAGTCCAACCTTCTACCAAAATCCAACCTCTACACTATGAAATTCATAAAATATATACATTTTCTCATTCTTGTACTAAGGGATTGAGCACAACCATTTTCTTCAAAATATAATTAGTTACATTAAACTTGGGTCGAATTTCTGAAAATAGGTGTTGAAGATGAACTCGTATCTCCTAAACCATAGCACCTGTTACAAAATTGAAAGAGGTTTTTTAGATAACTTCATTTTGGAGAAAAATATCTCTCAAATTTTGGAAATTCGTTTCCAGTAGCTCTCAATATGTTCCACAAAATCATCTCTAAAACAGAAAATCATTAAAAATTTAAATCTGTGAAAATGAGCTGTAAAGATCTAGTCACATAGCCCAATCCATAACACTTGTGAATAAACTGAAAGAGGTTTTTGTTATATGGCGCGTTCTTAACAAAAACCTCCTTGGGTTTTGAAAAATTACTTTCCATATGTTGTAAAATGGCCCCGCACTAAAATGACTAAAACAGTAAAAAAATATGAAAAATTTGCTTTGTTTTAATGTAGGCTCCAAATATCACTGTATATCTCCCACATAGTAGCACCTATGCATAAACTGGAGATTTTTGTTATTTAGTATGTGATGAACAAAAACCTCTTTCACTTTTGAAAAAATCCTTACCATTATTTCAGAAGCTGATTTTGTACTAAACTTGTCATTGTGTGCAGCAACTGACCTCAAAATATGCATAACCAAGAATCACTCATTCATTTCTTCTAATCCAGAAACCGGTTACGTTAGTGTGATATACCGTTGGAAAGATTTTTCCGATCTTCTTCTGATGGACCCACTTGTGACATGTTTTGTGCTAAACATCATGTGCAAAACATCTAACAAAACTAGATATAGTAAGAGCTCATGTTGATCCCTGGTGACACTCTGCGAAGACTGGAACTAACACCTCATACTACTCAGGTTCTTCTAGTTTCTTTAGTTTCAAATGAGCTAAAGGGAAATCCTCCCATTCCTAAGGTGCATGCGAGTATTTATCCTATTCCCATAGAGCAAAAGGACAACTCTCACGTTCCTACGACACCCCTTTCAAGTAGTTTAGTCAGTTCTTTTGATTGGAGTCGATTGGCAGGATATTGCCTTCCGTATTATGTGCCTTTCCAGATTACAATACAGGCTTACCATATGGCCGTACCTAGCACAGTCATAGATGAGGGCGCGTCTATTAGCATCCTGTATTCAACTTCTTAGCAAGCTTTAGGTTCTCCTCAATTTGTCCCTGTCACCCAGAATCTGTTAGATTTTAAAAGAGGAACTAGACAACCTTTAAGGATTCTTCCTAAGTTGCTTAGTGCTTTGGGAAGAAATATTGTCTATATATACGTGATGGTTTTCCAAGGCCCTTTAGATTTTAATATACTCCTTAGCCGTGACTATGTCTATGTCATGGGAGCTCTTGTATCTTCTCTCTTTCGAGTGA
Organism: Pinus tabuliformis; assembly: GCA_031772625.1. NCBI lineage: Eukaryota > Viridiplantae > Streptophyta > Pinopsida > Pinales > Pinaceae > Pinus > Pinus tabuliformis. The sequence continues at coordinate 1,137,689,377 of CM062804.1, forward strand.
TGTGTTTCTCACATGAAGGAAGAATTGTGATCATTGATCAACTTACGTTGATTGGTCCTAAAAAAACTCCCAATCAACCATCATCCCTAAATGGTTATCATATGAAAGCGGTATCACGCCTGCCACAGGTTAATTATGTGTCGACCTATTCCATGCCCACATCTACTCATGATCTAGTAGGTGATGTAGTACATCATGTACTGGGGGCATTGGAGCTCGAGTTTTCATTTGGATCCCTGGACATGTTTTCCTTCCAGAGTGTTGTTCTCCCATCTAATGAAAACCTCTTGGAAGCCATGGCCTCTTCTAGCCTATGATGAAAGACTCTGGAACAGAGTTCCTTGTCTTGTGTCAAGCTCCTTAAAAAATGAAACAAGGGATGTGGAGCAGAGTTCCTTGTCTTGTGTCAAGCTCCTTAAAAAATGAAACAAGGGATGTGGAGCAAAGTTCCTTGTCTTGTGTCAAGCTCCTTAAAAAATGAAACAAGGGATGTGGATCAGAGTTCCTTGTCTCGTGTCAAGCTCCTTAAAAAATGAAACAAAGGATATGAGGATAGTTCTTTTTCTATGTCAACCTCGTTAAAAATAAAATAGGTCCCCATGAGGATAGTTCTTTTACTATGTCAACCTCGTTAAAAAATGAAATAGGTGTCATGAGCATGGTTCTTTTCCTGCGTCAATCTCGTTAAAAAAATGAAACAAATCCCCTTCCAATTCAAGTCTTTGATTAGATCTCGTAAAATCCCAATCGAGTCTTTCACTTGATCTCGTAAGTGAACGTTAATTCCATCCACTTAGATGAATGAAATGAAGCTTAGGGGATATTTTCCTTGAATTAAGTCATTATGTTTGGGGCATGAAAAATTATCTCAAGCATAGTTTATCTTTGTTTCAAGCTTGTGTAAAAGGAAAACCAAACCCAAGCATAGTTTATCTTTGTTTCAAGCTTGTGTAAAAATGAAACCAATTCCAAGCATAGTTTTTTCTCATGTTTCAAGCTTGTGGAAAAATGAAACCATCCTCAAGCATACTCAAGCATAATTTCTCATGTTTCAAGCTTGTGTAAAAATGAAACTGTTCTTAATTTACGTCTCGTGATTTTAATTTTTATCAACCTGTTTTGTTAGATGAGCCTTGGTTCTTTCGTTCCATCATCACCATCTCTTTGGCCGATCATATGATTTCACTTGGTGGTTTTACCTTGCCTGAGGAACATCGGCAATGAGTGGTCCTGTTAGCCAGCCTCTTGACCTTTACATGTTTTCAGTAGTTCCATCATCATCAGAACCAGTTGCGATCCTTTTTATACCACTCATTCCTCCAGGAAGAGTCATCTTCCAGCGCTTTTCTGACTCTTGAAATATGAAAATATTGTCGAGTACTTGTCATTTTGAACTCGTTAAAGTAAATTAATTGACGTCATCTCAATATATGTTTACCCCTTTTTCGGGTTAAGATTGACTATTTACGAAAAAGGTACACCTTGGTCGACATGGTCAAGAGGTTCTCTCGAATATTGTTTTCTACCTTTTCGGGTTCGAGGGACAAATTACAAAAAGGGACATGATGGAGTTTCCTTTTTCATCTCTTTTTTAAACTCTCTAAATGTGAAAAAGATACCGAGTTATTCTTACATCAGACTCGTTAAAATGTTACGATGAAAGACTCATCATTATGATGAGACCGATTTTCTCCTTCCTATGACTTGCAAAACTTACTAGGATGGATTCATTCAAAGAATGAACTTATATGACAAGCATATGGTATCCTCTTCAAGCTTGTGTAAAAATAAAGAGGTACTCAGTAAAAGTAGTGGGGAAAAAGTAAAAGTGAAACATCTCTCATATAGGCAGCATGTCGCTCTTGAAAATGGCACTCTTCTGCTTTCATGTCGGGTTTGGGATATCCTCACTCAGTCACTTGTCCTCTAGGGTTTGGGTGATCCATTTTTTCCTCTCATTTGACTATTCCATTTTTTCATCATGACCTTTAGTCCTATGTTGAGCCAAATGCTGCCACACTTCGAAGTCGTGTCATTAGTGTTCAAGAGAAGTCATATCTATAGTTATTTACCAATACATTATGAGACCTATTGTTATAGTCTTGGACTTTATTCATTTCATTCCACTTTATTCCTTGTTTCGTGTCGATGATGAGGGAATCATTATGACCCTCCTTCGACGAGTCACTTCCTATCAACTTCAGCTCATTATCCAGGGAGATGAATTAGAGACTCCCCTTTAGTACCTTGGAGCTTGCATGCCTTAATGGAAATTCCTTCACAACCGATGATAGGTTTTCATCATTGGCCTTTGATTGTGTGATTCCACGAGTGTTCGACTTCAACTTCGTTATCACATTCATGGATTATACTATTGTACCTTGAGAGCCATTGCCATTACTGGTCGTTTCTCTCGTGCTTATTAACAATCCACATCATTGGCCAGTAATCAAGTATTTTTCTAGCATGTTCAACTTCGACACATTCATGCGCATGTTAGAATTCGTACTTTGATCAGGTTGGGATGGAGCGCAAGACCCCGAGTCTTGTTTGTTATGATTCAAGCTACATGGAGTTATGTGTTATTCATTGTTATACACATGTTTCTGCTATACGGATGGTTGTGACCATACTGTGGGACTTTACATTTATGATGATCCTTCTATATTGGATGGCTACATCCATACCTTGGATCTTAGATTTATAGATGATCCTTCTCATTTTGATGGTTGCGCCCATGCCATGGATCCTTTCATATAGTCCTTATTATCCAGATGGTTGCGTCCATACCATGGATTCATGTTTTGATATCAGATATGTATATGTATATGCGTCCTTGATTTGTAGGTCTCTTGACAATGTTTTTTCTCATCCTTGCAAAAGCTCGTAAAGCATCTCAACCATCACTCCCTATTTTTCCTTCATGCTTTAGGGGGCATCTATTTCACAATATTTTGTCACACCTCTTGCACTTCCCTGTGACATACCCTAAAGTTCTCGAAACATGACCATCATGCAATGTACTCATTCAGATATGCAACTCATATCCTCCCTAAAACATTGATTCGAAAATGCCTTGAGCTTTCCCTCGAAGAAATATCTCTAAAAACCTAATTTTGAGACTCATCTCTCTTATGAAGTTAAAAATTGTGATGGTCACCTATTCCATCATGCTTGACCCATGATGGCATTGCTCTATTCACTTTTATACCTGCGATGATCCCCAAAAAGGAAAATTTCCCAAAGAGGATGAGAAGCTTTGTGATCTAGAAGCTTCCAGGGTGACAAGATGGAGGTTGTTCGACATGGATGAGGTCAAATTCTCCCAACTTGGGCTCTTGGTCTTATCCCTATGAGCTACCTCCTTGAGATGAGGGCCTACTCCTATCTTTGGAGAGATCCTAACTCCCTTTCCCTACCTATATATTCATCTTTTCCCATTCAAAAATGGTTGGTCTATGCCTATTTGCACCCTTATGCTAAGATTGTGCCTATATGCTACTCATTTGGCTTGGAGAAGGAGTGCTTGGAGATCTTATCTTGGACTTGGATATTCATTTCAAGGAGAGGCTATCAACATCAAGGCTTAGTTGTATGATTCCCCTTATTTTCTATTAATATACAACAACTGGTTCATTTTCCGTTGATGTGTATGCTCATGTATCATCTATCTTAACATTCCTTGATTAGTTAAGTAGGTTTCCTTTGAATATGTTGTTTGTATTTGCATGCCTTGTTGTGTCTTTTTCTCTTGTGCAAGTGCCTAAATGCTGTGAGTAGTAATAACGAGCCCACAATGCAAGTGATTCAAGAACTTCAACAAAGGACGACTAGATAGCATCAAAACGAGGTAGGCCATCTTCTTCGTCTCTCTTTTCAATTGTAACCTAGGAAAGTGTCTAACAGATTGTCACTTAGGTTGCTAGACCCACTCATTTGGCTAAAGGGATCATCTCTATCCACATAGAGGATTTACCGAGACAACAAGCCCAATATTGGAGGAAATTCATTGTTAATTTTTGTCTTATAGCCGCTCCTTTACATGCGTTGACAAGTGTGAAAAAGGTTTTTCAGTGGGGAGGAAAACAACAAAAGGCCTTTGATGCATTGAATGAAAATATCAGTATAGCTCCGGTACTCACACTTCCAGACTTGAGACAGTCATTTGAGATTCAGACTGATGTTAGTGATTACGTTATGGGTGCAGTCCTCATGCAACATGGTAAGCCTATCTGTATTCATTCGGAAAATTTCAATGGTGCAGTGATTAACTATCCTACATATGACAAGGAATTGTATGTGTTGGTGCAAAGTGTGAAAAAATGCAAGCACTACTTGATGGGTAAGGAAACCGTCATTCACATTGATCATCAACCATTGCAATACCTGCAATCACAATCAAAGTTGCAGAAATCAAGGCACTTCCGATGGATGGGTTTTCTTCAACAATTCCACTTGGTAATTAGGTATAAGAGAGGTATCTACAATAAAGTTGTTGATATTATTTCTCAGCCTATTGTTAGTGCAACTACTTTACTCAAGCATAATATTGTTTTACATGAAAGTTATATTGAGCAATATGCATTAGATAATGACTTTCAAGATGTTTATGCAATATTGAGTCAAGGTAACCAAGTAGAGGAATTGGACTATGATTTGCAAGATAACTTGTTGTACCATCTTGGCAAGGTTTGTATTCCATAGGGGGAAATAGTTAACATCATAAGGGAGGAGCATACTTCTCTTATTGCTGGTCATTTTGGTGTAAGTTAGACAATGGCACATCTACAGAGGTATTGTTATTGGCCTCGTATGCTTGAAAGTGTGTCTCGTTTTATTAAAGGATGTTCATTATGTGCAATCAGTAAGCCTAGTAATAGGAAGTTAGGATTGTATACACCACTTCTGGTTCCTTCATGACTGTGGGAGAGTGTTTCTATGGATTTTCTAGGATGTCCTCCATTGTCAAAAAGAGGTCATGTTTGTTTGGAGGTAGTTGTGGATAGGTTCAACAAAATGTGTATTTTGATGCCATGTAAAAGGAAAGTTACAGCTGAACAAATTATTCAGTTATTCTTTCAAAATGTTTGGGTGCATTTTGGATTGCCCACATCCATTGTTAGTGATTGAGATTCTCCCTTTGTTGGGAATTTTTGGTCAAGCTTGTGGGGATTCATGGACACCAAATTGAAAAAGAGTACAGCTTTTCATCCACAAATAAATGGTCAAACAAAAGTGGTGAATAGAATAGTGATACATCTTCATGGATATTGCAACAAGCATACTAAGTTTTGGGATGAACATTTACACTATATTCAACATGCTTACAACCGAGCCAAGCACTCTTCCACTCAAACTTTGCCATTTGAGGCATGCATGGGATACTTGCCTAAATCTCCTTTGGATTTTATTTTTGGCAAAGATGTTGCTATTGAAGGTCATAGCGACATAGACAAAGCAAGAAAGTTCATTGAGCAAATCCGATTAGTGCACCAAAAGGTTCAAGAACAACGTAAGAAAAGCCAAGGCAAGTACAAAGCAAGGCACAACAAGCATCATAAAGATCACAAGTTCCAAGTTGGTGATGAAGTTTGGCTTCACATTAACAAAGAGAGGCTCCAAGGTGAAGGTAAAAGCTAAAACCAATTAGATATGGTCCACTTAGAATTTTGGAAAAGATTGGTAACAATGCCTTCAGGTTGGATTTGCCTTCATATATGCAAATTTATGTTGTTGTTAATGTTGAGAATTTAAGGTTGTATGAGCCTCCTTTGATTGAAGATAAAGGAGAGAATATTCAAATTCCATCTATTGAATACTTTTCTCCAGAATTCCTTGATGAGCTTCAGCAAGACACTATTCTTGATAGAAGAACAAGGACATCAAAAAGGGGAAGTATTGATTATATTTGAGTGGGGCTCAAGGGTAAAAACCCTTTAAAAGCCAAATGGATAGATTTTGGAAAGGTGAGGTTATTGTACCCTCACCTTTTGAACAATTGAAATTGATCATTTTGGTGTCTAAAAGGCTTCTAGTGGGGAGGAGTGATCAAGTGCTCAAAATTAGGCTCAAAACTCAAAGTGTCAAAATCTTGATAAACTTAGCTTTATATCGAAGAAATCATCATTCTGATTTCAATGGTGTGAACGACACTCGAATCCGAACTCGTATGAAGAAGTTAGAAAACGTCAAAGTTCAGGTTTTACTTGGACAAATGGGAGGAAAAGATGATGTGGTAATGCCCTTCAGCGAATGGGGAAGCGCCAAGTGTCAGGTTGCCATTAGCCCCTGCATTTCACAAATCCCATATCATAGGCGGGTCATGTTAAAGAATCGTCCCCAAGCAAGTTATGGTTGTGATGCTATATATTGCAATCACACTTCGCAACAGGGAAGGCATCGCAGAAATCGACCCCCAACGTACCTAGGTTGTGATGCGATAATATAAATCGCAGATCTCAATCACACACCGTAGAAGGCAGAGTCCCACATTATGTTACCTGTCGGTTCTTCGCTAATTGTAATTTTCGAAAGGATCTTGGATGCGAGGTGGCTATGGGATACAATTAATAGTTTCGTCGGGTCTGCCATATCGCAATTGCAAATTGCCCTGCTGCATTCACAGACCATAAGACAACCAGTTTTCTATCGATTACAATTTGTGATGGGACAGTCAGTGCTGATAGATTATGAACCGTTGCGTGGTGAAATTTTCACTTAGTTAGAACTTTTTTGAGCTAATTTGTAGGATCATGTTGAAAAAGGGGTAATTTGTGGAGCAAATATTGGGAAAACAAGGGGAAGTCATAAGTTCTTGAGGTTTTCACCAAATTAGATGCAAAAAGAGGCTAGATGGCCATTTTTTGACATGTTGGACTGATCGGAGCAGGTTTCAAAATAATTTGAGCATTGTAAACACATATTTTTACACTTTTGAGCATAATAGAGAGGCCCAAGCCATTGGAAGCTGGACCAAGGAGACATAGCCCAGGAGGGGTGAACTCCTTTATCATGTGCTTGTTATAATGTGTTATAGTGTGTAGACAAAGATTTAAGGACCTTCTCAATCACTATTTGATCTTTAATTTGATCAACATAAATTTTTTACTGATTTACAACAATCGTGACCTGATTCATGAAAGAATTGATGTCCTATGTCTCCTTCATCTCTAGACTTTCAAAATCTCTCTTAGTATTATGCAACTCAACAATATTGATTTGGGTCATACCTTTATAGCTTGTTTCCAAGGTCTTTCGTGTTGTCTTTGTTGAAGGTATGATCATAATCTTCTGGAATATTGCTCGATCCACTCCCAACTGGATAAGTTGCAATTCATGTTCATTCTTTTTTTTGTCTTTCTTCCATAGATCCCTCTCTGCATTAATGAGAGATCGTTCTTCTGCTTCATCTTTAGATTCTGAAAACCTAAACTGGACATGATCCCAAACATCATGAGCCTTTAACATGGTCTCCATCTTAATGGCCCACACATCATAATCCTTCCTTGTAAACTATGGGAACTGGGATTGGGAAGTTGAGAAAGGAATCTTTCTTCAAAACTTCTCTTCAAATAATAAAAAGCGCCCTTTTCAATAAATTTTGTTTTTAACAAGAACCTTTTCAAAACCCTTTCAATAAAACCCTTGATTTTTTTATATATAATTTTTTTTATAAAAAAATTTAATATAAAAAAACTTTTATAATAATCCACTCTTAAAATAATTACTATAATATATCTCCTTTTTCAAAATCCCATTTAAAAAACCTTCGTAAACTTTATGACACGCCTTTAATAAAAAGAGGCCCATATTCTTAATATGAATTCAATCCATGTACGAATAGGCTCATAAACTTTGGAAATATGAGCTTTTGACCTTTTAATGCCTCATGGGGTTTGCGCACCCCCGACACAACCTAGCTGTGCAGATAACTTGAATTTCAATTGAATCAAATTTTAACAAAATATGCACAATGTTTGTGTTAATTAGGTGCAAATTTTTGACCGGCCTATGCACTTGTCACTGCTTAACAGTGCGACAATTTGGCAACACAATTAAAAAAAAATAAATTGTCACCCTTCTTCACTTGGTCCTTTTTTGACTAGATTTTCTAGCTCCTCGGATCTTGTGATCCTTCCTCAGCTCCGATACCAATTTGGTGGAAAGGTAGAAGAAGCAAAGCACAAAATAATACAAATAAATCACACACAATAACATGGGTGTGACTCTTCTATTGATCACACAAAAACTTGATTATTACAATGAACCCAGTAACCTTTTTTGACTAATGAATCGCCTAAAATAATTTGACATGCAACCACACACAAAATTTGACTATGAATTAACTCGAATTGACTTGACTTAACTTGACTCTCTAAATTTAGCCAACTCTTCATGTGTGAGTAATTAGCTTACTTTAACACTTCCTCTTAATTATGACTACTAAACTAAGACACGACTCATAACAACTCAAACATGCTTGCTGGTCTATGTCTTAGCTAGGCTTACAACACCCAAGTTTCTTCTATGAAACTCAACCACATATTTTTATAATGACTTAGTAAATATATTAACCAATTGATCACTAGATTTACAAGGCTTCAAGTGAACTTCTCCATTGCTCACAAGTTCGCTAATAAAATGATATCTAGTATTAATATGCTTGCTCTTTTGATGAAACACACTATTCTTGGATAGTGCAATCGTTGATGTGTTGTCACAACATATTACTGTTGATCTTTGTTGTTTCTTCTTGAGTCCATCAAATACTCTTCTTAACCATACTACTTGACATGCTGTTGATGTCGCTGCTACATAGTCTACTTCTGCTGATGCTAGTGTCACAATAGGTTACTTTTGAGATGCCCATGAAATCACACCCAAACAAAGATGGAACACATAACCAGAAGTTTTCTTCCAATAATCCAAACCACCTACAAAATCACTATCTATATATTCAATCAAATACTTCTTCTCTGTGCTTTCATACATTATGTCACAACCTCTAGTTCTTGCTATGTATCTCAAAATTATTTTTCCTTCTCTCCAATCTGTGTCTTTTGGAGTCTTCATAAATATGGAAATCATACTTACTCCTTACATAATATACAGTCTTGCAGCTGTGAGATACATGAGGCTTCCAACCAATATTTTGAATAAAGTTGGATTGACATCTGATCCTTTGTAATCCTTGCTTAACTTTGTACCTATTACAACTAGTGTAGGGACAAGTTTGCAATTCTCAATCCTGAATCTTTTCAGCGAATATCTTGCATATTTATTTTAACAAATAAAAATTCCTTTTTCATATTTCTCAACTTCCATGCCAAGAAAATATTTCATGAGACCAAGATCTATCTTCTCAAATTCCTTCATCATGGCTGATTTCAATTCATCCAATTCAAAATCACTTGTATAAGTGATGTCATGATATTATAAGTAAACAATCAAAGTATTTCCATGCTCATTTACCTTTGTGTACAAGGTAGGCTCAATGTTTCTTCTGCAAAATCCATTCTTTGATCATGTAGCTGTCAATTCTTCTATACAAAGCTCTAGGCACTTGCTTCATTCCATAGCGCACTTTCTTCAACATGTAAAATTTATCTTCTTTACCTTCAACTTCATATCATGGAGGTTGTTGCACATATATTTATTCTTCTAGAATTCCATTTAATATGGCTTATTTCACGTCCATATGATATAATTTCCACTTGTTCAGAGTTGTTGTGGCTAGAACTACTCTTATAGTATCCAATCTGGCTATCGGAGCAAACGATTCTCCAAAATCTAATCCCAATTGTTGTGAGAATTATTTTTCTACAAGTATTGCTTTAAATCTTTCAAATTCACCTTTCTCATTCAACTTTGTCTTGTACACCCATTTCAAACCAATGAGATTTTTATCCTTTAGCAAATCAATCAAATCCCATGTATCATTATTTTCAATAGCTTCAATTTCTTCGTCCATGGATTGCACCCAATTTTCATCTCTGATTTCTTCTTCAAACGAAGAAGTTTGGAATGAAAAAAATGCAAAGTTTGAACTAACATCCAAATAATCATAAATATCTTTCAAACTTCTCATATTTCTCTTACCATTTCTTGATTCATCACCTGATTGACTGTTGGGAGAATACTGGTTTGTTAATCTTCTTGTAGATCCATTCTTCTTAGAAAATCTTGGAGTCCATGCAAGCGTGACTATGATTGGTGTATGTTATTTTGATTCATGCTGCTCATTTTATGCTACATCATCCTCTTCCATCAAGGGTGCTTATGCATCAATTATTTTGTCTACAGTCCCATTCCATGACTCTTGTTCTTTGAAGACAACATCTCTTCTAATTATGGTCTTCTTGGTGACAGGGTTATACACTTTGTAAGCTTTTGATTGCTCACTATAATCAGTAAACATTCGTTTTTCACTTTTATCATCAAATTTCCCTCTTATCTCTTTAGGTAGATGTGCATAAGATACACATCCAAATACTCTGAGATAAGACATGCTGCAAGGCATACCTAAAAATGCTTCTTCTGGTACTCTTGTTCATCACACTCTTTGTAGGAGATCTGTTTATCACATAAATAGCACATTCAACTGCTTCTACCCATTACTTGTTAGACAAGTTTCTTCCTTTCAACGTGCTCCTTGCCATGTTCATAAAGGTTATTTTCTTTCTCTTTGCTACACCATTCTGCTGCAGTGTGTACCTGGCTATAAACCATCTTCTGATTCCATGTTGTTTGCAGTAATCATGGAATTCCTTTGAATCATATTCTCCACCATGATCTGACCCCAATACCTTGATCCGTCGATCACTTTGGTTCTCTGCTAAGGCTTTGAATTCTTTAAACTTTGGAAAAGTTTCAAACTTCTCCTTCAAGAAGTAAACCTAATTCTTTCTACTATAGTCATCAATGAAAGTGAGGAACTAACAACTTCCACCAATCGACTATGTCCTCATAGGTCCACACAAGTCTATATGCACTAGCTCAAGAGGTTTCTTTGCTCTGTATGTAACTTTCTTTGGAAAAATTTCATGGTGTTACTTTCCCCAAGATGCAACACTCACAATTACTAGTAGGTTCTTTGATGGGAGATAATCCTCTAACCATCTATTTTTGTTGCAACAATCTTAAACCGGAAAAGTGCAAGTGTCCAAACCGAAAGTGGCATAACCAATAATCATTGGAACATGCAATTGTAAAATAACTGACCTGATCACTGTAATTCATAATTAGAGGAAAAATTTTGTTCCTCGTCATCTGCACCTTTTATATCAACTGCTTGCTTTGGGGCTTATCATATATAGCACACTATTGTCCTTGAAATATAACTCTGTATCCATTCTGTGTCAATTGACCAACACTTATCAAATTATGTTTGAGACCGGGGACATAATATACCTTTGAGATTGTCTTCGGCTTGCATTGTTTGGTCAAAATGTTAACCACTCCTTTTCCATCTACATCCACAGTCTTGTCAGTCCCAAACTTTACCTTTGTCTTCACATATTGATCCAAATTTGCAACCAAAGTCTTGTTTCCTATCATGTGGTTACAAGTAACAACCACTATCTAATAGCCACACATTATCAGAAGGTTCATGCATGGTATGGAAAGAAAGGAACATGGAGTTAGTAATCTCTGTAGTGACATTAGCTCTTTGGTTTCCTTGATCAGCTATCCTCTTCCTGCAATCATGGTCATAGTGACAAAATTTATTACAATAATAACATCTCACCTTTGATTTGTCAACTCTTTGATTATTTTTGAGGCCTTTTATATTTCTTCCACTTTCATGTTCATGCTCTTCTCGCCTATCTCTCTAACCTCCATGTCTTCCACCTCGTCCTCTGCTTCTTGATTTACTTCTGCCTCGACCTCTGTCTCTTGAAATAGAAGCCTAACTTTTGAAAGTGGTTTCGAAAGTGGAATCCTTATTTCTATCTATCCTTATCTCATGTGATAGAAGTGATCCCATCAACTCATCAGCTATTAATGATGACAAATCCTTGGCTTCTTCTATGGTTACTACCACAACATCAAATTTGGTAGACAAAGATCTGAGGACCTTCTCAACCACTGTTTAATCTTTAATTTCATCACCATAAGTTTTTAACTGATTTACAATAGTCATGACCTGATTCATGAAAGAATCAATGTTCTCCATCTCCTTCATTTGTAGACTTTCAAAATATCTCCTAGTATTATGCAACTTAAAAATATTGACTTTGGCCATACCTTTATAGCTTGTTGCCAAGGTCTCCCATGTTGTCTTTGCTGAAGACGTGATCATAATATTTTTTAATACTACTCGTTCCACTCCTTGTTGGATAAGTTGCAATGCTTGTGCATTATTTTTTTCTGTCTTTCTTCTGTAGATCCCTCTCTAGATTAGTGACAGATCGTTCTTAAGCTTCATCTTTAGGTTATGAAAACCCAAACTAGACATGGTCCTAAACATCATGAGCCTTTAATTTGGTTTCCATGTTAATGGCCCATACATCATAATCCTTCCCTATAAACTTTGGGAACTAGGGCTGGAAACTTGATAAAGCCGTATTTCTTCAAAACTTATTCACTTGGCTCTCTTCTTATTGGATTTGTTGGTTCCACATATCTTGTGATCCTTCCTCGGCTTTGATACCAATTTGTTGGAAAGGCATAGGAGGCAAGGTGCAAAATAAAACAAATAAATAACACAGAATAACACAGTATGTGGGTCTTCTATTGATCGCACAAAAACTTGATTATTACAATGAACTTGGTGAGGGGTGTTTAAACCTTTTTTGACTAATGACTCGCCTAAAATAACTTGACATGAAACCACAGACTAAATTTTACTATGATTTAACTCGACTTCACTTGACTTAACTTAGATCTCTAAATTTAGCCAACTCTTCATGTGTGAGTAATTAGCTTATTTTAACACCCCCCCTTAATTACGAACACTAAACTAGGACATGAATCATAAAAACTCAAACATGCATGTTGATCTTGTCTCAACCAGGCTTACAACACCCTAGTTCCTTCTATGAAACTCAAACACATATTTTTCTAATGACTTAGTAAATATATTAGACAATTGATCACTATATTTACAAGGCTTCAAGTGAACTTCTCCATTGCTCACAAGTTCTCTAATAAAATGATATCTAGTATCAATATTCTTGCTCTTTTGATGAAACACACTATTCTTGGATAGTACAATCGATGAGGTGTTGTCACAATATATTATTGTTGATCCTTGTTGTTTCTTCTTGAGTCCATCAAATACTCTTCTTAACAATACTACTTGACATGCCGCTGATGTTGCTGCTACATATTCTACTTATGTTGATGATAGTGTTACAATAGGTTACTTCTGAGATGCCCATGAAATCCTACCTGAACCAAGATGGAACACATAACAAGAAGTGCTCTTCATATCATCCAAACTACCTACAAAATCACTATTTCTATATCCAATCAAATCCTTCTTCTGTGTGATTGCATACATTATGCCATAATCTCTAGTTCCTGCTATGCATCTCATAATTCTTTTTCCTTCTCTCCACTGTGTGCCTTTTGGAGTCTCCATAAATATGGAAATCATACTTCTTGCATAATATTTGGTCTTGTATTTGTGAGATTCATGAGGCTACCAACCAATATTTTGAATAGAGTTGGATAGACATCCAATCCTTCATCATCCTTGCTTAACTTTGTACATGTTGCAACTGGTGTAGGGACAAGTTTGCAATTCTCCATCTTGAATATTTAAGAAAATCTCTTACATATTTATTTTGACAAATAAAAAATCATTTTTCAGATTTCTCAACTTCTATGCCAAGAAAATATTTCATGCGACCAAGATCTGTCATCTCAAATTATTTCATCATGGATTATTTAAATTCATCCAATTCAAAATCCCGTGTATCAATCATGTCATTAACATATAAGAAAACAATCAAAATCCATACAAATTCCATTCTTGGTCATGTAGTTGTCAATTCTGTTATACCAAGCTCTAGGTGCTTGCTTCAATCCATAGGGCACGTTCTTCAACCTGTAAACTTTATATTCTTTACCTTCAAATTCATATCCTGGAGGCTGCTGCACATAAATTTCTTCTTCTAGAATTTCATTCAAGAAGGCTGATTTCACATCCATGTGCTATACTTTCCACTTGTTTTGAGCTGTTGTGGCTAGAAATTCTCTTACAATATCTAATCTGGCTACCAAAGAAGATGATTCTCCAAAATATATTCCTAGTTGTTGTTAGAATCCTTTTGCTACAAGTCATGCTTTAAATATTTCAAATTCACCTTTCTCTTTCAACTTTGTCTTATACACCCATTTCACACCAATGAGATTTTTATCCTTTGGCAAATCAACCAAATCCCATGTATCATTATTTTCAATAGCTTCAATTTCTTCATCCGTGGCTTGCACCTAATTTTCATCTATGATTGCATCTTCAAACGAAGAAGGTTGGAATGACAACAATGTAAAGTTTGAACTAACATCCAAATCATCATAAATATCTTTTAGACTTCTCATCTTTCTCTTACCATTTCTTGATTCATCACATGATTGATTGCTAGGAGAATTCTTGTTTGTTGATCTACTTGAAGATCCATGCTGCTAAAAAAATATTGGAGTCCATGCAGGCGTGGCTCTGCTTGGTGTATGTTCTTTTGAATCATTCTTGCTACTCATTTTCTGCTACATCATCCTATTCCATCGAGGGTGCTTGTGCATCAGTTGTTTTGTCTACAATCCCATTCCATGACTCTTGTTATTTGAACACATCCCTTCTAATTACGGTCTTCTTGGTGATAGGGTTATACAATTTGTATGCTTTTGATTTCTCATTGTAACTAGTAAATATGGATTTTTCACTTTTATCATCTAATTTGCCTCTTAGCTCTTTAGGAACATGTACATAAGCTACACATCCAAATAAGTTGAGATGAGAGACGCTGCAAGACATACCTAACCATGCTTCTTCTTGTACTATGTTCATCACACTCTTTGTAGGAGATCTGTTTATCACATAAACATCACAAGCAACTGCTTCTACCCCATATTCATTAGACAAGTTTATTCCTTTCATCATGCTCCTTGCCATGTTCATAATGGTTATGTTCTTTCTCTCTCCTACAACATTTTGTTGTGGTGTGTAACTGGTTGTAAACTGTCTTCTAATTCCATGTTGTTTGTAGTAATCATGGAATTCCTTCGAATCATGTTCTCCACCACGATATGACCTCAATAAATTGATTTTTTGATCACTTTGGTTCTCTATTTTAAGGCTTTGAATTATTTGAACTTTGTAAAAGTTTCAGACTTCTCCTTCAAGAAGTAAACCCAACGCTTTCTACTATAATCATCAATGAAAGTGGGATGTACCAACTTCCACCAATTGACTATGTCCTCATATGTCCACACAAGTCTTTATGCAATAGCTCAAGAGGTTTCTTTGCTCTTTATGCAACTCTATGTGGAAAACTTTCAAGGTGTTGCTTTCCCAAGATGCAACACTTAGAAGTACTAGCAAGTTCTTTGATGGGTGGTAGTCCTTTAACCATCTATCTCTGTTGCAACAATATTAAACAAGAAAAATGAAAGTGTCCAAACTAAAAGTTCCATAACCAATAATCATTAGAACATGCAACTGTAAAAGAACTGACCTGATCATTGTAATTCATTATTAGAAGAAAGAGTTTGTTCCTCTTCATCTGCACCTTTGCTATAAACTTATTTCTTAGGGGCTTTTCATATATAACACACTCTTGTCCTTGGAAGATAACTTTGTATCCATTTTGTTTCAATTGACCAACATTTATCAGATTATGTTTGAGACGAGGGACATAATATACCTCTGAGATTGTCTTCGGCTCCCCCTACTTCATCAAAATGTTGACAACTCCTTTGCCATATGCATTTAGAGTCTTTTCAATCCCCAACTTTACCTCTATCTTGATAGATTAAACCAAAGTTGCAACCAAATTCTTGTTGCCTGTCATGTGGTTACTACACCCATCGTCTAATAGCCATACATTATCAAAAGGTTCATGCATGGTATGGAAAGATAGGGACCTGAAGTTAGTACTCTTTGTAGTGACATTAGATCTTTGGTTTCCTTGATCAACTATCCTCTTCCTGCAATCATGGGCATAGTGACCAAATTTATTGCAATAATAACATCTCACCTTTGATTATTGTTGAATCTTTTTCTATTGCTTCGACTTTCATTTTCATGCTCTTTTCGGCCATATCTTTTACCTACATGTCTTGCACCTCGTCCTTTTCCTCTCGATTTACTTTTTCCTTGACCTTTGTCCCTTGAAATAGAAACCTCATTTTTGAAAGCGATTTCTAAAGTGGATTCTGTCTATCCTTGCCTCATGGATAGAAGTGATCCCATCAATTCATCAAGTTTTAATGATGCCAAATCCTTGGCTTCTTTTATGGCTGCTACCACAACATCAAATTTGGTATACAATGATCTGAGGACCTTCTCAACCATTGTTTGATATTTAATTTCATCACCATAATTTTTTAATTGATTTATGACAATCATGACCCGATTCATGAAGGAATCAATGTCCTTCATCTCCTTCATCTGCAGACTTTCAAAATATCTCCTAGTATTCTACAAGTTAACAATATTGAGTTTTTCCATAACTTTATATATTGTTGCAAAGGTCTCCCATGCTTTCTTTACTGAAGACATGATCATAATCTTCTAGAACACTACTTAGTCCACTCCCTGTTGGATAAGCTGCAATGCTTGTGCAATTTTTTTTCTTCCATAGGTCCCTCTCTACATTAGTGAGAGCTCATTCTTATGCTTCATCTTTAGTTTTTGAAAACCCAAATTGGACATGATCCAAAACATCATGAGCTTTTAACGTGGTTTCCATATTAATGGCCCACACATCATAATCCTTCCATGTGGGAACTGAGGTTGCAAATTTGAGAAAGTCATCTTTCTTCAAAACTTCTCTTCGAATAATAAAAAGTGCCCTTTTCAATATATTCCCTTTTTAACAAAAACCTTTCAATAAAACTCTTATTATTTTTTTTATATAAAAGATCTTAAAAAAAAACTTTTATAATAATCCACTTTTTAAAAACTTATTATAATATATGTCCCTTTTCAAAAATCCCTTTCAAAAACCCTTTGTAAACTTTATGACCCACCTTTAATAAAAAGAGGCTCATATGCTTAATACGAATTCAATCCATGTATGAAGAGGCCCATAAACTTTGGAATGATGAGATTTTGACCTTTTAATGCCTCACAGGGTTTGCGCACCCCTGGCACAACCTAGCTGCGTAGATAACTAGAATTTAAATGGAATCGAAATTTAACGAAACATGTGCATTTTTTGTACTAACTAGGTGCGAATTTTGCACTGATTTGCGCACTTGTCAGTCCTTAAATGTACGACAATTTGGAAATACAATAATAATAAAAAAAATGTCGACCTTCTTCACTTGGCCCTCTTCTTACTGGCTCTATTGGCTCCACAGATTGTGTGATCCTTCCTCGGCTTTGATACCAATTTGTTGGAAAGGCAGAGTTGGCAAGGCACAAAATAACACAAATAAATCACACACAATAAAATGATATAATACCTGATCCTAAATTAAATGCATATCCAGAGGTTGATCTTCTGTCATCAGGATTTCCATCCCAATTTGAATCAGAAAAACCTACCAACTCAATATCAGATTCATCAGTATACAAATTACCAAACTAAAGTGTTCCCTTTAGATATCGAAGGACTTTCTTTGCTACTTTTCAATGGATTTCATAGGGCTTAGCCATAAATTGAGTAAGGATGCTGAAAGAATATGCTATATTTGGCTTGGTAGTGGTGAGGTAGTTCAAACTTCCCACCAGTTGGTGATACAAGTGTCCATTCACCTCTTTAGGTCCATCATCATTGTACAACTTAACATTCTGTTCCAAAGGAGTAGACAATGGATTTCATTCAAACATATGGAATCTTTCAAGAATTGTCCTTACATATTTTCTTTGTGTGATGATTTTCTTACTAGATTCCCTCCAAATTTCAAGACCCAAACAATAATGTAATTCGCCAAGATCCTTCATTTCAAATACCTGTGACAAATAAATTTTAATTTCCTCAATCAACTTGAATGCACTTCTTGTTATGATAATATCATCAACATATAAAGATGTCAAGGAAATATTCCCATCTTCATCTTTCTTGATGTACAAGTTAGCATCACTTTTGCTTCTCACAAAACCTTCTTCATAAAAGAATGAATCAATATTCACATACCAAGATCTTGGTGCTTGCTTCAAACCATACAAAGATTTCTTTAACCTACAAACAAGATGCTCCTATCCCTTCTTTACAAACCCTTTAGGCTCAACCAAATAAACTTATTCTTTTAATTCACCATTCAGGAAAATAGATTTGGCATCTAACGAATGCATTTTCCAATTTTCTTTTGTAGCTAATGTAGTCATGTTTCTAATTGTATTAAGTTTAGCTACAACTGCAATAGTATCTTCATAATCAATGCCTTTTTTTGTGAATAGTGTTTTGCAACCAATCTAACTTTATACTTATCAATATTGTCATCGTCATTAAACGTCGGTTTGAACAACCATTTACATCCTATGGGAAATTTATCTTTGGGAAATTTTGTTAATTCCCATGTGGTATTCTTCATTGTGGAGTTAAATTTTTCATTCATTACACCTCTCTATTCTTTATATTCTTTAACTTCTTCATAAATTGAGGGTTCTACAACATTCATTACATGAGACATCAATGCATAATCTTTATACCTTATAAATGGTTGAATTTGACATGATGTCCTCCTTAGAGTTTTACTATGTTCATCATTCTTTCTACTTATTGGAGTCTCTTGTTCTCTTCTTGGAGAGTCATGACTACTAGATGCTTCCTGCTTTAGAACTTGTACCTGTCCCTTTACCTGTTCCTATTCAAAACTTGCTTCTATTTTGATATAATCATTAGTATCATGCCATACACATGTAATTCATTTTATCACTTTCATCTGCATTTTCATGAAACACCACATCCCTACATGCAAAAAATCTATATGAACTGGGATGAAACAACATAAGTGTTTTTTGACCATCACAATAACCAATGAATGTGCACTTAACTGACATTTCATCAAGCTTTCTTCTTTCATATTTTGGAATATGAGAAAACTATTTGCATCCAAAAACTCTTAAATGACTCACTTTTGGTTTATACTTATAAAATGCTTCAAATGGTGTTTTCAGATCTAAACTTTTGGTTGGAATCCTATTTTTCAAATAAACAATAGTATTAATAGCTTCAACCCAAAAACCATTAGAGATATTTTTACCTTCAAGCATGCTTCGTGCACATTCCACTAGTTTTTTATTTGTCCTCTCAGCAACTCCATTTTGCTGAGGTGTATGAGGCACTATAAATTTTTTTAGAATCCCATGAATTTTACAATAATGATTAAATTCTATTTATTTGTATTCTCCCCCCTGATCATATCTGAGAATTTTGATGCATTTGCCAGCTTGCTTTTCCGTCATGTTTTTGAATTCCTTAAAGTAGTAAAAAGCATCACTTTTATTTCTTATGAAATAAACCCAAGTATATCTAGATCTATCATCAACAAAAACAAGAAAGTACAATTCTCCTCCAAGAGATATAGTTTGCATAGCTCCACATACATCAATATGAATTAATTCAAGTATTTCTTTGTCTTTTCTCTTCATGTACAAGAAATTCCTCTCTATGTTGCTTTCAAAGTGCACATGCTTCACATTTAACATGATTACTCTTCATAACACGAAGACCTTCAACCATTATTTTTCTCTGAAGTAACATTAAATCATTGTGATTTAAATTCCCATTACTTTGATGCCATAGCTCTACTATTGACATTGTTGTAGATGCCAATGCTTGATTCCATGTCTAGGTCACATCCAACTTATACAAGCCTCCAACTCTAGTACCTATGGGAATAACCTTTTGTAGCGATCTTGTATATCTTCAACAACACACTATGATTTGACAAAGTCCACCTTTAGATCTTGATCAACAATAGAAGAAACATAAATTAAATTCTTTTTGATACCAAGAACACACATCACATCATGGATCCGTCTCTGTTGTCCATTAGGCAACATCACAACTATTATTCCATAAACTTGAACCTTAAGGGACCTGTTATCTCCTAGATAAACACATGTTCCATCAATGTTCTCATGATGTTCATCAAACCAATCTTTATTACAATACATATGGAGTGATGCACCAGAATCAATGAACCAAGCATTCACATTATCAGTCTCAGCAAACAATGCAACATAAAAAAACAATCTAAGATTTTTAAATCCATCATTGATTGAAGTGTTTTTATCCACAAAATTCCCATTATGTCTTATGTTTCTCTACTTAGACTCATTATATTTTCTCTTATAGCAATACTTAGCATGATGTCCAAGTTTGCCACAATGATAACAATCATCATTTCTCTTATCATGAACTGGAAATTTAGATTGTGTCATACCTTTTTGCTTTGCTTGAAACTTGCCTCCTTTTCTTTGTCCCATGGCTTGCCTTTGTATGGCTGCTTACCCTTGGACACCAATGCCAAATCTGAACTCTTTGAGCCCAAATTGTAATTTTTCATCCTCTCCTCCTCTTGTAGAAGAATACCTGTCAATTCATCAAAAGTAGGAGGCTTCTTTCTAGTTGAAAGACTTGAAACAAAAAATTGATAGTCTTGCACTAAGCCATTCAATGTGATGGTGACCAAGTCAATATTAGACACCTTTTCACCAATATCTCCTAACTTATCATTTAGCTCTTTGACTCGCAAAGTGAAATTGCTTATACTTTCATTGGCTTCCATTTTAATTGACAAAATCTTGGTCTTTAAGAACAAAATCCCGTTGGTATTAGATGTTTCACACACGCTTTCGAGAATATCCCATGTTTCTTTGTATGTTTTACAATCCCTAATATGAGGAATGATGTTGTTGTTAACTGACATTCTTAGCAACACCTATGCTTTTGTTTCATGTTTTTCCCAATATGGAATAGCTGCAGCAACAGTGGGTTTAGGCTCTACCCCATTCACTATGGGTCACAAATTATTTCCCTCTAAAACTGTTAATACCTTGAATTTCCAATTTGCATAATTTCCTCCATAAGTCTTCTGGACTCATTCAAATAAGTTTCAACCAAAAAATTTGGCATTTTCCTAGAAAAATATATTCAATCTTCAAAATATATTGAAGCCAAATCTTAAGAAAAAAACTCCTTATTACTCCTTTTTACCAAAACTTTATTTTTCCTTTTCTAATCAAATACACCTTTTTGTTTTAATTTACCTCATAAAAATATTTCCACCAAAAATTAGCCCCACACCTTTTTTAACAGATTTTTTACCCTCTTCACCCCAAAAAATTTTGATAAAAGTAACTTTTGATGAATAAAGAAAACAAAATTTTTCACCAAATCAACTCATGTCTCCTTTAAGTCATCCACAATTTATACTTCATAAAAAAACAAACTTCAATTTTACTCCATAAAAAGAATAACCTCGAACGATTGGCTTAGCTTCCTTTAAAAATGAAATCATACCTTTGAACTCACGGAACACCGTGGCAAGAATAATGGTGAATAAATATTCACTTTCACTTGAATTGTAATGCATAAAATAGTCACTTTCACGTGAATTGTGATTCATAAAATATTCACTTTCACGTTAATTGTAATGCAGACCGTCCAACGAAAAGGATTACACATTGCAACTGCTCGTTTGGTTTAAAAACAATGATGCAACCAATTCACTTATCCGGGGCTTTCACACCCAAAAAAAAATCCTTCATTTGCACCGATTGGAACAACCCTTCTGGCTCAGGTCCGTGGCTCTTCGACAGATCTCAATGCCAAATGATGCAACAAATTTCTTTTTTGTTGTCATCCTAGTGCACATCTGCACTTCTTCCAACTTAGCCAACCACACACTAAATTCACTCCTTTTTTTCCCAGATCTAGGTCTGTCTTATTTTCTCTGATACCAAATTAGAGAATCAAATAGACACGAGAATAAAACCAAATCTTATTGATCAAACTGTTTGGACAATAGTACATTAGATAGGCACACATAGACAACCTCTAGGACAATCTAGATTCAAATAATTCAGATCACCGACTCACAACACCAACTATGAAGACACAACTCATGAAAGATAGACTCAAACACTAACTATGAGAACAAAGCTCATCAACTCTAGCTGAACTCACCATTTCTACATATTCCAACAAAAACATACCTAATTTTTAGAAAAATCTCAACTTTTGATCTGTAAAAAATAATTTAAAATATTATGTGAAGATTAAATCCACCCCTACCTAATAATTAATAAAATTAAAATTAAAATTTTAGAAACATCGTTAAAAAATAGACACAGCATAGTAATAACATATTTTGAACATATAATTACCTAATAATTAATAAAATTAAAATTAAAATTTTAGAAACATCGTTAAAAAATAGACACAGCATAGTAATAACATATTTTGAACACATAATTGAAATTGAGTTTGTATCATCCTTTGATTTATATATGTTTCTTGTGAGTTTTTGTTTTTGAACACATAAGTGAAATTGTTAATATCATC
The DNA here is from genome assembly GCA_031772625.1 of Pinus tabuliformis. NCBI lineage: Eukaryota > Viridiplantae > Streptophyta > Pinopsida > Pinales > Pinaceae > Pinus > Pinus tabuliformis. Next base: position 1,137,712,062 of record CM062804.1, read on the forward strand.
ATTGCATGTGGAGTGAGGCTAAACCATTTTCACTAAACATTTCGAGAGAAAAGCTCAGTGAGGTTAACATTTGAGAAGAAAAACCATTTCACTAAACATTTCCCAAAAAAAAGCAACTGTCAAATAAATCCTCCCAATCCTTTTGCTCACTCTTTTTGCCCCTATTGAGTGAGATGAGATGTTACTCCTAAGACTCCCAAATAAATCCTCCCAATCCTTTTGCTCGCTCTTTTTGCCCCTTTTGAGTGAGATGAGATGTTACTCCTAAGACTCCCAATCCTTTTGCTCCTATTGAGTGAGATGAGATGCTACTCCTGAGATAGGATAGATAGTTAGCTCTTTGCTAGCTCCTCGTTATCTCTTTGGTAGCTACTTAGATGTTACTCTTGATAAGAGGGTTGGCTACCTTTTAAGAGGTTCTTTCTCCTTTGTAGCTTGTAGCTCTTGATAAAAAAATAGATGGTTAGCTTTGAAGATGCTTTCTATTTTCTTTGGAAGGGAGATTAAATGGAAAGGTGAGTAGGTATGTCCATTGGGCTACCAAAATGAAAACATCAAGAAAAAGGGAAGTGAAATTGATTTGTAGCATCATCTCGTACATTGAGTGACGCTAACAAGTAGGAGATAAAACCATTTCCACTCAACATTTTCAGAGAAAAACAACTACCGATAAATCCTCCGACTCTAAAAGAAAAGGTAAACCAAAGGACAACCAAAGGACAATTAAATGGATGGTAATGCTCCAATGGGGAGATTAAATGGAAAGGTGAGTAACTAAGACCATTACACTACCAAAATGAAAACATCGAGGGATTTGAATGCAACCTTCCCACTCACTGACATTAGTTTTCACATTAGAGAGTGAACCCTCTTTGGGATGAATTGCACCTTTGCTAACTCAACCTTTGGCCATTGCTTTGACAAGGGGGGATTTGTGATGACTATATTTTTATGTGATGATTAGCATATGAGATACGCCGGGTCCATCCATGTCTGAAATCTCATATGGATCAGGGTTATAGTCTACCATGCCAATCTCCATGAAAAAGGCACCAAACTATGGAAAAAGAAACACATGGATGGAAGGTTGGTGATCTATGGGGATTGAGGGATTGGAGTTGAAAGTCCTCTTAAGATATCAGACTTTATTAACGGCTGCAAATCACCATCCTCCCAAAATTTCCCAAACAAATTTAAAGAAAAAAAAAATAATTTTAATTACAATTATTATCCTCTCAAAACTCTCTAAACAATTTTGAAAAGAAAAATGATTTATTTTTAATTGCAATGATTTTTTATTTTTATAGATAAAATAAAAATAAAAACCAAATTTAATTTAAATTTCCATATCTACTCATTTTAAATCTCGAATCACTTCAAACATTTCTTTAAACGATTTATTTAATTTCAATAGATACTTAAAACATGTCTTTTTTTAAATTGATTCAAAATTTATATATTATATTTTTTACATTATTCATTCAACTTTAGAAAATATAGTTAAAGAAGATCTGAGACAACTACTCAGTGAATCATGGTGGAACTTCACAGCTAGATTGAGGATTCATACGACACAAAAGTGTTCAGATCGAGGATTTGTACGACACAAAAGTGTTCAGATCGAGGATTTATACCACACAAAAATGTTCAGATCTATGGAATTTTATTGGTTAGCAAAGATTTTAGTTGCATGTTATGGCCTTGAAATAACAAAAACAATTTAAACCAAAATCAGCTGACAGGATCAGATAACCTAGTTACAAAAATCATTGTGCTATGTTATGTGATCTTTGAAGTTAGTTTCAATACATACGATAATGAGTTTAAAAAAACGAAAAATTTATCAATTTTTTAGTGCATCCACCTGCAACCGCCTTGACATTGAAGAGGAGCAAGACCATCAATAACGCTGCACGAAAGGTCAGGGCCCAAGAGTGATTAAAATTATATGAGTGATTAAAATGATATATTATATATATTTTTGTTTGGTTTCAAATTTAATGCGATCACTGTTTATTTAATTAGTTATACGATGATAAATGTTTTTCCGATTAATCATATTTTTAAGATTGGATTGAGGTTTCCATTCAATTGATGTGGTTTTTCTTTATGATAAGGTTTGAGAATAAATCACATAAATTAATTCGAAATATAGATCTACTCCAAAAAATATAATTAATCCGAAAAATAAAAAATATGATTAATCCGAAAAATATTTATCTTCATTATAGATTATAAAAGTTTCAGATCTAACATAGTTATATGATTTTATTAACTTAAAATATATATTATTAGAATGTTATTGAGATTATTGTAAATTTAGAATGTTATTGAGATTATTGTTTTACAATTAAATGTTAAATATATATGATGGAGACCGGTTTTCTTTAACCTCTCAACCTCCTAAATTATATTAATTTTTTTGGGTCGATTTGCAAGAAGAAATGACCAAGAAAAAACAAAAACATATCCACCGACTTTTCTTTTTTCTTTTATTTAGTTTACCTTGATGGACGAAAGGAGAGGCGGAGCAGAAGTCTTTCCCCAAGGAAGACAAAAGACTTCGCAATACAAAGAAAATGAAAGAAAAAGAGTGGAGGAAGGAGCCCGTCTTCAACGTCACCGCTCGCGTCATTTTCCAATACTTAATAACACAATCCTAATATTGAATAACACAACCCTTCATCATTTTTGTCAATAGCTAGTGTTATCATCCTTTCCTTTATTTCTGTCAACACATAATACAATTGAAATTGATTTCGTATCATCCTTTCGTTTATATTCGATTCGTCTGGGTTTCTGGTTTTGAGAACAGAATTGAAATTGATCTATATCATCCTTCTCTTTATATTTGGTTCTTGTAAGTTTCTATTCCTGCTCAATGACAGACCCGCAAACATGCATGATCACCTCAGAGACTTCGGAAGAGGTATTGCAGAATAACAAGGGTCTTCTCGAGTAATGCCGTGTCGTCCCTGGCGACCGATCGATGACATTGATGATCTATGTCAGCGATAGCCGCTAAGTGCTTGAATGTTTCAAACAACTTTGAAGTTCTTTTATTCTAGAGAAATCTTGTTAATCTATCTTATGTGTTTGTTGCTTTGTTTTGCAAGGATGCACAGGGAATATCCGAGGTGCGCGGAATTAAGACGGTTCCTGGCCTCATTAGTTATTATGATATTCCAAAATCCGAGACAAAAGAAGTGTCAAAGTTCAAAATTTGGCTTCGACATGTGTTCAGAAATCGTGTGAAGCAGCCGATCTACACTGCACCATGCCTTTTCACGAAGTTAGAGCTTATTGCAACAGAAGGTGGTGTTTTAGAAAGCATAATAAAGCAGGTTAAGTCACCAAATCTGATATGGATACGCTAGGTGAACTGTCCCTACTCTTACCAGCCTTCTTGGCTTCCAATGAAAAATTTAAGGGTTCTAGAAGTGATGAGGAGAAATTTGGAAACAGTGTAGGTTAAATCTGGTCCCGTAATTATCAATTCCTACTTTATTGTATGTAGATTATTGTTAGTGATATACAAGCATAGGGTCCCATGCTTTCCCATGTTCTCCCATGTTTTTGATAATACGCTGGGGTCTAGGTTTTTCAAAGGAAAGTCTTATGCGGGGAACGGAAGGGATTATGAACCACAACAAATATGTGTTTCGAGTCTGGCCCATCGCAAGTCGCAATTGGCAAAGCTTTAAGCTCAAACACATGGTGCGATGCGATGCAATAGTATTTCCCAGACCCGATGAGGTATGGGTTCCCATCTATAATATTTCAAGTTCGGATTTTGAATCCGGTTATGTGTTATGCGATGATTTTCAATGTAAATCGAGCTTATGCTTGCGGGACTTAATCAATGTGTGAATTAAAAAACAGAGGCCGATTCTTTCACATTTATTCCTTTTGATGTTAAAACGTTTAATGAAGGCAAGACTTATGTTTTTTAAGCATTTCTATCACATTTTCATAAGCACAACTAATGTCTATTATCTCTTCATGCAAGGACCAAGAGAAGGCAAGCGATTTCTAAGAACGGATGTATAAGCATCAAGTATGGCTCCAGATAAAAGATGCATGAGCAGATCTGAAGAGTTTATCCATGCAGATATGTTTATTTAAATATTTGGCTTTAGGCGTTGGTGGTCATGTTTCCAGGTGTTACCTGTGTGTTTCGAAGGTTATGCGGTCTTGGACCTTATCATGAAAAAATGACATGCATTCCTCCTGCTTTTGATCGGCATCTATTCATTTCCCCAGGAAATGAAGTGCTCCAACAAATGTGGCATTTATGGGTCAGTTGTTTCATCGATCAACTGGAGGCCTGTATATTCCAATTTGTCTATTGAAAAGAGAGGGAGGTGACGAGTTAGGGGGAGATCGAGAGTCAGGCGCTGCATAAGTAATACCTCCGGATAGGAGAAAAGGACTTTTTTTTTGGGGGGAGGGGGGTGGGGCGGGGGTGCTTTTTGTTTGGAGAGAATAGCTTTGATTTATTATGAATAAAGAACACTGTTTGGTTCAAGAAGGAGCCTTTTGTTTCTGATTTAATTTCCTTCGCTGTTATGTGTTTTGTAACTGGGTGTTGTTGCTGGTATTAGTACAAATCTATTTTGTGTTTGTGCACTTTGATAACAATACAGCTTATGATTAGCCTTGGTTGTTTGAATGTAATTCTTCGTCATAGTTAACTCATGACTAGTTCCTAATTTGAAACTATGTTAGACATCAGTTTCAAGTTTTATTTGTATAAAAGGAATGTGTATTCCTGTATGAGTAATTGGATTGAAATTAAGATTTAATGCAGTCGTGTTATTATGTGAACCAGTAATTGATTCATTTGGACTTGGAATTTATATATGATGTTTAACCTCTTTTTGCTATGCTCCTGTTGGATAGATTAGGATAGTTAGGATTAGCTTAAGTAGTTTAGATAGGATTTGATACATTTGATATATATAGGTTAGTTGTTTCCTTTTGTTGATTTAATTGAGGTCTTCCTCCCAGAAGCAATCTTTCAACACATTTAATAGTTTACGGGATCCTTTAAAACCCATTGGAGCTAGCTGTTGACACCTAATCCGAAACTGATGAGGTGAAGTCGGACAGTCATCTAGAAGATGAACTGATCCGTTTTGTATTTGTATAAATAATAATAGTTGAATGAATAATACTCACTCAGTTCTTTTGCGCTCATTGATTTCTGAGCTAACCTGGCCTGACATGGTATCAGAGCACAGGTCCCAGGCTCCAGAAATAGTGTAACTCCTCTGCTGCCTCTGCTCCCTGGCGCACCAGCGCTGCATACGCTCTCTGAATAGCCTGACACCTGCTCCCTTCTGACATCGCTGCATACGCTGCGTTGATGTCCGTTGCTGTATGTGGAAGTCGTGGAAGAGAACGAAGGAAGAGAACGGTATCGTTTTACTGTAAGATAACTTATTAAAGCTGTTTTAATGTATTAAGGGTTGCCTGTTAACGTAGACTGCGTATGGTATTGAAGACCTGACAACGGTATATTGAGACTGCGTATGGTATTGAAGACCTGCGTTAATATATGACCACTGCTTTTTTTTGCAACGTATTAAGACCTGCCTTTTAATATCCTGCGTTTAACGTATTGATAGCCTTTGCGTTTAACGCATTGATAACGTTGTGAAGAAGCCTGCGCTTTGAGACGCTGTGGTGAGGCTGTGCGTGTCTGTTGTGAGACCTTTTTACCTATCTCGCTGTGCGTGCTTGGACATGGCAATGTAAAGCGGAGGGCTTTGAAACTCGATACTGGTTGATGCTGCTCCTTTCCGTCAGTGGTATGAACAGCACTACGCTCAGGAGACCCGTGTTTTGATATAGCAGATGCCTTTAATGTTATGCCTTAAACGTATATTGAAGACTGCGTTTTCTCTTTTTAAAGAACTGTGGTGACTGCGTCCTCTTGAAACATGGTTGAGTGCGTATATTAAGACTGCGTTTTCTCTTTTAAAGAACTGTGGTGACTGCGTTCCTTAATACATGGTTGAGTGCGTATATGGTATCGCTGCGTCTTCTATGCTGGCTGCTGCGTCCTTATCTCAAATAACCATTGGTCTTCCATCATATATACTGACCACTGACCTCTGCGTTAATAGTGGTTGCATCATATATACTGTGCGTTTCTAATACAGCGTTTCCTGACATGGTTTACTGACATGGTTTCAGCTTTCCCGAGTTTTTTTGAAACAGTGTTTGTGTGAAAGACAAGGCCGAGTACAGTGTTTTCATGTCATATATATATATATATATATATATATATATATATATATATATATATATATGTGAGCGCCTTTTTTGAACAGTGATATACATTGATATTTGAGCGCCCTTTGATTTTTTAAACAATGATATATGTGATTGAGCGCCCTTTGATTTTTTGAACAATGATATATATAATGCATAAGGCAATCATATTGAGCAGTGATATATATAATGCATAAGGCAATCATATAAGGATATTTTTACAGAAGTTTTTGGCAGAGATATTTTTTCAGAAGGATTTTTTTTCTCTCTCAACAGAAGTGTTTTTGGCAGAGATTTTTTTTTACAGAATGCATTCAATCATTTCTATGGTCGGAATAGTTCTCACTGGCAAGGAGAACTATTCTGAATGGCCCCGGATGGTAAAACACACCCTTATCTACAATGAACTGTGGAAAGGAGTGTGTGTCGGAGAAGAAGACAGAGACCCTGTGCAGCCCACATCAGACAAAGAACTCACCATTTGGGAAAACAAGAACAGCAAAGCCTTTGCATTGATCGCAGCATCTGTCAATGAGGAAGTAAGTCGTCATATTTCCTGCTATTCCACTGCCTTTGAAGCTATACAAAAGCTGAAAGAACTCTATGATACACATTCTGCACTTGAAGTTGTTCAGCTCATGATTAAACTCTTCACTCTTGAACTGAAAAATAATGATCCTCTTGCTCTTGCATCTGAAATAAAGTCTATAATGCATGATATAAAATCCACTAAGGTTGAGCTGGATATCTCTCTTATTGCCTTTCTCAAAGCACTCTATCCTACCTACTCCAATTATCTTGAGTCTTTACAAGCAAATGGAAACCTTAAAGATATAACCTTTGACTCTCTTGTGAAAAAGTTTGCTGAAAGAGAGAAAGCCTTTGGAAAGAAAACAGTCCCTGAATCTTCTGAAGAGACTGTTTGTCTTGCTCATAAAGAAAGGCAGCCTGCTCAAGATTCTACAAGAGGAAGAGGTGGACGAAGAGGAAGAGGAAGATACTTCAGAGGCAGGGGGGCAGACATCCTCAAGCAGAAAAGGCAGATCTGCATTGCATTCGCTGCAAATGAAATGGATCACATGATGCTTCTACATGCAAGCTACCATGGGACAAGATTGAGCAGAGAAGAAATCAGCAGAAAGGTAAAACTGATGACTCAGACAAAGGTAAAGCACCTGAATCCGCTCACTATATTGAGGCACAATGTAACATTGGAGTAAATGAAGATCTGTTTAATGCTTCACTTGCTTCTTCGAAAAATGACTGGTTGCTTGATTCAGGAGCAACCTGTCATATGACTCATAGGAGAGATTTCTTTGAAGATTTCACTAACAATGTTGATGGAGTAGTATACTTTGCAGATCAATCAAAAATCAAGCCATCAGGGCTTGGAACAATCAGGCTTAAACTGCCTGGTCTTCCAGACTTTCTTCTAGATCATGTTCTATATCTCCCACAGCTGAAGAGAAACTTGCTGTCCCTGGTCCACATCCGCCAGCAAGGTCACTCCATTCACATGTTTGATGGCAAGCTTGAGGTAAGAAAGGCATCTGACCACTCACTTGTCATGAGGGGTATAGAAGAAGAAAGACTCCTTAAACTGCAAGGAACCTCTGCTCATGCACAGCATTTCTCATATATTTCTCATCATGAAGAAGGTGCACTTCCATCAAGTTTATTATGGCATGCTAGATTTGGACATTTAAACTATGATAGTCTCCGCTTGTTGAAGAAAAATGGTGTTGCTGGTTTGCCTACAATTCCTAGAAAACATAAACAATGTGATGCTTGCATTCTAGGAAAGCATAGCAAACAGTCTTTTCATGATTCACATTCAAGAGCACATAGGAAGCTTGAACTTATTCATTCAGATTTATGTGGTCCAATGCCTGTTCCTTCTGCAAATGGAAATAAATATATCATGACATTTATTGATGATTACACCAGAATGTGTTGGGTTTACTTATTGAAGAACAAATCTGATGCTTTTCAAACATTTAAGAATTTTCATAAGTGGATTGAAAATGATGCACAATCTCATATTGGGTCTATTCACACTGATAATGGAAAAGAATATACATCAAATGAATTTGAACACTATCTTCGCCAACATGGGATTAAACATCAAACAACTGTGCCTTATAATCCTCAACAGAATGGTGTAGCTGAAAGAATGAATAGAACAATTTTGAATATGGTACGATCCATGCTTTTCTTCAAAAATGTAAAGACAATGTTTTGGGCTGATGCTGTTCTATGTGCTGCATATATAAAGAATAGATGTCCATCTAGTGCTATAAGAAACAAGACTCCTTATGAATTGTGGTATGGACATGTTCCTTCGGTAAAACATCTCAGGATATTTGGTTCCACCTGTTATGCTTTAATACCAAAGGTACATAAAAACAAACTTGGTGCAAGAAGTCGTAAGTGTATCTTCCTGGGGTATTCAAACACATCTAAAGCATACCGCCTTTATGATGAAGTAAATAAAAAGTTTGTTTTATCTAGAGATGTCATTTTTCTTGAATCATCCAAATCTGACAATGTTGTTGAGCGGCAACTTGATCGCTTGGATAGATTCACAAAACCGAAATCATTTCAAGAGTTTGATAATCAGATTCCACATCTTGAAGGGGGGATTCCTATACTAGATCAACATGTGGAATCTTCTTCTGAAGAACAATCTCCCCTGCATGACACTCCAACAACGGATGATGCTTTAAGTGATGTAATTGATAGAATTGGGAGACTCAATCTTGATTCAGACCCAACTCAATCAACAGAACAGCCTGGACCATCTCAGAAAGGTCCCCCAAAGTGGCTGACAAAGACACTTGAAAGTGTTCATCCTGATGAAATTGGAAAAACAGGAACCCGAAATTCAAACCGACAAGATGGAGGTGATGTAGATAACTCTAATTCACCTGTTGATATGGATGTTACTTATGATTGTGAATTGAACTTGTCTACAGATTTTGAACCAACTTCCTTCAAAGAAGCTGCTTCTCATGATGAATGGAAAGAAGCGATGCAGAAGGAGTATGATGCCCTCATAAAGAATGGCACTTGGAAGCTGGTTGATCCTCCATTTGGAACCAAACCAATTGGCTGCAAGTGGGTCTACAAGAACAAGTACAAAGCTGATGGCTCACTTGACAAGCACAAAGCTAGGCTTGTGGCAAAAGGTTTTGCACAGAAGGAAGGGGTCGATTATGAGGAAACTTTTGCTCCCACAGCAAAATGGGCCACCATCCGGACACTCTTTGCACTAGCTGGTCAGAACGGTTGGGAAGTTCATCAAATGGATGTAAAAACTGCATTCTTGAATGGAGATCTAAAAGAGAATGTTTTTATGTCCCAGCCTGAAGGATTTGCTGTGAAAGGACATGAACACAAAGTATGCAAACTTGTGAAGTCCTTGTATGGCCTCAAATAAGCACCACGAGCCTGGTATGAAAAACTAACTGAGCATCTTCTGAAACTCAACTTCAAACATTTTGATCTTGATGATGCAACTTTATTTGTCAAGAAAGTTGGCAAAACAGTTGTATATCTTGTGGTATATGTAGATGATCTTTTAATGACAGGGAACAATGAAAGCTATATTGCATCCATAAAGAAAGAATTAGGAATTTTTTTTGAAATGACTGATTTGGGCTATGTTCATTACTATCTTGGCATTGAAGTAACCCAACATCCAAAGTCCATATTTCTTTCTCAAAAGAAATACATTGGAGATTTGTTATACAGATTTGGCATGACAGAGTGCAATCCCCTTTCTACTCCAATGGAACAAAACTTGAAGCTCACATCTACTGAAGGAAAAGAATTTGAGGATGCAACAAAGTATAGACAGCTTGTAGGAAGTCTCATCTACCTCACTACTACCAGACCAGACATTTCATTTGCTGTTGGAATCCTCTCCAGGTTTATGCAAAAGCCTTGTGAGGGACATTGGTCTGCTGCAAAAAGAGTTCTAAGGTACTTGAAGGGAACTCAAGACCTTGGAATCAAGTATACACAGGTGGACGACTTCAACTTGATTGGATACTCTGATTCAGACTTCGATGGAGACAAAGAAACTGGGGTATCTACTTCAGGATATGCTATGAGTCTTGGATTAGGAGCTGTCTCCTGGAGATCACGCAAACAATCAGTACCAGCAGATTCCACAACAGAAGCAGAATACGTGGCAGCAGCTGAAGCAACGAAAGAAATTGTGTGGCTCAGGAAAATTCTTGAAGATTTGCAAGTAAAACAAATACAATCTACTCCACTCATGATTGATAACACATCTGCAATAAAGTTGGCCAAGAATCCAAAATTCCATGATCGTACTAAGCACATCAATACTAAATATCATCTGATCCGACATCATGTTGAGGCCAAAACAATCCATCTCCGTCATTGTTCCACAAACGAGCAAATTGCAGACATCTTCACCAAAGCGCTTGGAAGAGAAAAGCTTGAAAGATTCAGAACGATGCTTGGACTCACCAACATCCCTTCAGATTAAGGGGGGGAATGTTGACACCTAATCCGAAACGGATGAGGTGAAGTCGGACAGTCATCTAGAAGATGAACTGATCCGTTTTGTATTTGTATAAATAATAATAGTTGAATGAATAATACTCACTCAGTTCTTTTGCGCTCATTAATTTCTGAGCTAACCTGGCCTGACACTAGCCATCCCAAACGAAAGCAGATCTAATTGGGGTTTGTGATTCGGTTAGTTCCCCTTGTTGGTACAGTGAAAATTCACCGTGTGAACAAATTGGCGTTAGAAGGAGGGCTTGAACCACCATCCACAACTTTTCAGGATTTCCTCTATAAATGCCTAGCATGGATTCAAAAAGGTTAATATATGGATCATAAAGGTCGAAAAGATCGTTCCACCCATTTAAAAGAGCCCCATTTCAAAGAAACCGAGGCCCCTCTCAGTCCAGTGTCTGGGTCACTCGAAGAAGAGAGACTGTGGGAGTATCTGATCACTCAGGAACAACCAGTCAGAGTGCTTACTCCTGCCTATGCTCGCTCCCTATCTCAGCTTCCCATCTTTCATTCTTTACCTCTGACAGCTAAAAGAAAGCCAAGGATCCTTCCTATAAGTGAAGAGACATCTGTAGCACCTTCTCTTGAAGATATTGTACTAGACTCCTTGCAAAGTATAAACACTCCTTGGGAAGAAATTCCTTAGGATTCCCCCTCTAAAGGTAACCCCTGGTCTAATTTGGAAAATCATAGCAAAGAACGCCTCAAAGAAACCCTCAACCATATCCATAACATGGCTAATGTTCCCCCTCTGGGTGGGAATCAACCTCTACTTCCCCCTCCAGGTGGGAATCAACCTCCACCACCTCTTCCAAGTGGGAATCAACCTCCACCTCCTCTGGGAGCACTCCTTCCCTGACTTGCACAGGATGTCGTAGAGGTACTTGGGCAACAACATCCCTTACCCAAGAACGTAGAAAGAGTATTGCCTAAATTCAACCCTGAGTGGGGAGATATTGCTGATAACCATATTCATTCTTTCTTGCTAGCCGTGCGCATGTTGGGGGTAGCTGATGAGGATGTGGTATGTCACTTGTTCCCCTTTACTTTGATTGGTTTGGCTTCCATGTGGTACTTTAGCTTCAGAATAGGATCAATCACATCATGGGGTGCCTTTCAACATGCCTTCTTAGACAAGTTCGGCAATGACAAAACACTTGTGGCCTTAGTTTTAGAGCTATCCCATTTGAAAATGGACACCAAAGAAAGGGTCAATGATTTTAACATCTGAGTCAATACTTTGTTCAACAGAATCTCGGCCAACGCTAGGCCTACTGATGAGGTACTTATGGAATTATACGTCACTACTCTCCCCGTCCCTATTGTGATGTGGGTCAAGAGAAGTAACACACAAAACTTACAAGGTGCTATCGATGAAGCAATAAAAGTCGAGAATGAAATGATCAGTCTCACAACATGTCATTATATGACCGAAGGAAAGAAAGCCTCTTAGTCATCCAAGAAGAATAGTGGGGGAGATAACAAAGTGGCTGAGGAAAAAGAAAGGGACACCACTGATGTGGAAAGTTTGCATCGGATCATTAAGAAACTGACAAACACAATCATCGATATGAAAAGGAATTCTGGAGAGAGTGGAGGAGAGTATAACAACAAAAAACCCTTCAAACCTTTCTATCGCAAGAAGACAAAAGGTGGTCATGGTCAACTTGCGTTTCCTACTCCACCCAATGAAGGGAATCTAAATATGGAAGAGTTGGCTCTTATTGGATCACTCCTTAAAAAAGAAGAACCTATAGTGGAGCTGGAGCCAGAACAAGAAAATGAGGAAGAATACCAAGTAGAAGAGCCCATGGACGAAGAATCTCAAATCAATGTACTGTGGGATTTCTATACAAATGAGAATGATGATGACGAAGAAGATAGCACGGCAGAAATCCACACTAATGAAATCCACACACGAAGTAAAGGGCCACTTCCAGGTGCGATGAAGCCTGTAGACCAGACAAAGAAAGATGTTCGCCCTGTGAAAGCATCCGCTCCCAAAGTTTCTGTTGAGAAGGGTAGACCTAGTGGTGAGTCCAAGAATACTCTAGTTGCAAACTATCTAGAGAAAAAGAATACATCTCCGACTGTAACGAAAGCGACTCAAAATGGTAAACTCCCACCTAAGAATGGCAAAACCGGTATGTTTACTCTGCCCTACCCTATTTATAACATTGATTACAACATTGTGGATGATCTTAAGAAATCTAGGGCTAATATCACATACTTTGATTTGCTAAAATTAATGCAGCAAAGAGATTTGCTCCTGAAAGCTATGAATGAGTGGAACTGCAAAACTCCCACCATCCCAAGCAGCCAAACCAAGAAGTCAGTGTCCAAACCTATCAGTACCTCCAGTACAGCCCAAATACCATCAGCTATGGAAGCCACTCTGTCTAAAATGAATCAAAACCCCCAATATGTCAGTGCAACCATGATAGGGAGGAAATCAAAATCCATGACTTCACCTTTCCTTATCACATTTGAAATCCTCAACATTAACGTACACAATTGCTTGGTAGATTCTGGTGCCTCATCCACTATGATACCTTACGATGTTGCCAAAAGACTGCATGCAATACCCAAGAAAACTGGGACTCGAATTATGCAATTAGACAGGACAAATGTGAAAGTGATTGGGGAATTGAAAGATGTGTTGATTCGAATGGCTGCAAACCACGATACCCACAAGTCATTGATATAGTGGTAGTCGATATACCCGATGCTTATAGAATGTTGCTTAGTAGGGACTGGTCAGCAAAACTCAATGGATATTTCTCAATTGATTGGTCCCATCTCTTGCTACCTCAGAAGGGGAAGGGTGATATGCTGAGAGTTGATCGAGAAAGATACATGAAGTATGTGGTGATAGAATTAAACGGCCCTAATGAACCTGTAATGTTTACCAACTCTATCCTTTGGAATTATAGTTTCAATGTTTGTGCCATGGAAACCTGTTTTGGAGAATTCCATGTAGAAACAATTGAAGAAACTGCAATAAACACACAGTTGGAAGCTCTCCCCTGTAGTCCAACTGATGAACCACCTTGTAATATAGTAGATGATAGAACTAATTTCGTAGGAAGCAATTCAATTAATGTAACATTAGACTCTATATTTTGGACACTCTATTTTGATGGCTCTAACTTCCTTGAAGGTGCAGGTGCTGGGAGCATTCTCATTAACCCGCAAGGGAACTAACATTTGATGGCTAGCCAGTTGGAGTTCGCGTGCACCAACAACACGATAGAATATGAAGGCTTGCTGCAAGGCCTGAAGAAAGCCATTGATATGAAGGTAAAAAAATCTTAAAGTTTTTGGTGACTCACAGATAATTGTGGATCAGGTAAGGAAAATGATACACTGCAATTCGCCACACCTGGTAAGGTACTAGCATGAGGTATGGAGCTTAATTGACAGTTTTGATTCTTTTAATACCACATACATACCTGGAGGGCAAAACCAAGATGTCGATATGATGGCTAGTATGGATGCTAAACTTTTCCCTGATTTTAGATTGAAAAAGAATAAATGTTATGTTGAATTGATTTTTAGACTATCCATGCCTGATAACATCTCAAATTGGCAGGTGTTCGAAGATGACGAGTAAATCCTTGAGTTCTTGCACTGCGAGAAGACATTCAAGAATGCAGTCATTAATGGAAAGAAGCATGACAGGCTTATGAACGAGAGGGAAGATGAGGAAATGGATCAGCCCAATGTGATTCCCAAGTCAGTTGTCAAGATGGAGCACTTGTATGACTTGCACGATAAATTCAAGAAGCCGATGAACTGCAAAACGCACAGCTCATTCATGAAGTATGAATCAGTCAACCTTGGAACCAAAGAAGATCCAAAAAATGTCAATCTAGGCTTAGGGTGCTCTCCAAAAAAAAAGGCTGCATTTGTCAATCTATTTAAAGAATACAAGGATGTCTTTACATGGACATAAGGAGACCTAAAAACTTTTGATACTAGCATTATGTAGCATGTAATTCCTTTGGAAAAGGAGGGTAGGCCCTACCAACAAAAGCTTCGTAAGATGCATCCAAGCCTAGAACGTTGGTGAAGACAGAATGAAACAAAATATTGGATGCTAAAATAATCTTTCTTGTCAGACACACACACTGGGTAGCCAATATCGTGCCAGTAAGAAAGAAAAATGGAGACATCAGGATGTGTATTGATTTCAGAAACCTGAACAAAGCATCACAAAAGGATATCTATCCTGTCCCTTCTATGGAACACATTCTTCACTGTGTTTTTGGGTCTGAAATGTTGTCCCTATTAGATGGGTTTTTAGGATATAATCAAGTGTTGGTATCTAATGGGGATCAGCTTAAGACAACCTTCAACACTAAATGGGGCACTTACGCATATCGTAAAATTCCTTTTGGACTTATTAATGCGGACGCCACATTCCAGAGAGCTATGGACATAGCTTTTTGAGGGTTGATTAATAGATCAGTAGTGATTTATATGGATGACATCACTGTGTATTCATATCACAGAAGGGATCATATTTATCACCTGAAACAGATTTTCGAAAGATGTCGAAGGTATGGAATATCGTTGAATCCAAAGAAGAGCGTATTTGTAGTCATAGAAGGGAAACTACTGGGGCATATCCTCTCTAAAGAAGGGATTGTTATTGATCCTGAAAGAATAGAGACCATCATGAGAATACAACCTCCTACAAATAAAAGGGAAATGCAATCTTTCTTCGGGAAGATCAATTTCGTTAGGAAATTTGTCTTAGGTTTCACAAAAATAGTGTGCCCCATGCAGCTAATGATGAAGAAAGATGTTGTGTATAAGTGGAGCGATGAAGTCAAGAAAGAATTTTAGCGAATTAAAGAGGCCATTGCAGAAGCCCCTATGTTGGTTAGTCCTGATTTCGACAAGGAATTCCTTTGGTACACTTTCGCTTCTGATGTTTCATATGCCGAAATTCTCACCCAAAAAAATAATGAGGGCAATGAAGTCCCTATTTCTTATATGAGCTCTAATCTCCAGGGAGTAGAACTAAACTACCTAGACGTGGAGAAACAAGGCTTTGCAGTTTTCAAGGCCATAAAACATTTCCACCTTTATTTACTAAAGGCTAGGATGAAAGTGATCATTCCCCATCCTGTTGTAAGAGCCCTCTTCGCGCAGAAAGAAATTGGTGAATGGAGAGGATATTGGATAACCACACTTCAAGAATATGACCTTGAGATTAAGCTGACGAAGATAGTTCGAGGGAAGGGACTGTGTGAGCTCGCGGCAGAAGCCTTGGCAGAGAAAGTAGGGGTGCCTGAGGAACCAAAAGCACAAAACCTATAGAATGCACAAGTGGAATTCAGGGAGGAGCCCCTATGGATTAATGAAGTGCTGATGTGTGGGAGCGAAACCTCGAAAGCCATTTTGGACCCCGAGTCGTGGTATTACGACATCCACTTTTATCTTACATGAGGTCATGTCCTGAACACATGGATGCATCACAATGGAGAGAGCTCAGATTGAAATCTAATCAGTATCATTTGGCCAATAACACATTATACATAAAAAATAATGATGGAATCCAGCTGAGGTGTTTGGAAAAGGATGATGCCGACCATGTCTTGAAAGAAATGCATGATGGCCCAGCAGGTGGTCACTATGGCGTAGAGACCACTGCTCACAAAATATTAAGAGCCGAATATTATTGGCTCACAGTGTTCAGAGACTCACATGCCTACGCTTGGAAATGCAAGGCATGTCAAACTGTCGCAGGACGAGAAAGAGAGCCAGTCGTTCCCCTCAGGCTCATTATGATTTACCGCCCGTTCCAGCAATGGGGCCTAGATGTCATAGGCAAAATCACTCCAAACTCTTCATAGCAGCATAAATGTATACTCACGGCGACCGACTACTTCACTAGGTGGACCGAAGCCATCCCGCTTCGGAAGGTAAACAAAGATGAGGTAATATCGTTTGTTGAGAAATTTATTATTAACAAGTTTGGCATCCCTAACACTCTCATATTTGACAATGCTTCTTATTTTTCATCACTGAAATTGACTGAATTTTCCATCGATAAATCAATTCACATAAGGTATGCATCAAACTATTACCCCCAGGGAAATGGAGTTGCAGAGTCCTCGAATAAAAACCTCATTCGCATAATCCGTAAATTTGTCGCCGACAACCAGAGGAATTGGCACAACGCTCTAACAAACGCCCTTTGGGCCGATAGGGTCACCCCAAAAGTGGCCTTAGGAAACTCCCCATACTTCCTTGTCTATGGACAGGAAGCCATCTTGCCACCCAACATTACCCTTCCCTCTCTACAGCTCTCCCAAGATTCAAGAGGAACCCCTTCAGCCTTACTTCAAGAAAGGATCAACCAACTGATGAGGTTGGAGAAATTGAGAGATAAATCCAGAAATAAATTCAGAAATCACCAAATGATTGTGAAGAGATGGTTTGATCGCCATCTAGCAGGACATAAAGATTACCAAGTAGGAGAGCTCGTCCTGAAATGGAACAAGTTAAATGATCCAAAAGGTAAACACACGAAATTCCAACACTTATGGCTGGGCCCATTCCAAGTTGTGGAAAAAATTGTTCACGGAACTTACAAATTGAAAACTTTACAGGGAGAAACTGAAAAACTCCCTGTTAAGGGCCAATATCTGAAGAGATACTTCTAGTAGCCACCGCATGGTGGTTACCTCCTGAATAGGTTAGATTTCATTTCATTTTTGCTGTTAGCTTAGTTATATTTCTGTCTTTTCCATTCTTGTTTTCTGCAAAGCTTACTTTCCTTCTGTTTTGAATTTCAGCCCTTTTCAGCCAACTGATTTTGGTCCTCCAGTCTCATTTTCACCTTTTTCAGATTGCCCTCATTCACCACCTTCATCCATTGCCTTCCTCATTAACGTGCTAATGAATTTGTTGATTCTAAATTCATCGTTACCTTGCAAATCAAACAAATTTTCAATGAGCCCATGAGAACTGGAAAATCAGCGGTGGAATTCAAACTGAAGCCACTCATTGGCATCTATTGGGAATTAGGTAAGATCTTTTGATAACTTGGATATCTTGAGCATGTAGGGGCATCTTTATAAAACAAAAAATGTGTAACTATAGCTGGACTGGCATGGAGGAACATTGCAATTTTTAAATAAATCCCACTTAGACCTAGCCTATACTTGCTTGTAAGGTTTGCAGTTATTTTCCATTGGTCCCATCCACCACACTAAATTCTCTAATACCTGTCATCTACAAGTATACCTCCTTTCATGGGCTAAGCTCACTATCATACACCCTGTGGCAAATACAATTGTGCTCTAGTCCTTGTGCCTAAAACTGGAATGATTTATTTAAAAGAAAATGAAATGTCAAGTCCTTGTGCCAATCTGGAAGGATAGGTTGTTTGGGAAGCCAGTTAGAGTAGGAACTGTCACTGGGCTTAGAGTACTGGTTGATATAGCAAGCCCAACCTTGCTTAAGCAGTTTAAAAATATGGCATGATCCAAGATTGTGCCCCATTCAATCATATGAAAATATAACACTAAAATTCTTATACAAAGTGCAGATAAACATATCTACATCAAGTTTGATGTGCGATAAAGAGCTGAGGTACACACCTAAAATAGGTATTGATAGACCAGTGATGGCCTTGAAAGGATTTGGAAAGTAGGAAACAGATAAAGGAAGGTCAATAAATCCCATAATACTACCATTGGAGAATGCCTGTCAAAACCCTATCAGTAAGTACAAGCTATTTGTCTTCATCCCACTTGAAGCAATTAATGTTGAAGTGGAACCCATGCCTGTCCATTTATACATTTTGCATTTCAAGTATATTTTAATACCCTGATGTTATATTGATCCAAGGTTTATTTGGAAAACAAAGGTAACTGGTTCGCCCAGCGGTTCGCCATTTGTTGTGGCCATAACCACCACCTTATTAAAACCTGCCTTGGTAGAAATTTTGAATGGGTCCCCTAAAAGTTGATTTTTTACCTCTCCGAATGATCTGTTTTATCCCAAAGACTTTAACTCGTTGCCGAGTCAAATCTTCAATTCCTAATGGTTAAACCCCCTTGTATAAATATATGTCGCATGATTCATCTATAACCCTTTCGAGCCTTTCATTCATATCCTCTATTGGGACTTTCTTAACCCTCAAAAACCTTCTATCGCACCTTTATTCCCATTATAACTCTTTACCATAGAAATGCTTCACAGACATGCATAAATCACCCCTTTTCACCTATCACAATCAATACTAAGGCATGATATTCACCACTAAACTCCGGACCCGATGGCATTATTAACCATATTATATATATTTCAGGTTCAAAGCCTCATCGTATATCGCAATCGGCGAGATTCGAAGGCTATATATATAAGGCGCACCTATCTTTCGGACCCGATGGCATTATTAATCGCATTGTATATATATCGGGTCCGGAGTCCCATCGCATATCCCAATCGACGGGGTCCGGGACTTATACGTAAGGCACACTACTATATACCGGACCTGCCAACAAATATCAATTTGGGTGCATAATTTTTCAAGTCCAGCTTTATGGTCAGCCGTGGGTTTTCCCATGTATTCTCATGTATCGCGATAATACATTGTGGTCGAGGTTTTCAAAGGGAAAGCTTATGTTGCGGATCCGAAGGAACTATTAAGTGCAATATATATATATATATATATATATATATATATATATGTCGGGTCCAGACCCCCCATCGCATATCGCAATCGGGCTTCAATGAAACCCAAAGTCTGTTCACTCGCCATTGAAACATTGCGATGCGATATGGCAGACCTGCCGGTGGTATTAACCACAACGCATAATTTTTCAAGTTCGACCTTATGGCTTAGCCATGGGTTTTCCCGTGTTCTCTCATGTTTTCGATAATACGCTAGGGTTTGGTTTTTTCAAAGGGAAGTCTTATGCGGCGGACTCGAAGGGATTATGAACCACAACATATATTTGTTTCGGGTCCGACCCATCGCAAGTCGCAATCGGCAAGGCTTTAAGTTCAAACACATGGCATGATGCGATGCGATAGTATTTCGTGGACCTGATGAGGTACGGTTTCTCGTCTATAATATTTCAAGTCCGGATTTTGGATCCAGTTATGTGTTATGCGATGATTTTCAATGTAAATCGAGCTTACTCTTGCGGGACTTAATCAACGCGTGAATTAAAAAACAGGGGCCGATTCTTTCACATTAATTCCTTTTGATGTTAAAATGTTTAACAAAAGCAAGACTTATGTTTTTTAAGCAGTTTTATCACATTTTCATAAGCACAACTGATGTCTGTTATCTCTGTAGGCAAGGACCGAGAGAAGGAAAGTGAGTTCTAAGAATGGATGTATAAGCATCAAGTATGGCCCCAGATAAAAGATGCATGAGCGGATCCGAAGAGTTCATCCATGCGGATATGTTTATTTAAAGATTTGGCTTTAAGTGTTGGCGGTCATGTTTCCAAGTGTTACCTGTGTTTTCCGAAGGTTAAGCGGTCTCGGGCCTTATCATGAAAAAATGACACGCATTCCTCCTACTTTCGATCGACATCTATTCATTTCCCTAGGAAACGAAGCGCTCCAACAAATGTGGCATTTACGGGTCAGCCGTTTCACCGATCGACTGGGGGCTTGTATATTCCAATTTATATATTGAAAGAGAGTGAGGTGAAGGGTCGGGGGAGACCGAGAGTCAGGAGCTGCATAAGTAATACCTCTGCATAGGAGAAAATGACTTTTTTTTTTGGGGGGGGGGGGAGGCTTTTTGTTTGGAGAGAACAACTTTGATTTATTATGAATAAAGAAAACTGTTTGGTTCAAGAAGGAGCCTTTTGTTGCTGTTATGTGTTTTGAAACAGGGTGTTGTCGCTGGGATAAGTACAAATGTGTTTTGTGTTTGTGCACTTTGATAACGATACAACTTATGATTAGCCTGGGTTGTTTGAATGTAATTCTTCATCATAGTTAACTCATGATATCTCTATAGTTAACTCATGATATCTCTAGAGAAGTTTGAGGCCACATGATGTGTTAGGCTCAAACAAATACAAGCGTTGTATGTGTTACACGTGGATAACCAGTTTGAGTGTTACACATGGATAACCAGTTTGCATCAAAGGGCGAAAATCTTGATGTTGACGCTGTGAGGTCACCCGAGAAGCTTTATGTCGAAGAATTGGAAGGGCGTTGAAGATTTGAGTGCTCCGAATTGAAGTGAAAAACCATTGCGTCAACAATTGAATGGAGACCTACTGGAACGGTTGACATAGTACCAGGTGTCCAGGTACTATGGAGCTGGGGCCTGCGTACAGAAGTTCGAGGTTACAGGTGGAAAGGGAGAGGAGATTGGAAAAGTTGGTCAGGCATTGAAGATTTGATTATCCCAACTGCTGTGGTGGAGTGGTTGCCTCAAGATTGAAGGTAGGCTTGGTGAACCAGTTTTCTGTAATATTTTTATTATAAAATAGTTGAATTTAATTTGATAATAAAATTTGGAATAATCTAGAATTTATTGTAATTTTTTTAATAATCTTAAAATTTGTAATTGAAATAAGAACAAATCATAATCAAAATCTGATAATGGCACAACCCTTGTGATAGTAAATGTGGACAGAAATTGATAATTACAGACTAGTACATGCTTGTTACAGTATTATGAAATAAAAATTGATAACAACAGGCTTTCTCGTCTTTCTCTATCTCAGATTTCTTGATCGTCATTTAGCGAGTATATTATGTATCCGGTTGCATAATATTTTGTTGCTTTACTAATTTTAGTTGGGAAATTTTATGCATTCAATGGCATTTATTAAATTTCAATAATTTGGAGTAAATGCACCATTCGAGGTGCAGAGATTTAACTTCAAATGCTGCAATGAATATAGTATACCTACCGGATAGAATAATTATTTGTTGCAGTATAAATGAATAAAACTCTTGAAATCTTCGGTAGCCTCAATTCAAGATGCAGAGATTTAACTTCAAATAAGCCTTCATACCTTCCTAATAGGATAATTATTTGTTGTAGTATAAATGAATAAAAGTCCAGGAAACTTTGGTAGCCTAACTCTTGTACTCCTTTGATACAAGCAACCAAACAAATACATAGTTGAAATCAAAGTAATAATTTTAGTCAGGAAATTTTATGCACCGTTCGAGATTTTGTAGTATAAATGATTAACAGTCTTGGAAACTTTGTTGGCCTCAACTCTGTACAGATATACACAAGTACACAAATACACAAATAAAGAGTCAAAACTTCAATACCTGCAACTACACAAATACATAGTTGAAGTCAAAGTAACATGACTATATTTATCCAGATGAAGTTTGTAAAGAATAGTAACGTGTGTGGACATTGCCTGGGCCACTTGGGAACAACTGTGTAATGATTCTTCTAAGCAAAAAGCAATGAAACTTTGGGCTTATAACTATCCTCTACATCATTACATTCCTTGTGTTTCAACCAGCATTCATAGCTTTAGATTGAATAATGCTTTGTCATTATCTTTCCCGAATCCGTTTAATATCTTCACAAGTTATTTTTCAACTAGCAAAGAAAGTTTTTTTTCACTAGCTTGCACAGGCCAAGAAGGCAAAGAGGTAAGAGATACGCGTATCACATACGTACCACCATAGATATGTCTGAATGTCCATGCATGGTCATGGAAATATGTGGCCACAAGTTCTTGAGCTAGTGGTTGCATCGCATAATCTTGCTGGGCCATCTTAGAGTAAGCAACAAAATAGCTTCCTAGAGTAATTTTCGGCCTTTTTCTAAACGTAATAATAAAATCCTACGGCTTCAAACTTCCAAAAGACAGAAATTCAGAAGAAACATACTAGTGGTAGAAATATTTTCTCTGCAGCACATAATCCACCATGGGGGCTTGTATGGGTTCTATCAAAGCCATGGGTGCTTGTATGGGTTCTATCAAAGCCATGGGTGCCTGTATTGCTTTTGTCAAAGTCTTTTAAAAGTCTTTTAAAAGAACCATATAGGCTACTTACTTTACTTTTATCATGCTAAAAAAACCTATTAGCCACCAACTAACACTTCATTTTCCCATCTCCATTTTCCCATCTCCACTAGAACTTATTATCATAAATATAACCATATAAAACAAAAAATATTAACGTGAACATTAATTTATTTTCTTTAGTCACACCAATTACCATGTCCCGACTAAGCCTTATGTGTGACTTTGGCTTGTGTGTGAACAGACAAAGTTGGAAATGTTCCCATGTACATGTGATGCTTTCTTAGGGAAAGGCAAGAATATTTTAATAGCTTTTTTCATAAAATCTATAGGATGTACAAAAAATTGCGTTTTTTTATTCATTGTTTTATTTTGGCATTGATAAAGAACAATTTGGAAGGTATTTAAAAACAAGATAAATAAGAATTTACAATTTATGCTAGCTATTTCTTTGTACTTACAACTTATTCTAGCTATTTCTTTGTATGGTATTAATTGCTTAAAAAAGTGGCTAAAGCTTGTGTTGCTTCTATGGATGTCCAAAGGCAACATGTTAACCTTAAGAAAACAAGATTCACAAAACAAAATTGAGCCTCTTGAAAATCCAATGTTATAAGATCAGACATAAAACATGTGATTAACCATTCAAATAACAAGAAAATGATGCAATGATGAAAATATCCATGGCTACTACACAATGGATGGTCGTGTGGTAAGATGATTCACCCATGAAGATTGTACCTATGGGAAGGTAACTTTCCACTCTCACTAATCTATCCACATTAGTGAGAGCCATGTATGCAGTCGGGTCGTCTATGCATTATAGAATTTGTTACCAATTATGTGCATATGCTATAAAGTTTAGAATGAAATGTCACACATCACCAATGACATTAGTTGATTCAATGTCTACTAGAAACAAAATAAAAACATTTGTAGCTCTCCATGCTCTGAAAGCTCATATGTGAAAGCAATGTGCAGAAGAAAGAGAAACGTGTGTGGGTCTTACTACAACGTTGCAGCTGCCAATGATTCTAGTTTTCTCCAATTGAAAACCACAGGAGTAAACTACACAAAGGCCAACTACCCTAAGTAAATAGTAAAAATGAAAAATGATAATAAATCACTTCCTAACAAATCTGAATTGCTTTTCAGGGGTCATACAAACATCTTGACTTACATTTAGAAATGCCTTGACTTACATTTAGAAACGTGTGGGTCCTACTACAACGCTGCAACTGCCAATGATTCTAGTTTTCTCCATGTGAAAACCACAAGAGTAAACTATACAAAGGCCAACTACCCTCAGTAAACAGTCAAAATTATAAATGATAATAAACCTCCTAGCAAATCCCGATTTAATTTTAGGAGCCATACCAACATCTTGACTTACATTTAGAAACGTCTTGACTTACATTTAGAAATGTGTGTGGATGATTCTAGTTTTATCCATGTGAAAACTACAAGAGTAAACTACACAAAACCCAACTACCCTAACTAAACAGTGAAAATGAAAAATGATAATAAACCTCCTAACAAATCCCGATTGCTTTTCAAGAGTCATAGCAAATCCCAATTGCTTTTCAAAAGTTGTAGAAAATCTCGATTGTTTTTCAGGAGTCATACAAACATCTTGACTTACATTATTGACCGATTGAAGAGTCATGTGTGCATAAACCTCATAAGTCTCCACATTTGAAATAATTCATTGAATCAGGAAATAATTAAGAAGAGTTTGAGTTAGGAAACAATTCTAGAGAATTACATAAATTTACAATTCAAAAATTTGCATAGTAGTATGAGTCATGTGCGCATAAACCTCATAAGTCTCCACATTTTCTTGAAAGAATTTATTGAATCAAGAAACAATTAAGAATTATTTGAATTAGGAAAAAATTCTATAGAAATACATAAATTTGCAATTCAAAAATTTGCATAGCTATAGTATCCTCAGGTAGCACCTCAAAAGTCAAAAGTTTGCAGTCATTCATACATGCAATGTAACATTGTGAAGCTCACAAATATACTTGGAAGGGATACATGGGTAATTTGGAATATGTCTTTTGTTTTGTTCTACATTGAAGTTGCTACCTAACCATAGAAAAACAAGTGAGAGCAAGTTTAATGAATTCAAATGGTATCTTACATGATTATACTATGCATCCATTGCTAAAAGACAATGATGGAATTAAACAGAATTTCCATGCCGTCATTGATATAATAGAGGAGAAACAACTATGTTATGTGATCACTTACAAATTGATGGGTGAGAGATTAACAAATTACAAAAAATAATTGAACTTTTTAATATTTTCATTTAATATCTATACATTTGTAGATGGACATCTGAAACTTTTAGTTTTAGATCATGAATCTGAAAATTCACTTAATGCATTGATAAACAACGTCAAAGAGACCTCTTAGGGTTAGCTGGGTAGTTAATTGGTTGAGTTTATGTGGTCTTTAAATTACTTTTGCTATTGATAAGTCATGGTGCCAAAGACACCTCTTAGGTTTAGCTGGTTTAGTTGGTTATCTTAATTGGTGGTCTCTGTTGTCGTCAACACCAATGGCTTGGTTAGATTAATTGGTCGAGTCTCTCCATTGATAAGTCATAGGTTTAATTTTCCGTGAAAAGGAAATGGTCAGACTCCATGGTTGAGCGGTCAGGAAAGGATACCTAGGTTGAGCCGATAGAAAAGGAAATGTTCAAATATTCGACTACAAGAAAGGAAATGATACCTAAGAAATGATCAAACTCCAGGAAAAGAAATGATCCCTTATTTGAAGGTACAAGATCTCAGTGGTAAAAACATTAAGGGCACACAGACATGCTTATAAAAATAAAAACAAACATAAAGACTAAAAAAATGTAGAATACAAAATTACATAAAACATACATCTCGACACATTTTTTTGACTTGCCGAGACACCTATGTAAACATTTTTTTCCTCGAAACATTTATGTCTCCCCTCCCCACTATACATGTCAGGACACACAAAATCTGAGTCGTGGACACATGTCCTAAACACGAGTGCCCCACATGTTCAATACATGGAGTCTAGACAATGTGCATCTAGGAAATTTTGAGGTATAAAGTAGCTATAGAAGACCATTCTCATTTCTTGAAGAACATAAGTAATTTAAATATGAAGGAAGAATGAAGAGGTCATCACGATGCGGTGTAGAGTGACTTTTTCCTATGGCCAATTAGTTTGATAATTTGGCGGAGAGACACTATAGATCCTATTTGGCGAGGAACGAATTCTATATTGAAATTTGTGCCAAAACACTATTGGAAATGATCATATAAGTCTAAAACCTCACACTAGCTTACTGTTACTTATATGGCTACCTCCAAATATCAAAAGTGTCCAAACAATGTACAACAAAAGTGGGTTGAAAGAATGCATTTAAGTCTGCTGGAAAAATATTCCTCCACTTGTGTGCAAGAATATATTGAGTTGGCATAGTGATCTGAAGCAATGGAAATGAAATTCTAAGTTTTCCTTGAAAATTTGATCACACCTCCAACCATTTGGCATCAAAAAATGTAACATCAAATTTGTCCATGGAGAAATATTAATCTTAACACCACTGGAAAACACAAACTATTGTAGGAATTTGCAAATGCAAACTGCAATAATTTTATAGGATAAACACTCACGTATAGTGGACTATCGTGCATCTTCTGCACTCACAGAGAGGTTTGAGAAGAACATGTTCATAGTAGAGCCAATCGAGGCTGGGAATAGGGACCATAATAATAACCAAGACAACAAAGTAATCAAAACACCCTATTCAACTAGTTGGCATTTGAAATCCTTAGATGCACAAATGAATTTGTAAAGTCAACACATGGAATGTATTAATATTGTACTAGGGGAATATAGTTGACAAACTTGTACGAATATCAAGAAAATATAGTTGACAAACTAGTACGAATATCAAGAAAATTCTTAAAAAATGTGAAAAAATAACAGGACAAATACACGTTTATTAAATTGAATTTTTTTCAGAACGAAAAAAGCTATATATATATATATATATATATATATATATTATATTGGCAATTGTAGTACATATCAACATGTTTATCAGATGCCACTATTTGACAATATGGCAAAACAAGTGGAGTTCTTGAACTCAAAAGCAAATACTGTGTCCCTGAGTTAAATCAGGACAAAATTGAGAATATACTATGCATGTTACAGTTCAGTAGATATTTATAGAATTTGCCTATTTTATCAACCAAAGTCTGTGTCATAGACCAGAAACCTGTGTTGATATTGTATTGTTGAAGGTGTATTCCTGATGGGAAGTCCTGCCGATGTATAGCTGCCTGTAGCATCAGAAGGGCTTATTATGCATCAGCCGAGGAGTATTGTACTGAATCTGATTGCAAGAACTCCGGTGGAAGATAGAAAAAAGGAGTATATATGATATAACTGTAACACCATCTACCCAGGAGGAAACGTAGTGTTATATTTTACAAGTTTAGAGCAGTCACTCCTGGGAGAGGACACTGAAAGCCCAGTGGCCAAGCCTTTGACTCCTGTTATGGTTTATTCGCAGAAGCACCAAAAATCTGGCTGGATATCGCGATCAATTATAAACAAAAAGAGTGTTGCCAGCAGTCTCTTAAGAAAGTATGCAGTTGATAATTAGGAAAAATTTTAGCGAAAAATAGATCTAAGAACTAACAAGGGATTGGGAAGTTTCCAACATCGATCCAAGTCTCCATCAATTTGATAGTTACATGTAAACCATCAAGCTCCAAGTCCAGAGCATTCTTTGATAGTGTGTCAGCCTCAGAATTTAAAGTTCTGCTGATATGCTGGATAGTGGGATTTTTGAGGGAACTCCAAATATTTTTGATTTTCTTTAGCCAACCTTGTAGTGAAGATACTTAAATATGAGCCTGTAAACAAACATAGTCAATGATGACTTTGGAGTCGCCGAAAACATGTAAATTTTGAATGTCCAGAAAATTTGTGAACCAAAGTAATCCCCAGAGGGCCACAACTTCCGCCTTAGTGTTTGTTCTAGTGCCAACCCCCCAGAAGACATGATATGATAGTTCTGGATGAAAATTGATTATGAATCCACAACCACATTTGTGATTTCTTGAGGCCCCATCAAAGAAACCTGATGGATATACCAATTCCATATTTTGTAATGTCCGAGTTGGCCTCTGTTTTGGAGTGGATTGTAGAACATCATCTGTTTTTCGAGCAATTCTCTCTAGCACGCTTGATGCCAACTCCCTGTGATTGTTGAAAATGATGTTGTTGCGCCATTTCCATATTTCCCATATAAAAATTGCAGGAATGAGCCTTCTTGGGCTGGATTGGTTGCTCCACCAGGTCAGCCAGGGTTCAATGTCACATATGTATGGCCCCAGGCTGCCTATTTTGCACTCTAATTGTTGCCATAAAGTGGCAATTGAACTACAAGTTTTGAAGAGATGTGTGTTGTTCTCAACATCATTTTCAAAGAGAACACAGAATCCCGGGCCAAACGAGTTCCGCACTTGAAGGTTTTCCCAAGTCAACTTTTATTCTTCCACACCAGCCAGAGGAAAATAGTGATTTTAAAGGTAAGAAGTGGACTCCAAAATTTTTTGAACCACCCATTCCCTGGGTGGTCAGATTGAAGTAAACACAGCTGGTAGTATGTATCAGCGACAACAATGTTGTTTTCCTTTAATTTACCAGACCATGTAATAGAATCCACAAGTTCATTTCTGTAAAGGCCCACCAGATTTAAATGTGAGCAAATGAGCTTCCACTCAACAGCAGCAGCTCCGGAGAGATTTATTTGAGCAGCCTCTTTCCAAATCGGTCTGTCGTTTGTCCAAGTAGAAATTACTTGGTGCCAAAAGAAGATGCCACTGCGATGTAGAGTCTCAATGAAGTGATCCGGGATGAGGATATGATCAGACAGTCCTTTGATGTGGTCACAGCCCAATATTGTATGGTGACCAGAGCCCAGGTTCCAAGCCAACATATTTATAAAAATTCTTTGAATTTTAAAGAAACTTCTCCAGATCGCAGAGCCAGAAGTTCTCCCTATATGTCCACTTCTCATCCAGACTTTAAAGTCGATATTGTTCAGGTATTTACTATTGATGATGTTACTCCAGATACCAATCCCAAAAATCCCCCGCCAAATGGATTTAAGGAGTAGAGCCTGTCCAAAATGTCGAAGGTCGAGTATGCCCCATCCATCCATGGATTTTGGGAGGGTGATGTGATGCAGTTTTGTTAAGTGAAACTTCTGTCGATGCTTCATGCTAGACCAAATAAAGATGGCTGTGATTCTGTCCAGTTTTTTAATTATGGCAGTCGGAAGATAAAACAAGTGTGCCCAGTACACACTAATTTGTGTTGTAACTGCTTGGACGAGAGTGAAACGTCCACCCAAAGAAAGGCATTTATTCTCCCATGCTGATATTTTCAAGAAATATCTGTCTACAAGCCAATTCCAATCCGAATTCCTGTACTTGCATGGTTTCAAATGGAAGCCAAGATATTTCAGACCAGATGAGAAGCATTTTGTAGGAATTCCAAATAAGTTAGCAATATAAACGATGGTATCAGATATTTCCAGATTATACATAATAACCGATTTGGAATGATTCATTTTGAGGCCCGATACAATTCCAAATTTATGAAAGATTTGAAATAAATGACACCAAGCAAACCTGTTTAGAAGCCCGAGAATGAGAACGTCGTCCACGAAGAAACTATGTGAGATCTGTATATTTCTGCCAAGTTTGAGAGGAGAGAAGAGCCCCGTGGTCACAGCATCAGATATATGGAGACTCAGACCATCCATTGCAAGGATGAATAAAAGGGGTGATAGAGAACAACCCTGTCTAAGACCCCTGCCTGCTCGAAAAAAGGTGGTCGGGAGTCCATTTATGATAATAGCATACTGGACAGAGGTGACGCAGGCCATGATCCAATTTATAGCCTGGGCTTGTACACCGATCTTATGAAGAACCAGCCTCAGGTAAGCCCAATTCAGACAGTCGAAAGCTTTTGTAAGATCGACTTTCATTATAGCAGCATCAAGGTTCTTCGACTGAATGGAATGTATACATTCCTGCGCTGTGGCAACAACGTCATGAATTTGTCTGTTCTTAAGAAAGCCATATTGTTGGGGAGAGATGTAATTAGACAAAATTGGCTTCAGGCAATTTGCTATAGTCTTGGATATTATTTTGTAAACAACATTACAAAGCGATATGGGACAGAAGTCAGAGAATGTGAGAGGGGATTTCTTTTTGGGGATAAGAGCTATATATGAGGAATTTAAGAGGGGGTGGACCGAGCCCAGGTTGCGGGATTCTTCAACCAGGTTTACCAAATCGAGCTTAAATAAATCAAAGAAGTGTGAAAAGATTTCCACAGTCCAGCCATCAGGGCCCGGACTTTTGTCTTTCTGGAAAGAAAGAATGACAGCTTGAATTTCCTCTGAAGTGACAGGCTGGATAAGATCATTGTTAGCCTCTTCCCCGAACATCAATGGAAAATGAGAAACTCCCCATAATAAGTCTTCTGGGTCCCCCGAAGGTGTTTGGGCAAAAGCCGATTCAAAGTATGAGAAGGCAGCCCTGCTAATCGCATCCTGTGATTGTAATTTAGTGCCGTCCGAATCATAAATCTCCCAGATGGAGTTTTTTTGTCGACGGGAGTTTGCAAACCTGTGAAAGAATTTTGTATTCTGATCCCCTTCCTTCAGCCAAGTGACTCGACTTTTGAGCTTCCAAGTCGTTTCTTTAATAAGAAAAATTTGTGCTTTTCTTTTTTCAAGGGACAGAATTCTGGATCGAGTATTTGGATTGAGAGAGTGAGTTGACATTGTTCTGCTAATAGTATCCAACTCCTGATCAATCTCTCTAAGCTCACTTCTGAGTTGTATTTTCTTCTCCCGTTCCCACTTTTTTGTTGCATTTCGGAGAGCTTTAAGTTTGTCAAGGAACAGACCCATATGGGATGTAGAGGAATTTGGAATGGAGGTCCAAATATCTTTAACAAGGTCGATATAGGAAGGGTCTTCTAACCAGACTCGATTGAATTTGAAATTCCCCTTCTGAAGTCTAGTTGTCTCTAATGAAGAATGATTAGACGATGATCCCAGATATAACTACTGATAATTTTGGATGATACCAATCCGAGTCTGTCGATAAGCATATCATGGATGAGAAACCTGTCAAGTCTTTTAGCTATATATGAGTCCCTTGATCTTCCATTATCCCAGGTGGGGGCAATGTGGTTAGGGAAAATGTCAACCAAATTGTGATCCAGAATGATGGATTTAAGGGAGTCAGCCATAGGGTCGCCACAACATTTATGCCCCCAAGATTCATGATCCCCAAATGTACAGTTTAAATCTCCAGCCAAGATGAGGGATGGCAGGAGTAGGAGATCTGAGTCCACCAATCGATGCCAGAATTTCTCTCTATCTCGGCATGGAGCATAAATATTAAGGATATGGATGTTACCCAGAAAGCCGCGCAAGTTACCAGCAAGAAAGATGCCAGCAAAACAAGAGTAAGCCCGAAGCCGAACCCGGTTTGGATCCCAGATGGCAATCTGACCTCCAGAAAGTCCAACTGCGTCTATGGTGGCCATGTGCCAAGATGGAAACATTCGACGAAAATAAACAGTCGATTGTACAGCGGGATGCATAGTTTCTTGAATAAGGATGATGAATGGACGGTGGATGGAGAATAATTCCTTCAGGGCAAGATATTTCAGAGCCGCCCCAAGCCCCCGCATATTAAGAGAAAGGATAAACGTCATATGGGGCGCTTGTTGGGCTGCTGTGCTCCAAGGGCCCGAGATGTTGTTGTTTCGGCGATGGGGATATCAATGAGAGAGGATGATTCCAGATGACGAGGGACAATAGGATTACGAAGATGGCCATGGAAGTGTCGGCTGTCCTTAGCCTTCTTTTTTCTCACAGTGATATTGCCCCCGGATGTTGGGCTAATATGGGGGGAAGTGGGGGTCGAGGGTTTATGAATGGTGAGGGACCGGAGGTCCAGAGATTTCTTCTGCAGAAGGAATTCCACATCACTGTCCACTGAATTTGTGGGCGATGTGATTGGAGTGGATGGGGAGGTAGGATTTGGATTGATAGAGGCCGATTTTGAAGGGGTGGTATGGGGCGATGATATTGCTTGTACATAACAAATATGATTTGTTGACAGAGGGTCGTTTATGGAAGGCTGAGGAGGCACATTTTTTGGAGGGGGAGGAACATCGGGGATGTGAAAGGGAAAATTAGAAGGCATGGAGGTAGTTTGGAGGTCCATGTCATCCGAAGGAGGGAAGGATGTGGAAGGAATCTGCGATGATTTTGGATGATTTTTTAATGATAAAATAGAGGAATGTGGATTCGGAGTACCTGAGTGGTGTGGGGGATTATTCCCGCATGGAGGGGTCTCTGAACCACCGAGAGAAGAGCCTCCAGAGCTCTGAAAGATATTCCGATTCAGAAAGCTTTTGCGTGACTTATTTGCAACAGAAGGGCGGGCTCTCCATCGGCGGGGGCATTGTGCCAGCAGATGACCAGTCCAGTGGCAGTTTATGCAACGGAATGGGACTCCCCAGTAGTCCAGACATTGAGTGAGCATCGAATCATTCCAGCTGATAGATATGTGGTCAGGAAATCCACCCCTATAGTTCTTTTCGATGAGAATCCAAGCAACTCTCTTGTCCGGAGACCCCAGGCAGCGGGGATCCACATATACAAATTTTCCAATCGCATCTCCGATATCTTGTAGAGTTTTAGGAGCCCAATATTCAATGGGAAGACCTGGTAATTTGACCCAGATTAAATTGTTTTGAGGAGTGTCCCTTATGGGATCAAAACCAAAGTACCAGGAATGCAGGGCAAGGAAGCTGTGTCCATTTACCCATGGAGAGTTGCGAATCAACTCCAGATCTTCGTGGCATAAAAAATGAAAACTATACCAACCATTAAGCAGCCTGACCACCGTTGGCATGTAGTCCAGGAGAGCATGCCATTTAGTTTGTAACCAAGCATGCATAGTCTGATCATCCATCTCAGAAAAATACCATTTTCCGACTAGTGCGCGATTTTGCAGACTGGTGATTCTGTTAGAGAGGTCTTCATATCCAAAAGACAGGCATGGGGCAGGTTCAGAAATTTTAATGGCATGTGCAGGGTGGCGAGGACGTCGATTTTGACCCAAGTGTGGGTGCGCATGCAGAGGGGGTGGTGCATGTTGTCCATGTGGCAGCATTTTTGTAGGGAGGGAGCCAGCCCCATGGCATAGTTAGTGGTCCCCTCTGAACCCCAAGTTGCCACGCAATTTGCCAGGTCAGTGGACCCGTCATTTGTCCAGTCATCCACAAAAGTGGCGGGTGTGGTCATTCCAATTGACTATTCAGCTTCCAATGTTGCTTGAATAAGGCCTTCTTTAAAAGCGGAGTCAGAGTCTAACATCCCCATTATAAATGAAGAATATAGCTATGGAGAATACAACCACGAGAAAGGGACACGATAGGTACTATGTGTCCGGATTTGAGAAGAGTAGGATCCTTCCAGATAAGGGGAAGTCTAGGAATTCCCCTAGACAGAAAAGGGACGTCGCAATACCTCGTGAAGGTTGACAATTTAAATAAAAATCATAAATGGATGCCACCAGTTTGAGAGCCAGATTAGGAAATTAAGTTGGGATTAGAAACAGAGAATAAAATAAAGTTAAGAATGTTAGAAGGGAAAGATCTAAGATCCACAGAACAAGATCACCTCTGACAAGTCAGAGATATTGGAGAGTTCCAACAAACTGCAAAATTCGGATGTCAGGAGCAAGGTCGGAATTTTTTGAAAGATGCCAGAATCTGGGCAGGTGATGCCAGAGAAATCTCGAAGGAGGGAAGCAGGGTAATGGCGGATTTGCAGAGAGCCAGGGTGCTGTGTGATGGAATTAATATGCTTGAGTAAGTAATTTGTCGTCGCAGCAGCAACAACAGTAGCATCCCGGGAGAATCCACCAGCAAGAATAGATTTTGAAACTTATAGAGCTGCAAGGTCGAGATATTATGAAGGAGTTTTTCCAGCAGAGGAAAAGAGAACTATAGTTGGTCATCTGAAAACATTCAGGGTCGAGAAAAGATGAACTGAAACAACTAGATTCACTCCAAATGTGCATCTGAACTATCGGATGTGGGGAAGAAATGGAGCTTAATGATGCACATAAGGATGTATATCGAGATACAAAATATAATGAGAATGTGTAAGATTTCCCAGAGTGGGAAATCGAGGGAAGTAAGAATAAGGTTGTTCATTATATGCAACGACACCAGATATTGAAAAAATAGGGAAAACACAGTTATATCCGCAATAGAAAGAAACCCATCAGGCAAATTAGGGAGATGTATTCAAAAGTCACTTGTAATAACAAGATCTGGCTGATATTTAAAATAATAGCTTAGTAGACCAGAACCCAGCAAGCAAATGGAAAATTTTGCCCAGATTTAAATGTTATCAAGTTAAAGCTAGAGATTATTGCACAGAAATTTTGTTGTATACATACCTGTAGTTTGCAGACTTGATTTTTCTATTTTTGAACACAACGCAGCTTATCCATGTGCGACGTTCGAAAAGGAACCAACCATGGCTGTCACCATCTACCAAGTGACTAAATATGGAAAAAACTCCTTTTATGGAAATTAGAAAAACTTGGTAGAGGACACTGTTAGCCCAGTGGCCAAGCAAAATTTTGCGTCAGAGATAGGAATCTGCACCCCACTCAGACACCCCTCTCAGACACCAGTTCTGAGGTCCCCTTAAATGAGGTTTGCAAGCAGAGAACGAACAGCAGCACCAATTATCTACCTGGTATTCAATCCTTAACATGATGCTTGCAAAAACTTGCCCTCCTGTGCTGGGCCGAACACCTTGTTACCTGGTTAACCATCAAACCCCCTAGCTTGAAATCACTCGAGGTAGTAATCGACTTCTCACCTCCACTCAGATTATGTTGTTACCATGGCCAGTTCTTGTGATAAACCCACCTAGTTTTCAATTTGAGCCAAAAAATCCAATAAAATTAAATGGTGATAGTAAACTAACCTTAAAGTCCTACAATTGACATTACAATAATAGGAAAAAATATTTCAGAATAGGAAACACTCAGAATACTCGTAGATGTGGATGACCCTGCAAGGTCCACTAGGTAAACACAATCTGCATTTGAATATGCTCCTTAGCTCTCTCTATTAATGGATACACCCAATATAACTAATTCAAGTGGCTGATCAATTCTTATTAGAGTTCTTCTCTCTTCTCTGTGTCTTATTGCCAAGCATGACTTTTCTTGCTTCACCTAATTATCCACAACAAGAGTCTCGTGACACCAGGTGTAGTACATTTAGGGATTTGCAAAGCATAGGTATACAAAGTAAGTAACTAGTTATTACATAATAGTTAAATTAATTATCAATCACAATGCACTTGATCACAAAATATGTGGGCCCTTGGCCACTTGCCTATAATGCAATAAGCCCGACATGCATGTCAAAATATAGATAATTCTATGTTATTTCATGTTAATTATCAATGACAACGGGACTCGTTTAGGCAGCAACAATTTTGCTTGGATCATGGAAATCAGATGATTTTTTTCAAAAAAATATGAAAGTAGAAGTGTTTGAACACTTTTTGTAATGGTGGAAATGGATTCAACTCCCTCAAGAACACTAGACTTGATAGCTATAATTTGAATTTCTAAAAAATTATGCATAATTTCATCAAATTTGTATGATAAAACTATTATTTTCCCACTTGACAGCCATAACTTGAATTTCTCAAAAAATATGTGGGATTTGAACCTGAATTTATAAAAAATTATGCCAAATTTTCTCAAAATCATGCAGAAAAACCATTCTTTTCCAAACGAAATCGTTGCCTATTTAAACTATGCTATAAGTAAATATGTGGACTTGTTTCTTGGCCACTTGTCCATAGTGCAATAAGCCTGACATGCGTGTCAAAATCTAGATAATTCTATGTTATTTCATTGAGGTAGTAGATATAATGCATGATTAACATATTTGTGTTTAATGTTTGTTTCACCAAGTAGGGGGCTAATTGATGCAACTAAGTTGTTTTTGGCTTTTCTCCAACATCTCGTGTTTCTTTACCAAATCAAGAGCTTGTAATGGTTGTTCTAGTTTCAACATGAAATCTTTATGTATTTTGAATGTTACAAGTGCCTGGAGAACTTCATGATGAAAAGATAGTATACTGAGATATAATTTATTAAACATAAGGACATAATTATACAATCAGATGTGAAGGAAGGTAATTATGCTTCCATAACTAGAAATACGGGAAATACCTAATCTGTGTCCTAATTATAATTATGTACAAAATCCTAAATGATTATTCAACATTTCCCCCCTTAATTTGAAGGGACATCTCACATGCCAAGTAAAGATCTAATATTTTCAAACTTTTCACGCCCCAACACTTTGGTAAAGATATCCACAATTTGTTATGAAGTTGGGCAATGTGTCAAATGAATTGTTTTGGCCTCTACATGATGTCGAATAAAATGATACTTTTTTTTATATGTTTGGTTTGATCATGAAACTTTGGATTCTTGGCTAATTGAATTGCAGAAGAGTTTTCAAGAAATAGAAGACTTGAAGCTTTTTGTTTCTCCTGCAATTCTTCAATTATTTTTTGAATCCAAACGATTTCTTTTGTAGCTTGAGCTGCTGCAACATATTAAGTTTCAGTGGTAGAATCAATAGGAATATATTGCTTTCATGATCTCCAAATGATGGATAACGATCCAAGATTCATCAAATAACCATAAGTAGAGATTCCATTCTCCATATCTCCATCAAAATTAGAGTTTGAATAACCAACAAGATGGAAGTCTAAAACTTTGGAATATTCAATTCCATATGTTTGGGTTCCTTTTAAATATTTCAGTATTATTTTTTCTGCTACCTAATGCCCCTCGTAAGGTTGATGCATAAATCTAGAACGTATTCCAACAACAAAGGTTATATCAGGACGAGTCTTAGATAAATAAATCAAACTTCCAACAAGTTACATGTACTTTATTGGGTCTTCAAATGGTTTGCCTTCTTCTGAAGTGAGTTTCAAATTCTATTCCATTGGATTAGCAACATGATTACAATCCATCATACCATATTTGTTCAACCACTTTCCAACATATTTCTTCTGAGAGATAAAAATATGTTGAGGTTTTTGATGAACTTCAATTCCAACATAATAATGAAGTAACTATAAATCTGTCATATCAAAAACCTTTTGCAATTCCTTCTTAATAGATGATATATATTCATCATTGTTCTCTATAATCATCAAATAATCAACATAGGCAACTAGATATACAACTAATATTCCAACTTTCTTAACAAAAAGAGTTGCATCATATAGTTCAAAGTGCTTATAATTCAACTTAAGAATATGTTCAGTTAGTTTCTCATACCATGCATGCGGTGCTTGTGTCAAACAATACAAAGACTTCATTAATTTGCATACATTTTGTTCTTTCCCTTTGATAGAAAAAACATATGGTTGAAACATGTAAACATATTCTTTTAAATCCCCATTTAAAAAAGTAGTTTTAACATCAATATGATGAATTTTCCATCCTTTCTGAGCTACAATAGCAAACAAAGTTCTAATAGTGCCCCATTTAGCTGTAGGAGCAAATGTCTCTATATAGTCAACACCCTCTTTCTGTGCATATCCCTTTGCTACAAGTCTTGCCTTGTGCTTATCAAGTGAACCATCAACTTTATACTTAGTTTTATAAACCCATTTTCAACCAATAGGTTTGATGCCAACAGGAGGATCCACCAGCCTCCAAGTGCCATTTTTTATGAGGGAATCATACTCCTTTTGCATTTCATATTTCCACTCATCATAACTAGCAACTTCTTCAAAATAGGTAGGTTCACAATCAACAGAAAAATTAAATTCACAATCATGAGAATAGTTACCTGAAGAACTCCCTGTCTCAAACTCATCATATTTCCTCGGAAATGTTCTAATACGAGTTGATCTTCGTAGAGGTTGTGAAGGAAGTTTCTCATCTTGTGAAACAGAGTCTTCATTACTTTCTGTCCTACTCTCTGATCTTGTTGTCTCTATCCTTGTTGTCCCTACAAAAACACTTTTATCATCCAATTTCTATTCAGGAGTAGAAATATTATCACCTTTTAAAGGAAATTTGAAGGAAAATCCACAAACTCATCTAATATGGGAATCCCCTCTTCAAGATGTGGAAGAATATTATCTGATCCATAATAAAACTTCTTAGACACAAAATTCTCTAACTGATTATGTGGCCTATTAACAGTGGGTCTATCTTTACCAGATTCAAGAAAAACTACATCTCTTGACAAAATAAACATCTTCTTCGCTTAATCATACAATCTGTATGCTTTAGAAGTCGAATACCCCAAAAATCTACAATTTACGCTTCTTGCACTCAACTTATTTCTTTGTTGTTTAGGAATCAAAGCATAACATTGAGAACCAAAAATTATGAAATGTTGAACAACAGGAAGACGATTATACCACATTTCATATGGATTTTTATTGTTGATGATAGAGGAAGGACATCGATTTCTAATATAAGTTGCATAGAGCACTGCTTCTCCCCAAAACATCAATTTTACATTCTTAAAAAACATCATTGATCTAACCATATTAAGTAGTGTTTTATTCATTCGTTTTGCAACACCATTTTGTTGTGGATTATAAGGTATCGTGGTTTGGTGTTTGATGCCATTCTCTTGCAAATATCTTTCAAAAACATGTGAAGTATATTCTCCCCCATTATCAGTTCTTATAGTACCTATTTTAAGTTGAGCTTCATTTGTAATCAAGAGATGAATTTTTTTAAACACATCAAAAACTTGTGATTTTTCTTTAAGAAGATAGACCCAACACATCCTTGAATAATCATCAATAAAAGTCAGTATATATTTATTTCCATTAGCAGTTGCAATAGGCATAGGTCCACATAAATCTAAGTGTATGAGACTTAATTTCCTTGAAGCTCTAGAAGTAGAGATTTTAAAAGAATGTTTGTAATGCTCCCCCAAAATACAAGCAATACACGAAGTTAGTTTTCTTGGAACTGTTGGAAGTCCCTTAATCCCATGTTGTCTCATAATTCTAATACTTTCATAATTAATATGACCAAAGCGAGCATGCCACAATAAACTTGATGACAAAGTATCATTTTTTTGGACCAAATGATTAGTATTTAATGCAATAGATGACATACCTTTCAACTTTAATAATTTATCTTCTTCCACACCAGTCATTATAGTCTCATTGTTAGTTGCTCTTCGAATTTCCACTTTACCATCAAATATGTGTATGGAATGTCCCTGTTATCTTATTTGTATAAGAGATAATAAATTCCTTTGAAACTGTGGAATGTAAAGAACATCATTTAAAGTATAATCTGCAGTTCCATGAATTTTTAATTGAATAGAGTCAATCCATGATGGTTTGATTTGAGACTTATCAACAAAATACACTACTCCATCAATATTATCATTGAATTTTTCAAACAAATCTCTTCTAAAAGTCATATGACAAGTGACACCTATGTCTAAAATCCAACTATCATTCCATGAATAAAATGAGGTACTAAATATATCTTCCATATTAAAATTACAATTGGAAACAACATATTGTGCATTCCTAGAAGACTTTCCTTTTTTTGGAATTAGTTGATCTTTCTTTTCAAGCATTTCTTCTTTTCTTTCATTAATTTTCAACTAGGTAATTCTACAATTTGCAGTAGTATGTCCAATTTTACCACATCTAAAACATTTTATAGTTGTTTCATCATAAATATTTATTTGTTTTATCATTATGCTATCTATCTCCCTCATTATTTTTCCCCCCATGCCTCTATAATTCCTCCTACCTCATCCTCTACTACCCTTAGTATTTCTGACTGATTCTTCTTGAGATTTTTGGTCTTTTTGAGCAAGACATAATGTTTTAGTATTAGTATTATGTAAAGTTTATTTCTTGCCAAATCCTTCTCTTTCTACATTTTTTCCTACTAATTTGTCAAAATCTAAATCTTTTAACTGCCCACTAACTTGGAGAGATTCCAAGTAGTGTGAATAACCAGGGTAAAGGTATTTTATAAAGGCAGTAAGTTGTAGATAGAATTTAACTCCAGTAGATTCATTCCATGATTGATGGCTTTAATTTCATATGCAAGTTTCAATGGATCATTATCTTTCATTTCCATATTAAACAACTTTGATAATAATTGGATTATCTCCAATTCGAAATGTGAATCACAAATTTGTTTCAATTTTGTTATTGCATCATATGTTTGTTTTACTTTGAATAATGTATCTACTTACCTCTTCTAAGATTGAAGTAGAAATTAAAGCATAGGCCTTTTTATCCTTACTCTCCTAGATTGCTAATTGTTTTTCCTCATTAGGCGATTTTGGTGCATTACCTCATTTTCCTTCACAAACTTCATCCCACAGATCATTAAAAATAAGTGCATGTTTTATTTTCCTATACCACTCCTTGTAATTTTCCTTTCTAGAAAGGGAAATGCATATTAAAGATACCAAAGAATTCATTTTTACAGATCAAAATAGCAGTTAAAATCGTGATTATACATAACTCTTTTTTTTTAAATTCAGTTTTTATCTTGACTAGGCAGAAATTCTACTTACATGTCACAATAATAACCACTAATCATGCACAAATTCTACTACGGACCAATAATAAGAATTGATCATGCACAAATTCTACTACATACCAATAATAACCACTGTAAAATAGACACACCAGAATACTACGAATCCAATGGTGAATATCCTTTAAGGTACGATCAACGACTAGTCAAAGGCATAAGTCACATTGGTCATGTTCAATGGATGATAGAAGCAACGGTCATGATTAATCGACAACGATCAACGACGTGTATTTAACACAATGAGTGGTCCTCGCAAGTATGCATAAAGTATTGACGTCACTTCCCAACATCCAATGGTACTAACATCACCTCATCCTGTTGAGGTTTAACATACAATGTGGTCTTGGGTGACGGTTTGAGAAAAAATGTTCAACTTAAAACGAGTGGGTGTCAATCAATACGATCGCACACAATAGGTTTCAAAAACCACTAGCGTGTGTTGTCGGGTGCATCCAATAAAATCAGCCAGGTCACATACACCATCAGGTACTTGAACTCCGTGAGGTCACATGATGAGGTGTCATAGGATGATATGTCACATGACGAGGTGTCACACTCCACGCACCGCGCTTTCCTAGGTTCCACAATGAGTTGCAACTTTTGGAACAATTGAGTTCGAACCAGATGCTTCAATGTTTTCTTTCAAAACCTTGCTCTGATACTGTTATACTCCTATACCAATAGGTGTCATATTTCATGATTGACTTGATGAGCTCTGTAATATGTTCATCCCTTTCCTTGTTGCAAAGGTTTTCCATATTATCAAAAAATCAAAAAATGTAAAAAATGTAAAGAGGGTATGCCCTAAAAGAAAAATCAAAGGGTAAAAAGAATAAGATGGTCAAAAAAGTGAAAGAAATGAACCCCAAATAAAGAAAGACCAGGAAAGTGTGCAAGTCCAAAATGCCACTACTTTTTCATTTTCTGTAATAAGCATTGTGTGTAGCTTGTTAATTTATGCCACAATTGATGAATGGCCAAATAGCTTAATCTTGGCTAGTTCATGTTTGAATTTCCTGTTTTAGAGATAGAGAATAAAAATCTGACCAAACTGTTTAATCTTGGCAGATAAGTAGGTAGGTAGAGAAGCAAAGGAACTCAATAGTTTAATCTGAGCCCTTGGAAGTAATAAGTGCAGACTTAGGTAGGCTTACCGTGAAAAGAAAAGAAAAGTTGATAAGGGTTT
Organism: Pinus tabuliformis; assembly: GCA_031772625.1. Taxonomy (NCBI): domain Eukaryota; kingdom Viridiplantae; phylum Streptophyta; class Pinopsida; order Pinales; family Pinaceae; genus Pinus; species Pinus tabuliformis. The sequence continues at coordinate 1,137,753,860 of CM062804.1, forward strand.
GCTAGTCTAAGTGCACCCAAAGAAAGAAGGAAAAAATGTTAGGTAAAGTAGGCAGGGTAGGTAGATTGGTGTTGCAGAATTACACTTGTGACAAGATTTTGTCTCTAAATGTGTTAATCTTATCTCTATCACAAGTATCTGGTGGACATTGTACTTGATGCAGCTCAAGCAAGGCAAGGTTTCATAACTAACTTCCCTTCATATTTTTCCCTAATTATTTACTAATTTCCCCCCTAAAATATTAAGAATATGTTCTTAATATAAAGCCACTCATCTCATTTCATAAACATTGCCTAAGTAAAACCCTATTTTACTTAGGAAATTGGCCATATTTCTTGTATAAACCCCTTTTCTTCTTTAGCCTAAGTTTTTTAACATTATGGCTTAGCACTTTCCATTGTATAAATCATATTAATTTTTAACTTTTATTATGTAAATCCCAAAATTAATACCATTCCCCGTATTATGTAAATATGTAAAAAACCCCAAAAATACTAATATCCCTCCCCCGGTCGAATATGACCATATCACTGCTTAAAAGGAATTAATAAACTTATCCGGAGTTTATTAAAAAACCTTTTCCCTGCGCACCATATGGGATTAATTGAACCTCTGGTTAATAACCAAACCATCCCGAACCAATAGAAATGCGCCCGATATATTAAACAAAATAGTTTATTATAAACCGAGCTCGTTGCTTAAATGTCCCGCCATTTTTCCTGCCCGTCCGCCGTCAGATCTCCGCCCATCCATCCAATGGTCCAAAACCATTTCGCGACCCCCCTAACCTCCACTTTTTATCGCGCGATCTCTCAGCGGTTTTCCGCCGTACCTCTGCCACACGTCGCACTCTCAGCCTGCTCGCTCGCCCTCCGCCTGAAACTGCCCAGCCCCAAAAGCGGCGTGGGAAAAACCGCTTACCACCGTCACCACCACGACATCTGCCCCCGTACTCCCGCTGACGTCATCCGTACTGCAAATCATAAGTTCCTGCCAAAACTTAATTTTGTCAAAATAAAAAGGGTAAAATATCATTTTTTGCTGTATTTCGCTGCAAACAGCGCTCCAGGCACAAAATCGACCAATGTTCGTAATTCAGTCTCGACCGCCTCCTGACCAGAAAAGACTCCGGCAACGAGCTTGCAGCCTCAATCAAACCTGCATAGTGTAGTCTTCCTCTTTAAAAATGGTTCGAACCAACACCGAGGGACTTCCAAGCTCGCAGAAGAAAGAAATAAAGGGATGTACAGGGATATTTTCCACCCTAACCAGTGGAATTTCAGAGGCGTAAATTTCCAGAGAACAGTGGGGAGAAGACACATTAGCGGTTTTTGTTTTATCAGAACACGTTGGTCAGCGATGAACAAAGGAAAACAAGTCAAAGTGTATTAGTTCAGCATTAAAGTGTATTAGTTCGGCATTAAAGTGTATCAATTCAGCATTAAAGTGTATCAGTTCGGCATTAAAGTGTATCAGATCAGCATTAAAGGTGTCAGAGCAGAATTAAAAGCAGCAGAGAAGAATTAAAGAAAGCAGATCAGAATTAAAGAGCACAGTTAAGATAGGCAGTCGGCGCAGAGCTACTACAGAAGACAGCTGCCAGCCGAATTAAAGAGCCAACCTCCAGCATGCCATCAGTTATCTTTCTCTAGCTGTTTCTATTTTTACTTGTAAACTGTTATTAGTTAAACCTAGATATTATCTCACAGCTGTAATGAGATATTTTGTTGTACAAATTTGTAGTATAAGTACCCCCTCCATTTGGAGTATTGAGGGTGGTATGGGTATTTCCTAGACTATGCTGTAATACTGAAATTTTGGAATAAAGAGCTATTGGAATCAAACTCTTGCATGGCTTACTGGATGAAGAATTGAGGCAGAGGACTTGTCACAAATTTCTTGAATCAACCTTTAGACCAATAAGTCCCCTATATCTTGTGTTTTACAGTTTTCTTGTTTATTATATCATCCGTGTTTCATAAACTGAATGATAAAGAAAATGGTTAATTTCAGAATATGCTTGATTGCACTCTGTTTTCAATCTTTATTATTCTCTGTGTTTTCTTTAGAATTAGTATAAACAACGAAATATTAATTGCTCCTTTTTCCTGATTCTTTCATGTTGATTATTTGCTAAAGAATTCTTAACTGCTCCTTATCAGTAATCATCCACTTTCCATCTTTAAATAGTTTGAAGGATTCTTAACTGCCCTTCACCCATTTGAGCCCATTCCATCTGCTTCAAGTCTTTTATTTGTTCCCTGTTTGACTACCTTGCTCTATGAAACCATCCTCTGTTAAGAAACCAAATCCAGAAAGCCATATTCTTTGACCCCATCATGCCCAATGGACTGAAATACTCAGTTTTACCTCTTTGTTCTATCGAATCTTACCACCCAAACTCAAACAAAACCCTTGAACTTCATAACTAGCCTAATACCTTTAAAAAACAAAGCTAAATCATAAAGAGAGAGCCCTCTCTAGATACAGATTGGCTAGATTCTGTATCTAAAAGATTGGTTTGTGGTTACCTCGGCATCCTTCCCTTTCTTACAACTTTCGGGAAAACCTGAGTGATAACAGATACCACTCTTACAAGTGCCTGGAGAACTTCATGATGAAAAGATAGTATACTGACATATAATTTATTAAACAAAATACATATTTATACAATCAAATTTGAAGAGATAAAATTATGCCTCCATAACTAGAAATACGGGAAACACCTAATGTGTCCTAATTATAATTATATATAAAATCCCAAAAGATTATTCAACATTGAGATGAAGATCTTATTTGAGTTGAACTCGTTAGCCCACCAACTCTAACAGTCAAACAGTCAAAGCATAGGCAAGTAGAGGCAACAATTTCATCATCCAATCTATCCACTCGAGTGCATTTCTTTTTCAATGATGGAAACAACGATATGAACATTAACAAGAAAATGCATGTATCACCAATTTCATATAGCTTATGAATTTTGGAATGGGGAACTTCATTTAGGTAGAATTCTACTTTTTGGTGTAGTTTTCAAAAGCTATGTTTTTCCTTCTTGCCAGACAAATGCAACAACCCATGTTATCAAGGTAGGACAGATATGCCAAAGTAGTGCTTTCTCTCTAAATTTCAACGTGAGTGGAATGATTTTCAACAAGCAGTGGGGAAGGAACATCATAAGAAATTCGTTATGGTAGGAAACATAGCTACATATTTGTAATGTTTTTCAACAGGTAGTGGGGAAGGAACATCACAAAAAAATTGTTATTGTAGGAGACAAAGGTAAAATTTTCTTAGCATGGATCAAATTTTGAACGTAGACACAATTTTCATCTCCAAATATGTCGTAATTGTATTGTCTTGTATTGCATCTGTTTCATACTAAATATAAGGTGGAAAAACTAAACCAACATTTAGAACCATGAGGAAAAAAATGGGCTACCATGTACATAAGTTGGATAATATATATGGTGTATAGTGATTGTTGACTTCCAGTATATCATGTAAATTAGACTTTTCTTCCACTTTGATTTCTTCTTCCATTTGTCTATGTATCTAGTTATTCTATTTATATTATTTTTTCCAATTCTGATTTGTTAGTTTAATTTATCTGAATGTTTTAGTGAGCTTTCTCTTTCTATATGCACTTGGAAAGCCTTGGTAGGGGACTTTGCTTTGGCAAAGAGATTAGTTGGCTTTGGAATTTGCTTTGCCAGAAAGATTCAACTCAGTTTTAATCAATCCTTTCAGTTATCGAGACTAGCCCTAGGTACATAGCAGCCCAAGGTACATAACACAAGCACTATGAGAAGATAGATTTGTAACTAAGTTATGAATACAATTTTTCTAACCAAAATTGCTAATAGTTCAGGTAACTTCATGAAAATATGATAGTTCTTGGATTTACTTTTATGATTCAACAATTTTCTTCTGTGAATAAGTTATCTAAATTGCAATTTCATAGAAAATCATAATCTATTAATATTTTGCAAATAAAAAATATTTTTCAAAAAAAAAGTGTTTGGCATATTTTGCATAGAAACAGAAGACATGACAAATTTATGTAAATGATAAAAGTAGTAATCCATTTCCAGTACAGAGTAAATATTTTGTTACACAAGTAGGTTCGAAGGAACAAGCATCAACTACTACATCTATCTCTTTCTATCCCTTTCCTATTATTCAGTTTCATGGAAACCAGTGTGAGCACACATCAACTAAGCATCAACTCCTTCATCTGTCATTGTCTATGCCTTTGCTACTACAACTAGGTCTCAAATGTTGCATCTGTGTCTCTATTTATGTATTTACAACTACTTGCTACTACTGGGTCTCATGGGGGAGTGGCTACTTACCTAAATCCCCATCAATAATATACTGAAGTGTGGGTATCAAACTAGTGTAGATTGATCAGAATGAAATGGGAATGGGACATACAGTTTGATAGCTCTCTTTTGTACTATAGGCACTGACGAGTATGTTGTATAACCGCATGGATTCAAACAGTATTGTTCTTCTCTCTTCGCTCTTCACATGTTGTATAACCGTACAATAATGTTGTATAACCACATAGATGTGCAAATTCAAACAATATTACTCTTCGCTTTTCATATGTTGTATAACCGCATAAAAGCATAGATTCAAATAGTATTTCTCTTTGATTTTCATCCTTAAGAACCATAATCAGTTCGATGAACATTGGAATGACTAAATGCTATAGATGAGGTGGTAGGTTCAGGTAGAATTCTTAGTAAGAACCATAATCAGTAAGAACCATGCATAATCAATTTGATGAACATTAGAATGACTAAATGCTATAGATGAGGTGGTAGGTTTAGGCAGTGCAGAGAAGTGATGGTGTGGAGGTGGCAGGAAAAATACAACTTAGGTTATCTAGATTCCATATTCTATGATATAGCTAGTGAACATAATATAACGCTATATACATAGTGTTTATATGGGTAATAATAAGAAATATAAATCGGGAATAACTAAGTTGGTAATACGAGGTGGACTTATCTTAATAAGCGTAGTTTAAATACAAGTTAAATAGGTCTACTTTAAATACAATTTCAATTTCAAGCAATTTTAAGCAAGGTTGTGATTTTTTTTATTATTTAAAATATTTTTAAACACAGAAATAGATTCAATGCCCTGAAAAACCCTAGAACACTCCAATTTTATAGATTATTATTCTATAGACTAACACAACCATATTTACCAATGTGGTTGATATACATAGATAGGCGCATATAAAATACATTTACAACCACATTTACCAATGTTGTCGATATACGACAATATGCATATATCCACCACCCACCACATTAATAAATGTTAGGTGTATTGTGTTAAAGGCTAATTATTTTTTATTATTAATAACTACATAGATACTAATAGCCATAATATTTTATATCAATATAATTATACTTATTATGTTAACATTATTTTGTATATTAATATAATATTAATTGTTACATAAAATTTTACTAATATATTAATAGTTATATTTAAAACTTTATATAATCTACATATAACATAATATTAATATTTAGTTCTTATTTATAATATATATTTATTCTCACCATTAAGTTATGGTTAATAATTATTATATATTTATGAATATAATTGCCAATATATTTTATATATTTACTTACGTTATATTAATAATAATATTATTAAATTTTGTAAATATATAACATAATAATAGTATTTTATTATTATTTATATTAAGTATATATCTGTTATCAATATCGTCAATAATTTTTATAAATTTATTAATATAATTGTTAATATCTTTCATATACTTACTTGAAGTAAATTAAAAGCATCAATTAAATCCAAGGCATTAATAAACACATGTGATTATTTATATTATAAACCAAAATGACTAATAAACCCAAGAGTTTAATATTATAAACCTAATCAATTAGTAAACCCAAGGGATAAATATTATAAAAATAAAGGATCAACAAACTCAAGAAATCAAATTAAAAACACATGGGATTAATAAACCCTACAAATTACCATTTTAAACCCAAGGGATTATTTATATTATAAACCCAACAAATTAGTAAACCCAAGGGATAAATATAATACACGTAAGGAACCAAGAAACCCAAGGACCTGTTACCCACTATTTTGTGGGTGATATCCCTAGGAGAATTTTTTTTTTCTCCAAGATGGTCCTCAGCGAGAAGCAAACAACCCCTTGTAGCCACCAGCTAGCTCATTGTTCCATTTCTCTGCCACCTGAGTCAGCCATGTGGTCCCTCACCCATCTTCCATGATCTCGAACCTAAATTTATGCTTTTTCATTTGATAATTGAGTATTGTAGTTTACTTATCATTGAAACTTCTTGGCATGGATTAATGGGGGGATTCGACAGAAAGAATGTGTTAGGTCTATGGCCTTGTCCCTTAGACCCCTTTTGGATATTAACCTTGCATTCTAGTCCCATGGGATCTCTTTTACTAAGAATTTGGCTTTAGGGATGGTATTTCATGGGAAACCCCACTTTTGGTTGCATGGCCCCGCTCGATTATCGCTTATATTACCCTTTTTCCACTCATTATTAACCCATTCATCGTTTCTCCCACCTGGGTCCACATTCCTCCACTAGGTCCACATAGGGTTAGCTCGCCCCTTCCACTCGCCCACACTTTGGGTCAGGCTTGGAATGATGCCCCAAAGGTTGATGTAGCTAAAAAGAAAGACAAAAGCATATTTGGCCACATTCAACAAGAAAATGTACCACAAAATGAAAAATATGGCCGGTACAAACACATTTAGCATGTGGGAAAAAACCAATATATGAGATCTACTGCATCATCATGGCCATCACCCTGGTTCCTAAAGGTTCTATGAGCCTCCTTGATCACATAGGAATCGATGATTGTCCCAACCCCTTGTGGGGAATGAACCACCCTACCCTTAAAAGGGGGTATTCATTGTTATATCTTATGCATCATGCTCTTACCCCTTGAGCCCCTAGCAGTTAATCAAAGAAAATCATAAAAAGGCAAAAGGCATATAAAAAGGGTGGAAAAATCAAGGTGGGGGAACCTCATGTACCACGATTTCTCCCTCCTATATATTATAAACCCAAGTGTGGGCTTACCTCTTTTTATCTACCCTTATACCCCAACATGTGACCTAGGCCTGCCGCTTCTCATCCCTTACTTCATAAACCTATCTGTCACATGACACCACCTTTTGAAGGATGTACCTTGAACGTATTATCCCCTTTAGAAGTAGAAACCACCTAATAGGATTCTTGGTTAACCCCATTTGGAGTTTAGGAGACAATGGCACATTACTAAGCCCATTATGGAAGGGCGGGACATCATGAAGTCCCCTCTTGTGTTTCGTGGTTGGTAAGCTCATTTACTCGATTTCCATAATGACTTGTTGTACTAGAAGGCTGGGGAAAACATTGGATCTTATGCAGGATTGCAGATGGTCTCCATCTTGTGTTTGGTCTCCCTATACGGTGTCCTAATCCTCCAAAGGGTTACATTGGCACATGTAGGGTGTGTGTTGTGAGCCATGGGCCTCCACAACAGTATGCAACACTCCATGGATCCTCGAGGATGGTCATAGATGCTTGAGATACTCCCATTGGATGAGGAAGATGCACTTGGTTCACCTTTGCCCAATGAACCCCACAGATGTACCATGCACTTAGAAGATGATCCAAGACTTGCAGGATGATGTGGCATCCCCTACATGATTATATAAGCCCTTTCATATGATCTACAAGCATCCTTGACTCATTTGGAGACCCATGAGGTTATTATTGTGCCTTCACACCCATTGGGAGCACCACATGTTTAGTGTTAGGAGAATAAGGGGCCAACCCCTTGTCCATAACTTTTGAGGGTCCTACTCTTCATTATGGAACCCATGTACCTCATCATACCTCTTAGAGGGCTCCATGACATCCATAGATTATTATTTGACCTATTGAGAGGCTTATTCTTTCATTTGTGAGCTAGTTCGGTGGGCTTGTAACCAAAAGTTAGATTATTAGAACATTATTTTATTTTTGGGGCTTATGTAGGCCAAGGAGTCTAATTCGAACTCCTCATTAGTGTATAAATACAAGTGAGATGATTTAATTTTCTCTTCATAACTTTGGATTGAATATCTTCCCCCTCTTGAGAAATTCACACTTTTTCTTGAAGGATGAATTGGAGCTTTATGGATGAATTTTGATGTGTGGATTTCATTTTTCTTATCTTGGAGCTTCTCTATTGTCAAATTGTTGATGGTTGGATATGTTCTATTACATGTATGTACATATTTTAATTATATTTTTGTTTTACTTTTTCATATACATTGGATTGAGATTTTCACTATTTTTAGGCTTAATTCCTACATGCATTTACTGCTTATATTATGGAATTTTGTCACTATATAGCATCTCTCAATGTATGGGCCATGTAATTTTAATGAAATCTCCTATTAGGGGTATTTATATCAACGAAATCATCTTGATAAGCTATCACCTTTTTCACATCAAAGTATAAAGGCCACAAGATTGCTTCTCTTTGACCTAGAAGGCTAGTGAAGTAGCCTTGAGGCCTCCTTGACTAAAGAAAAAAGGTCCTCATTTATATTTATCATAGAATCCATTCTCCCAAGAATAAGGCATTGATATACCAAGAGGTGGTCACCTAAAATGAATTATTTTCACCTTTTTCTAGGTCTAGCCAAGTTGGGTCACCTAGGGCATCATTTTCCCGACAAAGTAGCCCTCCAAAAAGTTCGATCTCCTAGCCTCCCCTGCACTAGTGTATCCTAAAGGTATCCTCTAATTTTTAATCCATTCTAATGGCGGTTGTGAGAAAAGCTAAGCCCTAGCTCTGAGATCATGATTTTCCCTAGTATCCCCAAGGCTAGTGCCTCATAGAATCAATTCAACATCTTTAAGTGCCTATTCTTTCTTTTATCCTTTCCCCCTCATTGTCTGGATTAAGAACATCATTGGTTACTAAAATCTTACCTCCTAACCTAGGTTGGGTCCACTTGGTCTCGTGTGGTCCCGTTCCTTTGAAAAGACAATTCTTCAAAAGACATCTAGGATACCAATTTCAATAAGGATTTTGGGGATTGGGAAACTCTTTCACAGGTCATATTCCCTAAACCTAACCCTGAAATCTTCCCATCCTTCTACTAAGATACATTATACCTTGCTTAGAAGGTAAGCAAGATATATCCTTCAACTCTTCTGGAAAGGGATATTTCAGTCACTCCATATCCACTTATTGATTTATCCTGTGTTGGTGACTCCATAATATACCGAGTCTCCTGCCATCTTTTAAAGTCCGTAAAAAGTAGGGAGCCTTAGCTAAGGTGACAGTGGGCTAAGTCTCCATTTGTCCCCTTGGTTTAGCATTTTCCCTTTAGGGATCCCCTACTAGTTTGAGCAGTAACAGGACCAATATAAAAAAACATAAGGGATTAATAAACCCTAGGAATTAATATTTTAAATTGAAGGGATAAATAAGCCCAAGGGATTACATTATAAACCCAAGGAATTATTAATATTATAAACCCAAGCATTTAATTATAAACACAAGGAATTAGTAAACCCAAGGGATAAATATCATAAACCTAAGGGATCAATATAAAAAACAAAAGGGATTAATAAAGCCTATGAATATTTTTAACCCAAAGGATTGATAAACCCAGATGACTATTAATATTATAAAGCTAAGGGATCAATAAACCCTAAGGATTGTTAATATTATAAACCCAACGAATTAATAAACCGAAGGGATAAACATAATAAACCTAAGGGATTAATATTAAACACTAGGACTAATATTTAAGCCTTAATATTGAGATTTAATAAACCCAAGGGATTATTAATATTATAAACCCAAGGGATTAATATTACCAACCCAAAGAATTAGAAAACTCAAGGGAATAATGTTATAAACCCAATGGATCAACAAACCCAAGGGATTATTAATATTATAAACACAAGGGATTATTAATATTATAAACCCAAGGCATTAATATTATAAATAAAAATGATTAATAAACCCAAGAAACGAATATTAAAAACCCAAGTGATTAATAAACCCTAGGAATTAATATTTTAAACTCAAGGGATTAATAAACCCAAGGGATTAAATGATAAACCCAAGGAATTATTAATATTATAAACTTAAGGAACAAATAAACCCAAGCGTTTAATATTATAAACCCAAGGAATTAGTAAACCCAAGGGAAAAATATTATAAACCTAAGGGATCAAAAAACATAAGGGATCAATATTAAAAACACAATGGATTAATAAAGCCTAGGAATTAATATTTTAAACCCAAAGGATTGATAAATCCACATGACTATTAATATTATAAACCTAAGGGATCAATAAACCCTAGGGATTGTTAATATTATAAACCCAACAAGTTAATAAACTGAAAGAATAAACATTATAAACCTAAGAGATTAATATTAAACTATAGGACTAATATTTAATCCTTAATATTGAGATTTAATAAACCCAAGGGATTATTAATATTATAAACCCAAGGGATTAATATTACCAACCCAAAGAATTATAAAACTCAAGGGATTAATGTTATAAACCCAATGGATCAACAAACCGAGGGAATTATTAATATTATAAACACAAAGGATCAATAAACCCAAGGGATTATTAATATTATAAACCCAACAAATTAATAAACCTTAAGAATTAATATTTTAAACTCAAGGGACTAATAAACCCAAGGGATTATTAATATTATAAACCCAAAGAACTAATATTATAAACCCAAGGAAATAGTGAACTCAAGGGATAAATATTAAAAACCTAAGGGATCAACAGGCCAAGGGATCAATATTGAAAACACGAGATTAATAAAGCCTAGGAATTAATATTTTAAACCCAAATGATTGATAAACTCACATGATTATTAATATTATAAACCTAAGCGATCAATAAACCTTAGGGATTGTTAATATTATAAACCCAACAAATTAATAAACTGAAGGGATAAACATTATAAACCTAAGGGAATAATATTAAACCCTAAGATTAATATTTACCCTTAATATTAGGGTCTAATAAAACCAACTGATTATTAATATTAAAAACCCAAGGGATTAATATTAAACCCTAGGACTAATATTTAACCCTTAATATTAAGGTTTAATAAACCCAAGGGATTATTAATATTATAAACCCAAGAGATTATTAATATTATAAACACAAGGGATCAATAATCCCAAAGGATTATTAATATTATAAACCCGAGGCATTGATATTATAAATACAAATGATTAATAAACCTAATAAATTAATAAACCCAAGGAATAAATAAACCCAACAAACTAATATTAAAAACCCAAGTGATTAATAAACCCAAGGGATTAAATGATAAATCAAAGGAAGTATTAATATTATAAACTTAAGGAACAAATGAACCCAAGCATTTAATATTATATACCCAAGGAATTAGTAAACCCGGGGGAAAAATATTATAAACCTAAGGGATCAAAAAACAAAAGTGATCAATAAACCCTAGGGATTGTGAATATTATAAAGCCAACAAGTTAATATTAAACCTAAGGGATTAATATTAAACACTAGGACTAATATTTAACCCTTAATATTGGGTTTTAATAGACCGAAAGGATTATTAATATTATAAACCCAAGGGATTAATATTACCAACCCAGTGAAATGGAAAACTCAAAGGATTAATGTTATAATCCCAATGGATCAACAAACCTAGGGAATTATTAGTATTATAAACACAAAGGATCAATAAACCCAAGGGATTATTAATATTATAAACCCAACAAATTAATATTATAAATACAAATGATTAATAAACCCAAGCGATTAATAAACCCAAGGAATCAATAAACCCAACAAACTAATATTAAAAACCCAAGCGATTAATAAACCCTAAGAATTAATATTTTAAACTCAAGGGATTAATAAAACCAAGGGATTATTAATATTATAAACCCAAGGAACTAATAAACCCTAAAATAAACATAGTTGACCATGACCCATTTTCATATTGAGACAACCTTTGTCGTAATGCGACGTTCCACCATGGTTGATTTTCATATTGACAAAATCTTTGTCACAATGTGACGTTGGACCATGGTTGACCATGGTTGAACATGATTATAAACACAAGGGATTTATATTAAACCCAAGGGTTAATATTATAAACCCTATGAATAATTTTATACCCTTGGAATATGAACCTATAGATCAATAAACCCAACGGATTGGTATTAAACACTAGGGTTAATATTATAAACCTTGTGAATAATTTTATACCCTTGGAATATGAACCCTTAGATCAATAAACCCAACGAATTGGTATTACAAACCCAAGGGAATAATATTAAACCCACGTGATTAATATTATAAACCCTACGTATATAAACCCTTAGATAAATACTATAAACCGTGAAATAAACATGGTTTACCATGGTTGATTTAAACATTGAGACAATCTTTGTCACAATGTGACGTTGGACCAAGGATGACCATGGTTCGCCATGGTTGATTTTCATATTGAGACAATCTTTGTCACAATGTGACATTCAACCATGGTTGACGATGGTTCACAATGGTTGACCATGGTTGATTTTCATATTGAGACAATCTTTGTCATAATGTGACATTGGACCATGGTTGATATTTATATTGAGACAATCTTTGTCACAATGCGACATTGGACCATGGTTGACCATGGTTCACAATGGTTAATTTTCATATTGAGACAATCTTTGTCATAATGTGAGATTTTACCATGGTTGAATATGGTTGAACAAGACTATAAACACATTAGATTTATATTAAACCATAGGATTAATATTATAAACCCTATGAATAATATTATACCCTAGGAATATGAACCCTTAGATAAATAAACACAAGAAATTGATATTGCACCCATCATTTTAAACCCAAGTGATTTATAAACCTAAGGATTGACCATCATTATAAACCCAAGGGATTTATATTGCATCGAAGGATTAATATTAGAAATTATTAATATTATAAACCCTAGGAATATGAAACCTTAGATCAATAAACACAATGGATTGATATTATAAACCCAAGGCAATAATAAACCCAACGGATAAATACTAAAAAACCCAAGAGATTATAAACCCAAGGGAATAATATTAACCCCAATGGATTAATATTATAAACCCAAGTTGTTTAAACCCCAAGATAAATATTATAAACCAAAAATAAACATCATCAACCATGTTTAACCGTCGTTGATTTTCATATTGAGACAATCTTTGTTACAATGCGATGTTGGACCATGGTTGACCATGATTCACCATGGTTGATTATGGTTTTCATATCAAGACAATATTCGTTATAACACAATGTTTGACAAGGACTCACGATGGTTGGTTTTCAAAATGAGAGAATATATGTCATATTAAATATTTTAAACCCCTTAAGCCCTAAATCCCTAGCATCAATATTATAAATGTAAATAATGCAATAATACAAAACAATAATAATAAACATAAACCACAATCAATATAAGAACCACAACCATTAAGACATCAATACAAAACATTAATATGAATACATTAATAATAATACACTATAAACCATTAAAACATGATGAACCATTAAAACAATAATAATAACACATTTATATCAATACATTATAAAAAATTAATAAATTTTAATGCATAAATACATTAATATCAATACATGAATATATTAATAGTATAAATCTGAAGAATATTGATATAAATATCAAGAACATGAAGGCCCAACATTAATATTATAAACATCAATAATATTTTAATTTATGAAAGGCATCAACACAACAAAGGGACCCATACAAAAAAATGCAAACAATTACAAATCCAGGAGAAAAAAATAAAGTAGTAACACCGCCATTGGAGCAAAGGAACATAAATGCAAAAAATTGAGCAATATGTATTTTGAGAGAACACGAAGTTGAAACAGGAAAGGAAAAAAACATATCTAAATTGAACACATTGGATTTAAAAAAGAACAACACAATAAGACCCATTGGAGCAAAGGAACATAAATGCAAAAAATTGAGCAATATGTATTTTGAGAGAACACAAAGTCGAAACAGGAAAGGAAAAAAACATATCTAAATTGAACACATTGGATTTAAAAAATAACAACACAATAGGACATTTTAAGACCAGAGATATACAATTTTCTAAATAACAACAACAATGAGAAAAAAAAATCAATTTCACCAGTGTTGCATTCCTTTCTGAAAGAAGATTAAGAAAGTAGGTCACAATGCCAAACTGACCAACTTATCTGCTCTAAATTTTCAAGACAGCAAAGTGAAACTAGGAGACCTGGAGATCATATTGACTAAGAAGTTCATAGCTGATGCAACCAATCTCCCAATAGCAGGGGAGAAATGGTTCAAGGGGGATGAGTTAGACATTTTGGCTTATAAGCAGTTTGTAAAACCAGAGTATCTTGACAAGTTTTCTTCCACCTTCCCTAACATTTATCTCCAAGAGCAGTATGTAGACCTTCTGAAGGTTATCCAAAGATATTTCACTTGTGAGGGTAGGTTCAGTAGAATATACCAGTATCATCTCAGGTTGCTATGGCATTTCACTGAAAGCAAGCCCATGAACCTCCCTTATTTCTTGCTTAAGAGTCTAGAAAGAATGGCTGCCAAAGTATAGATTCAAAAGGATAACCATGCTTCAAGTCTGTTTCATTTCTCTTTGATCAAAATCTTAGTTAAACATGTTGTTGAAAGAAAGAAAATGCTTTGGTCTGATTTTCTTGCAAGTATTGACCTCTTGCCACAAACTGGGTCACCTTCAATCAAGAAAGATAAAGAAGAGCCCAAGAAAGAATATCCAAAGAAGGAGAGCACTCATTTAGCCATGATTGAAGAAAGATGAATAAGAGCCCAAGAAATAATATCAAAAGAGGGAGACCACTCATTCAGTTATGGAAATGAAACCCATAAAGAAGGAAGGTGTCAAGCCAAGAAAGAAATTTGCAGGCAAGTTGAGAAAGAAAACTAAGTTGCAAGGCATAAAGGATGACAAGGCAGACAAAGGAACAGAAGAACAGGAAACATCAGCTCAACAAGCCAGACTTAAGGTCAAAATTGAAGACATAGTCCAAGATGAATTTGTGATGAGACCAAGAACAAGGTCTAGAGTTAAGAAAACCTAGGAAGAGGCAACCCCTCAAGAAATTGTGGAAATCTCTGAAGATAAATAGACAGATGTATAGGTGGATGACAAAGTGGATGAGGTCAAGGGTCTAGAAATGGTACAATCAGATTATGAGGAGGACATAGCACCACTTGAGACAGGTGTTGTGCAGTACAAAGAAGAGGACCCTAAGATAGTAAAGATGAGAGAGGCATTGTTTAAAAACCAGATGAGAATAACATTTCTGGAGAAGAAAAATAGAGACATAAAACAGGCCATTAAACCAACAGAAGACAAGACAGAGTCACCCTCAGCAAGTGCCAAAGGGAAGAAAAAGCATGTTGCCTTTGTTGAACAAGCTAAAAATGTTGTAGTGGGGTCTAGTGAGCCAACAGTCAGGGTGTTTAAATCAAAGTTTAAGTATGTGAAACAAATGAAACAAATAGCTAAAGCCCCTAGTAGACCCCCATTCAGTCAATGGAAAGAGTATCAGAGGTGCCTGGAGGAGTTAGAAGAAAGCAAAGACTAGGTCAATTAAATAAGGCAAAAAAATCGCAAGTATAAAAATTCTATTCAACATATTCTAGAAAATTGTGACCATGAAATCAAAGAGGCATCCAAATCTCTTGACAGGAGTAAGAATTTTTTCAAGTGGTCATAACCAGTTAGGAGACAATGCATAAATTTGTATGTTAGAAACTTGGTCCTGAATGCACAACTGAGAACTATGAGGCAAGATTTAGAGGAGGCACATAAATTGTTGAAGAGATATGAGGGAGTTGCTGTAATACCTCCACTCATGAAAATGCCTAAATTTGATCCTAAATCCAAAGCCACACCTACTTTATCACCACCTATGAAGCAACAAGACCTCATTACTCTAGATCCCAAGTCCAAGACTCCCAACATTAAAGCTTCTAGTTGTAAATTATTAAACAAGAGGAAAAGGAAATGATCAGCCTTTCCTTTTTATTCTCAAGTTTTGTTTTAATGTCCTAATGTATTAATATGTTAAATTTTATATGATCAGCATAATAGTGTCATGACAATGTTCAGGAGAAATGAAGGGCATTCAAGGAAGAGTTGCAGCAATTTTGCTACGTAGCCCATGCTCTAACCATTTCACATACATAGTACGATGGCCACTGTTGGGGGGAAAAGTATCTAATGCAGAATGCCTCTATCCCACTCTAAGGGTGATAGTACCTCAGCAACAACTGAATGCAAAGTTATTCAAGAATTCTTCTTTATGAGATGAGAGAGGGAAGAACAGGATGATCTACTAACCGTTATCTTGCGCTAATAGTCGATCCAGTCTTCACTCCTTGCTGCTTGCTCCTAGCTCCTTGCCCTTTCACCGGCCTAGCTACACACAGATCCTGTAAAAGCACAAGAAAAGGAAACTACAAGAAGCATACATCCATAATCGATCTAAGGATTAGCATAAACCAAATATACAAGCATGAATTCATCATCAAGATACATGCATATAGAAGAACCTCAAATACTTTATTGATAATAGAAGTAAAGTTCTGAGAGAGTTACAACCACAGTAGGCCCAATCCAGCAACACCTCCCAGCTGAAAGAAATCTCCTCTTCACCTCCTTCAAGCAAAACACCCAATAGCTCTATACTAAAACCAACAGCACTTCCTTACTTGCACAAAATTCCAGCCTCCTTAGACCTCATGAGAGAGCTCTATATATAGGAGATTTGGAGAAAGGATGAGTCAGCTTGTAGCTGGCATGAAGTTGACTAGTGTCCTCTCCCACTTCAGTTATTCTTCAGTTCTTGAGTCCACTTGGAGGTTCTTGCTTCCACTTGGAGATCTAGACCCTCTTACTCATCACCAGTCGAATTCCCTGATCCAAGTGTCAATTTGGAAGCTTCCTGGGCTCTGACACCTTGAGGAATGAGTCTGCCACATGTCCAAACTCGTTCAGCGCAGGTAGCTAGTGTTGGAGTTGACATTCAGCGCAGGTAGCCAGTGTAGCAGTTGACATTCAGTGCAGGTAGCCAGTGTAGCAGTTGACATTCAGTGCAGGTAGCCAGTGTAGCAGTTGACATGATCCAGAATTTGCTTGTTTTTGAGTGTTTTCAGGTGGAGAACTGATTTTTAGTGCTGTGGTTTGCTGACCTTGTTCCTCTAGGGGTAGGAACAACATGTTTAGGGACTTTGGATCCCTTAGATTATTGACATTTCATGCTTTATGCTGTAAGGCACAAAAATGTCTATAACAGTTGCCCCCTAAAGTATGAGGTCGTTTATCGGGTGAAATGCTTTATCAGGAGGATCCGAAGTTCATTCAATCGCTGAGAGGTGCCCTGCAATAAAATACAATACAATACATTATTTTTCATTCTGCTTTCACGATCTAGCTGAGGCGGGCATTCCCATGCTCAGCTTTATAAATTCTCTTTGGTACATATAACAGACGACCGTCTGATGATAGACTGATAATTCTCTGCTGAAATTATCATCCTTTGGGTAGGATGATCATCTGCTGCAATGATGTACATATCAAATGTCTTTATATTTCCTGAATATATATCGCAGCCCGGATGGATGAAACTAGATCCGGGGTCTTCAAACTCGTTCGATCTTCACTCTAAGTACAAGTCGATCCATGTGAGAATGGCGCTGAAGTCGAACATGAAAAGACATCGCTTGATTACCGGTCAATAATGTAAACCGTTAACAAGCGCGAGAGGAATCACCAATAATGACAATGATCCTCAAGGTACTGTAGTACAATTCACGTGGTGTGAATAAAGGACTTCGTCGAACACCACGCAAAATCTTCTGGTCGAAGGTCATTGATGTATACTTGTCGCCGGAAGTGAGAAACTTGCCATTGAGGCATGCAAGCTTCAAAGTACTGGGGGGGGTGTTCCTAGATCAACTTCTTGGATAATGAGCTGAAGTCGATAAGAAGCGATCCGTCAAAGGAGGGCCTTAATGAATCCCACATCAGTGACACGGAACGGAGCTAATGATTTTAGTGGAGGTGAAAACAATCTGTGAGATATGATTCAGGGTGGCGATCATGGGTGGATGAAGGATAATGTATGGCAGTGGATGGGACACGGTTGACTCTTTCTGAACACATCTCTTGAACATATAACGACACTGATGTGATGGATCGGTAGCATTACCCCAAATGTGGATGGTTTGGCGAGGACCATGGTGATGAGACCGGTGAATGAAACAACCCAACCCGATGTGATACGGAGGACAAAGTGTCATGTTCAAGAGCGACTTGCTACCATTAAAGCTTTGAGGTTCTCCCAATTTTTCCCCAGTCATTTCTGACCAGTACCTCTTTATTTTTGTCAAGCTTGAGGAGGATAACATATGCTTGTTCTATAACCTACCCTTCGGGCAAGCCCATCGCTATGTTTTAACGAGCTTAGCGATAGGGAAACTCGTTCTCGTCTAAAGACAAGTTTGTCGCTATTTAATCATTTTAACGAGTCTAACGACAAGGAAAACTCGGTCCTTTTCATTTTTAGAGAGTCTGAAAAGGTACAGAAAGTTAACTCCAAAATTCCTTTTTCGTCATCTAATCCCTTAAGTCCGAAAAAGTATAAAACAATACAGAAGGGATGATTTTTCGATAGTTTTAATGAGCCGAACAAAACAAGCGCTCGATCTTTTTGTGCAATAATCCCTCAGGTCCAAAAAGATTAAAATCTAGAGGAGGGATAGCTCTTCCGGTCATTTAACGAGCTGGAAGGCCAAAACTCGGCAATCTTTTCATATTTTATGAGTCAGATGAAAAGAGCTTAAAGAAGACTCGTCTTTTGAGGAACGAGTGATGAACAGGGATAGCGGCTGATTCCAGGTACAGGTTGGAATCTTCCAATCACGGAAGTGTCACAAGGATGGCTAGGTGAAATCACTCTTCGCAGCTGTTCCTCAAAATGGGTAAACAATCATATGGAGGTGAACGATCAGCCAAATGAAAGTGGAGGTGGCAGGTGCAAAACACGACCAAGGCTTTTATGGCTGATCAGGTTACATACTTAATGGTTATTTACCGGGATAGGTTCATTTTTTAACGAGCTTGAATGCGCCAAAACACTGCTCAATCTTATGTTTATTTTTAACGAGCATGAACTATGTGCTAAAACTGCTCGGTGATAAGTTCGCATGCCCCCAGCATAATAACACAAATCGAGGTGCATGTCCCCCAAGCTTCATTGCATTCAACTCGGTGGTTGGAATGAAGGTTTACCTTTGAGAAAGGGGATTTGTTTCATTTTTTAATGAGGTTGACACAAGATAAGAACCGTCCTCTGACTCCTTGTTTCATTTTTTAACGAGGATGACACGAGATAAGAACCGTCCTCGAAGCCCACTGTATTTACAGTATTTCCATTAGGGCGATGATCCATGCTGACAAAATGTTTAGGAATCTTCCGAATCCATTAGATATAGAAGATTTCATATTGTAGGTTTCCACTGTGGCCACTTCTGCTAGACTCTTTGCAGGCGGTAGGGCAAAAGTACCCATTAAGGCAGGGTCTTTTAGGAGACCTACTCCAATATTTTGAAGCGAATGATCGCTTCCATGGATCATTGGAATGCTTCCCGTAACTTGTGAACTGTCGGGGAGGAAAGTTTGTTGGTCGACGACTGTAATCCCTCCTTGAAAGGGAAATGCAATCTTCCTGAAGTAGGTCGACACGACTGCGGCCATGGCATATATCCAGGGCCTTCCTAGTAGGATGTTGTAATCGAGGTTTCCATCGATTACTTCAACATCGACTTCTACTGTTTTGCCCCCCAGTTCAACTTGCAAGTTACTTAAAATCCCGTATGGAGTGTATGATCGTCCATCAAATGCTTTTAAGGTCGTTGACGATTTCGACAAGGGTGGTGAGCCTAAATTTTTCCAGCAACTCATCGACATAAGACATGTAGATGCCCCCTCATCAATAATTGTTCGATGAACAGTTTTGTTGAGGGCTTTCACTTGAACAAGGAAAGCTAGTTGAGCTGGTAACTTAGGGTCATATCCTTTATGATCAAAGGCCACAAGATTGGAATCCATTGGGCCAATCCCACCTATTGCTGATAATAAAGTTTGCTCTTGGGAGGGGCAATTTTGCGGTACCTCAAGTGTCGACATAGCGGACGACGATTGGGCCAGGTCCTCTATTATATTATAATTCTGTTCTATTTTGGCACAAGGATTAAATGTCGATTTGTGTACTACTCCCTTTGGCGAGTTTATTATTGGCTTAGGAACGATGGGTGGCACAACTTCGTTCAAAGTTGTTGTCGAACTACTAGGTTGTTCATTGGCCTTGTTATTCGACAGCTGTGGATTCCCGTAATCTTTATTCCTTGTCAAAGCATCAATTTGCTGCTTTGAGGTAGACAACATAAGCACTTGGGATCGGGAAGCATTTTGATTAGCAACCAGATTTTGACCCGGATTAGGAAACGGATCATTCAATACTGCTGGGGTTTTTGAACTCTTGAAGAGTTTCTTAACTTCAGCTATATGTGGAAAATCTTTCGTCCAATGATCCTCATCGCATATATGACACCCTGCCGGGGGTTTCCTTTTTCTCCCTGTCTTTTTCTTCTTGCCCCCTGGTTGCTTCAGTTGTTTTCCCTTGTCGGTCGACATGGCATTTACTTCCGAGGCAAGAAGTTCTTCATTTGCATTTTGACTATAAATTTTGTGCTTGCCAATCACGCCATCACCGGCGTGAGAGTCATTGTTTGATTTAGGAGGAGGAGGAATTGAGAATTCCGGTCTAGGGGCGTCAGGTATTTTGTCGTAGAGCGTGCCGGACTGAGTATAGACCAAGTCCAGATATTGCGCACGAGCGATAACCTGCTCTTCTGTTACGACTCCCCCCTTTGCCACATCTTCCGTGATGGCAGGAAGTAATGACTTGATAAACCATTCAGCTAATAGTTGATCGGGAACGTACGTTTTTACCATCCTACGACGACGTCGCCACTCATGTATATGATCAGATATGTGGGTGGCAGTCGTCTGTTTGAAGTTGGTAAGGAGTTCTGTTCCCGTTTCATACCTTATCGGTAATTGAAAATGGGTTAAAAAGGTTGTGGCTAAGGTACTGAAGTTGTCGAACGAAGCTCTAGGCAATTCAATGTACCATTTTGCCGCTGGACCCGTTAACGTCCTCTGAAAGAGGCGAAGTCTTATCGAATCATCATTCAAGGTATTCGACGAACACCATAGATGGAATGTCATCACATGATTCGACGGATCTTCACCCAGATTTCCATTAAATTTAGGAATGTCTGACGGAAGTTTATGCGGAATCGCTGGCCACCAAGGGGCATAAGCAATTGGATCATTCGTCAGCCGGTTTAGATCTGGTAGTTCTAGAGTTGCTACAAAGGGCAACTGTTGGTTCAGGTTAGGCGAAGCATATCCAGGATAAGATGGTATTGCCTGAGCAATGGGTCTTTGCAGACCAGCATAATGCTGGCAACTTTGACAAGGTTGATAGGCATAACCATTATAGTATGGTTGCCCATTACTTACAAAGACTTGTTGCTCAGGTCCTTGATATGATTGCTGGAATGGCAGTTGTTGAGATTGAACCAGCTCTGGTTGTTGGACCATTTGTTGTTGACCAATACTGGATGATTGACCAAGATGAGGAGTCACAGTACTTGTTTGAGCCTGAGTCCCTCCAGATAAGGAGGCACTAACCTGAGGTTGTGATTGAGTCATTGAGACAAGATGTTGTTGTATTGCAACCTGAGAAACTTGGGGTTGACATACAACAGGTGGAGCTTTTACTTGCGACACATTCACTATAGTAGGTATGGTGGGAATATTCGACACAGGGTGTACTGGTTGCATTGAATATACAACCCCTGGTTGTTGAGGCAGTATTGGTACCCAACCGCTGGATGTAATTCCAGTTTGACCTTAACTTTGTTGTAAACTCCCATATGGTTGTTCTCTGGGAGGGAACAATGAAAGAGCATACTGCCCTCCATATGGTGGAAATCCAGTACTTAAAGGGTAAATTGGCCTTTGAAGACACATTGGATCAATTTGTTGAGTTTCAACATAAGAAATACCAGATGATAACCCGGATGAAGAAATAGGAACTAACCACGTCGTCGTCCTTGATTGGACTCCGGCTTGTTGTTGACAATTTGCCGGGACAGATGGTATACCAGCAAACATCGTTGGAGTAGCAGCAGGAGGCTCTGCTGCTGTTGTGTCGGACGACACAGTCCTAGATGTCGACAGTTGTTCAGACATATCTAGTCTATCCAAAAGATTTCTTAGCGATTCTGCAAGAACTTACGATGCCAAAAGACTAACTTCGAAGATCAACGAGGGAAAGGTGATGATTATTCCGCTTAAAATAAATTTTAACGACGCTTGGACACAACTTGCTTTTTCAGTTTTAAAGAGTCGAGAAAAAGCTAAAGATGACTCTAGTCTCCTTCGATGTTTTAACGAGCCCGAAGTGACAAATGCTCGGATGGACTTTTTCAGTTATAGAGTTTGAAAAAGGCCAAAAGAAACTGCTCTGGATATCTAGGCAGAGGGTGTGCCAAACTTTTCGCAAAACCACAGAATACGTTTTACGGTACGGGTGGTCGATCTTCGTGAATGTTGTGTTCACTGCATTGCGATCAGTAGGGCGGCCGACACGGTTTCCTATGGATAAAGGCTTTGATCCTATAGGGGTCTCCCAATATATACGCGACGGTACGTGGGAGCACAAGTCCGTATTGATACTTATCGCTTCACCGTGGAGGAATCACCCAACCACTCAACGCTAAGATATCACGTTTAACGACGCCGGAACACGTCTCTAGCTTAGACCTCTATGTGTTTGCGTTATGTTTCAAAGAGTTGTTAGGTTCATTCAATATATTTTAAGTTGATCTTTTTAAAGTTTGCCTTTCAAGGTTCACCACGAGATGTTTGATACAAATTCCTAAATGCAGTCTAAGATGAGAAGCAAGCTTTTTCAATCTTTTCGACTTATGAAAATCTTAACTACTGAGGGAAAAGAAAGACAACATCTTTTCACACAGATCAAAGAGCATACACTAATGCACTTTTTCCTTAAATCAACATACACACTTATATGCAAAATGCAAAATGCAGGTATTTCTTTTCTCTTTCTTAATGTTGGTGCGATACAAAAAGAAAGCTGTTGTATAATTTCGAATTCAATTTCAAGTGAAAGCAAACAAGCTTGTCCAAAATCAAAAGACACCTTAAGATTTACTTGTTTCGACACTAGAAATATAAATTCAAACCATATGACGAAAGCAAAAGCTCAATCAGCTATGAACAGCAAATAAACTAACTCTTAAGATCAAAATGACACTTAATCACAGGTCTAGACCTAAGAGGCCACAGCAAGACTAGTTCACTTTCGTTATGGGAAACTGCAAATGATACAAGAAATACACAAAGAACAAACACAGTTTCTTTATACAACCGAGGTGGAATAGTGGCAAGGAAAGTTGGTTTCAGATAGGTACATTGACTGGTAATAGGTTGCAAAAACAAGGGTGAAAACAGGGCAATGAACAGCAAGGAACCCCAGTAGCACTAGGAAAAACTGGTTCAGCGCAGGTGGTACACTGTCAGTTTGGCATTCAGCGCAGGTAGCCCCTTCGGGAACTGCGCTGAAATGAAAACAGCCTTTGTACAGCCTGCACTGAAGAACAAAACTTTCGTTTCTCTCAGTTTTCGGGTCACAGATTGCTCAAAAATTCACAGTTTTTGCTCAAATCAGAAGCTATCAGTCAAGGACACACTAAGGGATGACAAGGAGGATGAAAAGCTATCACTAAGAGCTTATTAGAGTCCTTGTGGATCAGCTCTTCAAATCATAAACTTGCCCAGAAACTGAGCTAGAGTAGCTGCCCTCTACTTTGCATTTGAAAGATTCAAATACAGTTCGATTCGGTACTCCCTTTGTTTATGAAATGAATAGCAAAAAACACAAACAACCAACAAGATACGATCCCCACCAGAGTCGCCAGTTTGTTGGGGGAAAAAGTATCTAATGCAGAATGCCTCTATCCCACTCTAAGGGTGATAGTACCTCAGCAACAACTGAATGCAAAGTTATTCAAGAATTCTTCTTTATGAGATGAGAGAGGGAAGAACAGGATGATCTACTAACCGTTATCTTGCGCTAATAGTCGATCCAGTCTTCACTCCTTGCTGCTTGCTCCTAGCTCCTTGCCCTTTCACCGGCCCAGCTACACACAGATCCTGTAAAAGCACAAGAAAAGGAAACTACAAGAAGCATACATCCATAATCGATCTAAGGATTAGCATAAACCAAATATACAAGCATCAATTCATCATCAAGATACATGCATATAGAAGAACCTCAAATACTTTATTGATAATAGAAGTAAAGTTCTGAGAGAGTTACAACCACAGTAGGCCCAATCCAGCAACACCTCCCAGCTGAAAGAAATCTCCTCTTCACCTCCTTCAAGCAAAACACCCAATAGCTCTATACTCAAACCAACAACACTTCCTTACTTGCACAAAATTCCAGCCTCCTTAGACCTCATGAGAGAGCTCTATATATAGGAGATTTGGAGAAAGGATGAGTCAGCTTGTAGTTGGCATGAAGCTGACTAGTGTCCTCTCCCACTTCAGTTATTCTTCAGTTCTTGAGTCCACTTGGAGGTTCTTGCTTCCACTTGGAGATATAGACCCTCTTACTCATCACCAGTCGAATTCCCTGATCCAAGTGTCAATTTGGAAGCTTCCTGGGCTCTGACACCTTGAGGAATGAGTCTGCCACATGTCCAAACTCGTTCAGCGCATGTAGCTAGTGTTGGAGTTGACATTCAGCGCAGGTAGCCAGTGTAGCAGTTGACATTCAGTGCAGGTAGCCAGTGTAGCAGTTGACATTCAGTGCAGGTAGCCAGTGTAGCAGTTGACATGATCCAGAATTGGCTTGTTTTTGAGTGTTTTCAGGTGGAGAACTGATTTTTAGTGCTATGGTTTGCTGACCTTGTTCCTCTAGGGGTAGGAACAACATGTTTAGGGACTTTGGATCCCTTAGATTATTGACATTTCATGCTTTATACTGTAAGGCACAAAAATGTCTATAACAGCCACATGTCAGGTTTTGAAAGTGCTAGCGTGGAGTACATATGGTGTTCAAACCACCACCCCATATTCTTTCCACGTGTTGGTTCTAGAAAGAGGAAGATTTGTGCACTGCGCAAGCTTTTCAGTAGTCACAAAAGCAACTTTTATGCTTTTTTCTATTTCAATCAGTTTTATCAGTTTGAATAACTTTTTAAGATAATTTTTATTTAAATAGGTTGTTTTTTCTTTCAAAAAGACAAAAGGATGATTTATGTTTTATGTTTGGGTGAAAAGCATGTAAAAAAAACAACAGTTTACTATGTTTTTCCAGTTTGAATCGATCCTCTATGGGATCAAAGATGCAGTGAACTTGAACTAATTTTCATCCATGTTTCTATTATATATTTTCATAAGTGAAGACAAAGAAGGTTGGTGTCAAATTTCCCATTTTCTAGAGGAATTATTGTCGTCATGCTTGTGATTTGGTTTTAATTAACATGCATGAATGTTGAAGGGATTCCAGTCGATTTATGGAGATTCTTATGGTATGAATGTTTTTGGAATAAGTTTTTCTCTCTTAGTTTATGTTCCTTTCTCTTGTATGTTTTCTTCATAACTTTTTAAAGGTGCAAGGAACAATTATATTTGAATTCATATTATATACTCATGTATGATTGAACCAAGTATATTTTAGTTGCAAATGAAGAATGCATGCCTTTAAAAGTACTGTATTTTCTTCTTAATGGTCATTGATTTAAGATGTAGTGATAAATGTTGTTATTTCTTCTGTTTGATAAATGTCTTGATACTCTACCTTTTCTATAATACAATTCCGTTATTCATTCCGAAGATCGTGCTAATTAAACCTCCATATATGAAGCTGGTTAGAGATACATCAACATGTCACAATAGATAGATCACTTATACTGTCAATAGTTTTTTGTAGAAATCCTCTACCACCTTCATTATCAAAATCCAAATACTTCCATAACTGGTCTTTGTATGCTATAGACTCAAACTTTAGTTTTCATTAGTTGAGGGAGCCCCCTCCGGCTAGAAAAACTAGTTTTCTAGCCTAGAGTGGTTTGTGGTTACCTCTATGGACCTTTCCTCAGCCTAAAGGGATTTACAGAGTGATAACATAGTGGTGTCGTTGCCGGGGATTCAAAAGTTTAAATTATCCTAGGAAGTTTCATGTCCAAAATGTACATCATAGGTTGAATTGTAAATATCCTTTTGATTATTAGAAATTTTCGTTGCATGCATCCTTGTCTGAGAAGATCTAGCTTCTAGGAGGTTCACTAAGCAAAACCCTGACCCAAATCCTCCTGTAGTGGTTTCTGATCCTAAAAAACTCCTCAGGAAGGAGAGAGTGGTGCTGGAAAGTCAAGCTAGTTATTGTCCTATCAGGAAATCTGCTTCCTCACCTAAAATTTCTTCTGAAATCCCATTGTTTAGAACGAGGTATTATTCTAGTATCCCTGAAATTATAGCAAATTTAAATAATTTAAGTTCTTTTGTATCATCCCCAAGAATTGAGTTTAGTCAGAATATCATCCAGTAGTTTAGTAAACTCAAAGGTCTAGTTGACAAAGTTCAAAAAGCTGCTGAAAACACAATCCTATCTTAGAGAAATATCCCTGTTCAATCTGTTTTCACTACTGGCTCTATTTTGACTTCAGTTCAAAATCCTTCATCCTTAGTTTTAACTTTCATTCACCCAGTTCTTCCATCCTCTACTATTGTTGTTACACTGCCTGTTAGTCACCAAACTACTCAAATAGTAGTTATGGCAGCAAGGTATGCTCCTTTGGTTTTTCTTGCTCAGCTTCATGATTTACCTCTCAAATAGGGGCAAAGGCTTCTGCAGTATGATTGAACAGGAGAAATCACTACTAATCAGCATGTTGACAAGGTCAATGATTTTGTGGATTTCGAGGAAGTATACCATGATGATGTTAAAATCAAATTATTTGCTCAGATTTTTTCTGGTGATGTCAAGAAATGGTTTAGGAGTTCTCGCTTGGGAGCCTTTGCAAATTATCAGGAGTTAGAAGATGCTTTCCTTGCAAGGTGGGGTGAAAAGAAGAACCCTTTGCAGATCTTGGTTGAGTACAACAACTTGAAAAGACAACCCGAAGAATTTGTTCAAGACTTTTCTACAAGGTTCAACAAACTGTACAATTCAATTCCTGCAGAGATTAAGCCTCCTCTTGGGCTAGCCTTACTGCATTATCCAGATGATTTTGACCTTGAAATGGCTTATCAGCTCAGAGAAAGAAATCCGACAACATTGGAGGACATGCAAAATAATGCAGTCAGTGTGGAGGCTAATCTATTAGCAAAAAAGTCTAAGTTGAAGTCCGAGAAGAGAGTCATCATAAAGGAGGATCCTGCCACTTCCTTAGATGCTAAATTCGAAACATTGGTTAAGAAAATGGAGAAGATGATGGAGAAAATATCCCTATCTGATCGGATAGCAATCCAAGAGACCTAGATTGGCCCACAAATTAGAAATCCTAGTTTTTAAGGAATCCAAAATTGCCTAATAAATTGTTGGAGAAGAAAGGTCCAGAACAATCACAACAACAAATAAGACCACCGTTCCAACAAAATTTTTCTCAAGATCAAGATGAGGAAGATGAGAAAACTCCCGAAGATCAGATTTTATTTTTTGGTGATGGGAAGTAGGAGGTTTATTTCAGAAAAGGGGATCACGAACATGAGCAGTTTGAAAATTTTGAAGCGGAAGATGAATAACTATCGTTGTCCTAATCCCAAAATGATGCATTGATGATTGAATTAGAGGAATATAGAAAAGGTTTTCAGAATTCTATAATGCAAGTGCAACGACAATATAATTTGAGAAATAGGACTATGGGAGGTAATGCAGCAAAGAAGGATGCACCAATCAACAATGCAGCAAGAAAAGAAGTGCCTACCAGTGGTGTTAAAAAGATCCTCCTCGGTAAAAGTGCCCACAAGAAAGATATTCCTAGCACAAGTGCCCAAATGAAGGATCCTCCTGTCACTATTTTGTAGTAGAAAGACAACATACCCAAAGACAAAGAAGTTGCAGAAAAGAAGGATGTTATTCACAAGGAGACTGAAAAGGTAACAAGTCTATTTAATCTCGAAGCTAAAGTTGCTAAGTTGAAGATTTCTATTCCTCTTGGTGAATTAGTGAGAAATGATCAATATAGGTTTCAGATTTTAAAGGCACTTAAAGTAGATAAAACCTCTGATACAATTAATATAGTGGATGATCATCCAACTATCATCTTTGGGCCAAAAATTGAGGATAAAACACAAGATGGTGATGTTCCTCCCTTTTATGTTAGTTTGAATGTACATGAACAAATCCTACACAATGTTATGTTGGACTCTGGGGCATCACATAATTTGATGCCAAAGGTGATTATGGAGAGGTTGGGATTAGACATTACATGACCATACAAGGACCTTTACTCGTTTGATTCCAATAAGGTGAAATGTTTGGCTTAATTAAATACTTAGCAATATCCTTGACTCAGATTCCTTCCAAATGCATGGTGATGGACATCGTGGTGGAAAACATACCTCCTAGGTATGGTATGTTGTTGTCTAGATCCTGGATGGAAAAACTGAATGGAGCATTACAAATTGACATGTCATACATTACAATTCCAGTTTTTGGAGGACAGATGAGAAGGTTATATAGAGAGCCTCTCATGCAGTATATGATCAATAGTAAGGACAAGCCTGTTAACCATCCAATCTATGTTGTCCATTCTGATGTAGATTCATTCGTTTTGTTTAATTCAAGTTGTCCCATTGATGAAGGTCTTGTTTCAAAGATTGAAGAAGAGGGGGACAACACTCAGGAAAAAGGAATTTTGCATGAGGATTCAGGGAAAGACAACCAAAGTAAATTGGATGTCAAAAAGAAGGAAGACATAGAAATAAAATCTGATGTTTTGAGTAAGGATAAAGAGACATCTGCAAAACAAATTTATGAATAAGATAGCCTTAAAAAACCAGGGCAGGACAACAATTAAAAAGAGAGACAAATCAGTCAGCCCGCCCTAAAAAAATATGCAAGTTCTAAAGTCGAAATAGATGGAAAAGTAAGGAAGAAACATCAAGTTTGGACCATGCATTTTGATGGGGCAGCAAGCAGAGAAGGAGTTGGAGCAGGGGTGTGGATTATCAGTCTAGAAATTGGTAAGTCAAAGTTGTGTTCATAAAACTGGAGTTTGATCGTAACTATAATATGACTAACTACGAAGCTCTAATGTTGGGCTTGAGGAATTTAAAGAAATTAGGGGCTAAAAGAATTATTGTTTTTGGTGATTCTCAGTTGGAAGTTACACAACTTAAAGGTCAATACCAAACCAAGCATTCCCGCATGCGAGCTTATCAGAATGTTGTACTTGATTATTTGCAGAATTTTGTTGAATATAGTTTTTCAGTGGTTCCGAGGAAAGACAATGTTGTTGCAGATGCATTGGCTACTTCGACCTCTGATTTTGACATGCCTAGTAATGTTAAAGGAAAGTACAGGGTAGAGGTAAGACATAGACCCGTTGTTCCTGATAACAATGGTCATTGGAAAGTATTTGAGAATGACAAGAAGGTAGAAAATTTCTTGCTAATGAAAGAAGAGTTTGCTAGAATGAGATGGGAAAGGGACAACGAGTGGGAAGATGCAGATAAGGAAAGTTTCATAAATCAAATGAAGGAGGAATTAGATAAGCAAGGTTCCGAGTTAAAGATATTGTAGCTTAAGGATAACAGTCTTCCAAGAGGTCTGGTACATTTGGAAGAGTTTTTTGACCGAAAGGATATGGCCAAAATATCGAAACTAGCATCGACTAGAGAAGGAATTGAAGAATGAAATATAGGTACAAAAGAACACCCCAAGATGATAAAGTTGTCCAAAACCTTGAGCCCTGATATGAAAAGAAGATATTTGGAATTGTTTACTGAGTTCTCCGATGTTTTTGCTTGGGGGTACGAAGACTTGAAGGTGTATGACAAAGAGATCATTCAACATATAATACCAATAAAAAAGGATCAAAATCCATTCAAGCAAAAGTTGTGGAGGACCAATATGATATTGTTTCCCTTAATAAAAAAAGAAGGAAGGAAACTTTTTGATGTTGGTATTATAGTTCCCCTCCATTTTTCAGATTGGTTGTCCAATTTGGTACCAGTTAGAAAGAAAATGGGTGAAATTAGATTGTGTGTAGATTTCAGGAACTTAAACAGGGTGTCCCTCAAGGACAACTATCCATTGCCAAAAATGGAACATGTTCTCCAGAAAGTAGTGGGTGCCAAAAGAATGTCATTGCTGGATGGATTCTCTGGGTATAACTAGATTTTGGTTCACCCAAAGGACCAAGATAAGACCACCTTTACAACTCCCTGGGGTACTTTCAAGTATGCTAAGATGCCATTTGGTTTGATGAATGCGGGGGAAACATTTCAACAGGAAATGGACATAGATTTTGTAGAATAAAATGATAATTTTCTTGTCATATACTTAGATGAAATTATTGTTTACTCACATTCTGATGAGGAAAATTTGTAGCACTTAAGAGCAGTTTTAGAAAAGTGCAAGAAACATGGCATCTCATTAAATCCCAAAAAGTCCTTGTTTGGCCTAGAGGAAGGCAAACTGTTGGGCCATATTATTTCAAAAGATGGCATAAAAATAGACCCTAACAAAATTGCAGCTATTCAGAAAATGGATGCTCCTAGGAGTAAAAAGGAAATTCAATCATTTTTGGGCAGAAATAGTTTTCTTAGAAAATTCATTCCCAATTTGGCTGAGATTTCTAGGAAAATTATAGACATGATTAAGTGGGACAACGAGGTGATATGGAATGAATACAGTAAGAAATCATTCAGTGAATTCAAAGAAGATTTTTCCTGTGCTCCTACTTTGGCTAGCCCACATTATAAAAGGGAGTTCATAGTGTTTTCTTTTGCATCTGAACACAGTATTGTTGCGGTTCTTTTGCAGAAAAATCAACAGGGAGTCAAAAAACCTATTGCATTTTTCAGCAGGGTGCTCAGAGATGTTGCGCTCAAGTATGACATAATGGAAAAACAAGCATTTGCACTTGTTAAGGCCCTGAAATATTTTCGAGTGTACATTTTACATTCTCATGTTGTGGCTTATGTGCCTAGTACTACAGTTAAAAATATTTTGACTCAAAGTGACCTAGATGGAAGGAGGGCAAGTGGATCACAACAATTCTTGAATATGACATAGAAATTAAGCTGACAAAGTTGATTAAAGGTCAGGGTTTGGCTCGGATGATGACAGAATCAAATTTGCAGTCCCTTAAAATTAATTTTCTCATTTTCCTAATAGAGGAAGAAATCTCAAATGTTGTTCAGCAAGTGCTGGAGAAATTTGCTTCTTCACCATGGTATGCAGATATCTTATATGTTTTACAAAATTTGCAAGTGCCGCCAGATTGGCCCAAAACTAAAGCCCGATTTTTAAAATTAAAAGCAGTGAAATTTTGTATTATTGACCAATTTTTATACTAGAAAGATCTTGGTGGGATGTTGCTTAATTGTTTATTGGAGGATGAGGCTCAAACAACAATAGAGGATTTCCATAAGGGGGATTGTGGTGGTCACTTATATTGGAAAAATACAGCGAATAAGATTCTTAGAGCTCGCCTTTATTGGCCTAGTTTATTTGCTGATGTTTATAAGAAGGTGGTCGGTTGTAAGGAATGTCAGATGTTTAAGGGTAGAAAGAAGTTGATTCCCCTGCCTCTAAAGCCTATACTAGTCAAGTCACCATTTCAACAATGGGGACTTGATTTTATTGGAGAAATTCATCCTTCCTCTCTCGAGCAACATAAATGGATTTTAACAGGAAAAAATTACTTTACAAAATGGATTGAAGCAGTCCCTCCTAGGCAGACCATGGATGCAACTATCATCCAATTTTTGGAAAACAACATTTTGTCTCGTTTTGTTTTTCCACAAAAGATTATCATAGAAAACATTGTCGCATTCATGTCAAAAAGGATGATTGAATTCTTCTACAAATATAGCATAAGTTTGGGTCATTCCATAGCTTATTACCCTCAGGGAAATGACTTGGCAGAGTCATCCAACAAGAGTTTGGTCAACCTTATTAGAAAATTTCTGCAAGAGAATAAAATGAACTAGCACAAAAAACTGGTCCATGCACTACGGGAAGATCAGGTGAGTACTAAAATATCCATAGACATGTCTCCATTTCAGTTGGTATATGGAATAGAAGCATTGTTTCCTTCGTCTCTCGAAGTGTTGGTCATGAGATTGTGACAAGAAGCAGAAGCAGAGCCAAATGACATGCAATGAAGAATTGGTCAAATGATACAGGTCCAACAGTTAAGAGAAGAAGTATTCAGAAACACATAGCTATTACAAGACCAAATAAAGAAAATCTATGATAAAAGAACAAAGGAAACAAATTTTCAGATTGGAGATTTGGTGTTGAAATGGGATGCCTGGAATGAGGATAAGGGAAAGCATGGGAAATTTGAGAACTTGTGGAAGGGGCCTTTTAAAGTTGTTGCATTTAGAGGGTAAAATTCATATTTACTTGAAGATTTGTCAGATCAGCCAGTTGGAGCAGGGCCTGTGAATGACAGGTTTCTCAAACATTTCCTCTCTTAAGTTGGATTTTGGGAGATCATTTCATTGTTTATACCATTTTAGTTTTGAATAATGCAAGTGTGGGTAGTTATAGTTAAGATTTGAAGCCCGAAGTGAAGGCCATGAGATCTTAATTGATCGCTGCCATAAATATTTGAGTCTTTCAGTCAGTTTTTATATCATTTGCAATCAGTCTAGTTAGTAAGTTTTCATGATTCAGAGTCTGTATATCAGTTTTTGCATGTTATGACCGTATTGCCCAATGGGAAGGCTACTAGTATGCAGTGTCGTTCTTGGCACCTCACAGGGAGGCTTCCATCCCCAATGGAGCCCATGTTAGAGTAGGTTAGTTTTTCAGTCAAAAGGTACCTTGAGTTAATTATTTGTTGTTTTGAAGAAGGTCAAAATCATAAAATTTACTCACTGTTACGTTTTGACCTATCACTCCTCAAAATGGTTAGCGCCAGTTGGGTTATCACTTTGGTCATCAAGGTCGGTCATTGGGAAGGAGTGTCGATTGTTTTTGAAGGTTTTATTGTTTGAGTCTGGGTATTAGGTGATGATAGGTTGGTAATATGGTCGAAATGTCAACTATTAAGGAAAGTATCTCGAAAAGATCCTATTTATTAATGTTTTGACCAATAAATTTTCTAAACATTATATTAATCCCTCTATCTATCTCATTTTCCCCTTATTTCATTCCTTCCCCTCATTTCCTAATGTTCACATTACTCCTATCGATTTATTTTAGGCCTAAACCTTTATCATTGTTTTCACCTAAACTACATTTCCCTAGGCCTAAACTATCCCCTTTCCTAAACATCATTACCCACCATGATTGACCCATTGTCTTATTCACCCCCGACAGACTTTGGTTATCAAAGTTATCATATCTAAATCCTCTGCCACCCTACAACATTTGAACAACACTTTTTCAAGCATGTGAAATTTCATAAGGAACGCGGGTTACACATTCATCTTGTTACATCAGCACCATAATTTCAAATCATTGTGAAGGCCGCCAATTTTCTGTATGATTGCTCGCAGGTGATATGCAGAGAATGAGTATGAGTGATTTATTTCCAAAGAAAGGGTCACAAGTGAGTTCAAAAAGTGCAGAGAAGCTCAGGGATCATAAGGAGGTTTACAGGTTGCAAAACAATTTGAGCATGGCGTGGCAATTCTTCTGCACAGAGAAAGAATTCATCTCGAGCTAGTCTTTAGTGCACAGATTGAATGAAGAAATTGGAGAGGTAGGGAGTCAGTCACCCTTCCTATAAATTATTATTGCTAATTCTCCTGGTCATTGTGCTAAAGGCGTGTCTGTCACTGTTAAAAACGTGTGTTGCACACACCTTGTTCTATTTGAAAACACAGTATTACCTCTAAGTGCATTGTCTTATTGCTCTAAGCTTAAATTTTGAATGATGAATGCTTCTTGAAGCTTTTAATGTTAAATATATTTTAAATGTTCAAATCCTCCTACTTGTATTCCATCACATAGACTATGTTGTCACCATCCTATTGTTACAACTGCCTGAGTGGAGTTTTGCTGTCATTTGAGCCTGCTTTTATTCCTTTGGGTCTGCACACATATCCATCACCTAAAATTCAAAATCAATTAGGTAGGTGTTGAGATAGGATGGCCTCTACTACTAAAAAAATGGAGACCTTGTTCACACCGAACCCAATACTTTGAGTTTGCTCAATTCATCCCCTGCCATTAGAGTGGCTTTTGAGAACACAAGGTGCATTCCTTTTTGCTAGAAGATTCAGAAAGTAGGTCACAATGCCAAACTGGCCAGCTTATTTTCTCTAAATTTTCAAGACAACAGAGTGAAACTAGGAGACCTAGAGATCATATTGACTGAGAAGTTCATAGATGATGCAACCAATCTCCCAACAACAGGGGAGAAATGGTTCAAGGGGGATGAGTTAGACATTTTGGCTTATAAGCAGTTTGTAAAACCAGAGTATCTTGACAAGTTGTCTTCTACCTTCCCCAAAATTTATCCCCAAGAGAAGTATGTAGACCTTTTGAAGGTTATCCAAATATATTTCACTTGCGAGGGTAGGTTTAGTAGAATATACTAGTATCATCTCAAATTTCTATGGCATTTCACCCAAAGCAAGCCCATGAACCTCCCTTATTTCTTGCTTAAGAGTCTAGAAATAATGGCTACCAAATTACAAATTCAAAAGGATAACTATGCTTCAAGTCTATTCCATTTCTCTTTGATCAAAATCTTAGTTGAACATGTTGAAAGAAACAAAATGCTTTAGTCTGATTTCCTTGCAAGTATTGACCTCTTGCCACAAAATAGGTCATCTTCAATCAAGACAGATAAAGAAGAGCCCAAGCAAGAACATCCAAAGAAGGAGAGCACTCATTCAGTCATGGAAATGAAACCCATAAAGAAGGAAGGTGCCAAGCCAAGCAAGAAATTTACAGGCAAGTTGAGAAAGAAAACTAAGTTGCAAGGCATAGAGGATGACAAGGCAGACAAAGGAATAGAAGAACAGGAAACATTAGCTCAACAAGCCAGAATTAAGGTCAAAATTGAAGACACAGTCCAAGATGAATTTGTGATGAGACCAAGAACAAGGTCTAGAGTTAAGAAAACCTAGGAAGAGGCAGCCCCTCAAGAAATTGTGGAAATCTCTGAAGATAAGCAGACAAATGTACAGGTGGATGAAAAAGTGGATGAGGTCAAGGGTCCAGAAATGGTACAATTAGATTATGAGGAGGACATAGCACCACTTGAGATAGGTGTTGTGCAATACAAAGAAGAGGATCCTAAAATAGTAAAGATGAGAGAGGCACTATTTAAAAACCATATGAGAATAACATTTATGGAGAAGTAGAACAAAGACATAAAGCAATCCATTAATCCAACAGAAGACAAGACAGGGTCACCCTCAACAAGTGCTAGAGGGAAGAAAAATCATGTTGCCTTTGTTTAACAAGATAAAAATGTTGTAGTGGGGTCTAGTGAGCCAGCACTCAGGGTGTTTAAATCAACGTTTAACTATGTGCAACAAATGAAACAAAAGCTAAAGCCCCTCATAGACCCCCATTCAGTCAATGTAAAGAGTATCAGAGGTTCTTGGAGGAGTTAGAAGAAATCAAAGACCAGGTAAATCAATTAAGGCAACAAAATCTAGAGTATAAGAATTCTATTCAACATATTCTAGAAAAAATGTGACCAGGAAGTCAAAGAGGCATCCAAAGCTCTTGAAAATAGTAAGAATTTTGTCAAGTGGTTACAACCAATTAGGAGACAATGCATAAATTTGTGTGTTAGAAACTTGGTCCTGAATGCATAGCTAAGAACTCTGAGGAAGGATTTAGAGGAGGCACATAAATTTCTTAAGAGATATGAGGGAGCTGCTGTAATACCTCCACTCATGAAAATGCCTAAATTTGATCCTAAATCCAAATCCACACCTGGTTTATCACCACCTGTGAAGCAACAGGACCTCATTACTCCAAATTCGAAGTCCAAGACTCCCAACATCAAAGCTTCTAGTAGTAAATTATCAAACAAGAGGAAAAGGAAATGATCAGGCTTTCCTTTTTATTCTCAAGTTTTGTTTTAATTTTCTGATGTATTAATATGTTAAGGTTGATATGATCAGCATAATAGTGTCATGACAATGTTCAGGAGAAATGAAGGGCATTCAAGGAACATTTGCAACAATTTTGATACACGGGCGATGTGCACATGTTGCACACCCACTACACAGCTCGTGCTCGACCATTTCATGTACACAGTATGATGGCCACCTGTCATGTTTTGAAGGTGTTGGCGTGGAGTACAAATGGTGTCCAGCTCACCACCCCAGCTGCTTTCCATGTGTCAGTTCTAGAAAGATAAAGATTTGGGCATTGCACAGGCTTTTCAGTAGTCACAAAAGTAGTTTTTATGCTTTTATCCATTTCAGTGAGTTTTATCAGTCCAGAGACCTTTTTAAGATAATTTGTATTTAAATAAGTTTTTTTTCAAAAAGAAAAAAGGATGATTTATTCTTTATGTTTGGGTGAAAAGCATGTAAAAAAAACAACAGTTTACCATATTTTCCCAGTTTTAATCAGTCCTCTATGGGATCAAAGATGTAGTGAACTTGAAATGGTTTTCATCCATTTTTCTACTATATATTTTCATAAATGAAGACAAAGAAGGTTGTTGTCAGTTTTCCCAATTGATAGAGGAATTATTGTTGTCATGCCTGTGATTTGGTTTTAATGAACATGCATGAATGTTGAAGGGATTCCAGTCAATTTATGGAGATTCTTATGGTATGAATGTTTTTGGAATAAGTTTTTCTCTCTCAGTTTATGTGCCTTTCTCTTGTCTATTTTCTTCATACCATTTTAAAGGTGTAGGGAATAGTTATATTTGAATTCATCTTATATGCTCATGTATGACTGAACCAAGTATATTTCAATTGCAAATGAAGTATGTATGCCTTTAAAAGTACTGTCTTTTCTTCTTGATGGTCATTGATCTGAGTTGCAGTGATAAATGTTGTTATTTCTGCTCTTTGATAAATGTCTTGATACTCTACCTTTTCTATACTACAATTTCGTTATTCATTCCGAAAACTGTGCTAATTAAGCCTCCATATATGAAGTTGGTTGGAGATACATCAACATGTCACAATAGAAAGATCACTTTTATTGTCAATAGTTTTTCGTAGAAATCCTCTACCACCTTCATTATCAAAATCCAAATACTTCCAGAACTGGTCTTTGTATGCTATAGAGTCAAACCTTTAGTTTTCATTAGTTGAGGGAGCTCCCTTTAGCTAGAAAGGTCAGTTTTCTAGTCCATAGCAGTTTGTGGTTACCTCTGTGGCCCTTTCCTTAGCCTAAAGGGATTTACAGAGTGATAACACAAGACAACCTTTATGGTCGCATATTATCATAGAAATAAACATACCTTTTCTTTGAAAATAACATAGGTTTTACTTCTCATGTTTACAAGATATTGTTTAGTATTAACATATTTTACAACATTCTACTGAAAGAAAATTTAAGTCCATCTATATACTTATTTTCTATGTCGATGACCAAGAGTTTGCAGACAATACCTCACCATCCATCCAATGAGAAATTGTATATTATGTCCAATTTCTCCCCCCCATGCTCCTCAATTCCAGAACAACCACTTAGGCAACAATTTTTCTCTCTTAAATTCAATGGAATCAAGACTTCTACGTCCAAGTCTGAAATGTGGAGTTTCCACTAGCCCTAGTCCAGCTCAAGAATACTCCTCATGCAACATCCTACCTTTTTTGTTTCTTTTCCTCTTGATCTCTCCCCCATCTCTGGGAAAAGAAAAGGAGAAACAAATTCCCTTAACTGTTAAATGTCTGGTAAAAGAGAATTAATAGGGTCCCCTCCATAAATTCTGTTGAAAATGCAACAAGATGATGGAGCTTAGTGAAAAGGAGTTGCCTTCACTAAGTGGGCCCACAGGCCATTTTTGGCGCAAAGTCTATTTTTAGACTATGTCTATTTTTAGACATATGGATCATGGTCTATGAGTTGCAGGATGTTGTTTATGGATGATTGGTCATGTTGGGAAAAATAGATGGACTTCTATTTCTGGTTCACAGCGGAGTGATCAAAGTCCATTTTTAGACTGCCAGGCTAAAAATAGAAAAGTCAAATATTATTGTCTCATAATAATATTTAGACTATAAACTTTATCTTATCCTCTTGGAGCACTTCAGTTTGAGCTACAAATGTGGCACATGCAGTTGTCAGAAGGAAATACGCTTTTCTTTTGAGTCAATTGAGCTATTGCATGCAGGACTTCAGTTAGAACTCAAGCAGTTGAGTTTGGTGGAGTTGGATGTGGAGTTGATGGAGTTGTGTTCAGTTTGACTTAGTTAAACTAGTTATAATTAGTCTAATTGAAAATAGACTAGTGATGAGTTGTGTGAATTAATTATTAACTCATAAAGCAACTAAAGAATACATCAGTTAACTCAGTTGCATGTCAGTGCATGTACAGTTCAGTGGAGATAGGTGTTAGAGGTTGAGATTGCTATCAATTGTGACTATAGTTGTGCATGATATCTTGCACAATCAATGTATTGAGTATGCCCATGAGGATTGCACAGTATATGCCCAGTGAAATAGCCTATGCTCATGTGATTTTCACTTGGTATTGTGCAATAGAGGAAGGCAAACCAGCGAAGTAAATTTGAACCTGTGACTTGTTCGGATCTGAGCTAGTTTTGTGTGTAACAGGTGGAGATAGTGCTAGATACTTGTGAGGAGTATTGTACTATGTATTGTTACATGTTCTCAATCATTAATATACAGATAGTGTGGGGTTTTCCGTTGTAAGCTTTCCCCAGGTTACATGTTGTGTTAATGTGTGCATGCTATTGATGTTTCATTGTTTTTGATGCTGCTAAATTGATGATCAACGTAGAGGAGATTATGTATTTTTCATGTATTCCACAATAGTGTCTAATCGGGATAATCTCTGTGAATAAGTGTTTATTATTCAAAATTTCTACAAATTCTAGGACTTAACATAGATTTTATTTAAACAAACTAATTATTATTTAGAATTACCCCAGATTCTAACATTTACTCTACTTCGTAAATTACCGAGTTCATAATAGTAAAACATAAATACTAAATATTTACAACACTTGGGGGGTTGTCAAATCTCCCACCCATTGAGTGAAACACTGTCCCTAGTGTTTATCTCTTTTGCTACCTCTTGAAACAACACGGGATATGCCTCCTACATAAATTATTTATCTTCCCAAGTGGCTTCCTCCAGGTTAAATATTTCCCATTGTACTTTAACCTATATGATAGTTTGCTTCCGTAACAATATTTCTCTCTGGTAGAGTATATGTAAAGGTTCTACCGAAAACTCTTCATCCAACTCTACCTGTCAAAATCACAACTTAGTCATTAGTATTATTCATTCATTGCATTAAAACTTTTTTCTATAAAAATTCAACATATTTATTACTTGTACATCTTGAAATTTATGATGTGTCTGGAATCATATACATACTTCTTTAAACTTGAAACATGAAATACATTATGAACCCTTATATGACTCGGGTAATGCAAGCTGGTATGCCACTAGTCCTATCTTTTCCAAGATCTAGAAGGGTCCACAATATCGGAGTGCTAGTTTTGCACAACCTTCCCATCTGAGGGAACTTATTTTTGTTTTAACCTGCACATAAACATGGTCACCCACTTGAAATTCTTGGTAAGTTAATTTTTTTATCACCGTAGGCCTTATGTCTAGCCTAAGTAGCTTTTAGATTTTGTCGAACCTTTTTCACTATACTTTCCATTTCCTATAACATGTTAGGTCCTAGGATCATTTTATTCACATGACCATTCCAGTTCGAATTTATTCTACATATTTTCCCATAAAGTACCTCAAAAGGGCTCATTTTTAACGAGTCATGGTAATCGTTGTTATAAGAAAATTCCACTAAATGAAGGTATTCTTTCCACCTGCCTGGCTGCTGCATCACATACATGCGTAGCATATCCGCAATTACTTAATTCACTCTCTTAGTTTTTCCATTTTTTTGTGGGTGGTAAGCAGTACTGTCACTAATGTGAGTACTCAATCTAGTGAAGAGTTCCTTCCAGAATGAAGAGGTGAACTTTACATCCCAATCTGAAATTATGGCTCTAGTCATTCCATGTAACCTGAATATCTCCCTCATAAATATATCTGTCACTTGGGTTGTTTGGTAGGTGGATTTAATACGAATGAAATGAGCTAATTTTCTCAATTTATCCACTACTACCATGATAGAATCATTTTTCCTCTTGGATCTAGGTAACCTGGTTATGAAATCTAAGGCAATCGTATCTCATTTCCACTGAGGAATGGGTAATGGGTGCAACAAACCAACAAGGTTTTGGTGTTTTTCCTTGACCTGTTGACATTCTAATAATTTTTCTAAGTATTTCACAATGTATTTCCTCATTCTAGGCAAGTAATAATCTTTTTTAATTATAGAAAATAACTTCTAATATCCTGGATTAGCAATATAGGGGCTTTTGTGGAATTCATATAATAAGAATTGTTTAATTGAGAGCTGATTAGGAACATACATTCTTCCTTTAAAAAATAGCAAATTATCATTATTTATATCATATTCAGTTTGTCTCTCAGAATTATGTGCAATATTAGCTTGTTGCCAAAGATATTCATATTCCAGATCTTTCGGGGCATCTTCTTTAATCTTCTTGGAAAAGTTAAACTCCACTTGACTATACAAGATCTCATATACATAATGCAGCCTTCTACTTCAGGCATCAACCACACGGTTCTCTTTCCCCTTAAGATGTTTTATTTTAAAGTCAAAATCACTCAAAAATGCAGTCCACCTAGCTTGACATGTATTCAAGTTGGGCTGCTTAAAGAAATCGGTTAAACTATTGTTATCCATCATCAACAGAAATATTTTCCCCAACAAATAGTGTTGCCATACTTTCAAAGCATGGACTACGGTCATCAGCTCTAAGTCATAGGTAGAGTACCTTTTCTCATGTTCCTTTAACTTACGAGATTCATAAGAGATCACCTTACCTTCTTGCATTAAGACTCCCCTTACACCCTCTCGGAAAAAATATGTACAAAATGTGAATTCCTTTTCCGGATCTGTAACTTTCAGCACGAGAGGTGCAATAAGTAAATGTTTCAAATTCTCAAAACTTTGCTGACACCCTTTCGAGCACTTGAAATTCTTCCCTTTCTTTTGCAAGGAGGTAATATGGTAAGAAAATTTAGATAACCCCTCTATAAATTGATGATAATATCCATCCAAACCCATAAAAGAGTGTATATCTACTACATTTTTTGGAACAAGCCATTCAATGATGGTTTTAATTTTCTCCGGATCCACCGTTATACCTTTAGAGGAGATGATGTGTCCTAAGTATTGAATTTGGTCCTTATAAAAGTCACATTTTCTAAATTTAGCATAAAGTTGGTTTTCTCCTAAAGTTTGTAATACTATCTGGAGGTGTTCCTTATGTTCTTCCAAACTCCTAGAATAAACTAGGATATCATCAATGAAAATGAGAACAAACTTTTCCCAGAATGGGTGGAAAATTTCATTCATCAAGCTCATGAATGTTGTCGGAGCATTGGTGAGCTTAAATTGAAAAACAATGAACTTGTAGTGTCCATAGCATGTACTAAACATTTTTTTATAAATATCTTCATCTTTTATTTGTATCTTGTGATATCCAAATCGTAGATCATTTTTTGAAAACACAGTAACAACCTTTACCTGATTGAACATATCATAAATTCTAGGGAATGAGTATTTATTTTTAATCGTTAACTTATTAAGTTGCCTAAATTTATACACAATCGAAGAGTGTCATCTTTTTTTCTTATAAACAAAATTGGGGCTCCTCAAGGGGTCACACTGGGGTGAATGTAGCCTTTGTCCAACAACTCTTGGAGCTGCATCTTTAATTCTGTCAACTCAGGTATACTCATTCTATAAGGGGCTTTTGATACTGGGGTAGCTATGGGAACTAATTCTATAGTAAAATCAATGTTTTTCTTGGGAGGAAATCCCGAGATTTCTTCCAAAAAGACATATTTAAACTCCTGGATGATTGGTATGCTTTCTAGAGTAGATATCTTATCTTTAGAATTAGCGTAGCTCACCAAAACAACAAAGAGTTGGCAACCCTTATGAATGAACTTGCCCAATTTATGGGCTCAAATAGGGCGTAGCTTGGCCTCCCTTCTAATACCTTGAATTTCTTTTCTAATACCCTCATAAGTAACTAAATTAATAGTCTTATCCTTACAATTTACTAAGGTCCAGTGCTTTTCTAGCCAATCCATACCTATCAACATGTCATAGGAGCCTATTGGTAGCATATTTAAATTTTCCTTAACCTATTATCCAACTATTTTAATTAAAAAATCCTCTACCTTCGTCATTACTCTTCTCTTAGCTCCCGTGGCTAGTTGTACTAGCCAATGATTTCTTAATTTTACACTTTTCATATGACATAACTCAATTATTTTTGGGCTGATATAACTCAGGCTTGCACCGACGTCTATCAAAATAGAAACAGGATGGCTATTTATTCTACCTTCAAGTTCCACCATTTCAAGTTGATATTCGGCTTGGTGATCCTCTGATGCTGCATTAATCCTTGGTAAGCTCCTTGCCACCTTGCAAATGGTAGAGACTTATTGAATGTTAGCAGTTGGTTTTGATTTGGTATGGTGAGGGTAGTTTTTATAATAGTGGGGTTCCCCACAACCCCAGCACTGCAATGGGG
The DNA here is from genome assembly GCA_031772625.1 of Pinus tabuliformis. Taxonomy (NCBI): domain Eukaryota; kingdom Viridiplantae; phylum Streptophyta; class Pinopsida; order Pinales; family Pinaceae; genus Pinus; species Pinus tabuliformis. The sequence goes on from CM062804.1 coordinate 1,137,797,122, forward strand.
GATTCTAAGTTTTACTGGGCTATGGTAAGCTAGATGCTTCAATCTTCCTAACTTCATTATGAGATGTGAGATTCTGTTTATTTTTAATCGGAGTCTCATTGGACAACTTTCTTCTTGCATTCTTAATCCCTTGGTGCTATAGAAACTTTTAAGCCCTTTTCTATTTTTCCAAATCTTAGTACTTCCCCCTCTCTACTTCATTTGATGGTAAAAAATTCAAGCCTTTCAAATGGCTTCATCCATTGTATTAGCATTATCAAATTCAAATATCTCTTTCATGAAAGCGGGTAGGCTGCAGGTAAACCACTGCACTTTGGATTTCTCCTCACGAATGAAGGAACCTATCCTAATAGAGAGGTAAACTTAGTTATAAACTAATCCATGGATTGTTGTCCCAATTTCAAGTCATCAAATTATTTTTCTTTTTCATCATAGAACTTCTCAATTAGATATTTATCTTTAAAATGCTTTTGTAATCATTCCCAAGTAACTTCCTACTCATCTATTGCTCGAACAATTTAATTTCTTCCCAACAAAAGGTGGACTTACCTTGCGGTTGATATAATAATAGCCTCACTTTCAAATTATCATTATATTCATATATGTATTTCTTCACATTGATTAGCCATGCTTTAGCCGCCTCCTCCATCTCTCCATCATAAGTTAGGGGTTTGATTTTCTTGAACTCCCCTTGTCGTTCAATTTTCTATCTCTTAATTCATTTTCCACCAAAAACATTATCAGATTATTCTTCATTCCAACTCGACCTCCCTAAAATTTTGGGTTGTTTTCTCACTGTATGGGCAACTCCTCTCTATTCCCTTCATCTTGACTGGGATTCAGATTTATTTGGTTTTGCTTGTCTAAGAGGATTTTCATAATATTTTATTTTTCTAACCGCCCTTTCATCATCAACCCTCAAATTTGTCATTTATGCTCATAGTTGCTAGACAGTCTCTAATAGCATGACATTCGTGTTATGCCTTTCTCCACCCAGTTGAACCCACATTTTTGGGTTGGTTTCTGGAATAGGTGTAGGTCTTGCTCCTTCATATGGTCTTCCCGGTGGGTTAATCCCTACTCCCCATCTCATATTGTATCATCTTCCTTTCTATGCAACATAATCAAATTTGTTATTCTACATATGTCCATACATGCCTCAGTGTAGTAACCTGAGCTCTGATACGACTTCTCACATGCAACAACATTAAAAAAAAATAAATCCATATAACATATTATAAATAAAAATTCCCAATACTTATTAGTCCCTGCCATCTGGCAATGGCCAGGGACTATAGTAATCCAAATGCGATGCTATAGCATTAATTTGAAGCGCTATGTTATTAATTTACGTGGATTATTGGAGGGTGACCAAAGTTTTCAAATGCGACGGTGTTTGCCATTGCCGGGGTAACCAAAGTCTTGAAAAGTAACCTTGTTTGCCATCTTATTTGGCCTCTTCCCGAGGCGGAAGAGGCTGGACCATAGGTTTATTTTGCTTTACCCTGTTTATTATCTGTGGCAGTCAAAGAGTTCATATTAATGTTAACATTAGTTTGAATTATTTGCACGTTTGTTTGCAGGTTGGCATTTTAGTTTGAGCATAGTATATTAGCAGGTTTGAGCATATTGGCAGGTGTTGTGCATGCAGGTGGTGTAGGTGTCCATGCATGGTGGTGCAGGTGTTTTGCTGGCCTCCCTTCCTTGTTTCCTCTTTCTGCTGCCGTCCCTTACTTGTTTCCTCTTTCTGCTGTCGTCCCTTAATTCGGCTCAGTTCTGATTCAGGTCAGGTCCAAGCTATTAACAAGCAAGTAGGTCCAGCATCTAAGGCGTATAAGGCAGGCCTAAGGCGTATAAGGTAGGCCTCATGAGTAAGTGGTACCGCATCAGTGAGTGAGTAGTCCCGAGTCCAGGGTCTGGCAGATAGACTCTCAGCTACTGAGTTCATCAGCGTCAGCCCAGGCTGGGATACTGGGCGAAAGGGCTGGGAGAAAGAAGGGGCTAGAGTGGCCTAGGAAAAGAGCTAATATGACTAGCAGTAAAGAGATTCATTGACCTTCAGATTCCTTCCTTCCCTCTGTTGTACTTGTTGATTCTAGTGATGAAGGCTGAAGGTGTACTTGGCTTCTTTCTGTTGATAGGCAAAAGGCGTGCCATCGCTATCATCGGCCAATCTATTCGCATCATCAATGGAGCATCAATGCCATGTTCATCAGTCTTTCCTCTGTTGCTTTGAGGCTCAATGGATTGCTTGGATCTGCTTTAGCTCTGTGGATCTGCTTTAACTCTGTGGATCTTCTTCAAGCTCTCTGTGGATCTGCTTCAAGCTCTCTCTCTGGGTTTGGAACTGGATATTTGGCAAAAGAAGCCGAAGCAATTCAAGCTCTCTGTGGATCTACTTCAAGCTCTCTCTCTGGCTTTGGAACTGGATCTTTGGCAAAAGAAGCCGAAGCAGATCTGAGCCTATACAGAAGTTCATAGATCTGATCATTTGAAGCTCACAGATCTGAGCATTTGAGGAGGGGCTATTAAGCTGTTATAGTCGTCCGCGACAGTCTCCAAAGGTCACACCTATTAGCGCTCGTTCCGGGCAATACTTCTGAGTTACCAGAGTTTACTTGATGCCTTGATGCCTTGTTTTCTAGTTATATGAAACTGATATGAAGACACTGATATGAAGACTGCGAAAAAAATGACAAGAAAACTAGCTCTCTTACCTTTTCTCAAGTTGCCTGATGTTGTTGAAGCCGACTGTTGCAAAGCTTCCTCAATCGAAGTCTACTCCTGCCTCAATCGAAGTCTGCTCGTTGTGCTTCCTCAATGGAAGTGCTCCATTCTCCACTGTAACTAATTTCACCGACATTAATGGGAGTTTCCTCATTAACAGACAAAGGTGAAGACTGAGGAACAACACACAGGTGAAGACTGAGAAACAACAGTGGTGAAGACTTGGGCGTCCGCCATTGATGAAACCCTACATTCCAACAACCGCGGACTGTAGGTTAATAGTATGTGGAAATTGGAATCTAGTGCGAGGGCAGGGTTGTCTTTTCTTGCCTCAAGCTCTAGCCATGGGTCACCTACTCCACCAGGCAGATCTTTAAGGCTCTATGAGACAAAGCGCAGAAGTCCAAAGTACATACATCCTTTTAGGTAAGGCGAGATTTTGTATAAGGCCTAGGATTGCCCCCTTATAGGCCTTTAAGGCCCCAGTAGAGGTAAAGGAACCACGAAAGATAGAGGTAGCAGCATTAATGCCAGCAGCAGGGAGCAGATAGAGACTCGTGAGCAGAACAAAGCTTATTTGGGAACAACTGTTTGTGATGGGAACAAGGTAGCAGGTCCTCACTTGCCTCTCCAAAGGAGAGGGGCAACACCTAAGCGAGCAGGAGCACGCCTTCAACGGCCTCGCTCCCTTCCCCTTAGAACTTTAGCAGGATCACGCTTTAAGCGGCCTCGCTCCCTTCCCCCTGAGAACTTCATCGACCTTGCCTGCCTTCAGCGACCTGCCTCCTGTATTGACATATTAGCAGACATATAGTATTAGTAGACATATTACCATGATAAAATGTTAAGTGGCATGGATTACGTCGTGCATGCTATTTTATGGAGAAGGAGGTGAGGCATGTGGCGCTCATGGGAGGGCCCACATGGAGGTCTTTTTATTTTTATTTTTTTAAGCACTTTAATGACTTTGTGAACCTTAACTTTCAACTAATTCTTATTGCTGCAGAGTTGGTTTGAAGTTCTTATTTGGTTTGAAGTTCTTAGTGTTAGAGATACGAGAGAAACAATGGTAGAATAGTTTCTTTTCAATGGTGCAGACCCTGAATTTAGGTACTCATGTAAAATCACGTGGTTGCTCCCTGTGTCCTTGGCATTTCAACTGTCCCTCGGGCAGCCGCTGGAAGGCTCAGTCAGGGAAATTTACCTCTTGATTACTGGCATGTGAATCTTATGGAGATAAGGTACCATGTTTATACATATACTATCTACTATCGTCAAAGTCTTTAGAGTCCAAGAAGGCAATGGTAGCAAAAAAACTCCAAGACCTAGCAGTTATTGATCCAAAACAAGCCAAGAGGTATGGTTTTAACTCTCTCCAAGTTCCCCAATTTTCATTTTGATTCCTGTAGCTGAAACCATAAGGGATAGGTAAACAAGAAATCACAGGCATATAATCATCATTTGGTTGAATGACTTAGTAGTTAATTAATTGATTTGAGAAAAAGGCAGGAGTAAAATCACGTAGTTGCTCCCTGTCCTTGGCGTTTCAACTGTCCCTCGGCAGCTGCTGGAAGGCTCGGTTAGGGAAATATACCTCTTGATTACTGGCATGTGAATCTTATGGAGATAAGGTACCATGTTTATACAGATACTATCTATTGTTGTCAGAGTCTTTAGAGTCCAAGAAGGCAATGGTAGCAAAAAAAACTCCAAGACCTAGCACTTATTGATCCAAAACGAGCCAAGAGGTATGGTTTTAACTCTCTCCAAGTTCCCTAGTTTTCGTTTTGATTTCTGTAGCTGAAACCATAAGGGATAGGTAAACAAGAAATCACAGGCATATAATCATCATTTGGTTGAATGACTTAGTAGTTAATTAAGAAGCAAGGGTATATGAACCAGTAGCCCTTTTCATAGCTTAGATAGCCACGTTACCTTTTTGAAAGTGTTTCAATGCAAGATCAAAGCTCTCTTATATCTGAAAAACACTTATATCTTGTCCGTGTTACTGGTAGCCTGCTCCATCAACATATGATGAAGTTTTTAAGAACATGTTTGACTACATAGACCGCTTATTTTTAATAGTGAGGCCAAGGAAGCTTTTGTACATGGAAATTGGTAATTGAGTTAGTTACCTTAAGTACTCCACCTTTAATATTTGACATTAAATATTTAATGTTCACATCTTTTGGTAAACTTTTACTGAGCACTGACTTTCTGTAACTGTAGATGGTGTTGCACCAAGGGCTAAGATGAATCAACAACGTTCACAACGTTTTTGTGCTACAAAAGATGTAGCTGAAGCAATAAGTTTGTCTGCTATTGAAGAACTACTTCATACCCCTTCAAAGGAAGTTGTTTTAAATAAGATTCAAGTAGAAATTCAACGTTTCTGATTTACATTGTGCATTTTTCAGAGTACAGAAGAAGAAAGATTGAGAAAAGAGTTTGAGGCAGAAGGTAAAGTTATGGCCTTAAAAGAGAAATCAGAAGTCCATGACTCAAATGTCATTACCCCTAGGACAAAATTTATGGCCACACTATCTGTAGCTATGTAGTACTATGTACATTTAAGATTAAACAATGACCTGGGATGGCAGAAAATAAAGGTTTGCATTATCCTTCATTTCCCAAGGCAGTATTGATATGTTACCGCAGAATCTTAAAAGTAACTTTCATCTTTTTTAGGAAGCTAGAATTGCTGATGTCTTGTAATCTTGTTTGCCTTTCATGACTAATTCATATAATTGCGATTCGTTTCTACATTTCACCTCTGATGTGTGCTGAACTGCTATTTTTAATTCAATCTTGAAGGTTATATTGTCTGATGCAAATGTTCCTGGTGAGGGGGAACACAAAGTCATGTCCTATATACGTCTCCAAAGAAACCTCCCTGGTTTCAATCCAAATACGCGTCACTGCTTGTATGGATTAGTAAGTGCTCTGATTTCTAAAAAGAATGGCGTTGCTTGAAGCTGACATGTGGTATTTTAGGTTAATTTCTTGATATTTTACTAAGACTTATGGTATCTCTTCATTTAGCTAATGATGATTTTATTTGATAACATACATTTACTTTTGTGTATAATTTGTATGATTTTAAAGGCTGCTTTTGCAACTGCAGGATGCAGATTTAATTATGCTGGCATTGGCAACTCATGAAATCCACTTCTCAATTTTAAGAGAGGTTGTTGACTTATTTGCAACACAAACACTGATATTTTGTTTCTGGATATTCTGGGATTACTATGTAAGAGATAGCTCTGCCTCTGAGTATATACCTGTGGTGATGATATAGGTCATCACTTTCCCTGGTCAGCAAGAAAAATGCTACCTTTGTGGTGAGGTTGGTCATTTGGCAGCTAATTGTGAAGGAAATCCAGGAGAAATTGGATGTGGAGGGCAATGAATAGAGTCCTGTTCCTAAAAAACCCTATCAGGTTTGCTAGAAAGATTGAAACTTAGAAATTGCTATATTTACTATATATTTTGAACAGTAGACATTCTTTCACCCATAGGATAGGGATTTCATTACAGTAAGTCTACTGCCATCTGCCATTATGCTAATAATTGAGCAGTTTCTGGACCTTGCAAGAGTACTTGGAGTGTGACATGAAGATAATTTGTATGATTTTAAAGGCTACTTTTGCAACTCCATGATGCAGATTTAATTATGCTGGCATTGGCAACTCATGAAATCCACTTCTCAATTTTAAGAGAGGTTGTTGACTTATTTGCAACATAAACACTGATATTTTGTTTCCGGATATTCTGGGATTACTATGTAAGAGATAGCTCTGCCTCTGAGTATATACCTGTGGTGATGATACAGGTCATCACTTTCCCTGGTCAGCAAGAAAAATGCTACCTTTGTGGTCAGGTTGGTCATTTGGCAGCTAATTGTGAAGGAAATCCAGGAGAATTGGATGAGGAGGGCAATGAACAGAGTCCTGTTCCTAAAAAACCCTATCAGGTTTGCTAGAAAGATTGAAACTTAGAAATTGCTATATTTACTATATATTTTGAACAGTAGACATTCTTTCACCCATAGGATAGGGATTTCATTACAGTAAGTCTACTGCCATATGCCATTATGCTAATAATTGAGCAGTTTCTCAACATCTGGACCTTGCGAGAGTACTTGGAGTGTGACATGAAGATACCAAATCCTCCATTTAAGGTGGACTTTGAATGGCTTGTGGATGATTTTGTCTTTATGTGCTTTTTTGTGGGGAATGATTTCCTTCCGCACATGCCTACATTAGAAATTCGTGAGGTTTGTACATGATTTCTGGCATTCCTGTAGTGCTTTTCTTTTATTGACAAATCACAAAAAATCCTTTACTAGTGGCTTTGTTATACTGGTGTTTTCCCTTTTACTGGTCATCATTATTTGATTGGGAAATTATATTCCTTGTTATGAATCATTTTGCCCTTACCTATTATGTAAGCAGAGAATATAATGATGATGTTTTTAGTAGGAAACTTTCTCCTCAATGAATTTTATAGAAAGTGCTAGTGTGGCTGTATTGTATTAAAGAGGATGTAGTGAAAGACTAGAAATTAATTCAAAACTCTAGTTGTGGCAAAATTAAATTTAAATCTACTCTTGGTGTAAGTTGAGATAATTTTTTGTCTAGTTCTAAAATTAAGATGCAACAATTTCTGTCAGGGTGCAATCAACTTGCTGATGGTTGTATGCCAATTTCAGAACCAGTCCTAGCGGCTCCCACATCACTATCTTGGCCGCCCTTTGCTCCGTAAAATATATAGTCCCACTTGACTAAGAAAAGTACAACTCTATTTTATTGAGTCTTTAGAGTCCAAGAAGGCAATGGCAGCAAAAAAACTCCAAGACCTAGCACTTAGTTAGCTACATTGGTATTTTTTTTATTCTCTCTGAGGTCTGGTGCACTCCTCTCATTAGTTTGATTATGCAGTATTGGCCATTTGGATTGCAGAACCTAGTCACACTTAAAATCATAATAACAAGCCTGAGTGCACTAAATTTGTTACACATAATAACAAGAAAACTCATACAAGTATCTAATCTGTTGATTTCAGTGATTAATTTTAAGCTGTCTGTGACAGTGGACTGATTTTCTTGACAGTGGTATTTTTTAATTTTCTCTAAGGTCTGGTGCATTCCTTTCATTAGTTTGATTATGCAGTATTGGGCATTTGGATTGCAGAACCTAGCCATACTTAATATCATAATAACAAGCCTAGGTGCACTAAAGTTGTCACACATAATAACAAGAAAACTCATACAAGTATCTAATTTCTTGATTTCACTTATTAATTTTAAGCTGTCTTTGACTGGTCAGTGGATTGATATACATTTACAATGACTGATCCTAACATACAGCAGGTTCTTTTTTATCTTGGCAGTGGTATTTTGAACTTTGGTATCAAAACTGTGCATTGGATGTTAACTGACATAAGCAGTTTGAGCAGCTCAGTAGACATTTGCAGTCCCAAAGGTACACACAATCACTTCCTGTTCTATATCCATTTTCATTGTTCAACTTGCTATTATGATTCTGTGACTTGTAATTGCATTGCATCACTAAACATAATATTGCATCGAACACTTAGTCGTCATCATGTCTCCTATGTCTGAGAAATTCTTTTTTATCTTGGTAGTCGTATTTTGAACTCTGGTATCAAAACTGTGCATTGGATGTTAACTGACAGCTCAGCTCAGTAGACATTTGCAGTCCCAAAGGTACACACAATCACTTCCTGTTCTATATCCATTTTCATTGTTCAACTTGCTATTATGATTCTATGACTTGTAATTGCATTGCATCACTAAACATAATATTGCATCGAACACTTAGTCGTCATCATGTCTCCTATGTCTGAGAAATTCTTTTTTATCTTGGCAGTCATATTTTGAACTCTGGTATCAAAACTGTGCATTGGATGTTAACTGACAACTTAGCTCAGTAGACATTTGCAGTCCCAAAGGTACACACAATCACTTCCTGTTCTATATCCATTTTCATTGTTCAACTTGCTATTATGATTCTGTGACTTGTAATTGCATTGCATCACTAAACATAATATTGCATTGCAAAAGCATCACTTATTTCGTGTGGACAATTTCTCATATCTAATTGGAGACTGTTTATTCTTTCTTCTTACTGCTTTTAGCATCTTGCACAACTATAAGTATATTTCTCTCCTTTTTAATGGCCTTCAATGTGTATATCAATGTTGGAGCATTTGTAGGTAGATTAAAGCTGGAACCGTTCATTGATATAACCTAGCATGCAGGAGTGGCACTTTCTCAGCAGTGAGTTGAGGCAACACCTTGAGGTAATACAACATTGCATATTAATGCACATATTGAACTAATTTTACAAAGTCTACAAAGTCAAGCACATTCTGTGTTTCACAATAACTCTAAATCTTCAGATGATTACAAACACTAAGTCTCTGTTTCAAATGACAGGCTATGTTTCAATATCTCATTTATATATGATCATATTCTAACTATGACTTCATAATACGATTTATAGGAATCTCCTTGGATCCTCAAACGATAAGAACACCTGGAGACAAAAAATTGTTTAAACATTATCCCGTTCAGTCAACCTTCAATCCATTGGGGATAACCATAAAGGCGTTCTCTACTTGGCAGTGGTATTTTGAAGTCTGGTATCAAAACTGTGCATTGGCTTTTGCCTTTTGATGACTTTCTTGTTGATTGTGGCTCTACAAGCTTCATTGCATATCACCCTCCTCTGTCCAATAGGTCCCAAAAAACATGCTCTGCCTCCTTAGTCAATAGGTCCAAGATCTAAGATATCTAATATACACTGAGTCAGAAGCTAGCATGCAGGAGTGGCACCTTCTCAGCATCTAGTTCGGTCAACCTTCACTTTCTCTGCAAAAGTGTTCCCAATTCAGTTTGACAGAATATATTTTTTTCGTGACTTGTATTATTTGCATTCTCAGGCTGAACCTACTCAATGCAGGCACTTAAATCTGCTCAGGAAGCAACTGTGGCAAGGCCGGCTAGGTTTTGCAGGATGATCAATGGAACAGTATCTAAGGCTGATCCATTTGATGGTTATCCAAGATCTAAGATATCTAATATACACTGAGTCAGAAGAAAGCTAGCATGCAGGAGTGGCACTTTCTCAGCATCTAGTTCGGTTCCCAATTCAGTTTGACAGAATCAACATCTAGTTCGGTTCCCAATTCAGTTTGACAGAATCAGCATCTAGTTCGGTTCTCAATGCAGGGACTTGTTGCCTCGCAGCCTCCCTTGTTTTAAATTAACTATCTCCTTACAGTTATTAAATCACACCTTATGGTAAGTATGTAATATGCGGTTTTAAATTTTGTATTAAATGGCGTTACCCATAGTGGATAGGTTATATTCGATCCTTGTGATTTCATGAAACTATAGTCTTTTGAATTTGATAAAGGTGAGAGTGGAGACCAGTTGGCATTAACTCTTGCCAGCTTCCCAGGTTCTCTAACTTTCCAAAACATTGACAGTGGAACAACTTGAACCTTTTCTCCTCATCCAACAACACTTGGTATTTTCTAGTGGGTAAGGGTAACCTTACGATTTTGTATCTCCCTCTGCGAATCATTTGAATGTTTCTATTGCTAGGAAAGGTCACTTTGAAAAACCCTTGCTTCACTAGGGTTTATAGCAAATTACAAAGGAATGATGCTCTTGGCATCTGGTCATCACCAACAGCTAACCTTTGATTCGCCTTTTATCGTTGCCTTTCCTTTTTGGTTCATGGCCGGATGGACAAGCATGGCCAATAACATTGACAACAGGATAATGGTTCTTGCTAAATTACAAATATTTTCCTGATTTGTATACCATTTAATTTTCCTCTTCCTATCTCTAGCCCTGGCTTCTTATGGTTGCAAATATAGGGTTCTATCCGCTTCATCAAGCATTTAAAGGTATTAGGTTTAATTTCCTTTATTTTCTGCTAGTCCTTAACAATTACGTTTCAAAGTCTGTGTTAAGTTGGGCTTTTATATTGTACGCAAACTTGTTACCATGGGCTTGGTCTTTCAGTTTCCAGTGCATATGTGGCTTGGGATCAATCTTCTACATGCCAATACAACATGGGTTAATACATGGGTTTCAAGTGTTTCTTCGAGGGTTTTTGTTATGAGATTTTCTCAAGATTTAAACTGAGGGTTTTCACCCTGCAATATGAAAGTAGTTAATGTGTATTCGAGTTTTAAATTATAAAGTTCCTTTCAGGTTGTTCTCTAAATTGGGTTGAAACTTACGTTCCCTTTCTTGTATGTTTTCGCTACTATTTGCGAGTTAAGAACTACTTAGTTCGTAATGTTTTTCCTTGGAATTCCTTTGTAAAGTTGTATTTAGGTACTGGATGTTATTTGCGTTCGTTACCTTCTGTCACATGACGGTTAGTTATTTTGGTATAGTTTGAGACACTTCATTGGGTATATCTTCTTCACCGATGAAGCAAGTATAACCCAAGTCCTTTGAATTCCATATATCGCTCTTGTTAATGGTTTCTAATGGAGGTCTTCCTTTTTTGTTTGAATTTATAATGATGTAATTATAACATGCATATGATATAAGGTGAATAATTTCTTGTTCTTCTCTCTGTTGTTATTATGGAAAATATTTTTTGGTAAAAGAAGTTTGTGCAATACATTAGTCTGTAGAATTTTTTTGGTTGCCTCATAGCTTGATTTTATACTCATAGTTACACAAGTTTATGGTTCAAAATTTCCCAGAAAATATTTTAAGGAATTTTACCACTCTCAGAGTTTTAACTTTCCTCTCATTCATTCTTTACATTTTTGACTTCCAGAGACCCTACTCGCTCTGATTTCATTCGATGGAGCTTCTTTATCTAGAACCGCTCCTTGGGCTATTGGCAGATGACTGGCCACACTAAGTAAATCTGGCTAGAAGCCATAACTACCTCCTTACTCTTTCACAGAAATTCATTTCGGTCAATACAGAGCATCATATAACAATTTTATTGTTTGTTCAACATTGGTATATAAATCGACAGTTCCCTTTATGGTGTTTTTGCGTTTTATAGAAGAAATCTGACAAATTGTGAACAAATGTATTTCATGACCTTAGTTGTAACCTTCAAAATATTGTTTTACTCGAAAATTATTAAATGCACATCTGCTAATATTTTCAACAATATTTTGTTTTCTATCTTGGGCACAGTAAATCTCCTAAGATTTTGTGGCTACAAAATAAACCTTGGTGGATTAATAGTCATTTCAGGATTAATTATTTCCCTTTTTTTAGTGTTGAATGTTTAACTGTAGAAAAGATTAAAAAAAAAATATTGGCTTTCTTTAATAAGAAATACAAAAGAAACACCCAGGTTTTGTTTACGATTTAGCTTTTGGGAAAATATATGAATAGTTCATTCATTTGTGTGAGACTTAGCCTTCTTGGTCGCATGTCATCATAGAAATAAACATACCTTTTCCTTGAAAATAACACAGGTCTTACTTCTCATATTTACAAGACACTGTTCAGTATTAACAACTTTTACAACATTCTACTAAAAGAAAATTGAAGTCCATCTATATACTTATCTGCTATGTCGACGACCAAGAATTTACAGATGGGACCTCACCACCCATCAAATGAGAAATTGGCTGTTACGTCCAGTTTCTCCCCCTTTGCTTCTCAATTCCAAAACAACCACTTAGCGAAAATTTTTCTCCGTTAAATTCACTACCATCAAGACCCCTCAGTCCAGCCTAGAATTTTTTTTCCATAGACCAAGTCTGAAATCTGGAGTTTACACTATCCCTAATCCAGCGCAAGAATACTCCTCAGGCAACACCTTGCATTTTTTTTTTCCTCCTCTTGGGCTCTCTCCCATCTCAAGGAAAAGAAAATGAGAAATAACTGCCATTAACTGTTAAATGTCCGGTAAAAGAGAATTACTGGGTCCCCTCCATAAATTCTATGACTCAGCATAGATTTTCTTTAAACAAATTAATTATTATTTAGTATTATTCCAAATTCCAACATTTACTCTGTAAATTACCGAATTCACAATAGTAAAAATAAATACTAAATATTTACAACAAATGGGGTGTCACGCTATTGATTACATAACAATAAAAATTAAAAATATATTGATTACATAAATATAAAATAAAATATATTCAATGCTTGAAAATATATTGATTGTATTAAAAAAAAATATTTATTGATTGTATAGAACATACTCGATGCTTAAAATTCTATTCCATGCATAAAAATCTATTCAATGTCTTAAAATCTATTTACTGTGGGCGTCACCTATGTTTTTCTATTCTAAAAGTTTACTTTAAACCCTAAATTGTATTCCATTTAAACTCTAAATTGGAGTTATTTATGGTTTTAAAACGATGAGTGTTGTTATCACTATGATATAGATTTTCTTTGTATTGGTTCACTCAGATTTATGAGATTTATTACATTCAAGCATTAGAATTATTTAATTAATTCTATTCAATATATAAAAAATTATTGATTAAAATAAAATTTATTCAAGGCATAAAAATGTATTTAGTAAAATAAAATATATTGGATGCATAAAATTTATTCAATGCATAGAATTTATTTTGTTGATAAAAATAAAATCAATTCAATGCATAAAATTTTAATGATAAAATTCTATTCAATGCCTAAAAATCTATTGAATGCTTAAAAATCTATTGATTGCATAAAAATAAAAATCTAATGATTGCATAAAATTAAATAAAAATAAAATAAAATCTATTCATTGCTTGAAAATTTATTGATTTTATTAAAAAAAAAAAATTAATTGCATAAAAACCAATTTAATGCTTAAAAATCTATTAATTGCATAAAAATCTATTTAATGCTTAAAAATCTATCGATTGCATAAAAATAAAATTTATTCAACGCATAAAAAATTATTGATAAAATTCTATTCAATGCATAAAAATTTATTCAATGCTTGAAAATCCATTGACTGTGTGTGTCGCATCTGTTTTTCTATTCTGAAACTTTACTTTAAACCCTAAATTGGAGTTGTTTATGGTTTTCAAACGAGGTGCGCTGCTATCACTGCCATGTAGATTTATGCATTATGATGCAGGAGCATTCAGTTAGGGCGCCTTGATCGGGTGATGTCTCTGCCAGGTTGGAAAGTTGATTTAGCATTTGGATTGTCTTTCATGTTTAGTTTATCAGAGCATGAGGTAGGATTTTGTTTTTTTCTTTTAATTGCTGTATTAGTCAAAAGTTAGTTGGTCGGTTAGGGTTGTTATGTGTCTGACCTTAATAAACAACATATTAGTAATTGTTCTGTCAACTTAAAAAGGAAAAGACAAAAATGTCTAAATGAAAATCTTGTCATCTAAACAGAACCGAGCATTAGTAGTTATACAACTATACTGCCTTTAACCGAAAGTAACTACAATTTCATTAATTGTAAATGAAGATGTATAAATGTAGAAATGGAAAACATGTAAAAGGTTCAGCATTTCCAGATTCGAGCAATAAAAAAAAGAGACAAAACGCAAATTTTTCCTATTGTCCATCTGTGTCATTGCCTACGTGTTGTACCATTATGTTTTATCCATTGAACAATTGAATTCAGTGTTAGCAGACAAAGTATTGGCCTACTGCTGTAGGTCGTGTTTTTTTCTTCCTCTCTTAACAGAAAGCAACATTGAATACACATATAAATCCACAACCAGAGCGAACGGATAATCGAATTGAATTCACAACCAGAAGAGTAATGCACACGAGTCGACCGAAAGAAGAATACAAAAACAGAGTGTCAGAGAAACGAATTGCAACAGAGGTAATTTTGGACAAACTTTCACATCTTTTCATAAATAAACAGAGACAGATAATTTATATTTACATTGCTGTTGTTCCATGCAAATTAAGTATTACATTGTCCAAAACAAATCAAGTGCCCAGTGTCCGATAGAACGGACAAACCCTAGTCCAGAGTTTGATATCAAGGAAAACCCTCAACCTCAACAGACAGCCAAACCAGAACCGTCACTGAAAACAGACTCAAGCCTAAGTCGTGAGAACGACCTAGTTTGTACACAACTACCGAATAGCGAGGGACAAATACTACAGAAACGAAAAGAAACCCTAGCTGCAAATTGACAAACTTTGGAAGACAGAGCCTACCGGCAGAGGGTTGTCTAGTTTGGAGACCGAATTGTGTTAAATCCTCGCACCCAGGTCGAACCCTTGACCTGCACAAACCAAATGAGTCATAGTTAGCATACTCTGCACAGTGTCACCTGAACCGAAGAATAGTAGAAGCAAAGGGAAAGCGTAGCATACCTGGGCACGACCGGACCAAGAACCTCGCGAAATAGAGCCGTAGACAATAAGAAGAAGCCTGAGATAAGAGGAGCAGGCGTTGGTTAGTTACTACACCAGAAGAGGATGCAACGTCCTGTGGTTATGCCCGAAGTGAGACTATGGGCGAGCGCGCGGTTGGGCGTGCGAGCTGCGGTGCGACAAAGAAATGCGACGAAGTATGCGAGCTCCTTCGAACATGTGACGATATAATGCGACGATGGGAAGGAGGTTGACATGTTTATAGGCGTGGTGACTTGTGTTACGACTTATGAAGGCCGACCACACTTGAAACGAAGGTCGACTTGAGATAAGGGGCTTTTGCGATGAAGTGTGGGCGTTGGGAGGTCGGCTGGGCAAGCCACCACCCCACCTTACGATGTGTATATATTGCTGCACGTTGGGAGGCATTTGTCACCAACCAACTCACTCTACATCTTCGCTCATATGAGGAGTGCGTAGTTCTAAGTGCGCAAGTCTAAGGGGAAAAGGGCGCAGATTCAATATGCCCCCATTCTTGGGCAGGTGTGCACGGTGAAGCGCATTTGTGGGTGAAGGCATGGGTAGGAGCGCCCGATGGTTGGGTGAGGTGTGCACGGTGAATGTGTGGCGCTCGGTTTGTGCGAAGGCTTGGCGTGGTTGTCTTGGCGACTCGGGTGAGCGCCCGCCCATTGTGCAAGTGTGCACGGAGACTTGTTGGTGTGTTGGGTTGTGAACAGGAGTGTGTCCTGGGTAGAGGCGCCTGTGTGTGGCGACTTAGAGGCGTGCCCAAGTTGGGAAAACGACACGACCGTGAAACGAAGGTTGGAACCGGAGGTCGTAGAGTTGGGCAGGCGGTACTACGCGCTGTTCACATGATTTGGGCATTTTTCAAGAGTTGGCAAGTGGGACTGCGTGTGGGCAGGTGTACACAGTTTGGGCACTTGCGACCAAACGAAAAGCGAACCGGCGAAGACGTGCAACAAGGTGAACGAAGAGTTGGTGAGTCGTGAAGCGACCGTGCGGAGGTGCCGACGAGCTGGGCAACCGAGTTTGCTGAAGTTGGAAATTTGGCTAAGTATAATTTGGGGTTTCCCAAGGACTTAGTCTGTACTTTGTAAAAGTGGAAAAATTATATATATTGATATTCGGGCAGACTCATATTGCAGGGAGTTGCCCCTCCCTTTATATTGTTGTGCATTTCTCTTGTTTAATGCTATTGATAATGAATGTGTATGGGTGTTCATTGGTATAAAGGCACATTAATAATACTTGGTAACGAAAATAAAACTAAGTATGGAATGTTAAGGCGTAGTCTACAATCGTAAGTATTGGTGAAAAGAAAACGGTTGGTAGTGTCGCACCTCGCTATAAGCGGTTGAAAGACTACCGCAGGTGTAGGGGCGTGACAGTTGGTATCAGAGCTGGTACATGACGAAGTGCAGGTGTGGATGCACTTGACAGTTGATGACAGTGGAAGCAGGTACTTGGAGGTGAAGGAAGCTAGTTTCACATACAAGTGGAACAAGGGCCGATTCATAGTTGCAGGGAACTTGGTGAAGCTGGTGAATGGTGAAACAGGTTTGGCAGAGGTGAAGCTTAGTGCTTGGGCCAAGCTAAACAACAAGGCATGGCAGGTTTGGAAGAATGCAAAGGGAAGCTCTTGCTTACCTTATACAGGTTGAAGCGGATGAAAGAAGAGAATCCTCGAATTCGAGAAAAGCTTGAAGTCTTGGAAAAGAATGTTGAGGACGAACTTCTTCAACTTGGTTGGACAATGGAGCAGGATGAAGATGCAGATTGTGCTGACAAGGAAGAGTAAGCCGTGATAGTTGAAGATGTTGCAGACATGACAACGATGGAGGATGAACTTGATATTGATCAACTTGGACCAGGATCGTGCAGTTTGCAGACATGGATGGATGAGGATACTCATTTTGAGGAACCTCCTGATGATGAAGTAAGTATTGTTGATACTTGTGTTTTACTTGAGCATTTGGTAGATGGATCGTATGCAGGGAAGAGCAAAGTCAGTTGCCAATGCAAGGGAGCATCTTACCATGGATGACTATGATGAGACCTTGTATGGAGAAGCAAGGATTGTTGATTGTTGCAGGACTTGTTGGGGTTGTTTGTGACCTTTTGATAGAAGGTGAAAAGGCCCGTGACAAGGGAGGAACATGATGATCATTGCGGAGGATTGGGTCATGCTTTAGCCACATGGAGGATTGGCTAAGTGCCCGGCATGACTCATGGACAGATTGGAGGGCACACACTTGAGGTATGATGATGCTTGGGTGGACTTCTCATGGCCGAGACCAAGAGCAAATCTTGGTGGAACCTTTAGTGGGGGAGCTATGATGGAAGGAACTCGTGAGGAGGATGATATGGTTGGGTGACCGAGTTCACTAGACCGAAGATTGAAGACTTGGATGAGGATGATCGATTGCTGTGATGGGTTTACTTGGTTGGACTACATGGGCAACTTAGTCATGGACATCAGGTTGGAGACATGGAGCATGGCAGTCTTATGCAGGGACATTATGCGGGAGCACTTTTAGAGGTGTCACTTATGGGCATCCAATGAGGAGTGCCAAGGCAGGGATGTTGTGCAAATGGATTTGCTGATGTGACATGGAGACTTATTATTTATGAGCCGATGGAGAGGTTGTGCACTTTTGTACAACAAGGCCATGGACTTGGATGGATTGTGAGCAGACTATGGAGCATTCCTACTACATGGAGAGTTGAGGCATCTTGCAGAGACCTTTGGGCCGAGACTTGTATGCTTGCTGAGGTGTTGGTTGGGAATGGCTTATGGAGCTCATGATGACATGAGATTGTTGTGACCTTTGGGGACTTCATATATGGTGGACTTGGGGACACTTTGGAGCAATGGAGTTACAACGATGATGATGCCTTGGTGACAACACTTGGGCATGGGTTGAGCCGAGACTCAACCACCTTTTGACATGGGAGCTGATTGATCTAGGATCATGGGCAGCACATGGATAGATGAGACATGTGTATACTTATTTCTATGGCTAACTGTAGGGATGGCACATTGCAGATATGATGGAGGATGCTTCATGGACCTGGATGTGATACAACGAGAGCCGGTTTGATGAGATGGTCTCTTCATATGGAGGAGATACACATATGGATGATGTTGGGATAGATGCGGCTGATTTCATGCAGCACATTGACACCAAACATCATGGACAACATGTTGCAGATGAGATGAGGGCTACTTCATGGATCTGAGCATGGCTTACACTTGTATGGAGATGGATTCTTGATCGAGTTGAGGATGTGACGAGATGTTTTGAGAAACAACTGATGGTGGCATGAGGATGTTCACTCTCATGATTTGAGCGTGACAGTTGGACTGATCACCCGACTAGTTCAGACATGAGGGCATGCAGTGGGCAGAGATGTGTTAGCATTATATTGGAGTATCATGGCAGCAGTTCACATGATGACACATGATGAGGTCGACACGAGATGTTGCAGGAAGCATGTAGCTTGAGATGGAGGGGCCAGCCTTCCACGATGGGGAGCAACATGTGGAGATTGTGACAGGGTGATCGATGGTCATGGATTGAGATGATTTTCGATGGATGACATACCGATGAGGTGTATACCTTGGTATGGTGATCTTGGTGATGGTTGGTTACCAGGATGGGACATGATGGAGACGATGGTTCTACATATGTTGCAGAGATGTTTGTAGTATGTGGGGCAGTTGACATCATGGATATTGATGATCTTGGTGGATGGCTACCAGGATGATATGTTGTCGAGGACGACAATGACTTCAGGTGGAGGAGGATGTAACGTCCTGCGGTTCTGCCCGAAGTGCGACCGTGGGCGAGCGCGCGGTTGGGCGTGCGAGCTGCGGTGCGACAAAAGAAATGCGATGAAGTATGCGAGCTCCTTCAAACATAAGACGATATAATGCGACGATGGGAAGGAGGTTGACATGTTTATAGGCGTGGTGACTTGCGTTACCACTTATGAAGGCCGACCACACTTGAAACAAAGGCTGACTTGAGATAAGGGGCTTTTGCGATGAAGTGTGGGCATTGGGAGGTCGGCTGGGCAAGCCACCACCCCACCTTACGATGTGTATATATTGCTGCATGTTGGGAGGTATTTGTCAACAACCAACTCGCTCTACATCTTCACTCATATGAGGAGTGCGTAGTTCTAAGTGCGCAAGTCTAAGGGGAAAAGGGCGCAGATTCAATATGCGCCCATTCTTGGGCAGGTGTGCACGGTGAAGCGTGTTTATGGGTGAAGGCGTGGGTAGGAGCGCCCGATGGTTGGGTGAGGCGTGCACGGTGAATGTGTGGCACCCGGTTTGTGCGAAGGCTTGGCGTGGGTGTCTTGGCGACTCGAGTGAGCGCCCGCCCATCGTGCAAGTGTGCACGGAGACTTGTTGGTGTGTTGGGTTGTGAACAGGAGTGTGTCTCGGGTAGAGGCGCCCGCGTGTGGCGACTTAGAGGCGTGCCCAAGTTGGGCAAATGACATGACCATGAAACGAAGGTTGGAACCAGAGGTCGTAGAGTTGGGCAGGCAGTACTACGCGCTGTTCACACGATTTGGGCATTTGTCAATAGTTGGCAAGTGGGACTGTGTGTGGGCAGGTGTACACGGTTTGGGCGCTTGCGACCAAACGAAGAGTGAATCAGCGAAGACGTGCAACAAGGTGAACGAAGAGTTGGTGAGTCGTGCGGCGATCGTGTGGAGGTGCCGACGAGCTGGGCAACCGAGTTTTCCGAAGTTGGAAATTTGGCTAAGTATAATTTGGGATTTCCCAAGGACTTAGTCTGTACTTTGTAAAAGTAGAAAAATTATATATATTGATATTTGGGCAGACTCATATTGCAGGGAGTTGCCCCTCCCTTTATACTGCTGTGCAATTCTCTTGTTTAATGCTATTGATAATGAATGTGTATGGGTGTTCATTGGTATAAAGGCACATTAATAATACTTGGTAACGAAAATAAAACTAAGTATGGAATGTTAAGGCGTAGTCTACAATCGTAAGTATTGGTGAAAAGAAAACGGTTGGTAGTGCTGCACCTCGCTATAAGCGGTTGAAAGACTACCGCAGGTGTAGGGGCGTGATAGGGCAAGTATAAAGCACGGAGGGACAAGTTACCGGGTTTGTAGCTGAGAAAAATCATTGTGTCGTCACCTGTGTACATCGGAGCTAGAAGTTAAATGACTTTCGCACCATAGTAGAAGTAAAGGGTAACATCAAAAACAACAAAGGATAACCATTGACCCGAGAGACCAAATTCCAAATCCAAACAGCAACAGAATAATAAAAAACGAAGAAATCACTGTGTAAAAGAATTCGAGCAAACTCACCTCCAAGACCAAGACAAATTCATCTACAGGAAAAATCCATTGACAATAACACAGACAAGTTCGGAAGGCCGACATTCATTTACAGCCATGCCCAAAACCAGAGTTTTCCATAAGTGTAGGAAGAAGACCACACACTTTGACAGAAACCCTCACAGAGTTTCCATAGCAGAGCAGAACCCATACGATGACTGGGAAGCATAAACAATTTGTGTAAAAGACCAAATGGGAGGACAAAACGCGACGCTGGGTACCGGTAGGGTGGTATTTACGAGCCAATTAAATGTTTCCAGACTCTAATAAAAATATATGATATTCATATCTACAAACAACCGCCAGAATAACAAACCAAAGTCACCAACGTCATAAATCCCGAACAGGTGGATAACTAAGGCTGCGTGAAAGCGTGGGCTAGATCACATCATAGTGGAATCAGAGAAGTTGTTTATGTTAGTTAGAGAAATGGAGAGAGGAAGGCGGGGTCGTGGCAGAGGTGTTCGAAGGATAGCAGAGGAAGGACTGAGAGAGGAGATCAGAATTCTTACTGCCCATTTGGAGGCAGTAGAGGCAGGGAGAAGAAGAGACCCAGAGATAGGCGATGACAACGAAGAGGAAGTTGAAGTAGCAACAGATGGACCAGAAGGCGAGACCCCAGAAGTGAGATTGTTGAGGTCTGTTTTAGTGGCAAGCAGTAAACCCAAACCAGAACTCCCAACCTATGACGGCAGCCTGTCCATAGAGGTTTTATTGGATTGGATTAGCGAGATGGATAAGTATTTCGAGTGTGAGGAAGTCAACGAAGATCGCAGAGTTAAGTTCGCTGCGACGAAATTGAAGGGACATGCAGCCTGTGGTGGGATAGTGTCTAGACAGAGAGAAAGAGATTGAACAAGTTGCCGATTAAAACCTGGTCAAGGATGGTGGCCAAGTTAAAGGGCAGATTTTTGCCGAAAGACTATCAGATTGCACTACACAGGCAGGTGTAGAATCTGAAACAGAAAGGAATGATGGTGAGGGAGTACATGGAGGAGTTCTATCGAGTGAACTTAAGAGTCATATATATAGAGGATACTGCAAAAAGAACAACCAGGTATGTAAATGGGTTAAGGTTAGAAATTTTAGATGAAATTAGTATTTTATCTCCGAAGAACACTAAAGAAGTGTATTAGAGTGTGATGAAAGTTGAAGAGAAAATTACTAGAAGGCAGAATGCTCGGAGAGGACGAGGAGCCGGTAGGGGAAAAGGCCAGTCATATGGCAGAGGGCGGATTGCCAGTAGAAATGAGGAAGGCAACAGTTCCAGAGCTTCTGGATCAACAGACGGAGGTGATAATGTGAGAGGCGGTAGGTCATCCCAGCGAGGCGGGGGAAATGGCCGAGGTAGAGGGGCTGGTTATCAGTGTTACAGGTGTCATAAATGGGGACACAGATCATTTGAATGTCCAGAAGCAGATCAAGCTGGACAGTCGGGTGCATATGTTGCACAACCAGAGGAGGCAGCGACACCTCCCCAAGAAGCAGAAAATTCTCCAGAGACAGGGGAAGCCCTGGTGTTGCATAAGGTGTTGTTCAAACTAGTCAAGGAGGTCACCGAACAGACACAGTGGAAGGCTTTGTTTAGAACAGTTTGTAAGTCACGAGGTAAGTTTTGTAAGTTAATTATTGACAGCGGTAGTACTGATAACTTAGTGTCCATAGAGATGGTAGAAAAGTTGGAGTTGAAGTGCTTGAAACATCCCAACCCTTACAGAGTCTCATGGCTGCAAAAATGCCATCAGTTGCTGGTGGATGAACAGTGCGAGGTGGAGTTTCAAATAGGCAGATATAAGGATAACGTCATTTGTTACATCATGCCGATGGATGTATGTCACATACTGCTAGGCAGGCCTTGGCAGTACGATAGGAAAGTCGTACACGGTGGATTGACGAACTGTTATAAGTTTGTCAAGGATGGAATCAAGCATATGCTTGTGCCCATCAAGGAGGAAGGGACAGCAGGGACAAGTGAACCAAGAGCATTTTTGGTTAGTGGAAAAAAGTTTCTGAAACAAGTGGAGGATAGTGAGATGGGTTATGTAGTTGTAAAGAAAGCAAAAACAGTGTTATTGCATACAGAGGTATCATATTTACTTACAAAAATACAGCAAATGTTGTAGGAATTTACAAATATAGTGGTGGATGACTTGCCAGACAAATTACCCCCCAAAAGAAGCATAAGTCATCATATTGACTTCATACCTGGAGCCAGTTTTCTGAACAAAGCGGCATACCAAATGAGCCCCAAGGACAATGAAGAGATTAGGAAGCAGGTGCAAGAACTGCTAGACAAGGGATTGATAAGGGAAAGTTTAAGCCCTTGTGCAGTCCCAATGGTTCTCACTCCCAAGAAGGGAGGAGAGTGGCAGATGTGCACAGACTCAAGGGCCATCAACAAAATCACCATCAGGTATAGGTTTCCACTGCCACGGATGGATGACATGATGGATTGGTTAAGCGGAGCAGCATATTTCTCTAAGATAGGCTTGAAGAGCGGGTATCATCAGATCTGGATACGAGAGGGGGATGAATGGAAGACAACCTTTAAGATGAATGAGGGACTGTATGAATGGTTAGTTATGCCATTTGGACTGAGCAATGCACCTAGTACATTCATGAGGTTAATGAATGAGATGTTGAAGGAGTACATCGGGAAATTTGTGATAGTGTACCTGGATGACATACTACTTTTCAGCAGGACAAGGGAAGAGCACCTTCAACACGTACGAAAAGTGCTGGAAAAATTAAAACAGAATAAACTGCTAATAAATTTGAAGAAATGTACCTTTCTGCAGAAGGAATTGATTTATTTGGGCTTTGTAATAGCAGAAAACGAACTGAAGATGGATCTGAAGAAGGTTGTGGCGATAATGAATTGGCCATCTCCAAAAAATTTATTTGAGGTACATAGCTTTCATGGACTAGCGAGTTTTTACTGGAAATTCATAAGGAATTTTAGCGAAATTTGTGCACCTATGTTGGATACCATTAAAAAGGCCAATTAGCCTTTTCGATGGACAAAGACAGCGGAGAGAAGTTTTCAGATGTTAAGAGAAAGATCACTAAGAGGCTGATCCTGATATTACCAAATTTGAAGAAGCTTTTTCAGGTTCGCTGTGAGGCTAGCGATACGGCTATTGGAGTTGTACTCAACTAGGAGGATAAGCCTATGGCCTTCTTCAGTGAGAAGCTAAATGAACGTAGACATAAATATTCATTGTATGATAAGGAGTTCTATGCTATTATGTAGGCATTAAAACACTGGAGGCATTATCTGTTGGGAAACGAATTTGTGCTGTTTTCAGATAATTCTGCACTACAGTATGTAATGCAACAGTACAAGTTGAACCACAAACACGCCAAATGGGTGGATTATTTTCAGATTTTCAACCTCGTATTGAAGCATATTAGCGGGCATGCCAACAAGGTGGCAGTTGCACTAAGTAGGAGAGCTTTACTTCTACAGGAAAGTATTGTGCAAGTGTTGGGTTTTAAGCACTTAAAAGACTTATACCAGACTGATATAGACTTTAAGGAGGCCTATGGGGCATGTCAGAATCCCTTGGTGAGAGATAACAACCCATGGTTGGACTACAACCTACAAGAGAAATTGTTGTTTAAGGGAGGACAGCTATGCATACTAGACTGCTCGATGAGAGAGAATATTATTTGGGAGAAGCATAGTGGAGGACTGGCTGGACATTTCGACATGGACAAGACACTTGAGCAGCTCAGTCATTTCTACTTTTGGCCAAAGATGCGAAGAGATGTACAATGATTTATGGCCAGATGTAAAGTGTGCCATTTGGCAAAGGGTCACAGTGAAAACACGTGACTGTACACACCGTTACCTGTTCTAGGCAGACCGTGGGACTCAGTCAGCTTGGACTTTGTCTTAGGTCTACCTAAGACGCAGCGAGGTTACGACTCAGTGATGGTAGTAGTGGACATATTCTCAAAAATGGCGCATTTTATTCCTTGCAGGAAAACTAGTGATGCCACTCATGTTGCCCACCTGTTTTTCACAAAGATTGTCAGGTTACATGGGTTGCCTAAATCTATCCTTTCAGACAGGGATGTGAAGTTCACGAGACACTTTTGGCGTACCCTGTGGAAGAAAATGGACACACAGCTGAGTTACAGTTCTGCTTATCACCCGCAAACCGACGGACAAACAGAGGTTGTAAACAGGACTCTAGGAAACCTGCTATGAAGCTTGGTTGGAGAGAATTCGTGGATGTGGGATCGAGTGCTTGCACAGGCAAAGTTCACGTATAACAACTCGCCGAACCGCATCATAGGCTTTAGCCCATTTTAGATCCTGTATGGCATGCATCCCCACGGAGTGCAGGAGTTGCAGGATCTTGGACTGTAGGAGAGGCGGAGCGCAAATGGAGAAGATTTCACTAACGCGATGAGAGATTTGCATGAATAGGTAAAATTAAATTGCAAGACAGCAGCCTAAAGTATAAACAGCAAGCAGATTTGAAGAGAAGGGAAGTACAGTTTAACGTAGGGTGAAGTCCTTGCATATTTGCACAAAGAACGCTTCCCTAAGGGTACATACAACAAGTTAAAGTACAAGAAGATAGGACCCTGCAAAGTCCTCCAGAAATTTTTGGTGAATGCCTATGAGATACAGTTGCCACCTGGAATAGGCATTTCACATATCTTTAATGTAGTAGACCTGTTCCCCTACATGGTTGACCCATGAGGAAAGGAAGAAGATGGAACCACACGGCCTACACGGAATACCCAGGATGTAGGAGAAGCTTGGAAGAGACAGATGCCTTACGTTCAACCTCCCGAGATCGAGAGCATTCTTGACACTCAAGTGGCCAAATGAATTCGGCGAAAGGAGTATCTTCAATACTTGGTCAAGTGGAAGAACTGTCCTATTGAGGACAGTTCGTGGCTTGATGCCAAGCAAATTGAGCAGACAGGTTCTTCAATCGAGAAGCTCATGGACCGGAGCCATGATTTCTTTTTGCCCTGGGAGCCTAATGCAGGAGCATCCAGCTAGGGCACCAGGACTGGGTGATGTCTCTGCCAGGTTGGAAAGTTGATTTAGCATTTGGATTGTCTTTCATGTTTAGTTTATCAGAGCATGAGGTAGGATTTTGTTTTTTTCTTTTAATTGATGTATTAGTCAAAATTTAGTTGGTCGGTTAGGGTTGTTACGTGTATAACCTTAATAAACAGTAGATCAATAATTGTTCTGTCAACTTAAAAAAGAAAAGACAAAAATGTCTAAATGAAAATCTTGTCATGTAAACAGAACCGAGAATTAGTAGTTATACAACTATACTGCCTTTAACTGAAAGTAACTATAGTTTCATTAACTGTAAATGAAGATGTATAAATGTAGAAATTGAAAACATGTAAAAGGTTCAGCATTTCCAGATTCGAGCAATTAAAAAAAGAGACATAACACAATTTTTTCCTTTTGTCCATCTGTGTCATTGCCTACGTGCTGTACCATTATGTTTTATCCATTGAATAATTGAATTCAGTGTTAGAATACAGAGTACGGGCCTACTACTGTAGGTCGTGTTTTTTTCTTCCTCTCTTAACAGAAAGTAACATTGAATACGCATATAAATCCACAACCACAGTGAACGGATAGTCGAATTGAATTCACAACCAGAAGAGTAATGCACATCCAGTCGACCGAAAGAAGAATACAGAAACAGAGTGCCGGAGAAATGAATTGCAACAGAGGTAATTTTGGACAAACTTTCACATCTTTTCGTAAATAAACAGAGACAGATAATTTATATTTACATTGCTGCTATTCCATGCAAATTAAGTATTACATTGTCCAAAACAAATCAAGTGCCCAACGTCCGATAGAACAGACAAACCCTAGTCCAGGGTTTGATATCAAGGAAAACCATCAACCTCAACAGACAGCGAAACCAGAACCGTCACTGAAAACAAACTCAAGCTTAAGTCGTGAGAACGACCCAGTTTGTACACAACTACCGGATAGCGAGGGACAAATACTACAGAAATGAAAAGAAACCCTAGCTGCAAATTGACAAACTTTGGAAGATAGAGCCTACCGGCAGAGGGTTGTCTAGTTTGGAGACCGAACTGTGTTAAATCCTCACACCCAGGTCAAACCCTTGACCTGCACAAACCAAATGAGTCACAAATAGCATACCCTACACAGTGTCACCTGAACCGAAGAATAGAAAAAGAAAAGGGAAAGCATAGCATAACTGGGCACGACCGGATCAAGAACCTCGCGGAACAGAGCCACAGACAACCAGAAGAAGCCTGAGACAAGAAGAGCAGGCATTGGTCAGTTACTACACCAAAAGAGGGCAAGTATAAAGCACGGAGGGACAAGTTACCTGGTTTGTAGCTGAGAAAAATCATTGTGCCGTCACCTGTGTACATCAGAACCAGAAGTTAAACGACTTTCGCACCATAGCAGAAGTAAAGGGTAACATCAACAACAACAAAGGATAACCATTGGCCTGAGAGACCAATTTCTGAATCCAAACAGCAACAGAATAATAAAAAAAAGAACTCACTGTGTAAAATAATTCGAGCAAACTCACCTTCAAGACCAAGACAAGTTCATTCTATAGGAAAAATCCATTGACAAAAGCACAAACAAGTTCGGAAGGCCGACATTCATTTACAGCCACGCCCAAAACCAGAGTTTTCCATAAGCGCTGGAACGAGACCACACACTTTGATAGAAACCCTCGCAAAGTTTCCATAGCAGAGCAGAACCCATACGATGACCGGGAAGCATAAAAAATTTGTGTAAAAGACCAAACGGGAGGACAAAACTCGAGGTTGGGTACCGGTAGGGTGGTATTTACGAGCCCATTAAATGTTTCTAGACTCCAATAAAAATATCTGATATTCATATCTACAAACAACCGCTAGAACAACAAACCAAATTCACCAACGTCATAAATCCTGGATAGGTGGATAACTAAGGCTACGTGAAAGCGTGGGCTGGGTCACATCACATTATCATGTAACCATTGTTTCGCAACTAATATCTAATGATCACAATTAAGCTTGTATTGTAAGTCATTTTAAACACTAAAGCTTGTATCCTAAATCATTTTAAAAACTAAATCTTGTATCCTAAGTCATTTTAAGAACTGAAATTATAGAAGTTAATCGTGACACATTTATAATTTATTTCAACCCTAGGTGAAATGATATTTTAAAAAAATATTTTAAATAGAATATTTATTTGAAAAAAATTGCAAAACAAGGATTGTGGACCTTTCTTAGATGATAGACACCAACATAAATAGTTGGAGACCCTCACAGTGAGACTAGTGCAAACCCCTTACACCCACAAATGCACAACAAATCATTCTAGGAATTTGACATAACTTAATTACATATGGCTTCGCTTCAACAATTCCAACAATGCACCCATAGAGAAATGCATGCATCCACTGAGAAATGTAAACTACTTCTACTAACAATGAATCATTCAAGGAATTAGACCAAATCTATTTGCATGTAGCTTTAAACATTCTACATGTGGTTTCAACTCTTGATTTTAACACTAATGCGCCACATATTTGTGCACGAAAGCACTATTGACATTACAATAACCCTCTCTGAAAATAGATGGAGGGTGGTTGTTACAATCCTAGATGAAGTGGCGATTGTTACAATTCATTAGATTACAACACTGAGCTATATAATTTTTTGACATTTTCATATCGAATTAAAACACTAAGCTATTTGTGCATTAGAGAATTAAAAAAAATGAAAAATAATAAAATATGAAGACAAAAGCAATCCCTTAAACTAATAAAAACCAAGACAAGCATAATATATTACTACCTCAAAGTATTGGGAAAACAAAAGTAATATAAACATAATAGCCCTAATAACAAATGCAATTCCACTAATAAAAATCAAGACATATGTAGTGCGTCACATAATTTAATATATTAGTGCCCAAAAGTATTGAGAAAACACAACCAATAAAAAAATAATATCCCTAATAATAAATGCAGTTCCACTACAACTTCTTTATATCTACTTAATTTAGTAATAGATGGAGTGGCAGTTGTTACAATCCATGTTACAATCCATTAGATGGAGTGGTGGTTGTTACAATCCACTTTACAATCCATATTGTTTAAGTTTTTTTAATTTTTTTCTCATTAATTAACATACGTGGCTACCAGCAACAACAAACTTTTAATTCATTTAACTTAAATGTTTTTCCAAGTGGCCATACCTTGGAGGCCAAAGGGATTGCACACCACTTACTTAATGAACTGGACAAAACAATTTGATACGTTTGAAAATGTGAAGAGTTTTAACTTTTACAATGAATCCATGTTACAATTGATGTTATTTAAGTTTTTTTCTTTAAATTTATTTCTCACAAATTAACATACATGACTATCAACAACAGGTACAATAATATTTTAATCATGTTTTGTAAAAAAATAACTTAAGTATGGTTTAAACATGTGATTTAGATATGCAAGGAACTTAACCTTTTCAGTAGCATTTGTTGATGCAGTGGCGACGACAAGAATATACCTGCATCTTTGAACACAGACCATCCGAACAAAAAGATTAATTAATAAAAGGATTAAAGTGGTTAGTTCCAATAAGGAGTGCTCCTATCGACGTAATTAAGTGGTTAAGCAACTTAAACTAAGTTTTAATTTTTTCGTCTAATATGAAGTTAAAATTAAACAGAAAAAAATTCTAGAAAAAACCATTTATTTTATGAATTAGACTACACCTATTTTAATATACACGAGAATAACAAAAATGTAATGGGAACACCATATTTTAAGTTAAAATTAAATGCAAAAAAAATTCTGGAAAAAAACCATCTCTTTTATGAATTAGACTACTCCTATCTTAATATATACATGGAAATAAAAAAATGTAATGGGAACAACAGAGTTGTTAATAAGACGTTGATTTTTCTTGGGCAATCATGTTTTTTTGGCGAATCAAATATGATGAAAAAATAAGTAAATAATTTTAATTACAGTGCTTTCTCAAAACTTGGTTAAACAACTAATATGAAAAAAGGTCAACTCAACTAATAAATGGTTAATCAATTCTTAATTGTTATATAAATATTGCATTCCTTAGTTAGCTATAATAATTGTCTACCTTTGGTAGGTATAGTGTTAGGTCCCTATACTACTAGTGTAGCCCCTTATTGTTATTAGTGCAACCCCCTTATTATATTGTTGTGCCCATGTAGTCCCCATATTGTTATTATTGTGCCCCATAGAATCCCACTATTGTTATTCTTGTGCCCTTACAATATTATTGTTATGTCGACTCCGATTATATTGTGACCCCTTAGACTCCTATATATAGAAAAGAGGTCTTGTCATTTGTATCATCTAAGAATTGTTCATTTTTGTAATGTAAAGGAGGTTTCCCCCTCGAAGGGTATCATTTTGAAGTTATTGACCTATCTCTTCTTCCATTTTGTGAGCTGGTTTCATAACATTTGGTATCAGAGCTTTGGATTCTAGGGTTTTGGTGCTTCAAACAGGTCATCGTGGAATTTTCCCTATAACTTTTTTTATACAACGTTTATGAAGTTGAAATTTAAACCAATTTGAGCCAAAATCTTTATTAACCTCGTGTCCAAATTTCAGATCTTGTTTCACTATATTTTCGGATATATGAGCTAAGGAAGTTAGGGTTTTGGCAGGCTCCAGAATTCGATCGCAAACAAGTGACCTTGGGAAAATAATCATAAATTTCTCTCTGAGAATCGCATTTAAATTTTGTAAAAAGTAACAGAAAGAGGACGAACTTTAGTTTGTTGGGTATTATTTTTAGGGTTGAAGGTTGAAACAGGGACAGACAAAACTTTGTACAAGTTCACTCTACTGAGCTAGTTTATAATTAGGTCATCGTGGGAGATTGGGCATAACTCTTTCTTGGAGAATCCAATCTCAATAAGACTTGTGGAGTTAGAAATAGGACTTAGACGGATACCACAGGACACAATTTCAAACCTTGTAGATAATAAATTACAGAGATATAACAGATTCAAGATCGAGCTCATAAAAGCAAGAAAAAGAATGACTCGAATTAAGAAAATAGAAACACCTAGTAAACAAAATTGGAGGGATAATTTGAAGAATGTGATCAAAGCTATGATCAATAATATCAATGATACAGAAGAAAAATTTAATGGCAAGATGAAATATTTGAAGAAAGGCATGGAAGGTTTGAAGGAAGGTGGGACAAAGTCACTACAAGAAAGTCTTCCTAATGGAAAAATGGTAGTAGAGGAAACTCATGATGAGAACAAAAGAAATGTTAGTCATGATTTCATAGAACCTAATGTTTGATTGAAGACCCACCATATTCCAAATATTGATATGAGGAAGTTTGACAACAAGGATCCCGTAACATGGATACTACAGATGGAACAATATTTTGATCTACATGATGTGCAACCAATACAAAAGGTATGTATTGCATCTTTATATTTAGAATCGAATCAGTTTGTATGGTATAGAGGCTTTGTTATCGTAAACCACTTGTTACCTGGTCAACTTTCACGGAGGAAATGTTAGCACATTTTGAGGATACAAATAGAAACACCTTCTTTATCTAATTGATTAATCTCAAACAAAAGAGTTCAATGGCAAAGCACATTGAGGACTTCCAAAAATTGAATACAAGGGTAAATGGTATTCCAGAGAAGCATAGGATTTAGTTATCCATAGGGACTTTACAGGATAACATACATCATGAGGTTCGCCTTTGGGAACCTGATTCATTAGAGAAGGCATTCATGGTGGATAGAAAAGTGGAAAGCAAAATTATGGCAACAAGGAATTCTACCATTCACAACTCTAAAGATGGAAGTGTTGCTACTCCTAGCCTTCCACAACCTACATGGTTGACATCACAACAGTTCGAGGAAAAAAAAGAAAAAGGGATTTGTTATAGTTGTGATAGAAAATACACTAAAGGTCATAAGTGTGCTCAGAAGAAATTATTTTACATAGATTGTGAAGAGGAGGAAGAAAAGGAACAAAAAACTGTTAGGATATTCCGACACATAGGATATAGTTAAGATCAACTTGGCTCTGATACCATGTAGGAATTTACAGGGTAAGTTCCTCAGAAAGAATACCAAGGAAGTTGTCACTAAGGGGGGATAGGCTCTAGTGCCTCCTTCCTTCTCCTATTGTGTCATATTTGTAAATCCTTCAATCCTATCCCAAGTTGTTCTTAAGGGGGGATGTTAGGATATTCCGACACATAGGATATAGTTAAGATCAACTTGGTCTAGTTTAGAGTTAGGTATAGAGTTAGGTAAAGTGTCTTTCTTTACCGTTGTACATATTGTAACTTACAATCCGACGGTCACGATATGTAGTGATCCGACGGTTCACTCTCACCTCGGTATTATCGACACTTGATCCGTGGCTTGACACCCGATTGGTCCATGAGTTCTATTTAAAGCGCATGGAGGGTCATTGTTCGGGTAATCCGTGCATGAGAGAAGCTTATGTAAATTTTCATTCTTTGATTAATAAATTGTCTGTACCCACGTTGGGACAGGCCGTGGACTGTTTCCCTCCTTGCACTCTGAGGGTTTTAACCACGTCAAAAATACTGGTGTATTGATTTGAGATCTGGTTGTGAGCGGTGTCCTTTTGGTATTCTTTCTGAGGAACTTACCCTGTAAATTCCTACAAAAACATCAAAATAAGAGGATATACACAGGAACCATCCCCAGAGAAAGAAGAAATGAAGTTGTCCATATCTTGTAATTAATTGACAGGAATTACCACTCCTCAAACTCTCAAGATAGAAGGGATATCAAGAATAAAAATGTAATAGTGTTGATTGATTTAGGTAGTACCCATAATTTTATTCATTGTAAGATAGCCAAGGAATTGAATTACTTCCTATATCCAACACCAAAGTGTCAAGTGATGGTTGCAAATGGAGGAATCATAAATTTCTTTGGAAAGTGCCATAATATCAAGTTATCCATTGGAGAATATGTATTGAATAGTCCAATGCTTTCTATTCCAACGGGTGGTGTTGATGTTGTACTAGGAGTCCAATGGTTACAATCTTTGGGTACGATAGCTTTAAATTTTCAAGAACTTTTCTTGATTTTTTTAGAAAGGAAAGGAATTTGAATTAAGGGGTATCACAGGGAAACCGGGAAAGATAATCAGCTCTAATGGCAGGAAAAATATTCTAAAGAAAGAACAATAGGGAGTAATTGCACAATTATGTTCACTAGAGGTTCAAACAGTGAAATCATCTATTTCTACAGATTTCCAAAAGGTCTTGGACAATCATTTTAAGGTTTAAGCAGTCGAAGATCACATTGAACATCAACAACAAGTTCTCCAACTCTTAAAGGATAACCACACTTTGGCACGGAATCAAATGAAATAACAAGAAGATCAACATCGCAAGGAAATAAGTTTTGATCTAGGCGACTGGGTATTTTTACGGCTACAACCATACAAACAAATGTCCCTCAAGAAAGCTGAAAAGGATAAAAAATTATCACCAAAGTATTATGGTCCTTACAAGTTGTTGCAAAATATTGGTACTATGGCATACAAATTGGGGCTTCCTGCATCTTTCTGAATGCAACCAGTTCTCCATGTTTCATGCTTAAAGAAGGTTATAAGTGACAAGATCCTAGTTGAAACAATATTGTCGGAACTTGATGAGGAATGAAAAATCATATTGGAACCTGAAGCAGTAAGGGAAACGAGAACCCGACAACCATGAAATCAATCAATTTTAGAGTATCTCATCAAGTGGAAGAACTTACCCACTGAACATTCCACATGGGATGATGATAATTTTATACATAAGCATTTAGAACTACTCAAGCATTGAGGATAACACTTTTTGGAGGAGAGGGGCATGTTAGGTCCCTATACTACTAGTGTAGCCCCTTATTGTTATTAGTGGAACTCCCTTATTGTATTGTTGTGCCCATTCAGTCCCCATATTGTTATTATTGTGCCCCATAGAAGCCCACTATTGTTATTGTTGCGCCCTTACAGTATTATTGTTATGTCGACTCTGATTATATTGTGATCCCTTAAACTCCTATATATAGAAAGGAGGTCTTGTCATTTGTATCATCCAAGAATTGTTCATTTGTGTAATGTAAAGGAGGTTGCCCCCTTGAAGAAACTTATTTTGAATTCGTTTAACTATCTCTTCTTCTATTTTGTGAGTTGGTTTCATAACATATAGTAACTGCCTACCTTAGGCAGGTATAACAAAAGCCACTACAATAGTGAAAGTCCCATATTTAAACAATGTTTTAAATGAATTGAAATTTCATCTCTCATTTCTTTCTAAATATTAACCATGGCTTTGGTATTATTATTTTCGTCTTTGCATTGGGAGCTCTAAGCCAAATATACAATGCCTTGTGCTTTCTTTTCGTGTCTAGAACTCTAGACATCTACTAGGTATTGAGTGCTTTATATTTGTTCAGTGCCCATCTCATTATATTTGCATGTTGGGCGCTCCATATCTCTATTAGGTATTAAATGAAACATTGTATATTTTGTGAGTGTAAAGAACGTTTTATATTTGTTCAGTGCCCATCTCATTAGATTCGTGTGTTGGGCGCTCCATATCTCTGTTAAGTATTAAATTAAACATTGTATATTTTTTGGGTGTAAAGATTATTAGTAATAATCTTCCATTGCATGGAAACAAATATAAATAAATTGAATTCTTTGAAATGCTAGATTTCGATGGGCAGAAACGCTATATTAAAAATGATAATTATTAAAAAATCATGAAATAGAAACATAAAACATGTTGATGATATATATTACTCCAAATTTTAATTTCAGAAATGCATACCCATGAGACACTTAGATTTGTGTTATAATAAATCAGTATGAGACACTTAGATTTATGTTATAATAAATCAGTATGAGACACTTAGATTTGAATTATCTTATTATACAAAATCAGCTAGTTCTGAGGATGTGGTCTAGTGGTTAGGTGGGGCTATTATGTCCCATAGGTTTTGTGGTCCAATCCTAGGCAGGACTATGCATGCCTGAGAGTTGCTCCAGGCGATTATTTTATAGGAAAAGTTAGGATGTTAGGATGTCACAGTTTGCCTCTCATTTTTTAATTTATCTTTTTAATGTACTTTTATTGAAAATGGTGAGCTTAATGATTCCAAGAAGATTAAAACAAATATTAAAATATTCCTCAAAACTAGTATAAAAAGATCTTGTGTGCCTCGTTGGAGGGACTTTTTGGATTTGTGCTCTTGTTGCTATTTTTACACTTGTATATGTTACATTGAAGGTGCTTGATATTAAAGGGTGAAAACTCAAGGAAAGCCAATCATAATTTAAATAAATTTGCCCTGATTATATTCATGTATTCTATAATTGACCAGTGCACAATCATCATTTCAATAAAGTTTCCCTGATTATAGTCATGTATTCTATAATTGACCATCGCACAAAAGCACTTCTTCGATCACTGAATCAAAGTAACACAATTATAAGGTCATCACCATTTACAATTGCTTCAAGTGTCATGTTCAGTGACAAAGCTCATAAAAATAATGAGACATGAATCCATATTGAAAAATATGAAGCAAAAGTTATATCAACAGACATAAACCTACAAAAGGGATATCACGATATGAATATCAAATTGATCATGAGCACATATTTTGAAAACCAATTGGGGCTGCAGATCGAGGAACATGTGTAATCACGAGATAAGGAAGCATTTCGTTCTCCACTGAGACAAAGCACTTATCAGTAAAAACACCAATACACAGAGAAATATGTCTGTGAAATTGAAGATAGGAAACATCCAATCCTTCACTTAGAAACAATGCGACAGAAAACACAGTGATTCATTGGTACCACATTTTGTCCAAAAGTTTCTTTGCAAAAGTCAAACTTATGTTTTAATAAATCCTGAAGATATTTATTTCTAACTAAATTAGATTTCGATCCCACCATGCCTCTACCAATAAACAACCTTGGAAGACGCAGAGGCGGCTGATGGGTAACAACTGGGAATTTTTCTTGGCCAAGTGGCTGGCTATACGAAGCATCTGGCATTTTCTACTATAACACCTTGAGCTCTATGATTTGGTTAAGAATGCATCCTAGATATTTTTTACGACCTTTTGGCATAGGAAACTACAATACAAACATATCGACCCTAGCTTTTATGCTAATGTGCCAAAGTGTTTCCTCTTCTCACATAGTTGTAGCTCAGGAGGCATGTTAGTTCCATTACTTACATACAAGTGCTACTCATAAGTCTTGTTCTTCTAGTTACCTACACTCACAAGAGAGTATAGGCAACCCACATATGCCTTTGTCGCTAACGAAAGAGGGATAATTTCAACTAGGCTATATAGAGTGCAAAGAGTTCATTAATATGGGATCAGAGACGAGTCAAAATTCATTTCTTCAAAAGAAAGCATAAACTGCAAGCTTCCTTTCGCATTATATAACTCCCCTGTATCTTACACAAGATGCCAAGGACAAACCCATTCATTGATCTTTATATATTTCTCTATCCTGATAGGTGGAGGGGGGTTTTCTATTGTATGAATGCTTCTATAGCTGAACACTGGAATTAATCATTAAAAAATTGGGTGTGATGAATGTGGGAGGACGTTGCAAGAATAAATTACAGTGAATATGAACTAACTGCATGCTTTGGCACTGTTGGTGTTCACTTTCCATCTTCGGAAGCATCCATCCGCTATTGATCAAGTCAATATAGCATTGAATTCAGATTTTTTTTTACAGATGTCATTTTAATTATGTGTCCATGAAGATATCCAATCCAAATTTTCACTAGGTGGGTACTTAGAAACAACATAAACATCAGTGGGGATGGTAGTTTCTCCCAAATATACAAGATCTTATATTATGTTAGAGTTCATGGAAACCCATTTTTCATCCAACATTAGGTCGACCTTTTTATTATGTGATTGCTTCTTTAAAACAAGATGAGCTGCGAGGCAGCAAGTCCCTGCCCAGGTTTTTCACCCAGTGTCGCCCAGGTTTTTCCAAAGGCGCTCAGCTCATCTTGTTTAGTCAAGATTAACGGAAAGCTGAGAAAACTATTAGACTGTTATACATCAAAAAGCGGATGTTCACATGGGAATGTTCCTGAGACTTAGGAATAGTTGCATAGCCAATGCCCAAGATGCTTCAGGTTTTTAAAGACTAAATACGACCTCAAAATCCCGTTGTAAAGTTATAACAGAAATACAACACTTCCAAGTAAATTCTTTCATAACAAAGCATAAAAAGGCATGAAGAATGAAACAGTAAGTCTCCATGCTCTAGTGCCAATTCCGAAAATGTGTAAACACAAATGGCGCCGATTTATCCACGTAAGGCATCTGCAGATCCAAAGCCAGGACCTCGCAAGGTATCCCTTCCTGTCCGCAGAGGTAGTTGAACGACCTACCTACAGCCTCCTTTGAGGGGAAGAAATAATAAAATTTGACCCAATTTATAGATAGTACCATCATGTGAGTAGTAAAGTTAAGCAATGTGCACCATAGGATCAAATTCATGTCAACTATATCTACTTAACATATAAAGGACTCATTTCCAAGTTTAAAATATAAAACGCCTTTAACCACAGTGACCACATGAGCATGTTTTAATGCAATCAGGTCAAAATAATAGTACCTGATAATCACGAGGGGAAGAAATAATAAAATTTGACCCAATTTATAGATAGTACCATTGTGTGAGTAGTAAAGTTAAGCAATGTGCACCATAGGATCAAATTCATGTCAACTATATCTACTTAACATATAAAGGACTCATTTCCAAGTTTAAAATATAAAACGGCTTTAACCACGGTGACCACATGAGCATGTTTTAATGCAATCAGGTCAAAATAATAGTACCTGATAATCATAAGGTTCATAAAGCTTTGGTGTAAAGCTTTTAAGAAATTATTAACTTGAGATGCAACGCTTTTAGGTCAGACTTAGAGGTCATAATTCACTTAATGAATAAGGCAATCTCATCTTGTGAGTACCAAGATGTTTACTTGAAGAAGAGGCCATTGAGTTTAAATTTTTCATAATGTTTTATGCTAGGAGTGGGATCAAAATGAGAAAGTAAGCTAGCACTTGTTTCTGCTTCACGTATGATATCGAAATCTAGACGTGTTACTATATATGATTTTGCCATGGAGACGTTCTGGCCATGAACCTTCTTGTTGCTTGCCGTCCAATTACACAAGCTTGCATGCATGACGTGTTCATTCATATACGATTTCACCATAGAGACGTTAGAATCGCATATCTACTCCTTGCCATGAACAACACACTACCATAGAACCCATTGAAATATGGTTTTGAAACTACGACCAGGCCCACAAAGAACTAAAACCAGGCCCATATGTGATCGAACTTAGACTAGCTCTCTGACAGACGCAAATGACCAATTTCCAAATCGATACAAAGAATCCAAAACAAAAAAAAAAATTGCGTCAGAACAACGAATCACTGCTTCAGATATGCATCCATACATCATAGTTTTCTGAATGAGTGATACTCTATATTTATAATAAATCAAAAGTTCCAAATTAAGGGATATGGCAACATATCCAAGAACAATTTGTTTTAATATAATTTAAAAATGTGAGGCATATTAGAACGTTCATCCATACTTCTCGATGCTAAATGTTTCCATACAGGACGTGATCAATGGGCCCCTCGTTTATTTATACAACATTATATATGCCTTCATGTTTTGAATCATTCTACTTAAGATATATTTATGCCAGATGAGCATGTAGGTGTTAACCAGAAGGTGACCAGATACCTGGGCTTCCACGACAAGGCCAGCAGGGTTTTCGGCCCCACCACCAGAGACAAACCTAGCGCCACGGAGACCTGTTTGAACATAACAAGCGAGGTGATTGAACATAACGCATAATGCATGATAGAAACGTGGCTGAACCGCAAGACAACGGTGACAAGTGCATGTTGGATAGCTGAGCGAAAAAGGCTATGCTCTCTGTGCTACCTTTGCTTCTGTCTCCGTCTCTGTAACCTTCTGTAACCTCTGCTGGGCCCTGCTCCTGCTTATGTCACTTAGTAAGCTGCATCTCGAACCTGTTTGTGGTGTAATATGGAGCCAATTCTTCTCCTGTTCGGCCAGGACAAAAGCATTACTCGCCTGGTAAGCACTTACATTGTTTTCTCCCTGCCTGATCTAATAACGCAGGCATTCCTTCATCCTCTCAGGATTTACCTGAGAATTCAGAACATTACACCGCCGCTCCCATGTTCTACAACAATTACTCTTCTTTTTCATGTTCCACTCAATTTTCTCTTAGTAGTGTATCTAGATATGGGGTTCCGGGGAGTCGCTATGGCTGCAGTGTGTACAAATTTAAACATGGTATTGGCATTGGTAGGCTACCTGTATTTGTCG
Organism: Pinus tabuliformis; assembly: GCA_031772625.1. Lineage (NCBI taxonomy): Eukaryota > Viridiplantae > Streptophyta > Pinopsida > Pinales > Pinaceae > Pinus > Pinus tabuliformis. The sequence goes on from CM062804.1 coordinate 1,137,836,050, forward strand.
GGTGCGTATAGGAAATCGTGGCAAATTCGACTTTAATCCTGTCCTGTGAGATGTTGTGGCAATGGAGGCCACTAGCAGGAAGGAATAATAGAGCACAGTGCGCTTTCCGTTGAGAGTGGTCTTTCACTTGAGTGGTTTGCGTCTTCAAATATGCTAATGTAGCAGGTTTACTGTCTCGGTAATGCCTAGAACTCTATCTTGAGAAAATGCCTCTTTAACAGGCGGGTAATTGGGATCTTAAACAACATGCTCTGCTATTGAAGCTGCTTACTTAACAACAGTGATAGATTCTGCTAATGGCACTGAATATGGGTCACCTTGACCTCTGCTAGCAGATCGGCTTCTAGCATTGGATCTTTATTCGTGCTTAGATCTGTTGCGTCTATGGCTACTCTTTATGTTTTATGGTCAAACTGCTGCTTACGGGACGTGAAGGTATGCTATGTAAATGTACAAAGATCTTGCTTAAAATTTAGATTTCAGTCAAAATTTTGAAAAACAAAGTAAATACAACAGGTTTGATTTAACTCATTTCTTTTATGCGTCTGAAACAAAGTAGAATTCTCACTGTTTTAGTTTATTCAGTTAAAGTAGAATTCTCACTGTTTTAGTTTATTCAGTTGTTGCAAGGGATGCGCTCTGCGGTAGAAACCCTAGGCTGATTTTATTACCTGTAGAAAATGGATAGCTAGCATCTGTAAAAGGCTCTTAAAAGGGTAGTGGAAAGACTGGTTGTGGTTAATTTTTCCGTGCCCAATATCTGGTCATCCTCCTGTACAGGTAACAGACAGGACTAGCAGTTTGTTGAACATGTTTGTTGCTTTATTGTTTGCAAACATTATATGTATATAAGGATAAATATTTTTATCCATTTTTTTGTTGTTTCTAGAATCTCATTTATGTATTCTTCTTACATTTGTATGATATTGCAGACTGTGGCACTGAAAATTCACTAAAGTCGATGTATATACATGCCCTGCCATAGCAGCTAATCGGTATGCGAGGACTGCATGTGGGTGCATAACTGAATCAGTGTGTTGTCTGGTATGGAAACGTATTGTGCACAAATGCTCGAGTTCCTCCTCTCTCACAAAACAATATCTTGGAAGCGGCTGTAAAGTCCCTGTCTGCACAAATAATGGAGATATCCATGTTAGTAGTGAAACCCAAGCATACATCCCAGACAACTTGCAGCTTAAAGAATTATTCAAAGGACGTTCACCAATGGTAAATTTTTCTTGGCACCTGAACCCTTCTGATCCTCAAATACCTTTGGACTCTTCGTTCTCCATTTATAACCATCTGGGCGTTCGTAATATATCTCAAGCAACAAAGGATCTCTTGGCAGAAGCTTAAGTTTGGGGAGGGGATATTGGGGATGGCGTTATGCAGAGTATGTGAGTGTAGAATATTCTCTATTATCAGGACAGAATATTAAAGTAAACACAACAGCTATGGTAAGATGGGAGAAAAGCCCCCACAGGCTTTTGATGCAATTTAATAAGAATTCTGTAAAGATTTTAGGGGAAATTAGTGAATTACTGTAACGTTTGCAAGATTCTGTTTACTATTGAATTTTTTAAAAAAATTAAAATGAAAGTTCCGAATGGAATAAATACTCTGACCTTAATGTTTCCGTATTCCAAGAAACTGCATAAAATTTTGCTGTCATATTACACAGAACCTGTGGAATTTGGAGGGTCGCGACTAGCAACTCTGCCCTTTCCTCATATGGTAGAGGCCATGGGTAGAAGCAGGAGGTAACTTCTCTATTTTTTTTCACGATTCACTTTCCTTTCTTCATAAATCATTCCTCTTGTATGGCGAGTTTCCAGTGCTGCTAGTCCTCTAATAAGATTTGGAATAACATTACACCTAGTTACATGCAGAACATAGGAGATGGCACATGCAGAACATAGGAGATGGCACATGCAGAACATAAGAGATGGCACCTGGGCACCTGGAAGTTGTGGCAGGCAGGTGTATAGGCGTATAGGGGTATAGGCGGTGATATACCATGGAAATCCAAAATATCGGATCTAGCATTTAGTGTTGTGGACTAATGCCAGCATTAGATTAGTATTTTTACCAGTTTGAAAAAATGAAGCGAACACAAAATATATAACATATGCTTTAGCTTCGGATTAGCTTCGGATTACCTTAGGTCCTCGGGAAGAGGCCAAATAACATGATTTATCAATATGTCTTTACAAAACTTGGTATATAGTTGATGACCGGGGACTAAAAGCAGGTGAACTAATGCTACATCCATCGCGAACGATTACTATAGTCCATGCCTGGAGGGTAGGGACTAATAAGAATCTCTAGGTTTTAACTTAGTTTTTTCTTCCACTATGGATTAAATTATTTTTACCAAATCTCCGATTTGGAATAATCCCACATCAATATCCAATTTCGAAGAGTGGGAGTTCATGTGAAATTTTATGAAATATAATTTATTTCCGTAAAAATATTGGCACCTTTAATTACTTGATTATAAGTAGTGTTTTATATATTATATTGGTTAAATTGTAGTTTCATAGAGAGAAAAAAAAAAAAGCACTTTGAAAAACTTGCAAGTGGAGATTGGGTGATCCATCAACTCTCAATGTGACTAGGTAATTTTTCATTGAATCTATACATTAAGCCAAGGTAGTCTTGGGCATGATACGTAATTAAGACTATCTAAGATTGTCCTAAATTCCTCATACAAGACAACCTTGGCCCAAGCTAATGGAATGAAACGTATAGGAAAGAACATCCCATAACCTTCACAAATCAAGGAAAATAAAGGAGATAGGCTCTATTATATGTGCAGTTACTACACCAAGGAAGTGTAATACCAAGGAAGGACAATGGTCATGCCTCTTTGAATAAAGGAGATGTCTTTCAAGAAAACATGCCAAAATAGCTATTTAACTTTATCTTATGTTGGTTTTTGTAGAATATTCTAAGTGAATTTCTCCTTGAATGAAGGGAAGGGTATGTAAGAAAACATTACAAAACACTTATCTAACTTTATCTATTATTGAGTTTTTCATAATATGTTAAACAAATTGTTTTTAAGAGACCATTATAAAGTGGTGTTTCATATGTGCATAAATTTCATCATTCATAAAGAAAATGGTGCTTCATATGTTCAAAAAGTGCATCGGATCAGTTTTACAAGCACTAAGGATGGAAAATAAATAAATACGAAAAATGTCACCTGAACATGATGAATATGCTTCAATTTTTCTCTACAATAATATTATTCATTGCAATGTCCAAAATCTCACATAGCCATGGAATCCTCCAACATGCAAAATCTAAGACTGCCTAAGATGGTTGCTTTTTCATTTTGTAGTAGTCTAAGTGTAATGAGGCTATCCTTGCACTCTATTAATGTGTTTCATTTCTCCTCCAACAAAGTAATTTGATTCTTGATAAGGTGGGTTGTGTTGTGATCACAAGATGTGGAAGAAATTATATGGTTACAGGTCCATTAGAATCTGAGCTTGGCAACAACTGGCTTTTGTAGCAGGGAGTTCCATATGATGTTGCATATTTATCTTGATAGAAAAGGGGGTGTATAGGGAAATGAGATAAATGAGATATAAGAAATGGAAAGTGATAGGTAATGGTAAGAGGTGGCAAGTGACAAGAGTTGTTGTAGATGAGAGGCAGATGCACTAGGAAAGGTGACAAGTGTTGTTGCAGGTGAGAGGTAGAGAAATTTGGCAAGGTGTGAAGTGTTATGCATAAGTAGCAATAAAACATTTTTGTTCGTAATTGTAAACATAATTCATAACTTAACTAAAAGTTATATTAAAATATTAAAATATTAAAATTGGAATACAACCCTTGAGAACCTAGGTTAAAGAAAATTTGTAGTAGTGAAGTTGGAATACATTGCCTCAAAACTTAAGTTAAAGAAAATTGGGAGAAAAAAAGTTGGAATACATTGCCTCAAAACTTAGGTTAAATAAAATTGAAAGCAACAAAGTTGGAATACATTGCCTCAAAACTTAGGTTAAAGAAAATTGGGAGAAAAAAATGCTGGAATACATTGCCTCAAAACTTAGGTTAAAGAAAATTGGGAGAAAAAAAGTTGGAATACATTGCCTCAAAACTTAAGTTAAAGAAAATTGAGAGCAACAAAGTTGGAATACATTGCCTCAAAACTTATGTTAAATGAAATTGGGAGTAGTGAAGTTGGAATACATTGCCCCAAAACTTAGGTTGATTCAAAAAACATTACATTGGGAGCAGTAGAATTTTGCAATAGTACTCTAGAATTATTCTCCAACCAAATTTGAGCTAAGATGTTTTTATAATACGTTTTCTAATTATTATATATAATGAAGATTTTTTATTACTAGGTTAGACCTTTGAAATCATGAAAAAACATATTGTAAAATATAAAATTAATGATACATCAACGAATTGATCATTATAGTCCCTTAGCTTTTGGTAGGGCTAATAAGATAAATTGATGTTGAGAGAAATTTTTAGAAGAAACTGTGGAGGATTTTATATCTTGTTCAACATTTTGGGTGGACTCTCCACCCATCATTAGGGACCTAAGAATTGAGTGATCATAAATGAGTGTTGTGAATTCTTTTGTAGAAGGAATTTTTAGATTTAGCTATTAAATAATAATATTAAAATAATAAAATAGTCGTTAAAAAGATATTAAAATAATAAAAATAGTTAGAAATAAATTAGAAGAACAAGGAGAGGTTTAAGTCATTGAGAAAGACTAAATTCATGAAATAATTAGTTGGTTAAAAGAAAAAGTCAAGCCAAAAAATTAAAGGGAAAGAGAATCAAAAGGGAATTGAGGATTATATCAAGATTAAATAATTAGTTGTTAAGAGAAAGTATCAAGTCAAACAATTTAAATAATTGATTAATTAATAAAAGGGGAATGAATTGAAAGGAAATTGAGGTTAATATCAATAATTAAGAGGACTCTTCAGATACCTCAGACTCAGACAAAGAAACTGGCACACAGAATGCAGGAACACAGCTAGTCATTGCTTCGACGGAGCCCACTCAAGGAGAGTGGCGTAAGGTCGAAAAGAGAAAGGGGAGAAAAACCTGAAGCGTGAGTCTTTACTCACTGCCGGAATTCAGTTTTTCCCCCTTTTTCCTGCTCTCTCCTCTTCCTTTTTCTTTTTCTTTGTGCACGTTAGTCTTCTAACGTTGTGTAACTAAGCGAGCCCATGTGGCAGATTGCGAAATGCTTCATTGCAACTACTAGTGTAACTTTTCATTAATTCTTTAATAAAAGGTTACCGCTTTTTCCTTTGGAAAAAAATAATTAAGAGGACTTGGGAATTTAGAGAGAAATAATTAATTAACAAGAAAGGAAAATTAATTAATGAGAGAGAACTTAAATAATTAATTCATTAATGCCTGAAAATAAATGAAGATTGGAGAGGAAAAGAAAAACATTTATAAAAATGGAAGTTTAAAAATTTATTAGATTAGAAATAAATATGCATAAGTTGGATATATGATTAAATAATTTTAACTAACGATTATTAAATAAAGGAAAGGGGAGCAAGCTGGTGGCGGAGGGGCATAAGGGCAAAGAGAGAAGGAGGGTGAGCGGTAACTAATGAGTCAGATGGTGGATAAATAGTTGCCAAAAATGACTTAATTGATGCTAACAAATCATTTTGCTTCGTGCTACATGTTTTTGGTAATTTTATTAAATACTCATATGAATAAGGTTCATTGCTTCATTGTTTTCGGCAGGAAAATATTTTACATGCAACAACATAGTAATTATTTTATCTATTCTATTTTGAAATCTATTTCATGATATGAAAATCCATTGAGATTTACTTTTATTTTGTGAAGTTTTATATTTATTAAATATTGATATTAATTATATATATATATATATATATATATATATATATAATTTATTTTATTTTATAATGATTTTAATTTTTAATTTTTTAATTTTATTATTATTTATATTTTTTTATTAATTTTTTTTGCTAAATTTAACTAAAATGTTATAGCAAAGAATTAGAAATAATAATAATAATAATAATAATAATAATAATAATATCAATATCAATATCGACTCAATAAAAAAAACCATAAAAGTAATAAGTAATTAAAAAGTAAATAATAATAATAATAATAATAGTAAGTTAATTGGATTCCAGTCAAATTTTTATATTGTAATTTTATTTTTATCAATAAAATTAAAATCGATTTCTTTGAATAAAAATACATAATATGCATATCACACCAAAGAAAATTTAAATAATGATTATTCATACTTGTAACCATGATAAAAACTTAATACTTATAATAATTTTTTTTTTCTAAATTTTATCTATATACAATCAATGTTATCCATCATTCATATATATATATATATATGAAAGAAAATGTCAATCAAATATGGGAATTTTAATCAAATTAAAAATAAGAAAATTTCCATATATAGAGATGTGAAATTTATATATAATATAAATATATTACTAATAATTAGCATAGATCTATTTTAACTCCAAATTTATTAAGCACTTATAGAAATCAAATCTCTCGAGATACAAATTTTTTCTCAAGTTTTACACTCCAAAAGATGTTAACATCACAATCCCTCTCAATGATTGCTATATATAAAATTAATGTTCACACCTAATCATCAGGATTGGGTGAATAAATACAATTGATGTAAATAAATAATAAGAAATATGAACAGTCATTGGGAGATGAAGTGAATAGTCTCCCTCATGTCTATAATAAAGACCTACCTGAAGGAATAACATGAATTAATTTTGTGGAGTTACTACCTGACCTGACATGGTATCAGAGCACAGGTCCCAAGTTCCTAAAATTAGTTGTAACTCCCTTCTGCCAGTTTCTTGCAGTCTGTCCACTACCCCCTGAGGAGTCTGTCTACTACCCTCTCCACAGTCGCTGCTGCAAATCTCTGACATTATTTGCGAATGGATGGCAGCTTATGCGAGAGCGTTTTTGAAACCTTATGTGCGGTCTCTCAGTCATTGGAGAAAACATAAGGTAACAGCCTCTGAGCACTGATTTTTGACGTTTGTAATCATTCTTAGTTGCACCAGACCCAGAAAGAAGAAGAAGTCGTCAGCTTGAACAACCAACGCTTAATCCAGCAGCAGAACGGGAACGAACTATCTGGTGCCTCCACGTAGGAACAAGGAACGAGGCTTTGTGATATGGTTGAATTTTTTTAAATTGTATGTGTGTTTCAGACTCACTCACTGATGTGAGTTGTTGAATAGATTTTTTTATAGTCGTAGTTCATTCTATGCATGGAATGTTGCGTATGGCATCTAGTGCATGGTTGTACATTGAACATTGGTCCAGTTTAATATAGTTCTTGAATGTTGCCATCGAAGTCTGTTTGAATAATTTCTTGAACGCTGTTACTAAAGTTTGAAGTCTGTTGAACGCTGCCCCATATATTGAACGCTGGTATCAGTTCTTGTATCGCCCAATGTTGCTATTAATTACATTATTTACATTAAGTCTGTTGAACACTGCCCCATATATTGAACGCTAGTATCAGTTCTTATATTGGCCAGTGTTGTTATTAATTACATTATTTACATTAAGTCTGTTGTATTTACGCTGCCTTAATACACAGTCTTGGTGTATTACATTGATCACTGGTCCGACCATATATTGAATGCTGGTATCACCATATGCTGCCCCACTCATGTATGCGTTGAAGTTTTTTTTGGCATATAAAAATCGTTGAATGCCATGTGTTGAATAGAGTTTTTTTAAAACAAGGTCGTGGGTGAAAGCACTGTGGCATGAAGCGTTGAATGCGTTCTACAGTTTGTTTTTGTATTGGAGCTGCTCCACGATTTATTTAGGCTGAATTATATTTTTTCCCATCAGGAGTAAAAAAGAAATTTTGCAGTAGAAGTTTTTGTTACAGTATGCATTCAATCATATCCATTGTGGGAATAGTTCTCATTGGCAAGGAGAACTATCCTGAGTGGTCTCGGATGATAAAACACACCCTCATTTTCAATGAGTTGTGGAAAGGAGTGTGCACTGGAGACGGAGACAAAGAGCCAGAACATCCTAACTTAGACAAAGAGCTCGCCATTTGGGAAAATAAGAACAGTAAAGCTTATGCATTAATCACAGAATCTGTAAATGAAGAGGTGAGTCGCCATATTTCGCCATTTTCAACTGCTTTCGAAGCCTTACAAAAGCTAAAAGAACTCTATGACTCACATTCTGCACTTGAAGTTGTTCAACTCATGATCAAACTCTTCACTCTTGAATGATCCTCTTGCTCTTGCATCCGAAGTAAAATCTATAATGCATGATATGAAATCCACTATGGTTTAATTGGATATTCCTGTTATCGCTTTTCTCAAGGCACTTTATCCTACTTACTCCAATTATCTTGAGTCATTGCAAGAAAATGGAAATATCAAAGATATTACCTTTGACTCTCTTGTGAAAAAATTTGTTGAAAGAGAGAAAGCTTTTGGAAAGAAGACAACCCCTGAATCTTATGAAGAGGTTGTGTGCCTTGCTCATAAAGAAAATAATCTTGCTCAAGATTCTTCCAGAGGAAGAGGTGGTCGAAGAGGAAGAGGAAGATATTCCAGAGGCAGGGGGGGTAGACACTCTCAAGGAGAAAAGGCATATTTGCACAGCATACGTTGTAAAAGAAATGGATCACATGATGCCTCTACATGCAATTTACCATGGGACAAAATTGAGTAGCAAGAAACCAACAAAAAGGTAAAACTAATGACACAAACAAAGTAAAGCACCTGAATCCACTCACTATGTTGTGGCACAATGTAATATTGGAGTAAATGAAGATTTTTTTAATGCTTCACTTGCTTCTTGGAAAAATGATTGGTTGCTTGATTCAGGAGAAACTTGCCACATGACTCATAGAAAAGATTTTTTGAAGAATTTACTGACAATGTTGATGGAGCAGTATACTTTGCAGACCAATAAAAAATCAACCCATCAGGGCTTGGCACAATCAAGCTTAAATTGCCTGGTCTTCCAGACTTTCTTCTGCATCATGTTCTATATCTCCCACAGCTGAAGAGAAACTTGCTGTCCTTGGTCCACATCTGCAAGCAAGGTCACTCCATTCATATGTTTGATAGCAAGCTTGAGGTGAGAAAAGCATCTGACCACTCACTTGTCATGAGGGGAATAGAAGAAGAAAGGCTTCTCAAGCTGCAAGGTACCTCTGCTTGTGCACAACATTTCTCATATAATTCTGATTATGAAGAAGGTACACTTCCATCAAGTTTATTATGGCATGCTAGATTTGGACATTTGAACTATGAGAGCCTCTGATTTTTGAAGAAAAATGGTGTTGCTGGTTTGCCTACAATTCCTAGGAAATTTAAGCAATGTGATGCTTGCATTCTAGGAAAGCATAGCAAACAATCTTTTCATGATTCACATTCAAGAGCACATAGAAAACTTGAACTCAGTCATTCAGATTTATGTGGTCCAATTCCTATTCCTTTTGAAAATGGAAATAAATATATGATGACATTCATTGATGACTACACCAGAATGTGTTGGGTTTATTTATTGAAGAACAAATTTGATGCTTTTCAAACATTCAAGAACATTCATAAATGGATTGAAAATGATGCACAATGTCATATTGGGTCTATTCACACTGATAATGGAAAAGAATACACATCAAATGAATTTGAAAACTATCTTCGCCAACATGGGATCAAACATCAAACAACTGTGCCTTATAATCCCCAATAGAATGGTGTAGCTGAAAGAATGAATAGGACAATCTTAAATATGGTACGATCCATGCTCTTCTTAAAAAATGTAAAGATAATGTTTTGGGCTGATGTTGTTCTATGTGCTGCATATATAAAGAATAGATGTCCATCTAATGCTATTAGAAACAAGACTCCATATGAAATGTGGTATGGGCATGTTCCTTCGGTAAAGCATCTCAGGGTCTTTGGTTCCACCTGTTATGCCTTGATACCAAAGGTACATAGAAAAAAACTTGGTGCAAGAAGTCGTAATTGTATCTTCCTAGGGTATTCAAACACCTCCACAGCATATCGTCTCTATGATGAAGTCAATAAAAATTTTGTTGTATCTAGAGATGTATTTTTTCTTGAATCATCCAAAACTAACAATGTTGTTGAGCGGCAACTTGATCACTTGGATAGATTCACAAATGCAAAATCATTTCAAGAATTTGATAATCAGATTCCACATCTTGAAGGGGGGATTCCCATACTAGATCAACATGAGGAATCTTCTTCTGAAGAACTCTCTCCCCCGCATGAAACTCCAACAATGGATGATGCTTTAAGTGATGTGATTGATAGAATTGGGAGACTCAATCTTGATTCAGTCCCAACTCAATCAACGGAGCAGCCTAGACCATCTAAGAAAGGTACCCCAAAGTGGTTGAAAAAGACACTTGAAAGTGTTCATCCTGATGAGGTTGGAAAGATAGGAACTAGAAATTCAAACCGACAAAATGAAGGTGATGTAGATGACTCTAATTCACTTGTTGATATGGATGTTTCTTATGATTGTGAATTGAACTTGTCTATAGATTTTGAACCAACTTCCTTCAAAGAAGTTGCTTCTAATGATGAATGGAAAGAAGCGATGCAAAAGGAGTATGATGCCCTCATAAAGAACGGCACTTGGAAGCTGGTTGATCCTCCATTATGAACCAAACCAATTGGCTACAAGTGGGTCTATAAGAACACGTATAAAGCTGATGGCTCACTTGACAAGCACAAAGCTAGGCTTGTGGAAAAAGGTTTTGCACAGAAAGAAGGGGTCAATTATGAGGAGACTTTTTCCCCCACAACAAAATGGGCTACCATCCGGACACTCTTTGCCTTAACAACTCAGAACAGTTGGAAAGTCCATCAAATGGATGTAAAAACTTCTTTCTTGAGTAGAGATCTAAAATAGAATGTTTTTATGTCCTAGCCTGAAGGATTTTCTGTGAAAGGACATGAACAAAAAGTATGCAAACTTGTGAAATCCTTGTATGGCCTCAAACAAGAACCGTGAGCCTGGTATGAAAAACTAACTGAGCATCTTTTGAAACTCAATTTCAAACATTATGATCTTGATGATGCAACTTTATTTGTCAAGAAAGTTGGAAAAATAGTTGTATATCTTGTGGTATATGTAGATGATCTTTTGATGACAGGGAACAATGAAAGCTACATTGCATCCATAAAGAAGGAATTGGGGAAAAGTTTTGAAATCACTGATTTGGGCTATGTTCATTACTATCTTGGTATTGAAGTAACTCAACATCCAAAGTCCATATTTCTCTCGCAAAAGAAGTACATTGGAGATCCGTTGAACAGGTTTGGCATGACAGAATGCAATCCTCTTACTACTCCAATGGAACAAAACTTAAAGCTCACATCTATTGAAGGAAAAGAATTTGAGGATGCAACAAAGTATAGGCAACTTGTAGGAAGTCTCAACTACCTTACTACTACCAAACCAGACATTTTGTTTGCTATTGGAATCCTCTCTAGGTTTATGCAAAAGCCTTGTGAGGGACATTGGTCTGCTGCAAAACCGTTCTAAGGTACTTGAAGGGAACTCAAGACTTTGGAATCAAGTATACACAGGTGGACGACTTCAATTTGATTGGATAATCTGATTCAGACTTCGATGGAGACAAATAAATTGGGGTATCTACTCTAAGATATGTTATGAGTCTTGGATCAGGAGCTATCTCATGGAGATCACACAAACAATCAGTTCCAGCAGATTCTACAATAGAAGTAGAATACGTGGCAGCAGCTGAGGCAACAAAAGAAATTGTGTGGCTTAGGAAAATTCTTGAAGATTTGTAGGTAAAACAAGTACAATCAACTCCGCTCATGATTAACAATACCTCTGCAATAAAGTTGGCCAAGAACCCAAAGTTCCATGATTGAACGAAACACATCAATACTAAATATCATCTGATTTGACATCGTGTTGAGGCCAAGACAATCCATCTCCATCATTGTTCCACTAATGAGCAAATTTCAGACATCTTCACCAAAGTGCTTGGAAGAGAAAAGCTTGAACGATTTAGAATGGTGCTTGGACTCACAAACATCCATTCAGATTAAGGGGGGGAATGTTGACACCTAACCATCAGGATTGGTTGAATAAATACAATTGATGTAAATAAATAATAATAAATATGAACAGTCATCAGGAGATGAAGTGAACAATCTCCCTCATGTATATAATAAAGACCTACCTGAAGGAATAACATGAATTAATTTTGTGGAGTTACTACTTGACCTAACAATTAAGATGACTCTATGCTGATTAAAATTAAAATTATAATATCTTATTATAAATACATCGATTTACTCTAATATGCATCAATGAAACAATATTTTTGCATGAAAACAAGAACATAAAAAAGATGAAAACCTTTCCCATAAAAAATATTTTGAGAATTCGATTGGTCATGACTTTAAAGTTGTTAAAAATAAAAAGGAATTACATTTAAAATACATTGTGAAAACACTAAGCATTTTAAATGTATACCCAAGAGTATCGGACAACCAATTTACATAACTCTTCAAAGAAGAGGAAATTAAAAAGAACATTCTTACCAGTCACGACTTTGAAGTTCTTAAAACTAAAAAGGAAATACCTTTAATATAAATTATACAAACACTAAACATTTTAAATGTATACTCAAGAGTATCGGACAACCAATTTACATACATCTTCAAGGAAGAGGAAATTAGGAAATTAATAACATTCTTTAGATATCATTTGAAACCTAACATGAATAATCTCTAGGGACCATTTGAAACATAATTCTTATGAATATCATGATTTGATGTTCATAAACCAATGGTGCATTGTGATTAACAACAATCCAACATCAAGAGTATCGGACAACCAATTTACATACATCTTCAAGGAAGAGGAAATTAGGAAATTAATAACAGTCTTTAGATATCATTTGAAACCTAACATGGATAATCTCTAGGGACCATTTGAAACATAATTCTTGATGAATATAATTATTTGATGTTCATAAACCTATGGTGCATTGTGATTAACAACAATCCAACATAATTGTCAATGAATGTTGGAATGTGTCAAAATCAAACATATTCAACCATGCTCATACTAAACCATTTTCAACTAAACAAACCATGATTAACATAAGGAAACCATAATAAAAAACATTATATGAAAAAACTTTAAGGAACTTTTCAAAATAACATAACCCTTGAGGAACATGGAATTGAGAAATAACCATTAATGAACATAATGATTCAACATAGGTCAACCAAGATAAACGTCACAACATGACATAAACTAACATAACATTTCACCAAAGTCACGATGTGATGAACACACGAGGGCTTCACTTGGGAGAAATACCATACCATGTGCATTCATATTGATGGATATATATTAAGGAAAAAATAATATAATATATTGAGCAGATAATAGGGGATAAAGGGTTTTAATATGTTGTGTATAAAAAAGTGGACCTCAAAGTTAATGAAAAAGTATAAATGGGTATAAAAAATGTTAATCAAAAAAATATGCCTACAATAACTAGTGAAAGTAGGGGTTTTTTAAATTGGGAAAGTGTATTGGGTTTTTATTGGTAGGGGGTTAAATAAAGTATTTTCTAGAGGTATTTTCCAATATGTAGTCAAATTAATGGTAGTGTTTAGTATGCCACGAATGCACGTGCTATGTTAGAGGTTCATTGAGTGATGCCCCCATAGATGAATATAATCCATCATCAAAACATTCCTGATATTGCACTACGATGAATACAACTTAACATTGCAATGTGACCAACATAAGCACAATATCACAATGTAATGAACATATCTTGATGTTGCATTCAATAATAAGTATTCACCAACATTAGATTGTGATGCAATTCAACATAAATTAATATTGTAATGTGATGAAAATTTCTCAATTTCACATTTGAACATGTCCCTTCACAAACTTCATATTGTTATGCAATCCAACACAACCTAAAATCACAATTTGACGAACATATCCCAACATTACATTTGATCATAATCCTTCACCAACATCACATTGTGATGTAATCCAACATAACTTGCTATCACGTTGTGATGAATATATCTTGGAATTGAAATTTGATGACCATAAGTTGATGTTATAAGGTGACTTACATAACCAAACATCAAAATGTGGTGAACATAACTTAATGTTCTAATGATATGAACATAACTTAATGTTCTAGTGATATGAACATAACTTGATGAGAATACACAATGTGAAAAAAAGGCACAGATAGCACAATGTGACAAACATAACTCCAATGTTATAATGTGATGAACATATCCCCATGTTGCAATGTGATGAACATAGCTTGGCATCCCAATGTGATGAAAAAACCTATGTCACACTTGACAACCATAACTCGATGCCCTACTATAATGAACAAAACATAATGTCACAATTTGAAAATCGTAACTTAATATCATAATGTGACAAACATATCCTAATGTCACAATATGTCGAACAAAAACTAACACCACGATCTAACCATTATAACCCAACATCATACTACAATGAAAATACCCATATGTCACAATTGAACATAACACTTCACCTATGTCATATTGAGATGAAATTAAGCCATAGTGAATTATAGTCAACCATAGTCAAACATGGTCACCCATGGTTAACCATAGTCAACTATGGCCATACATAGTTAAACAAGGTCAATCATAGCCACCCCATGGTCAACCTGATTTTCCATTATCGACCATGGTTTACCATACTCAACCATAGTTAACATGGTCAACCTTAAGTAATTTAGATAACCATAGTTAGCCATGAGAAACATGGTCATCATTGTCAAACATTGTAAACCATGGTCAAGCATAGCCTTTCATGGGAAATATAGTTAACCACAGTTAAAAATGGTCAAATGTCATCATAAATAGTCTACATGGTCAAACATCATCAGATGCAGTCAAACATGGTCAAACATGGTCACCCTTGGTCCACCATAATTATCCATGGCCACACAAAGTCAACCATGGTCAATCATGGTTACACATTGCCAATCATGGTATTCGTATCACATACCTAGCCCCTTAATGTTTTTTTAAGGTTGCAGGGTATCCATACCTAAATTCTTTAGTCACATTAAGTAAGTAGGGTTATGAAAAGTCCTCTTCCATGAACCACCTTAAAACTCAAATCTAAAACTACCATCATATTATTCCTGTAGAGCTTCCCAAAGATATAAAATTTTCCCAAAATTAATCATTGGATAAAAAGTACCACCACATTTCTGTAACTCAATGGCCCACTTCTACCAACTTATCCCCCTAGTAGGCATATCGCTTATCAAGCTCCTAGGTAAGGTTTTCACCAATTAAATTCACTTGTTTGTTTCTCAGCCAACCTTACAAACATGTTGTTAACTAATGAAATTACCTTCCTATTTTTTCCATATCTCTCTACTAGGTCACCAACCATCGGGGCCCTTGGAACACTTAATAAATCACCTTGGAATTCAGTCAAACCAATCCATATTCTAGTTTGATAGAAATCATATTTTGACACCTACCCCTTCCACCTACTAGGTTTTCAAGCCCCTAGCCCCCCATGATACTTAATGCACATTCTTTCTCTCAATTTCAAATTCCCAACATCCTAATGGACGAACACCCAATAGGCTAATAACTCGGTCGCTAGACCCTCGGGAAGAAGGTAAAGGGATCACTGACACTAATCCAATGATATCTTGAAATCCATAACCCATGTGTGGTGAAGTAAAATTATAAGTGCGGACACAAACAAATTCCTCTAGCCTGATAATGGGTCTAGCCGCAACTGATACATTCTATGGAAGATTTCCTTACGTTAGAACCAATTAAGAGGGTCTACCTATTAGTATGCTTATCCCGTTTGATGATGTCCTTACTTGATCGTTCCAGCTATCTCTCGCTTCCTTCTTCAAACACCTGAAACAAGTAAACAACAGCAAACAACAATCGTGATAATAGACAAATTGTAATTCAACCTACTTAAGAAGTCAAGAAAAATTAAGCCATGAACATGTAAGATGAAAAATCATGTAGGAAATCAATTGATAGTTGCATATACATTGAATTAAGAAGATATTACAACCAGTTCCTTGACGTTGTCATTCTCCTCCGACAAAACCAAGTTCCCACACACCTCTGCTAGCATTCCATGATGGTCTCAACAATAATAGTTTTAAGACTCTTCCCTTTAGAATTCAACACTAAACCAAATTCACACTTCTCCCTCACACAACTAGAGAGCTACAACTATGATAGCTTATTGTTTACTCCAAACTTAATTAGCACTAGCACACCAACATTAACACTAGCTTGTGCTTGGGAAGAAGGGAGGTTTATATAAGATGAATGGATTGGAGATGGATCATCTTCTCATGGGATAAGGTCTTATCCCTTGAGGTAGTTCCATCATTATAGGGGAAAGGAGCCCAAACTGACATCCTCGACCCCATTCGACCAAACCATTTACCAAACTTCTGTTACAAAGCTTCTAGAGCTCGAAGCTTCAAATTTTTATTTAAAAAACTTTCCATAAGAGGACCGGCGCGACTGGAACAAAGCTCAGTCGCTATGGTCGTCGCTAGGGGCAATGTTAATCCCTGCATATCGGCGGGAGGGAGACAAGGGCCATTAGCGCCGTTCTTGTAAATTGGGAAAAACAGAAGTTTTTGGGGAAATGGTGCAAAAGGGAATTGTTTTGTTCATGAAGAGGGTCATAATGGGAGTTTCTTCATGAATGGAAAACATGTAGGGTTCATTATAAAGGTCCTCCAGGATCAAGGAACAGGGAGTATAGGGATAGTGACAAAATGTTGTGTAACACCATGTCACCTCTATCCCTAGCTACCACCAAAACACTGTCACACACTCTAATATACATCATCATGACATGTCACCCAACACATGGACATGCCAAATAAATTCCACATCATCTCCACTTCAACTTGATGTTAGTGCCACATTAGCACCACATCAGCACAATGTCCATGCCTCGTCTCCTCCATGTAATCTCCATGTCATTCCCTTATTGGAATTTGGTAGTGTCGAGAGAAAAGGTTGACATTAAAGTTATAAACTCTTGAAATCCAATAGGTTGATACACCCCCATTATATGATGGTAACCATCCCTACCCCCTGATAGACTAGTTAGGTTTTGTCTATATCATGGTTTTCCTTGGAATCCTACACCTCTGCTCACTCGACATCCTAATATCTGACATCCTGACACCCAATAAATTAATCTCATGGTCGTTGATCTCACAATATATGCATTTTGAAAAACCCAGACCTTTTTCCTAATTAATTGACATATGCATTAATTTTTGTTAACATCGGTACATAGCATGGATTTTTATTGATTAATATAGCCAATGATTGAAACCCCAATAGATCAAAGGAAAATATAATCTAATCTAATTTCCCAATTTTGATGCATTGTCGTTCGATATGTACCTTTCTTGAGAGCATGATAAATTCTAGTTCAATACCAGTTGTTGTAGAATAATGATGTAAATTTCACCATCAACTTAGGGTTATCATTAGGATCCATCAATATTAGGATATTATTTTTAATGATTGTTGTCCCATGTCCTGACATATGATGATACCCAATAATTCAATAATTATATGTTGACTAATTAATATGTTATGTTGGAGATGGATACCAATAGAGGTATCTGATAAGCCTTGACATTGCAACAAGAATGCTGCAACTTCCAAGGCTACCGACTTTAATTATCAACCTCGGGTTCATACAAACTTAAGAGGTATTGGCACTATATGTGAAGCATACAATGTGTCCTTCCTTTGCTTTCATGATGTAATGTAGTGCATGTACTGAAGTCAAATCCTAAACTAATTGCATAAAATGAAATGCTCGAAATGGAACCTTAACCTATTGCAAGAAAGAAAGTACAAGGAAAGAGAATGAAATCAAATGCTAAAACACACCATTTCTAACTAACTCCTAAGAGGCTTTGCTTCAAAAGAATGCTAAGTTAACATGTATGCAATCCTACTATCCTAAGCATGCAAATTCAAACCATCAAACCTTCTACTGTTGTGCATGTAAATAAATAAAATAAATTTGTTTTTCTTTTTGCCTTTTTTTCTTGATGAAAATGAGGTGGTAGTCTATAATTCGACTACGGGTTAACTTTGTAACCAATCAACTGTGCACAAACAAATTCTGTACATGGATTTTCACCCTGAGGGTCCTGCTTATCTGACCAATCACTTTCAGTCCCTCATTGACTTCTCCTTTTATCAATCGCTTCAATCTGCGCCGTTGAACTCACTTTGCGATCCAATGGATATCACATCGTCCGCTCACCAACTAAGCCCGACGATTTCCACTGTCGATGTGACCCGTCCAATCAAACGGCTGTCGCACAAAATCTTGCACGACCAATATCAGGTCGAGAGTGTGTGAGAAAAGTGGTTTTCTTGTGCTACGTGTCGTCTGCTAAGGTTAATCACGTGAATTTTAGGAATATCATTTACAACCTTTAGGGCGTGCGAGATACTACTTCCCCACTTATTAATACCACCCATGCACTTAATTCATACTTTTAATAAAGGTGCTTAAGGAAAGGTTTAGCGCTTAAACTCAGTATTAACGCTTAACACTAATTAACTGTGATTTATAAATAAAATGTATGAACAAAGAAAAATACACGATTGGGGTCCAAAAAGCCGATACACAGCCATAAGATAATTTCTACACCAGAACAGTGCGTCCACACCACACTTCAATCAATTATTCAACAAAATGGAAATTACAGAGTCCTGGCCCTCTTAGCTCAATTACAACAAGTTGTCTGACCTTTGTTTCAATCTCAAACCCTATCACTCTCACACCTCTTGCTTACTTTATTCTCGATCATCTAATCTCTCTGTCATTACATTATTTCCTCTTTTATGAATCAAATTCTATCCTAACTTCATTGACAACTCAATCTCTATTTTTATCACTCAACCAGTAAATCCCTATTCTCAAGCTCTGATACACATCTATACTAACACTCATCTCCTAGTCTAAAAATAATACAGTGATCTAATTATTACAATAATTAAAGTAAAGATAAATTCGAGAGATCCAACAATCTAGATTTTGGAATAAGAAGATCAATCCAAGAAACTCAATGATTATTATGAACTTCCAAAGATTTTCCAAG
The DNA here is from genome assembly GCA_031772625.1 of Pinus tabuliformis. NCBI lineage: Eukaryota > Viridiplantae > Streptophyta > Pinopsida > Pinales > Pinaceae > Pinus > Pinus tabuliformis. The sequence continues at coordinate 1,137,855,314 of CM062804.1, forward strand.
GATGAAATAATGCTTGTGATCCTGCAAAATAACTTACATCCACCATTTAAATCAATCTTACAACAAGAAATCATTAATACTAAATGCAGAAATAGAAAGAAATAAAAACTAGAGATGCATGTGAATAAGCAATGAAAAGAAGGAAAGAAAATGATACAAAAGGGCTTTGAGACTCCTGGGATGGCCAAGCCCAAGGAAACTCAGAGACCTATGGAGGAGAACAAGATTTAGAAGCTGAACATGACACCAATCTTCATTATTTTCATCAATGGAATTACATCCCTGCAAGAAAATACAATGGAGTTGCAAAAATACAAGCTCTCTACATCCTAACACTAATGAAAAAAAATCTCCCTAGAGGAAAATTCGACTTGGTACTTATACAAAATGATTAGGAATCATTCCCCATGAATGGAGGAAGCTTTCCCCACCAAAATCCCTTGATTAGTGGATCTAGTCCCCTTGATTGGTGGATCTGCTCCCTTGATTAGTGGAACGCATTCCTAGATTTTCTCAATCATTGGAGTTCCACAATTTGTGCCATAATTCCATAATATCTTGTTGACGTATTATTTATTATTTATCCTCCAGTAGTAGGGAAAAAGTCACTAAATTATCTCCTCCTCCAACTCTTCATAATCTTCCTAATATTCTCATAATATTCCACAAAAAAATAATTAATATTAGGCACAAATATTCAATTATTCATAAACCTTCCTAATGAATATATTAAAGTTAAAAATAAATTATCTAATGCAAAAAGAGAGGTTTAATGTGTTGAAGGATGGTCATAGGCCTTAAGTTATTGTTTAATTTAGAGGCATGGGCCTTAATTTATGTCTAATTTAGAGGCCCATCATACCCCCTTGCTGAAAGTGTTGCTCATCCTCTGAGCAACTTAGTGTCCTCATTGTGCCTCATCCATGGCCCTGGTGGCCTCTCTCTTGTGCATTAAGAATATTGGCTGCAAGTTCTGCAAGGACAAGCCCAAAAACATATTTGTGCAAAGAAAAATTATTTTTTCTTGAGACCATTAGCTTGCCTTCTTCCCCTTATTCAAGATTGGTTCTTGAATATTTTTCAATTTGGCAAGGTCTTCCACACCCTTATCAACCTTCTGCTACCTTGTTCCGCCATTTGAACACCTCTAACACCCTCAAAATGCATTTAGATGAGAACTAGGACATCCTGTAGGAATTCCTGTCAAAACTACAGGAAACCAGTTTCGAGCATAAATGATAAACTCGAGTTAGGGCAAGCCCTCAACTTGGCTCCCATGCATTTCTCCCATTTTTAAGCCTTGGAAAAAAGCTAGAAAGATATTGGAGACCTTTTGGAACACCTCTTTTCATCACTGCAGTTTGATTTATCTTTTGATGGTGAATGCCTTATTTCTTTTTGTTGCCTTCTTCTTCTCCCTTGTGGCCTAGATGATTTCCTAATGGCCTTGGAGTTCTCTGTTTTGATTAGGTCTCTCTTAGGCACTGTCATTTTGGGTTTTAGCACAATTTTTTATTTTCTTCCTTCTTGTAGTAGTCATTCCTTCTTCCTTCAAAGTCTTCTAACTGTGTGGGAGTGATGAGAAATGATGAAGAGGGATTGGATGATGATGTTAGGGCTCAAAGGAAGTAGTGTAGGTTTGTGAAATGGAGAGGATGCTCTATTTGTTTTTTTCTTTTCAAGAATGAAATGTGATGGATGAATGATGAATAGATAGTGAATATGAAGTGGATGGTGGTATTGGAGTGTTGTGGTGACTTGGCCTTTGCAAAAATTATTCTTTTAACTGTTGTCCTCATTCCTTGAAATCATCACCCTTCATAATTTGAATTTTCAACATTGCATGAGTGAAGGAGTGAGCTGTAATCAACTAGTTGAAGGCGGTTGAGACTATTGAACCATCCTTAGCTTATAAAACCTCATCTCTCATGCATTGACAACAAATTTCTAACTATAATATGCTCAAGAGAAGAGGTGAAGAATATTGCATACCTGTACCTACCTAATGGTTGTTGGAGAGACATGCATGTTGTTGTTGAGTTGATGTTGATGTGCAAGTGTTGGATGGTGATGTTGATGATCCTCATTGTGCTCCTTATTACACTCTGATGAAGCCGAACTCTGTTTTTTCTTTAAAACTGCTCACTGCCAATCCTGTAGGTGTTGTTCTGTATCCTATAGGTTTACAGGACAGTGACTTGTTTTGTCCATATCTCCCAAACAGTAGATTGGATTAACCTGAAACTTTCTAAGCATGTTGCCATCATCATTATGCACCTATCCATAGAAACAGTTTGGTCAATGGATGCACGGATCTCGAGAAAAATGAAAAATGGCTGAAGGTGATGGAGGTCGATCTCTTGGAAACCGTGCATTGGAATTTACTGAAATTGCTTGAGCATGTTACCATCATCCATATGCATCTCCCCTGAAACATCTTGGCAAATGGATACATGGTTTTCAAGTTATGGCAAAAATAAATTTTTGCTCTATGCATTTTTGTATCCTGTAGTAAAACAGAGCATCTTGTAGTTTTTTTAAGACAACAAGCAAATTGAATGGTAGAAGCTTGAGAATGATGGGTGGATGGTGGAAATAGATGAGGGTGATGGATTGGCATGGCCTTGGCCTTCTTGGAGCATTTGAGCAGAGGAGAAAGTCAAAATTTTACTTCTTTTGACTAGGCTTGACCAACTTGTTCTTGTTGCTTGAAAATGTTGGAGAGTACATGCATTTATCAAAGAGATGCATGGATAAAGGATTTCTTTTATTTATTTTTTATTTTTTTCTCCTAGGCCTACTAGCTACCTCAATGAGGTTTTCAACTAGTAGGTCTGCCTAAGCGCCTAAAAGGAGGTTTTCACCTAGGATCTTTTCTTTTTCCTCTCTTTTTTTTTTTTTCAACTCATTGACCGCCTCATGGAGGTTTTCAATCAATGAGCCAATCTGAGGTGCCTTAAAAGAGGTTCACCTTAGAATTTTTTTTTTCTTTTTTCTTCTAACCTACCTTACTTCAAAAACAAAATCACCTTCAAGTATAAGAATACTTCCAATGGAGCCATGTGCACATCAAGATGATAGACAAAATGATGTGTAGGCTTGAAATGTATGCTTTGACATGTACCTAGATTTCAGAGACCAAATGATTTTACTTTGAAAGGATCAAGCATTGTTGAGGAAGAGAGTGATGCTGCAACTTAGTGACTATCTGGAACCATATTTCAATATAGTTGTGATGTCCTTGGTCCTTTTGTTGATCTGGATCATTCTTCATGTCTTCTTCTACCATGACCTTCAAATATTCCTCTTTTTGTTGATTTCTCTCTTGAATACATGGAGGATTTGATGGTAACCATGAGGGAGTTCTCTCGATCTCTGATTTTGATGTCTGCTCTTCATCAATTGCGGCCCATGGTTTTGTGGTCTTCTTATTTGAATCTTCTTATTTTGGATATGGTCCTTGAATGATATCAAGATGATCTGTGTTTTGCAATACTCTTCCTGAGCTATGGTGAATACCATTGATCTCAAGAGGATATGTCTGGAAGTGTTTTATCTCAGCATTGTAAGTGGGCTGAGCTACTTCAACGTGTGGGTTTGGGAATGGTGGTATAGGTAGTTGAGTGGGAGTGTATATTTGAGATGGATGTGGATGGGGTTGTGGTTGTGGTGGAGGTGAATGGTCAGGATAACATGGATTTTTGTATGGAGGATATTGAGGAAAATACTAAGGATATTGTGGATGGCTCACATAAGTTCCTTGCCAACCTTGTTGCCAAGATTGGTTTTGGGGTTGAGATGGCCAATGTTGCAAAGGAAAGGGTGTGTTCCAATTACTTTGAGGTGGATGTGCATAAGCTTGAAATTGTGAATTAGGCTCTTGCATCATCTCAGGCTAAATAGGCTGCCATGGTCCTCTTAGAGCTACATAACATTGCTGCATTGGAAATTGACTTGCTCCATTGTCCTCTTGGTGAACTTCCTTCAACCTTGGTAATGAGGAGCAACATTTAACATCGTGTGATTCTGCATGGACAACACAAACATCTTCTTTTTTCTCATTTGTATTCTTAACATTTCTAATTGTTTGATTATACTACTAAGAATTTTTATCTTAAAGTCATCACACAAATTTTCAAGTTTAGCTTGACTTACCGATCTTGATGTTGATTTATCTACTCTTGCTTTTCCTCTTGATATGTGTTTGCATGTTTCACAAATTTCCTCAAATGATAATTGATATACATCACATGAGATTAAGGAGATCAATCCACTCATCCCTAATTTTTTTAAGTAAGAGGGTTTTTAATGTGTCGGATCCTAAATGATGTAGTTTTCCCCTCTTAACATTGTACATGAATCTCTCTACTAGATCCTCAAGGCTCTCATCTTCTCTTTGATTCATTCTAAATATTTCTTCCTTAAGATCATGATCTTTATATTTTTTTATAAATATATTTTGCATATCATTCCATGATCTTATTGAATTAGTCCCTAAACTCATGAACCATTTAAGAGCTCTATCCTTCAATGTTGCCAGAAACAATCTCAGTTTTTGAGTTTTTAATAAGTAACCATAAGACCTACAATCAATTTCAAATTCAAAGAGAAAGGTTTCCAAATCCTCTGACCTTAGACCATGAAATTTTGGAAGAAAAGAGGGAGGGATGCTTTTCATGTGCACACTACCTTCAGTATCTTGAATGGGAAATCTGAGAGAATCTTCCTCATTGTCATCATCTCCATCCATTTCTTCTACATTCTTTGTCATCTTCTTCTTCTACCTCCAAAAGTGAATGGTGATGTGGCTTTTACTACACCACGTGATCAATGGGGGGGGGGGGTTGGTGTTGGATATTTTTTTTTGTTTTTGTTTTTATGATTGAATGAAAACTATAATGCAATGCAATTTTCTACTTTTGAAATTAAATATGCCTAATGTGAATATTCTTTTTGTTTTTGCAAAAAGTAAAAACAAATGAATCAACTAGGGAAGAAAACAATGCATACTTTGACACCACCCCGGCAATGGTGCCAAAAAGTAACGAGCCTCGATATTGCAACAAGAATGCTGCAACTCCCAAGGCTGCCGACTTTAATTATCAACCCAGGGTTCATACAAACTTAAGAGGTATCAGCACTATATGTGCAGCATACAATGTGTCCTTCCTTTGTTTTCATGATGTAATGGAGTGAATGTACTGAACTCAAATCCTAAACTAATTGCATAAAATGAAATGCTCGAAATGGAACCTTAACCTATTGCAAAAAAGAAAGTACAAGGAAAGAGAATGAAATCAAATGCTAAAACACACCATTTCTAACTAATACTAAGAGGCTTTGCTTCAAAAGAATGCTAAGTTAACATGTATGCAATCCTACTATCCTAAGCATGCAGATTCAAACCATCAAACCTTCTACTGCTGTGTATGTAAATAAATAAAATAATTTTTTTTTCTTTTTGTCTTTTTGTCTTGACGAAAATGAGGTGGTAGTCTGTAATTCGACTATGGGTTAACTTTGTAACCAATCAGCTGCACACAAACAGATTCTGTATGTGGATTTTCACCCTGAGGGTCCCACTTATCTAACCAATCACTGTCATTCCCTCATTGATTTCTCCTTTAATCAAGCGCTTCAATCCGCGTCGTTGATCTCACTTCTCCAGATCCAACGGATATCGCATCATCCGCTCACCAACTAACCTGGATGATTTCCACCGTTGATGTGACCCGTCCAATCGAATGGTTGTCGTGAAATCTTGCACAACAATATTAGGTCGAGAGTGCATGAAAAAAGTGGTTTTCCTATGCTACGTGTCACCTGCTAAGGTTAATCCCATGAATTTTAGGAATACCGTTTATAGCCTTTAGGGTGCTCGAGATACCACTTCCCCACTTATCAATACCACCCACGTGCTTAATTCATACTTTTAATAAAGGCGCCTAAGGAAAGGTTTAGTACGTAAACTCAGTATTAATGCTTAACACTAATTTATTGTGATTTGTAAATAAAATGTATGAATAGAGAAAAATACCCGATTGGGGTCTAGAATGCCGATACAAAGTCATAAGAGAATTTTTGCACTAGAACAGTGCATCCACACCACACTTCAATCAATTATTCAACAAAATGGAAATTATAGAGTATTGGCCCTCTTGGCTCAAGTACAAAAAGTTGTGTGACCTTTGTTTCAATCTCAAACCCTATCTCTGTCCCACCTCTCACTTACTCACTCTATTCTTGATCATCTAATCTCTCAGTCATTACATTCTTTCCTCTTTTATGAATCAAATTCTATCCTAACTGCATTGACAACTCAATCTCTATTTTTATCACTCAACCATTAAATCCTTATTCTCAAGCTCTGATACACATCTATACTAACACTCATCTCTTAGTCTAAAAATAATACAGTGATCTAATTATTACAATAATTAAAGTAAAGATAAATTCGAGAGATTCAACAATCTAGATTTGGGAATAAGAAGATTAATCCAAGAAACTCAATGATTATTATGAACTTCCAATGCTTTTCTAAGGATGAAATAATGCTTGTGATCCTACAAAATAACTTACATACACCATTTAAAACAATCTTACAACAAGAAATCATTAATACTAAATGCATAAATAGAAAGAAATGAAAGCTAGAGATGCATGTGAATAAGCAATGAAAAGAAAGAAAGAAAATGATACAAAAGGGGCTTTGAGGCTCCTGGGATGGCCAAGCCCAAGGAAATTCAGAGACAAGGAGGAGAACAAGATTTAGAAGATGAGCATGACACCAATCTTCATTATTTTCATCAATGGAATTACATCCCTGCAAGAAAATACAATGGAGCTGCAAAAATACAAGCTCTCTACATCCTAACACTAACGAAAAAAAATCTCCTTAGAGGAAAATTCAATTTGGTACTTATACAAAATGATTAGGAATCATTCCCCATGAATGGAAGAATATTTCCCCACCAAAATCCCTTGATTAGTGGATCTAGTCCCCTTGATTGGTGGATCTGGTCCCTTGATTAGTGAAACACATTCCTAGATTTTCTCAATCATTGGACAATTTGTGCCATAATTCCATAATATCTTGTTGAATTATTATTTATTATTGATCCTCCAGTAGTAGGGAACAAGTCCCTAAATTATCTCCTCCTCCAACTCTTCATAATCTGCCCAATATTCTCATAATATTCCACAAAAAAATAAATAATATTAGGCACAAATATTCAATTATTCATAAACCTTCCTAATGAATATATTGAAGTTAAAAATAAATTATCTAATGCAAAAAAAGAGGTTTAATTTGTTGAAGGATGTTCACAGGCCTTAAGTTATTGTTTAATTTAGAGGCATGGGCCTTAATTTATGTCTAATTTAGAGGCTCATCAGTATCCCTAGTGCCATTCACTTGATACTTAACATATGTTATTTTCCCTCCAATGCTTGAACCCCATTTTGTCTAACTCTTGGTCATGGTCCCCTTATTGGCCATATAACCATGGGAAGAGGCTAGGAACCCAAAACCCCAAGTTTTCAAACAACGAGAAAATCTAAATGGGAATTATTCTCTGTATTTCTCTATTGGAACAGGGTTCCCTGGGGTAAAGCTTTGTAATAAATTTTTACATACTTGTAAAGTCTCCACGTTTTGAGGGATCAAAGCGCGAAGTTCATAGGAGTCAAAAGGGGATTTAGGCCCTTAATGTGCTAGAATATAGAGATCTTTGTGACTCGCCCATGGTTTGCGAACCATGGTATTGTAAAAGCAAAGGCTATATATAGAAGAGTCATAGCAAGTATAGGAAGTAACTTGATATATAATATCATTGTATGGGCAAGTAATCTAAGACATAATAGTTTGTTTCTAGTACTTAGGCGAAGGGGAAGGCTCCTACAGCTGAGTGCGCAAAGACCTTGGTAAGTCTGCAGGCTGAGTGTGCGGGCCCCTGCAGTTGAGTGCGCAGGGAAGAAGAGTTTGTAACTGAACAATTATATCAATAAAATATTGTTTTGAAGCTCTACTTGTGTATCTGTGCATCTATCTTTACTTATGCAATTTCTATGTATTCGCTCTGATATTCTGAATTTATATGAAGTAATGTTTAATTCATGTGCAAAAGTAGAAGATCTACATTTTTACTTACTGTTATGAATGATTAAAGCATTTCACGAAGGTTAAGATTATGTTTTAGCGAGTTACTACAATCATTTATAGTTTAAGGGTTAGGGTTCGCAAAGACTGAAAGAAGCCCTAGAAGCCGTAGGAACCCATCACACTGACCTATAGATGCAAAAACCTAGTTCTGTCATCCCCCAATACTGCTTCGGGTGAGACTGTAGCATGCGCTACGCGGGTTGTTGCCGAAAGGGCCAACAGTTAGGGTTTTGTTGGTTGGAACAACTAACTTTGAACCTGGGTTAGGATTCGTCAAGCCAAAAAATGGTTCTTTTTCCGGGACCAAGATCTATCTGAGGAATATGTGATGTCAAATAAACGGTTCCCAACTAAGAAAAAAATCGAGAAGTGGATAGATCGAAAGCGGCACGAATTGGTGTCTCAGGAAAATAGGAGTCCGTGTCTACCCAAGGAAGAGTAGCTGAATAGATATCTGTATACCGACGAGCACAAAATTTTCTTCTATTCTTTTCCGTGCGAATTACATGAATGGTTTTATAAACCCTGGAAGCTTGACGGCCCTATTATGTGGACCCCATAACTGGTGAAGCACTTGGAGGCTTCAGAAAATAAAATTGTGTAGGTTGTCAATCATTGGATCGATAGTATTCTGGAAGGATTCATTATTGAGTTTGCGATTGATATGCCCACCAATTATAATGAAGTAGAGCATAGGTTTTTCAAGGGGCCGAGAGGTAAGTACTTGAAGTCCTTGAATACCTGGATTAAAATGTTATTGTGTGAAAAAATGGTTATGCCATTAAATTAATGTTTAGAAGAGATCTAACGGGAGCTACGTGAAGTGGGAAAACATTCAAAAGAGACCTAGATTCAGGTGTTGAATATAGTCCTCTGTTAGGAGCGTCTGATAGTGACGAAGAAAGTAGTGTTCTAAGGACACCGCTAGGTGCACTGCAGATGGTAAGACAGAGTATCGCAGGGATACCGAATCCTTCCACTCCACCTCCACCTCACACACCTACACCCACGCCTCCACCTCCACCTCCACCTCCATCCTTCAACATGGAAAACGTGATGAAGATGCCTGTGTTTAAGGGTCTGGGGACTGAAGACCCTGAGAAATTTTGGTTCGTAGCAGATGTTGTATGGAAGGAACGATAGATTACTAATGATGCCATGAAGAAAGTGCAATTAGTTATACCGCTATAGGATAGAGCGTTGTGCTGGTATATCAAGTTTTGTTCGGTAAACCCAATGCGACTATGCTGGAAATGCAACAAGCGCTAAAAAACGAGTTTAAGAATCCTAAATCACAAGCCCAGTCAGTGATGGAGTTTAAAGAGATCTAGAAGAGGGTAAATGAGTCTGTGTGGGACTTTGATCAAAGACTGAAGTGTCTGATCCAGCAGGCTAATATGAAGATCATGAATAATCAGCACTGAGAATGGTACATTACTTTGTTATTGCCTCATCTGAGATTTGCACTATCTCAATAGAAAATAGGAACGCAAATTGAAGCCTTGGAGATTTCCATGAGGTTGGAGGCTTCACCTATGCAGGATATGAATATGGGGGCACAATAGATTCAATCACAATTCGATAGTTTACATATGGATTTATAGAGCCTTAAGAAGGAAAAATAAGTCTATCTCAAGGTGCATGTATAAGTTTGGTGTCTGAAGTGTAAGGGCCATGGTCATGATAAGGACCACTGCCTGGTCTACTAGAATTATCTTACTGGGGGAGGTCCTGCTCCCCTGAAGCCAAAAAACATCGATGGGCCGAGTATAGGAGTAGCATTATGGTGCACTATTTGTCAAATCTCTAGGAAACACACGACTGATAACTGTCATCTCCTACAAAATTTTGTGCAGACTCCGTAGCAGTTGTTTTTCACTTTCTGCAAATCGGTAGGTTACGATGAGTGCAATTGTCTAAGTTATGAGCTAATGATGGAGCGGACCCCTACATATAGGATGCAGGCAAAAAATTAGACTCAAGATCAGGGTGTAGGGGCTGTGCACAGAGGGTTACGAGGCTGAGGAAGAGGCTGCGGAGGAGGAGTTGGAAGGGGTCGGGGAAAAATTATTCATTACAACTGTGGGGAAGCAGGTCATTTTACGTGTGACTCTCAGAATCTGACACACCCTTCCTGTTAGTATTTTAGGAAGTTTTACCATGTCATTGAATATTTCTCGATACTTATCATGAAGTTGCAAGAAAATAAGACTCAAGACCAGCAACATATGTAGGACATCCAAATGATGAGGTCATAGCCTCACAAATATGAGCCTAGTATTAATATTGTTACACAAAGTGATATCGCCACTGGAGAAGATAAGGGGAAGCAACCAAAAGTTAATGGATGGGTACGAAGGGTTGTTGAAAAAGAAGTTGGGTTCGATCTAAGCAAAGAAAAGGAGACCTTTATAGAGGCTAAGAAGAGCTGCACAGAAGCCTCTACATCTAGAAGTCAGGGAAAATCTAGAGGAAACAATAATGTGCAGGACATAGATCCTTCATTGTTAGCGACATTTTTCAAGACTTGTATGAATATTCTAAGGGATAGAAAAGAAATGGAAGGGCTATAGGTATTAATAGATAATTGTATGGGTAAAAATAAACCTTTTTCAAAATATCTCATAGTACACAAAGTAGGAAAAAACAAGAAGCGAACCAGTCGTGAGATGAGGTTGATTGTGCAAATTGGAGAGTACGAAATGGATCAGGTAATTCTTGATATAGGATTTGATGCAAATGTTTTGCCAAAGAAAACTTGGGAGAGAATGGGGGAGACCTGCGCTGTAGTGGTCTCCCAGATAGCTACGAATGTAAAATCAACAAAAGATCATTCCTATGGGGCGCCTATATGGGGTAACAGTAGATATTGAAGGAGCAAGCACCCTAGCTGATTTTGAAGTAATTGAGATAGTTGATGATAGTAACCCATACCTTGCGCTACTTGGAATTGATTAGGCCTTTGATATGGATGCAATCATTAATCTCAAAAAGTGCAGAATGACATTCAAAAGGAAGGAGCTCAGGGTTATTGTTCCACTAGATCTGACTGAGGGTGCGCGATATACTGAACTAGTCCGTGATTATGAAGAAGAAGATGACCTGGATCAGATCTATAAGATCACTATGCACGATGAGGATTGGATCAACCCTACTGCAAATGGATGAATTGCATGGGATAAGGACAGTTCCTGCACTTCAGATTCTGATGAGGAGCTTGAGCATTGGCAGAACTGACTACATGAAGTATCATCGCTGCATTGTAACATGTTGAAAAAATTGCTTCAATGTTTATCCACTGAAGTACAAAATTTTCCTTATTATGATGGTTTAGAAGATGTTAATTTATTTTTGGATAAGTTTGAAAGGGATGTACTAGAGGAACAGTGGTTCCAAGCTCTATATATTGCACTGCGAGCTACGTCTACTCGTTGGTGGGGTACGCATAAAGACAACTTTGTCAATTGGAAGGAGTATCAAAGAATGATGAAGTTGAGGTTTAGGTACGCCAATACCCGATTGGTGGAAAAATACACCAGGAAGGATGATCTGCGTGAGAATTTGGAGCGATGGATGAATGCATGGGGAGAAAAACCGCAGCCGAAATGGGTTCATATCTTCTGTCACACGTTGGATACAATACCAATGAACTGGTATTTGGAAACGGAGCTGTGACATGGGACCATAGAATGGAATGTGTAGAAAGAAAGTTTTCTACTAGCTTTTAGCTTTGAAGATGGGTTTGAATGTTTAGATGAAGCACTACAGATGATCAAAGTTGTGATATTCAAAATTCCTGAAGAGTCAATTGCATGGGTACATCCATATTGGAGTATGAAGCTACGCCATGCACTTGAATGTTATAATGTGACCGCAGAGGAGGGTGAGGAAGATCCCAAAAACATCAACATCCCTGAGTCTGAAGGACAGTGTGAAGTTGAGGGTTCTTAGGGAGAGATCCCCAATATATCAGAGCCTTTAAACAAAAAGAAAGTAAATATTGGATCAAACACATAGCCAAAGTTTGCGAAGATCGATGACTATTGGGATGAAGATATAGTTGATAAAGTCATGGAGTTGTTGCACGAATATCATGACTTGTTTCCCACCAAGTTCTCTGATATAAAATGGATATTTTTTAAAATTTTGTGGAAAAAACCTGTGAACTGTTCAAGAAACCAACGTTTCGGACTAACTTAGTGAGTCCATCATCAGGGCAATGTGATTTGTCTTTTGAGAAGAAAGAGCGTGAAATCATGGAGCTATTAATAGTGAAATAAGAAATTATTTGATTTCTTCTTTTATTGTCGACTTACTAAATGACTAACTAGTTGACAGATTTTATTTATTTGTTTATTTATTTATTATTATTATTATTATTTTTAATTTATTTATTTTTTATATAATTTATTTATTTATTTTTTAAATGTTATGGGTTTAATTAGTGATTAATTATGTATTTGTTTAAATTTATTTACTTAATAATTTATTTATTTGTTTATTTATCTATTTATGTTCTTTGCTTATGTATTAAATGCTTTATTAGTAATGAATATAATTTTAAAGTTATAGTTTGAAGGTTTATTTAAGATGACTAATTAGGGTTAAATAGGGTGTTAGTTGTTATAGGTTATATTTATTTATTTAATTATTTATTTGTTTGTTTATTGTATATCTACATTTAATGCTTTTTTATTTTTTATGTTGTTTAATAAGGGTTTCCAGGGGTTACTTAATTTTAGTCCGTCATCTCTATTCATGTTGTTGGAGGATTTTTCAATTTCAATTGCCTCTTTCACCCTTCTTTTTAAATAATGGTCTTCTTTGTGAATTAATTTTGCTTGTTCCATACAAATATAATATGAAATGGATAGTAGGGGATTTGGGTGTCATGAAGATTACTTTAAAACCACATGCAAAACCAGTAAGCATCCCCCCTACTGATTAAATCCCAAATATAAAGAAAAGGTGTGCAAGGAATTGGATAAGATGCTAGAAGTTGGGATCATTGAACCTGTGGAGGAGTCTGACTGGGTGAGTCCCATGGTGGTTCAAGAAAAGAAGCAGCAGGATGAAATTTGGATATGCATAGACTTGAGGAAGTTGAATGACGTGTGCATCCATGATCCATTCCCTACGCCATTTACAGACGAAGTACTAGAGAATGTTGGAGGGCAGGAAGCCTACTCATTCACAGATGGATTCTTAGGGTACCATCAGATCAAGATCACATCGAAGGATCGGAGAAAGACTACTTTCGCAACTGAGTGGGGTTTCTTTCAATACATAGTGATGCCTTTTGGACTCAAGAATGCGCCCACAATATTTTCAAGAGTGGTAATTACGGCTTTTAAGGAATTTATCCATAAATTTTTGGAGGTCTACTTTGATGACTAGACCGTGTTTGGGTTGGTCAAGCGACATGTTGCTAGTCTTTGCCTCATGTTGGATACATGTTGAAGACATCAAATAGCCCTTAACCTGAAAAAGTGCATATATTTTGTACCATATGGGATATTGTTAGGTCATGTGGTTTGCGAACATGGATTGATGGTAGAACCTGCCAAGATTGCAGTCATCACCAATTTGGAGGCCCCAAAAAACGTTAAACAACTTCGTGCAATGTTGGGCCATACCATATATTATAGGAAATTCATCAAGGCATATGCACAAATAACTACGTCGATGGAAATATTATTGAAAAAGGATACTAAATTTTGTTGGGACGAGGATTTTCAGAAAATTTTGGATGTTTTAAAGGAGAAAATGGTTAGCGTGCCCATTTTAGTATTCCCATATTGGAAGAAGGAGTTTCATGTTCATGTAGATGCATCTTGTATTGATCTAGGTGTGGTACTAACCTAGCCAGGTGAAGGACATAATGCATTCGCGAGTAGGAAGTTTTCGAAGGAAGAAAATAACTACTCGACCACAGAGAGCGAAGAACTAGCGATGGTCTACACGCTGCAGAAATCGCGGCACTATCTGCTAGGAGCGCACTTCAAGATGTATACAGACCATTCTACTCTGAAATACTTGGTCAACAAGCCTGTGTTGGGGGGGAATATTTGCAGGTGGTTGTTGCTATTCTAGGAATATGATTTTGAGGTAATTGTGAAGCCAGGATGCCTGAATGCTGGTCCTGATCACCTCTCATGGATTGAGACTGGTGATGAGCCTACAAGTTTGGAGGAAGGGTTGCCTGATGCGCAGCTCTGCGCTATTCATGCCGCAGATGATCACTTCATAGATATAATTTAGTTTTTGTCTACAAGAATGACCTCGGAAGGATATTTGACACAACAGAAGAAAGAATTGGTGGTCCAAGCGGCTGACTTCTCCATGATCGTTGGACATTTGTACAAAATGGGCTCTAACGAAATATTGTACAGATATGTACCAGAGTATGAACGACCAAGAATCTTAGCATAAGCACATGGAGGAGTAGTGGGAGGTCCTTATGCAAGTAGAGCGATTGCGTAGAAGATCCTGCTAACAAGGCTTTGCTGGCCAACAGTACACAAGGACTCGAAGATGTATTGTAGGTCATGTAATGTTTGTCAGAGGACAGGGAGACCATCGCGAAGGGATGAGTTGCCACTAAATCTGCAAGTAACGTTGCAGGTGTTTGATAAGTGGGTGACAGACTTTGTGGGTCTAATTCAACCACCAGGGAAAAATATGGAAGCTAGATACATGATCACCATGACTGAATATTTGACCTAGTGGGTAGAGGCATAGCTAGTGAAAGACTATAGCGCAGCTATAGCCATGAAGTTTATCTTTAAATACATTTTTTCTCAGTTCTGCTGCCCTAAAATTTTAATGAGTGATAGGGGCACACACTCTTTAAATGACACCATTGCTGCAATGCTTGAGGCATTCCAGGTATATCATCAGAGGAGTACACCCTATCACCCTCAAGCTAATGGCACGGAGGAAGCCTTCAACAAGATTTTGGAGACTGCCTTAACAAAGATTTGCAATGCGAAGCTAGATGACTGGGATCTGCACATACTAGCGATGCTTTGGGCATATAGAACCACTTGTAAGAAGTTGATAGACCAAACCATTCAGATTAGTATATGGGAAGGAGGATGTAATGCCCATGGAATACATTGTGTCAAGTTTGTAGATTACAGCATTGACTGATATGGTTGAATGTGATACTATGGAGGAGCATCTCATGCAGCTAGTAGAACTGGAGGATGATCATTTCCTAGCAGGATTTCATCAACAAGTGCAGAAGGATTGTGAAAAGGCATGGCATGATCGCCACATCAAACAACACACCTTCAAGAATGAAGATTTGGTATTGCTATATGACAGTAAGTTTACAAAGTTCCCTGGCAAATTTCAAATGCATTGGCTAGGACCCTATGTTGTTAAGGAAATTATAGATGGTGGCGCAGTTCAGCTCGTGAAGCTGAATGACGAATTATTCATGGGAAAAGTAAATGGTATTCCATTGAGGATGTACATGGGTAATCTTGTGCTTTCACAATGACTATAAGATTGCAGGTTAGTCTTAGTACTCCAAGAAGTTGCAAGGAAGTATGGGACTCTAAACTACATTTCTCGAAAGTTGGAAAACCGAAGTAAGGGGGCTGCACGATGGGTTATGTAAGGCGTCGAGGGGACTTGTGCTGAAGAGGCTGTGCCACAAGGATGGGTGTCGCGTGGCCTAGTCGACAAATGACCATTGTGTTGTGGCCACAACCACCACCCTATTAAAACATGCTCTGGTAGCAAATTTGAATGGGTCTCCTAGAAGTTTGATCTTTCACTTCTTCGAATGATCTGTTTTATCTCAAGGATTTTAACTCTGTGCCGAGTCAAATCTTGAATTCTTAATGGCCAAGCCCCCCCTTGAATAAATCTCTGCAACATGATTCATTTATAACCCAATCTAGCCCTTCATTCATATCCTTCATCGAGACTCTTTCAATCATCATAAACCTTCCCGGTGCCCTATGCCCACACATAAAACCAACCCCCACTCTTTACTATGGATGCATATGGACTCAACCCTCAAAACCTCGCATCGCATCCTTATTTCTATATCAATGCTTTGATAATAGAAATACTATACAACATGCATAACTTACCCTTTCCGCTTATCGTAATCAACACTGATACACAACACGCACCACAATACACCAGACCCGCTGGCATTATTAACCATAACACATATTTATTTCGAGTCTAGAGCACATCGCATATCGCAATTGGCAGAGTCCAAGGCTTGTATATAAGGTGCACCACAATCTACTGGACCCGTCGGGATCATTAACCATAATATATATATTTTCAGGTCCACTTCCCCCAATCGTAAGTCGCAATCAGCAGAGCCTGGGTCTTATACATAGGGTGCACCGCGATATATCAGACCCGCTGGGACTATTAAGTGCGGCATATATATTTTTCAGGTCCGGCCTATTGCTAATCGCAATCAGCAGTCGGTTAAAGTGAAGCTCATGTGATATGCGAAGGGGCGATGAGTGGACCCGGTGATAATTATATGCCCGGGTGCATAATATTTGAAGTCTGGCCTTATGGTTTGGCCGCGGGTTTTCCCGTGTTTTCCCATGTATTTCGATAAAGTGTTGTGGTCCGGGTTTTCAAAGGAAAGTCTTATATGGCGGATCTACCAACATTATTAACCGCGACACATATATATTTTGGGTCTGACCTATCGCAAATCGCATTCAGTGGAGCCCAAGGCTTATACATAAGGTGTGATGCAATAAGGGGACCCGATGGGATTATTAACCGTGACACATATATATTTCGGGTCCGCTTCCCCAATCAAAAATTGCAGTCGGTAGAGTCCAGCACTTATACATAAGGTGTGATACCATATGGTGGACTCGAAGATAAATATAGATCTCGGTGTATAAGATTTGAAGTCTGGCCTTATGGTCCGACCGCGGGTTTTCCTGTGTTTTCCTGTGTATTCGATAAAATGTTGTGGTCCGGGTTTTCAAAGGAAAATCTGATAGGGGTGATGTTGCATGTGATTTCCTGTTGCGATGTGCGATTGTGACTCGATTCCAACACAACCTTGGCTGAACCAGAGGCTGATTGTTTCACACTCGCTCCTTTTGATTTCATTACGCCTTATCATTTTATAAAGTTTTAATGATGGAAAGAGTTTTTCTTAGGCATTTCTACCATATGTTTCATAATCATAAAACTAATGTTAATTATCTTTGCAGGTGAGGAGTAAAAGACGCATGAGCAGATCTGAAGAGTTCATATATGCGGGTGTGTTCTGTTTAAAGATCCGGCCTGTGTATTTTGAAAATGAAGTTGTCCCGAGTTTCATCATGAAGAGATGACACGCAGTCATTCTCCTTTTCATCGACATCTATTCAATTCCCTAGGAAATGAAGTGCTCCAGGAGTTATGCCCTTTATGTGTCAGTAGTTACACCGACTGTTCTACGTCTGTATATTCTTATTTGTATATTGAAAAGAAAAGGGGAGGTGAAAAGTTAAGGGAAGACCGAGGGTCATTTCCTTATGCATAAGTATTACCTCCAGAGATGAGAGGAGGACTTTTTTTTGGGCAGAACAGCTTTTGATTTATTGTGTGAATAAAGAAGACTATTTGGGTCAAGAAGGAGCCTTTTTTTTATGTGTTTGGAATCAGGGTATTGTTGCTGGCATAAATATAAATGTGTTTTGTTTTGTGCATATTGATAATGATATAGCTTATGATTAGCCTTGGTTATTTGAATGTAATTCTTTATCATAGTTAACTCATGAGCAGTCCCTGATTTGAAACTATGTTAAACATCAGTTGCAAGTTTATTTGTAGGAACAGGAATGTGCATTCATGTGTGAGCAATTAGATTGCAATTAAGCTTTAATAAAGCCTTGTTCATCCGTGAACTCAGTAATTGATTCATTTGGACTTGGAATCTATGCGTGATGTTTAATCTCTTTTATTATGCTCCTACAGGATAGATTAGAATAGTTAGGACTAGCATAAGTAGTTAGAATTAGCATAGATAGGATTTGATACATATAGGTTAGCTGTTTCTTTTGTTGATTTAATCGAAGTCTTCCTTCAAGAAGAAATCTTTCAACACTTATAACAGTTTACGGGATCCTTTAAAACCCATTGGAACCAGCCACCCCAAATGAAAGCAGATCTAATTGGGGCCTACAATCGGGTTAGTTCCCCTTGTTGGCGTAGAAAAAATTCACCATGTCAACAAATTGGCACTAGAAGGAGGGCTTGAACCGCCATCCATAGCTTTTCAGGATTTCATCTATAAATGTTGTGCATGGATTCAAAAAGATTAATGTATGGATCGTAAAGGTCAAAAAGATCATTCCACCCATTTGGAAGAGCCTCATTTCGAAGAAACAGAGATCCCTCTCAGTCCCGTGTCTGGGTCACCCAAAGAAGAGAGACTGTGGGAGTATCCTGTCACTCAGGAACAACTAGTCAAAGTACTTACTCATGCCTATGCTTGCTCCCTATCTTAGCTTCCCATCTTTCATTCTTTACCTCTGACAGCTAAAAGAAAGCCAAGGATCCTTCCCATAAGCGAAGAGACATCTGCAGCCCCTTCTCTTGAAGATATTGTGCTAGACTCTTTGCAAAGTATCAACACTCCTTGGGAAGAAATTCCTAAGGATTCCCCCTCTGAAGGTAATCCCTGGTTCAATTTGGGAAATCCTAACAAAGAACGCCTCGAAGAAACCTTCAACCAGAACCTCCCTATCCATAATATGGCTAATGTTCCCCCTCCAGGTGGGAATCTGCCTCTACCACCCCCTCTAGGTGGGAATCAGCATCCACCTCCTCCGGGAGCACTCCCTCCCTAGCTTGCACAGGATGTCGTAGTGGTACCTGGACAGCAGCATGCCTTACCCAAGAATGTAAAAAGAGTATTGCCTAAATTCGACCCTGAGCGGGGAGACACTGTTGATAACCATATTCACTCTTTCTTCCTAGCCATGCACATGTTGGGGGTAGCCGATGAAGACGTATTATGTCGCTTATTCCCTTTTACTCTGATTGGCGTGGCCTCCACATGGTACTTTAGCTTAAGAATAGGATCAATCACGTCACGGGGCACCTTTCAACAGGCCTTTTTAGACAAGTTTGGCGATGAAAAAACACCTGCGGCCTTAGTTTTAGAACTATCCCATTTGAAAATGGACACCAAAGAGAAGGTCAAGGATTTTAACATCCAGTTCAACACTTTTTTCAACAGAATCCCAGATAACGCTAGACCTACTGATGAGGTGCTCATGGAATTCTACATCACTGCTCTCCCTGTCCCTACAGCGATGTGGGTCAAGAGGAGTAACACACGAACCTTGCAAGGTGCTATCGAGGAAGCAGTAAAAGTCGAGAATGAAATGATTAGTCTCACAACATGTCATCATACGACCGAAGGAAAGAAAGCATCTCAGTCATCCAAGAAGAATAATGGGAGTGATAACAAAGTGACTGAGATCAAAGAAAAGGACACCACAGATGTGGAAGGTTTGCATCAGATCATTAAGAAATTGACGAACACAGTTATCGATATGAAAAGGAATTCTGGAGAGAGTGGAGGAGAGTATAACAACAGAAAACCCTTCAAACCTTTCTATTGTAAGAAGACAGAAGGTGGTCATGGTCAACTTGCGTTGCCTACTCCACACAATGAAGGGAGTTTAAATACGAAAGAGATGGCTCTTATCGAATCGCTCCTTACCAAAGAAGAACCTATAGTGGAGCTAGAGCCAACAAGAAAATGAGGAAGAATACCAAGTAGAAGAGACCATGGACGAGGAATCTCAAATCAATGTACTGTGGGATTTCTATACAAATGAGAATGGTGATGACGAAGGAGATAGTATGGTAGAAATCCACACACGAAGTAAAGGGCCACTTGCAGGTGTGGTGAAGCTTGTAGACCAGAAAAATAAATATGTTCACCCTTTGAAGGCATCCACTCTCAAAGTTCCTGTCGAGAAGGGTAGACCTAGTGGTGACTCCAAGAATACTCCAGTTGCAAACTATCCAGAGAAAGATAATACATCTCTGACTACAACGAAGGCGACTCAAAATGGTAAACCCCCACCTAAGAATGACAAAACCGGTATGTTTACTCTGCGTTACCCTGTTTATAAGATTGATTACAACATTGTGGATGATCTTAAGAAATCTAGGGCTAATATCACATACTTCGATTTGCTAAAATTAACGCACCAAAGAGATCTGCTCTTGAAAGCTATGAATGAGCGGAATTGCAAAACTCCCACCATCTCGAGCAACCAAACCAAGAAGTTGGTGTCCAGACCTATTATTAACCCCAGTATAACCTAAACACCATCAACTATGGAAGACACTCTGTCAAAAATGAATCGAACCCCCCAAGATGTCAGTGCAGGCATGATAGGAAGGAAATCAAAATCCATGACTCCTCCTTTCCTTATCACATTTGAAATATTCAACATGAACATACACAATTGCTTGGTAGACTCAGGTGCCTCATCCACTGTGATGCCTTAAGTTGTTGCTAAAATACTTCATGCGATACCCGAGAAAACTGGGACTCGAATTATGCAATTGGATAGGACAAATGTGAAAGTAATTTTGGAATTGAAAGATGTGTTGATTCGGATGGCTACTAAACCACAATACACACAAGTCATTGACATAGTGGTAGTCGATATACCCGAGGCTTATGGAATGCTACTCAGTAGGGACTGGTCAACAAAACTGAATGGATATTTCTCAACTGGTCGGTCCCATCTCTTGCTGCCTCAGAAGAGAAAAGGTGATATGTTGAGAGTTGATCGATAAAGATACATGAAGTATGTGGTGACGGAACTAAACGGCCCCAATGAACCTATAATGTTTACCAACTCTATCCTTGGGAATTATAGTTTCGATGTTTGTGCCATCAAAACCTATTTTGGAGAATTCCATGCAGAGACAGTTGAAGAAACTGTGACAAACACATAGTTGGAATCTCTCCCCCGTAATCCAACTGATGAATTATCTTGTATTATAGTAGATGATAGGACTAATTTCGTAGAAAGTAGTTCAATTGATGTAACATTAGATTCTATATTTTGGACACTCTACTTTGATGGCTCTAACTACTTTGAAGGTGCAGGTGCTGGGAGCATTCTCATTGACCCGCAAGGGAACCAACATTTGATGGCCAACTGGTTGGAGTTCACATGCACCAACAACACGACAGAATTTGAAGGCTTGCTGCAGGGCCTGAAAAAAGCCATTGATATGAAGGTAAAAAATCTTAAAGTGTTTGATGACTCACAGATAATTGTGGACCAAGTAAGGAAAATTCGCCACACCTGGTAAGGTACCAACATGAGGTATGGAGCTTAATTGACAATTTTGATTCTTTCAATATCACATACATACCTCGAGGGCAGAACTGAGACGCCGATCTGATGGCTGGTATGGCTGTGAAAATTTTTCCTGATCTTAGATTAAACAAGAATAAATATTATGTTGAATTGATTTTTAGACCATCTGTGCCTGATAACATCTCGAATTGGCAGGTTTTCGAAGGTGACGAACAAATCTTGGAGTTCCTGCATTGCGAAAGGACATTCAAAAATGTGGTTATTGATGAAAAGGAGCATGACAAGTGTATGGATGGGAGTAAATATGAGGAAAAGGAGCAGCCCAATATAATTCCCAAGTCAGTTGTCAAGATGGAGCACTTGTATGACCTGCATGATAAATTTAAGAAGCCGACTAACTGCAAAACGTATAGCTCATCCATGAAGTATGAGTCAGTCAACCTTGGAACCAAAGAAGACCCAAAAACTGTTAATTTGGGCTTGGGATGCTCTCCACAAGAAAAGGCTGCATTTGTTAAGTTGTTTAAAGAGTACAAGGATGTCTTCGCATGGACATATGGCGACTTAAAAACTTTTGATACCAGCGTTATGCAGCATGTAATTCCTTTGGAAAAGGAGGCTAAGCCCTACCAACAAAAGCTTCGTAAGATGCATCTGAGCCTAGAACTGTTGGTGAAGAAAATGTTGGATGCTAAAATCATTTTTCCGGTTAGACACACCTACTGGGTAGCCAATCTCGTGCCAGTAAGAAAGAAGAATGGAGACATCAGGCTATGTATTGATTTCAGAAACCTGAACAAAGCATTGCAGAAAGATAACTATCTTGTCCCTTCTATGGAACACATTCTTCAATGCGTTTCTGGGTCTGAAATGTTGTCCCTATTAGATGGGTTTTCAGGATATAATCAAGTGTTGGTATCTAATGGGGATCAGCTTAAGACAACCTTCAACACTAAATGGGGCACTTACGCATATCGTAAAATGCCTTTTGGAATTATTAATGAGAGGCCACATTCCAGAGAGCTATGGACATAGCTTTCCGAGGATTGATTAATAGATCAGTAGTAGTGTACATGGATGAAATTACTGTGTATTCATATCACAAAAGGGATCATATTTATCACTTGAAATAGATTTTCGAAATATGCCGAAGACACAGAATATTGTTGAATCCCAAGAAGAGCGTCTTCGCACTTATAGAAGGGAAACTACTGGGTCATATCCTCTCTAAAGAAGGAATTATTATTGATCCTGAAAGAATAGAGACCATCATGAGAATACAACCCACTGCAATAAAAGGGCAATGCAATCTTTCTTTAGGAAGATTAATTTCATTAGGAAATTTGTCTTGGGTTTCGTAAAAATAGTGCGTCGCATGAAACTAATGATGAAAAAAGACATTGTGTATAAGTGGAGCGATGAAGTTAAGAAATCGTTTCAACGAATTAAGGAGGCCATCGTAGAAGCTCCTGCGTTGGTCATCCCCAATTTCGACAAGGAATTCTTCTTGTACGCTTTTGCTTCTGATGTTTCATATGCCGCAATCCTCACTCAAAAAAATGATGATGGCAACGAAGTCACTATTTCTTATATGAGCTCTAATCTTCGGGGAGAAAAACTAAACTACCCAAACGTGGAGAAACAAGGCTTTGCGGTTTTTAAAGTCGTAAAACACTTCCACCCTTATTTATTAAAGGCCAGGACTAAAGTAATCGTTCCGCATCCTACTATAAGATCCCTCTTTGAGTATAAAGAAATGGGTGAACGAAGAGGGAATTGGATAACTGCATTTCAAGAATTCGACCTCGAGATTAAGCCAGCGAAGATAGTTCGAGGGCAAGGATTGTGTAGGCTAGTAGTAGAAGCCTTGGCGGATAAAGAAGGGGCGTCCAAAGAACCAGAAGCGCAGAGCATGCAAAATGCACAAGTAGAATTCAAGGAGGAGCCCCTATGGATTAATGAGACGCTGATCTGTGAGCACGAAACATCGGAAGCCCTTTTGGATCCTGAGTCGTGGTATTACGACATACACTTTTATCTAACATGGGGATCGTGTCTTGAACACATGGATGCATCACGAAGGAGAGTGCTTAGATTGAAATCTAATCAGTATCACTTGGCCAATGACAAATTATATAGAAAACATTATGATGGAATTTGGCTGAGGTGTTTGGAAAAGGATGACGCCAATCATGTCTTGAAAGAAATGCACGACGACCTAGTAGGTGGTCACTATGGCGAAGAAACCACTGCTCACAAATCATTAAGACCTGGATATTATTGGCCCACAGTTTTCAGAGACTCACATGCCTACACTCGGAAATGCAAGGTATGTCAAACTACCGCAGGACGAGAAAGAAATCCAGTCGTTCCCCTCAGGCCCGTTATGATTTATCGCCCGTTCTAGCAATGGGGCCTAGATGTCATAGGCGAGATCACTCCAAACTTGTCACATCAGCATAAGTATATACTCACGGCGATCGACTACTTCGCCAGATGGCGAAGCGATCTTGCTTCAGAAGGTAAATGAAGATGAGGTAATATCATTTGTTGAGAAATTTATTTTCAACAGGTTTGGCATCCCTGACACTCTCATATTTTACAATGCTTCTTACTTTTCGTCACAGAAATTGATTGAATTTTCTATTGATAAATCAATTCACATAAGGTATGCATAAAACTATTACCCCCAAGTAAATGGAGTTGCAGAGTCCTCAAATAAAATCCTCATCCACATAATCCATAAATCTGTTGCTGACAATGAGAGGAATTGGCACAACGCTCTAACAAACGCCCTTTGGGTTGATAGGGTCACCCCAAAAGTAGCATTAGGAAACTCCCCATGCTTCCTCGTCTATGGAAAAGAAGCCATCCTGCCTCCCAACATTACCCTTCCCTCTTTATAGCTCCCCCAAGCTTCAAGAGGGACCCCTTCAGCCTTACTTCAAGAAAGGATCAACCAACTAGTGAGGTTGGAGGAATTGAGAGATAAAGCCAGAAATAAATTTAGAAATCGCCAAATGATTGTGAAGAGATGGCTTGATTGCCATCTACCAGAAGATAAATATTACCAAGTAGGAGAGATAGTCCTGAAATGGGACAAGTTGAATGAGCCAAAAGGTAAACACACGAAATTCCAACACTTAGGCGGGGCTCATTCCAAGTTGAAGAAAAAATTGGTCAGGGAATTTACTGATTGAAAACTTTACAGGGAGAAACTTAAAAAATCCCTATTAATGGCCAACATCTTAAGAGATACTTCCAGTAGCCACCACATGGTGGTTGCCTCCTGAGTAGGTTAGAATTCATTTTGTTGTTAGCTTAGTTATATTTTCGTCCCTTCTGTTCTTGTTGTTTCCACAAAGTTTATTTTCCTTCTGTTTTGAATTTTATTCCTTTTCAGCAAAGTGATTTCGGTCCTCCAGTCTCATTTTCACCTTTTATAACTCTCTTCAAATTGTCCTCATTCGCCACCTTTAGCTTTTGCCTCCCTCATTAGCCTGCTGATGAGTCTGCTAATCCTAAATCCATCGTTACCTTGCAAATCAAACAAACTTTCAATGAACCCATGAGAACTGGAAAAGCAGTAGTGGAATTCAAATCGAAGCCACTCATTAGCATCTGTTGGGAACTAGGTAGGATCTATTGATAACCTGGATACCTGGAGCATGTAGGGGCATCTTTATCAAACGAAAAAATGTCTAACCATAGCTGGACTAGCATGGCGGAACGCTGCATTTTAAAATCCCACTCAGACCTAGCCTATACTTGCCTGTAAGGTTTACAGTTATTCTCCACTGGTCCCGTTCACCACACTAAGTTTCCAATACCTATCATCTACAAGTAAACCTCCTTTCATGGGCTAAGCTCATGGTCATCTACCCTGTGGAAAATCCAATTTTGCTCTAGTCCTTGTGCCTGAAACTGGAAGGACTTATTTAAAAGAAAACGAAATGTCGAGTCCTTGTGCCAATCTGGAAGGATAGGTTGTTTGGGAAACCGATTGGAGTAGGGACTGTTGCTAGGCTCAGAGTACCGATTGACACAACAAGCCCAACCTTGCTTAAGCAGTTTAAAAATATGGCATGATCCATGACTGCACCCCATTCAATCATACGAAAATATAACACTGAAATTCTTACATAAAGTGCAGATAAACATATATACATCAAGTTTGATGAGCGATAAAGAGCTGAGGTACACACCTAAATAGGTATTGACAGACCAGTGATGGCCCCGAAAGGATTTTTGAAAGTAGAAAACAGGTAAAGGAGGGTCAATAAATCCCATAATACTACCATTGGAGAATTCCTGTCAAAACCCTATTAGTAAGTAGAAGTTATTTGTCTTTATCCCACCTGAAGCAATTAATGTTGAAGTGGAACCCATGCCTGTCCATCTATATAGTTTGCATTTCAAGTTTATCTTAACACCCTGATGTTCTATTGATCCAAGGTTTATTTGGAAATAGAGATAACTGGTTCGCTCAGTAGTTCGCCATTTGTTGTGGCCACAACCACCACCCTATTAAAACATGCTCTGGTAGCAAATTTGAATGGGTCCCCTAGAAGTTTGATCTTTCACTTCTCCGAATGATCTGTTTTATCTCAGGGATTTTAACTTTGTGCTGAGTCAAATCTTCAATTCTTAATGGTCAAGCCCCCCCTTGAATAAATCTCTGCAGCATGATTCATTTATAACCCAGTCTAGCCCTTCATTCATATCCTTCATCGGGACTCTTTCAATCCTCATAAACCTTCATGGTGCCCTATGCCCACACATATAACCACCCCCCACTCTTTACTATGGATGCATATGGACTCAACCCTCAAAACCTCCCATCGCATCCTTATTTCTATATCAATGCTTTGATAATAGAAATACTATACAACATGCATAACTTACCCTTTCCGCTTATCGCAATCAACACTGATACACAACGTGCACCACGATACACTGGACCCGCTGGCATTATTAACCATAACACATATTTATTTCGGGTCTGGAGCCCATCACATATTGCAATCAGCGGAGTCCAAGGCTTGTATATAAGGCACACCGCGATCTACCAGACCCACCGGGATCATTAACCATAATATATATATTTTCGGGTCCACTTCCCCCAATCGCAAGTTGCAATCGGCGGAGCTCGGGGCTTATACATAAGGCGCACCGCGATATACCGGACCCGTCGGGACTATTAAACGTGGCATATATATTTTTCGGGTCTGGCCTATTGCTAATCGCAATTGGCAGTCGGCGAAAGTGAAACCCATGCGATATGTGAAGGGCGATGAGCGGACCCGGCAATAATTATACGCTCAGGTGCATAATATTTGAAATCTAGCCTTATGGTCCGGCTGCGGGTTTTCCCGTGTTTTCTCGTGTATTTCGATAAAGTTTTGTGGTCTGGGTTTTCAAAGGAAAGTCTTATATGGTGGATCCGCCAACATTATTAACCACAGGACATATATATTTCAGGTCCGACCTATCGCAAATCGCAATCAGTGGAGCCCAAGGCTTATACATAAGGTGAGATGCGATAAGGGGACCCGATGGGATTATTAACTGCGGCACATATATATTTTGGGTCAGCTTCCCCAATCACAAATCGCAGTCAGCAGAGTCCAGCGCTTATACATAAGGTGTGATACCATATGGCAGACCCGATGATAACTATAGATCCAGGTGTATAAGATTTGAAGTCCGGCCTTATGGTCTAGCCGCGGGTTTTCCCGTGTTTTCCTGTGTATTCGATAAAATGTTGTGGTTCAGGTTTTCAAAGGAAAATCCGATAGGGGTGATGTTGCATGTGATTGCCCGTTGCGATGTGCGATTGCGACTCGATCGCAACACAACCTTGGGTGAACCGGGGGCCAATTCTTTCACACTCACTCCTTTTGATTTCATTACACCTTATCATTTTATAAAGTTTTAATGATGGCAAGAGTTGTTATTAGGTGTTTCTACCATGTGTTTTATAATCATAAAACTACTGTTAATTATCTCTGCAGGCGAGGAGTAAAAGACGCATGAGTGGATCCGAAGAGTTCATATATGCGGGTGTGTTTTGTTTAAAGATCCAGCCTTAGGCGTTCTCGGTCGGGTTTCCACGCATTGCCTGTGTATTCCGAAAATGAAGTTGACCGGGGTTTCATGATGAAGAGATGACATACAGTCATTCTCCTTTTCATCGGCATCTATTCATTTCCCCAGCAAATGAAGCGCTCCAGGAGTTATGCCCTTTACGTGTCAGCGGTTACACCAACTGTTCTACGTCTGTATATTCTGATTTGTATATTGAAAAGAAAAGGGGAGGTGAAAGGGAAGACCGAGGGTCATTTCCTTCTGCATAAGTATTACCTCCGGAGATGAGAGGACTTTTTTTTGGGCAGAACAGCTTTTGATTTATCGTGTGAATAAAGAAGATTGTTTGGGTCAAGAAGGAGCCTTTTTTTTGTGTTTGGAATCAGGGTGTTGTTGCTGGCATAAATATAAATGAGTTTTGTTTTGTGCATATTGATAATGATACAACTTATGATTATCCTTGGTTATTTGAATGTAATTCTTTATCATAGTTAACTCATGAGCAGTCCATGATTTGAAACTATGTTAAACATCAATTGCAAGTTTATTTGTAGGAACAGGAATGTGCATTCCTGTGTGAGCAATTAGATTGAAATTAAGCTTTAATACAGCCTTGTTCATCTGTGAACTTAGTAATTGATTCATTTGGACTTGGAATCTATGCGTGATGTTTAATCTCTTTTGTTATGCTCCTGCAAGATAGATTAGAATAGTTAGGACTAGCATAAGTAGTTAGAATTAGCATAGATAGGATTTGATACATATAGTTTAGTTGTTTCTTTTGTTGATTTAATTGAAGTCTTCCTTCAAGAAGAAATCTTTCAACACCTATAACAGTTTATGGGATCCTTTAAAACCCGTTGGAACTAGCCACCCCAAACGAAAGAAGATCTAATTGGGGTCTGCGATTGGGTTAGTTCCCCTTGTTGGCGTAGCAAAAATTCACCATGTCAACACATTGGAAGCATTGTAGATGATTGGATGGAAAATTTTCCGTTGAAAAGAGTTGGCAAGACACATTTATGGAGCATATATTTGGAAATATACTACCAAATATGCATTAATGGTTGGACATTAGAGGGAATGGTTGGATTTGAATTTTAAATCATCTATAAATATGGCATGTTTCCCCGCATTTGACCACTTTGCTTCCTAAGAGTTTGTATTGATATTTCTCACCTTGATGTGTGCCAAGTGTAGAACTATATGTTTGAGCTAGATTGGGAAGAGATATTTTCATGACTAGGATTGGTTGATGTACTTGACTTTCTCTGTGAGCATTTTCTGGCCGTAATGACTGCAACTCCACCTGAGACAGAAGTGGTGCCATCTGTCCCTACAGGATTTCTGACTGGGGCGCCTAGGTCTCCCAATCCTAAGTCTTATGTATCTCAACCTTTTGCGTCCAAGGCGACAGATAAGAAGCACAAGAAACCTCAGCAGGTCTTGGTGAGGTAGTCACCGTGAAAAAACCCCATGGAAGTCCGCCAAAAGGGGAAGATGGATCGGTCACAACAACCAACAAAGTCAATGGATTTGGATGAAGAAGAACTACGCGGAGGCATCGAGGAGATTGATGCTGAGGAGGGTGAGTCGATGAGTCAGCTACCGAAGTATATTCCACCATGCAAGGCCACAGCTAAGTGCTAAAAGATTCAGACAATGTAAATTTTATGGTGTCCACGCCACTATTGCCAAAGAAGGTGGTGTTCGAGGGCATGTTGTTGGTCCACATACCAACACTCAAGATGGAGGATTGGGACTTAGGGGACCATGAGAAGTTCCCTCAGTTGGTGCCCCCCAAATACCTATTCAAAGTATACTATGAAGAATCAGAGGTTACACGGTTGGAACCAATGAAGTGGGTAGCTATTGTTGGGGCCATGGGGCTCCTGAAAATGCTTTGGGTGCTGCATTTCAGTCGCACCAACATAAACACCATATGTGTGCACCAATTTCTCACACTAATGCATGGTGGGTGTCTTTGGCTCGGAGAACCTATCCCGATCACAGACATGCTAATCCATCGGATCACCTTATTACCATACCAAGGAGTGGATCCTGCAAAAGTGTTTGGAGGTAAAATGCATGAAAATAAACTCACAGACAAGATGAAGAGCGAGTTTGGCTTGACAAAGAAATTGCACAAATACTCTATTCGCTCTATCTCAAATCCTGTGACGAAGTTTGTCGCGTATATATTAGCTGGGAAAATAATGCATAAGTGTTGCATAGACAAAGTACCAGCACCGATCATCTCTCTAGCTACACAATGTGGCAAAGGAGTTAGTATAACTGGGCTCAGTACTTATGCAAGGAATTTCTGGAGAATTGCAGGGAGGCCCAGGATGAGGGCAAGGCATTCCATTATGCTTGGTTGTTGCTATTGATAGCACTGGTGGCATGAAGGACTCCAGAGGATAGTTAGTTTCCTCCCCATGATACAGACCTTCCAGAGGCAGCGAATTTTTCTTCGCTCTGGGCTATAAAGGACCCCGAACACATCAAAGAAGCAAAGATCTTCTGGGTCCCTTTTGAGATGGATTTGCAGACGGTGATTAGCCAAAAGCTAAGGCTATCACCCACACTGTATGAGTAGTATGAGACCATAGCTAATTTCAAAGAATATTTCCACAATCTACATATTCACGTGAAGAGGGATCCCATGAAGATATGGCACAAGTTTCCTTACTTGGTGGATGAGGGGGACATAGTCGGGGTCGTTAGTGTTAGGGTCCTATAATAATAGGATTCATAATTTTGAATTGGTTATGATTAGTCTTGTAATATTGTACATACTTTTTTCTTTCTACAAAATGTTTTCCCATATTAAAAATAAAAAATGTAAAGAGGGTAAGTCCTAAAAGAAAAATCAAAGGATTAAAAGAAAAGGATCAAAAAAGAAAATAAAATATGAACCCCACCAAAAAGAGATAAAAAAATAGATTCCGAAAATGATGCAAATTCAAATGCCACTACTTTTTGCTTTGTCTTGCAAAATAAGATTGTGTGTAGCTTGTCAAAAATGCCACAATCCATGATAGTCAAATAGTTTAATCTTGATTCATTCATGCTTTAAATTTCAAGTTGATAGATAGAGAATAAATATATATCCAAATTGTTTAATCTTGGAATATTAGTAGTTAGGTAGAGAATGAATAATGAGCTAAACATTTTAATCTGACCCATTGGAAGTTATAAGATTAGAATTAGATAGTTTTCTTATCAAAAAAAAAGAAATAAAGGGTCAGCAAGTTCAAATGCACCCAATGAATGGAGAGATAATTCTAGGGTAAATAAAGGGTAGGTAAAAGAGGTTTTGGAAGGCATAAGGTTGCTAGCTCAAATTCACCTTCATCATGCTTAATCCTATGTTTCATGTGCAGGAGCAATTATCAAAGAAAGAGGACATTCACAAAAGTTGTATATTACTTTGGGTATTTACCCTAAAAAAGTTCTATATAATTTTAGGCCTAAATACTAAAGCTCATTCACTAATTTCCTATCATTTCACTAAACCCCTTACATGTATAAATTATTAATTTCCCTTCATTACCCCTTCATTACTTTTCATTCCCTAATGTTTTTCCCCTTTTTGGTTCCAAAGTACCCTCCCCTCTTCATTTCCCCTTGTAAAAATATCCCTACCCCTTCATTTTATCTTTCCACTTATTTCGTCTCATTTTCTCTTGTAAACCCAATAAAACCCTCTTATCCTAAGTTTAAAAGGTTAAATGTATCGGGCCCCATTGAAAAAACCTCCCCGATACCCTTTTAACTTAACCCTTATATTATTCTAACCTATAGGTCTGCTTTATATATTTCAAACCCCCCACTTTATAACTCCCTGACCCTCACAAAACCTTTGTATATATTTAATCTACCACACCACTTATCCCCGAGCCCCGCCAATCTATACCCAACTCATCCCTCACAGCTTTGCCACATGATAACCCTCCGATAACCCACCTCCAGATCTCACGGTCCACATCCCATACCGCGCACTCCCAAATCCGATCTTTAGCATCCCAAAAGCACGTGAGATTCGTGGTTTTACCGATCGCCCTTTTGTTATGTGGCGGCCCCACGTTGTATCGCGTCCTTTGAAAAAATACCACCCTACACTCAAAAGTGGTGCGATAATCCATAATACCACCTCCCCACATAAGAGGAAATTGCCTACTATTCATACATTAATCTCATGCCCAAAAGTTAGCTGTTGTTGGTTAAAAACCAAAAAAACGCCCTTTCTACTCTTTTCACTGTTATTTTGTTGCAAAAAACCTTTGTCAACCAATTCTAACACCCAGGAACTCTGCTCAACCATTTTAACCCATTTACAACCAGAAGATGCTGCAGACTCTGATTTGAAGCAACATAAAGACCATTCAAGCCTTAGAAAGCCTCTGCTTCTCCCACAAAACCTTGGCTGCACACCAAATATTTGTTTTCCAGGTATTCTTGAAAGTACCAGAAAGACCCTGTACTTAAGCTCTGCACAGTGTTTATAAAAGGTTAATTAATTGAACTAATTAAAAGCTTGGCCAAACTAAAGAAAGCCATTGTGCATCCAAAAGCCCTTTCTTGCAAATTGTATTCACCTTTTGCACTATTCCAAAAGTCCTGAGCTTACTCCTTAAGCTAGATAGTAATTGATTCAATAAAATAAACAAAACTATGGCTTCCTAAAACATTCTAAATGAAAAACCCCTGCAAACCCCTTACCTGGATATTGACTACTTCCCATTGCCTGACAAAGATTTCCAGATCAAAGGCACTGTTTCCCCTAGCCATCTATTAAAACTCCATTGTTGGAGTAAATATAAATTCCTAAACCAAAATGATGACATTCATCTATGGGAATCAAATTTTCCCAAATACTTGTTCCCACAGATATATCGGTTCCTTGAAATCATCCACATATGCCAAATTTTCTATATCCAAACCAAAGAGCCATAGTCTTTCCTAACCAACAGATTTTATTTACAATCACTATAGAGTCAATAAACCAAATGTGGAAGATCTAGCCAAAGCCAAATGAAACCCCATTTTCTATTGAAAACCTACTTGAACTATACTTAAAGTTGGACCTTCCCAAGAGATCTCAAATTTTTCAGACTTTCATCCTAGAAGAGGCTCATACTCCTATAGACAGTCCTCCACACTCTGCCACCATTTTCTCTGAGAGGGCTAGACAATTTGTAACCATGCTCTCTTGTATTCTAGGATACACCACTGATGAGCATGTAGATGAGCCTTTACTTTCTTTCCTCTCTATTTTTTGCCCAGGCAAGCCTCTAACTACAATTTTCAATTTTTCCCAATTCTTAGCATACAGAATCCATGATCATTTGATCAGATTGCCAAATGAAAGAGTATTCAAATTCTCTTCAATATTTTTCCACATGTTCCTATATTTCCAATCAAACAGGTTTCCAGTTAACTTCCAAAAGTTGGACACTAAGGGCCATCCTAGATCTGTCATCTTTTGGACACCCTTAATCCAAAAATATTCGATTGTTTTCAGCTACAAGGAGTTCATTGATTCATTTGTTCACCCAATTGTTAATATGCTAAGCAGTAGTAGTCAACTCAGGATCAGTGATGAGATAAAGAGAGATTTACAATTGTCTAAAAATATTAGAATACGAAACTAGTATTTATACTAGGACCACACTGAAATTAAGGTGTATGGATGCCAGCTCACTCCCTATAAGCTACCCAAATATCTCCCCATGAGGATATTTGCATTAGAATATATCAGGCAGATCATAAATTTAGATGATGTAAATTTTCTATCAGCCAGGAAGAAAACACAGATCAAAATCAAAAACCAGCTTGGTCCTTTTATCTGCAATAATAGGGAAGCTAGAAAAGAAGCAGAAAAATGTTCACAGGAAATGAAGTTCACCAATAGTTTCAAATGATAGTATGATCCTTTAGGATTCGTAAACAAACTAAGATTCAAATTTAAATTGAGCCCTTTTATGCATGAGTCCAAGCTAGAAATTGAAGAATATGCCTACCAGTTAGAGTGGTTGGAAAACACCTTGATATATATGGAGAAATAGGTGGATACTAGTTCCATTTTGCATATTTCAGTCATACATGATAGAAATGAAAAAAGGACTAGAGAAGAAGGTTCTTGCTCAGAAAAGGATACAACAAATAACAGATTTGAAATTATGTACATGAAGAAGCCCAAGCTAAATTTTGTAAATGAGCAAGAAGAGAAAGTTGAGACAGTTCAAATCATTGATACAGATATAGTGGTCAGAGAGAGTACAGCTCCAGTAGTTTCAGAGGAAACTCATCAACCATCAACCTCTAATACACAGATTATTCAAAAGCAGCTTAGTATTGAAGTTTCTTCATCCAACAAACCAGTGGATAAAGAAAAATATATAAAGGAGAAGTATAAAGAAATCAAGTTGAGAAATGAAGCATTGAAAGCTAAAACCTATGCCCAATATTTCAAATAGACTCCTAGCAATCAAAACAGGTTACTTTTAGCTTTTGACATTAAAATAGGGAAAATGAAAATGACCTTTTTGCAACCCACAGTATAGCAGCCTAAGTCATCAGTAGATTACAACAACACAGAATTTGAAGTTTTGGCCAAGAATGTTCATCAAGTAGATCAGATTGAATTTCATAAGCAAGCAAGAGAAATGATATACTCAACAATGACCAACAAAGCTATGAGTGTAAAAAAAATTCAAAATTCTCTAGAGAATATCACAACACAGTTTAAGCTAGAGAAGGCATCCTCACAAGCAAAGGATAACATAATTAAATCACTAGAAGAATTGGTTATTGAGATTGGATATAATCCAAATGACATCAAGGCAGCAGAAAAGCTCATAAAAAAGAAGAATGAAGACATTGCTGCATTGAAGAAGTAGCTAAAATTTCCTCCTTTTGAACATCCACAGACCAAGGAAGTTATGGAAAATCAAAGCCAAAAAGATGAGATGATGGACCTCATTCTTTAGTTAAATTCTCAATTAAAAGAAATGGAGAATGAAATGGATAAGTTAGTGCAGGAGAAACAGGCCAGCATGGAAGCAACTACTGTCACTGCTATTCCTACAATTACTACAACAGTTCCTTCTACTTTGGTAGCTTCATTGGCCCCAGTAGCTCCAGTAGCTACAGCACTTCCAACTGCATCAGAAACTACATCAGCAATAGGTTCAACAACAACAGCATCTCATCCTAGTGATGAAGCAAGTAAACTAGTCAAAGCCATGGAGGATATGTCCATCCAAACCACTGAAATAAATAGACTTAAGGAACAAATAAAAATTCTAGAGGATGAAAAGAAACTGGCTCAAATCATGCATAAGAATGAAGCTCAGAAGTCAAACAGATTGAATGAAAGGATACAAAAGTTAGAGAAAG
This sequence comes from Pinus tabuliformis, assembly GCA_031772625.1. NCBI lineage: Eukaryota > Viridiplantae > Streptophyta > Pinopsida > Pinales > Pinaceae > Pinus > Pinus tabuliformis. The sequence goes on from CM062804.1 coordinate 1,137,890,315, forward strand.
AATTGACACTCAAAGAGCCACTAGCCCAAGAAAAACAACTTTTATGGGTCAATATCATTGACTTAGTCAATAATATTTGGCCATCTATACAGGTAATATTTGAGCAGAACGATTTGGTCAAAGAAGCTGGTGAGGCAATTCAAAGAGTAAGAGCCAAACTTGGGAATAAGCCAGAAGAAGCCTCAAGAATAATCTAGTTCCTTAACTCAAAGAACAGGTATGAATTGCAGGAGCTTGGAATAGCTGATAGAACTGAGACCATACTAGAGGTAAAAAAGGTAATCACCAAGAGGAACCTGATGATACAATTGGAGGAGAAATGCCAAACAATGGAGCTAGCAATAGCCAGGTTTATGGTGAAATTTTATGCTTTGAGGCAGAAAGGTCTGCCTAATCCATTGGTGATTAATGACAGGTTGATGCCACATGAAGACTATGATAAGAGAATTAGAGAAGTGGCAAAGGAACAAGCCAACAATTCCTCCATGAAGAGGATTCCTATAGAAAAAGTCCTTTACCAGAATTTTGAGAACCTCTTTTACCTCTAGCACAAGGTAAAACATATTGTTATAAACAGGCCCACTTTTGCAAAATATGCAAAAACTAATGAAGTCTACAAAAGAATGGTAAATATTAAATTACCAGATGCAGAGAATTGGGAGAAGTTGAATGATTTACTGTAAAAAAGCAAGGTAAACAGTGAATACAGAGCAATAAATGTAAAACAACAGATCAGATAAGTCAAAGAGTATCAGATGAAAAGCAGAGTTTAAAGATGAAAGATTATCAATCAAAGGTAGAGTAAAAGGATAGCCATCGTAGAAAACAACCAAAGAGAGAAAACAACAAAAGATCAAAACAACAAACAACAAAAGAGGGACAGCTTGCATTAGTTACATATCTGTCTCTATCTTCTTGCATGAAGATACTTCTTTTTCCTTTAATAATTCCTAAAACAGTTTAGGATATTTTGTAATAATTTTTTGTATAAATACTTCATAATTCGAAGTATAGAGTGTGGATTGTTGAACATTTCTATAGTTACATTGATCTAAAACCTGAGGTTTTATTGTAACATTTTCAAGTCAGCAGACTGGACTGAGTAATAAAGGAATTGTATTACATGATTCATGTGTTGGGCCACTTCAGTGAAGTACCTTTCATTTGTTAAAATTGTTATTTTCTCAAGTATTTCACATACATACATGTTTTCCAAATTTAAATGAAATAACTGGAATATTACTACAGAATTTGTTTAAGTACACTCTATCTTGAAAATTTATTCATTTTTATGTTTTCTTTTGATATCCAGAGTAGAGAATTATTCATTGTTCCCTAGTTTCGATTGACCTCTTTCATTTCCCTCGTTATCCGGTTTGAGGAATCCTTTACTTCTCCTTGACCCCGATTGAAAAACCACTTCACCATCCAGCCTAAAATATCTGAATTTACGCAACTACCTTTCCCTGTGAAAACTATCATTAGAACTTGATTCAGTCATGTTTTCTTGACATTTGGACTCCATGGCCCAAAGGTAAAAATACACGTATCTATCCATCTAAATCAGTGATTCCACCACCAAATCAAATCAAAAGCCAACTAAGCTTAAATAACTGGCCTAAAATCAATTAATCCAACAAAGTTAAATCATTAAGAGAGGGCCCTCTCTGAGCATTAGGAAGGCTAGATCATGATCTCAAAAGTAGGTTTCTGGTTACCTCTATTATTTATTTAAACACAACATGACAACCCTAGGGAAATTTTAGAGTGATAATAGTCAGCAAGTGGCCAAGTGACTGGATCACCCCATCAAATGTCGGCATAGGCACTAGCAAGGTCGTGGAAGGTTCAACCGTGCATCAGAGAAAAAGAAAAAAACACAGAAGGTTGTCTCCTAGGAGAAAGCTGTGCAGAGAAAGGAAGTTGTGGACAGAGAAAAAGAAATGACAGCCAAAGAAAGAGCAGCATAGGAGACAACAATGTCATAGGCCATAATTGACAATGAGGAGTCAAAAAAGGAGAAAACACCCGAGGAAGAAGAAATAGAGGAACGCGATGCAAGGGGTGCGATGTTAGAATCCCCCTTCATCCTCTGAACAAGGAAGAGGCAAACATCCACTAGGCCGCCCAAGAAACAAAATTATGACCGATCAGCAAGCACAACCCCTTTAGTCCTTACTGAAGGAGATTTAGATGAGATAGGTGACATGGTCCGTGACACAACGAATGATCTTTGGGGCCATTTCAAGGAATAGTACCAGTAGACGCTGGGAAAGGTTCAACGGGATTTACATGAATTATAGATCCAAACAGGTAGGTTACAAGTGAGTGTGGGCTAGGCGAGTGGGCGGCACGCAAGCCTGAATCAAGCGAGTGATTCAATTCTAGATACAGACATATCTTTGGATCTCCACATCATTCAGTTGTTGGAAGGATCCCTACGTGCCGAAATGGAAGAAAAAAGAGCCCAACTAATACAAATAAAGAACCTAGGCTTAAACCTCACGACACTCCCTATCCATACCTTGCATGAGCTACACCAAGGGGTGTCTGATGAATTGCGGATTAGGGAGTAGCGCACGTTGCTGGTAATCAGTGAAGTTAAAACAAACAACTAACAGATTTTTTAGGAGAAGAAGCACACAATTAAAGAGAAAGAGGAAATCACAATGCAGAGCCAACAGTTGCAAGCAACTATTTAATAGGCTTGCAGTGATCTGCAAAAGCTCAATATTTTGGCCGAAACAACCTCCATGGAGAAGATCCAAAATATGGTCGTTGCAGTGAAGGAGTCTAAAGATGAAATTGACTGAGTCTGGTTCAAGTCGCAGTTGTAGATATCAGAGCTACAATTGAAGCTACAACCCAAGACTCCTCCATAAGTTAGAGAACAGCACGAAGCTACTATCAAAGAAGGCATGGCAATGATAGAAGGCATAGTAAAGGGTTGCACGGAGCTTTTTGAGCAAGCCATGGAATTTTGGACCTCGTTGCAGGAGGATCCACTTTGAAAAAGATCGGAGCAGATCTCAGAGAGGAGCAGAGGTAGTTCGATGAAATCTAATTGACTGCATGCACACTGGCACCAATACAATGATTGACATGGTTGCAGGAAGGAAATATTATATAAAATGAAATTGATGAGTTGCACCGCAAGGAAGAAATTCTTTCTACACGAACGCAACCATGGACAGAAGAGGCCAGCTAGTTGACTATGTCTATACAGAAGAAGCTCAAAGGGATGCAACAGAATCAGAGGACCATTGGCCTTGTAGTTGAAGGCCCAACTACTAAAATTTTGGTCAAAGAAGTGCAACAGGTTTCTACACAGGGAACCATCGACCTGCAGGTTTTGAATTTGGAGTTCCACAAACTGCAGGCCAAGATCGAAGAACTAGTAGAGTGACTCGAGGATGAGTCACGAAATTGTGTTGCGGGCCTATTAGGACAGGATCCCCTGGGGTAAAGTTTCATAATAAATTTTGATATACTTGTAAAGTCTCCGCATTTTGAGGGAGCAGAGCGCGAAGGTCATAAGATTCAAAAGGGGTTTTAGGCCCTTAATGAGCTGGAAGATAAGGAATTTTCGTGACCCGCCCATGTTCTGTGGACTGTTGTATCGTTAAGGCAAAGGCTATATATAGAAGAGTCATAGCGAGTGTAGAAAGTAACTCGATATAGAAGATCATTGTATGGGCAAGTAAGCTAAGGCAGGAAAATCTATTTCATGTACTTAGGCGAAGGGGAAGTCTCCTACAGCTGAGTGCGCGGGCCCCTGCAGCTAGGTGCAAAGGGAAGAAGAGTCTGTAACTGAACGATTATATCAATAAAAGACTGTTTTGAAGCTCTACTTGTGTATTTGTGCATCTATATTTACTTATGAAATTTCTGTGTATTTGCTCTAATATTCTGAATTTATATGAAGTAATGTTTAATTCATGCGTGAAAGTAGCAGATCTACGTTTTTACTTACTGTTATGAATGATTAAAGCATTTCACAAAGGTTAATATTTTGTTTTAGTGAGTTACTACAATCATTTATAGTTTAAGGGTTAGGGTTCGCGAAGACTGAAAGAAGCCCTAGAAGCCGCAGGAACCCATCACACTGACCTCTAGATGTAGAAACTTGGTTCTGTCATCCCCCAATACTGCTTCAATGAGACTGCAGGCTGCGCTACATCGGTTGTTGCCAAAAGGGCCAGCAGTTAGGGTTTTGTTGGTTGGCACAACTAACTTTGATCCTGGGTTGGGACCCCTCAAGCCAACATTCTCTAAGGAAAAGTAGGCTTGCTGAAGGGATTTTTCTTAATCTGTCCCAAAAACTAGAGAATTTTCTTATAGGATAAGTGTCTTCCCAAAATAATTTTAAGACTACAAGGGTCCATGCTAGCATAAAAGTTATGCATACTCCTTCATCTCATTTCCATATTCCAAGTCTTTCCTTCAATTTCTTTAGTAGCCTTCTACCAACTCTAAATTTCTTCAGTGAACTGTATAATTATTTTCGTCAATTTTTTTAAGAAGACTCCTTCCCTTGAGTCTCCATTTTTCAATCAACACTTCTTTCTTGTCTCAAATCCCATATCATCCACAAGACCTTATAATCAATTCATTTAACCTATAGCTTCCCTAGTCTATTTAGTAACAAAACATGGATAATAACCATAACAAGGACTAAAATTGCACATGTCCCATGCTTAAGGTCAACAATTTACTTCATGTCCATACATATGAAAGACACAGCACAAGAGCACATTAAATGTTAATTAGAAATCTTATTAACATTGTGTATCCATTGTAGTCAAATCTACTAATTATCATCATAATGCATCATATAGGCCATATTTTTCATTCAACGGACAAGCACCTAAACATAACACATTTTTCAATCATCATTTATTTCCTATTAACATGGTTTACATCACAAAGATGATTTCCACAAGGTTACTTATCTGAACCAACTAATTAGCTAATTATAATTAATGAAGGGTGAGCAATGTTCCACCCCACCATAGGTTATGCTACAAAGTAATCTTTCTTGCAATTGGCCACCCCCGAGTTAGACCATGAAGACATGAGGGAATTTCCAACTCAACATCATAGGTTGGAGTCATGAAGGTAGTTTTCCTTCATCAAGCTAAACTCATTAGGTATTTTAGAGTCCCACTAAGCCTAGAGTATGCCCAAATATTATGGGTGGTTTCTCAGTTGCTATGCACAAAAGGCACTCCAAAAGGGAAATATTTTCTAGGCTATCAATGTTGTAGGGATGAAGGCTACTTTCATTCATCCACACAAGATTTAGCATCAAATATCTCAACCCATACAACTAGGGCATGTTCTTATTCATAATATGGCCACCAAGGGCTTTCATAACACAAAGAGGTTTGTTTTCAATTGTTCCCTTCTAGCTTCTTGTGCACAAGTTCAATAATATTTCTTAGAAGCTAGCCAGTCCAGGCCTACACAAGTTGAAGGGAGTCCTTCACTCAACCAAGAGTCCCTCGGTGATTCCTTAACACAGATTAATTTCTCAAAAATCTATTTGGCCCTATAAGTTAGTTTGAAGACTCAAATGATAACTTATCTCAAAACCAAGTGGAATCAATCACACATAGGGTTTTTATTTTGTTCACATGAAAGCATCCCTTTTTTCTCTCTACCCTATAATTCTTTTTCCTCTACCATGCACATGAGTTCTTCTCTTCTATCTCTTTCCTTCCTTAATGGGTTACATGGGAAGTCAAAAGTATCTAGAAAGGAGGGTACATAGCCCCTACTTTTGAGTATTTTGGTACCACTAACTTACATCTCTCATAATTGTTGGTAGTTATTGCTACACCTTCCCATTGGAGATTTTCTTGGGGAAGGTTGAAAATCTTATAATATGGATAATGAAAATAATTCATAAGCAAGGATTAATTTTATAAATCCATTTTTGTTGGCTTTCCTCCTCTCATGGCTACTCATGCTCCATATCAAGACTCCACCTATTCTTCAATTTTTCAATATAATTAAAATTATTTTGGATCTTTTTTCCTATTTAAATTTAATTTCCCATACAAATATCAATAACAATTATTTACAATTACAATATTAGTGTGGGAATTCAATATTGTAATGTTATAATTCTCCCCCACCACGCCCCCCCCCCCCCCCCCCCCCCCCCCCCCCCACACACAAATTGATATTGTTCTCAGTATTCACACCATTTTAGGTGTCATCCTTAGCAACATTACATCACCCTAGTGTCATTTGTTCACTATAGAAATATGTGAGATGCTTCCTCTCAGCTACACCAACATCCTCACTCTTGCATATTAATGTCATTTTTCATGTCCTTTCTCTTTCTCATTGCTTCACCATTGGAATTTTTCTTCACATCCTAGTGACTTCTAGATTTACACCATTCCATCTAATACCTACATTAGAAAACCAACAAAACACGTGTTATGACCATTTCCATATACAATAATTAAATATTTTCCATAGGAAATATCATTTTTTCACAAGAAACATGCATTTCAACATATGAAATTTCAACTTATCATTATCTATATAATTGTTCTTCACTTCACCAGGCTACCTTAGGTTACAAGTTCAACTCATTGTTTGCATCAAACACACCCATCCACACTCCTAATCTAGTGAGTCTATGAAAAATCTCATCTTTATGGTAGTCACTTGTCATTTTGGGTGCAATAAATCCTCTCCCTTGAGCGATCCACCTAACAGAGTTGTTCTTTCATAGAAATAGTGAAGGGATTGTTACTATTATAGCCATGGCATATCATCATATTGCTTTTAACATGGTTTACTTGTCTTGGGTCCAGTTCCACTTCAGTGGCCTTATTCTTAAACTCTTTTCTTCACACCCTTTATCTACTCTTTCTAGGTGACTCATAATTTCACCTATATCACAACATTCAATTTACATGAGATATACTCACAAAACATTCAATCAAAAAATTTATTTGACAAAATTACCCCATACAAAAGCTAGGTCTAAAATTCATGAGACTCTTCTCATAGTGCTTGGTTATGTGCAAGCAATGATATTTTCATCTTTCATTGTGGGCTTACATCCCATGCCATACCTAAACCACTCTACCTACAAACTTTTTTCTCATTCAGTTGCAACATGTTAGTTTCTTAAGCATAAAATCCCTTTTAATATATCATTTACAAAAACCACACAGTTTGTTTCAAAACCATCACATGGTCAATAATTTATTCATGTTCAATTGCATATCAAGCAAATTTAAAAGGAAACATGTACTACATAGTCATTCCATTCAATATCATATTTAACAATTTCATAAATTCATATCTAATTCAAAATTTTCATGCCAACAAATCAAATTAACTTAAGGCCGAGAGTCTAATTTTCACTCCCTCTTTCACATATAGGATTCATGACTTTTCACTTCATGTCGATTCAATTCCTATTAACACAACAAAGTATGACCAACCATGGTCTCCACAACACAAAAGGGAGCTCTTCAGTGACCTAGTAGTCTTGTGGTTCTTCTCCATTTTTTAGTGCCTTATGTGCCTTATCTCATTAAACTAGCTATTTAGAACTTCCTTCAAGCCCTTGGCCTAAGTTGAAGACATCTTCACTAACCTCCTTATCCAACTCAATTAAAATCACAATTCCACACAATGTTTTGTGACTTAATGAGTCCTCAGTAATCCCCTTTTAGATTCACACTCATAGCCTCACGTGTAGTTCATATTTTGTTCTCATGGGCCTCACAGTTTCATAAGCCTGCATTTTTCTTAGATTAACCACCATTAGTCTCTTTGACCGATGAGTGTAATACTACATATCTAATTGTTGTCCATCAAGACAAAACATAGAGACTTATAATATTTCTACCAAATCTTATGTGCCAACAACTCTCCACATTAGCCATACCCTTCTTGCATATTCGTAAATCATGAAAATTTAGTTATTATTCATATCATTAAATGTACAACTCAACCCTAAAGTAATGTTTATACATTCCTCCAGACTACCTATTGGTGTAGTTAACTTCCATACTCACATGGTTGCCATTACCATGCATACTCAACTGATGATTTTCTCAAGGGTGTCAATTTGATTTGTTATGTAACCTTGCATGCCCTTATCATTGTCGTCAAGACTCTTTCAATGGTTAAAGGCACTTCCTTGCCTCAAATCCCACTTTAGATAAGTTTCCCTTTAATGTCAAATTCCTAAAACCAAAATGCATCTTTTCCTAATGCATATTTTTCATTCACACATCAAATATTAATAAGATTAATTTTTAATATGTGCTTCAACACTTCAAATCAGTAAATAATTTAATCTACTTATATGCACTAAATTTTTGTTTACAATATTTCAATCATACATTCATGTTTTAGCAATAGACCAAGCATTCTTATGCTACATCATAATTTATCCTTTTTCAAAAGAAAGAAATAATAGTCAACACAAAAATGATTTTAATAGTCAACCCTCTTTTCTAAATATTTTGCACAACTTAGGGACTCTAGAGTTTAGCGGTTCATATCATCCCAACCAAGCCTTTTCTAATTTATAATCATTGAAATGTACCATATCAATGCAACTCCGGAAAGGAAAATTCGAAGTGCATCCAGAACTCTAACATATTAAACATATGCAACAAAGTTTATTTTCTCAAAATTTTCAATATGATTAATAACCCAATTTACTTCTTGTAACAACCAAGTTTCCTCCCTCTTTCACTCTTATGCATACAAGCTATTTCAAACCTAGGTTACAACAGTACCATTATCTTTTATGTATCAATCAACCAAGCATTCTTGGGACTTTACAATTTTTACATTCCAACGCTTTTATCCTTAACAAAATATCAATATGAAAAAAGGTCAATGGTTTTCCCTTTTTAATTCATTTTCACCGCTTGCAATTCACAATCGCTTTGATCAATTTCCCTTGAGAAATTACTATAAACTAGGCTTTCCATTTCCTCCTAGATTCAACCCATCCTTCTACATAACACAGACACTTCTTAAGACCATATTAGAATTTAAAAGGTTGATGTTTTGGAAATAATACTGGGAGGCGGGGGGTGAATCAGTATTATCAAATCAATAACTTTTTCATTTCATACTCAGATTTATATACACTACTTCAATGAAGGTAACTCGCGTGTACACGCAACTGTCTTTAAAGAAACCAACGTATATCCAGCAAACTTATGATTCAGTTAATTCATCATATGTTGAACTTTAATTAGTGCATCAGTACTTCATTAACCATATAAAAAATAACCATTTGTAGTAATAACAGAATAAACCATCACACATAAGCAACACACATGAATGCCAAGATTTAAGGTGGAAACCCAATGCAGGACAAAAACCACTTGTTGATGTCTTCATTCAATATAAGGAAAACTTGTTTACAATCTTGTACTGGTGTAGTCTCATACCAGTACGCAAGCACCCACTTGTAGAAGGCTACAACCTTCTCTTATTCTCCATATTCTACTGGAAGGGAGCTACAATCCCCTAGCTCTTGTACTAGCTGATCCATTTACTAGTACGTAGACGCCAGCCTACAGAAGGATCCAACCTTCACTTGTTTTCCAGCTGCTTCTGGAAGGGAGCTCCAACCCCCTGGCTCTTGAATTGGCTGATATGTTTACAAGTACGTAGGTGTCGGCCTACAAAAGGCTACAACATCCTCTCTTCCTCCAGGGACCACGTTTCATAAGTTTTCAAACTAGATACTCCTAGAATACAACACCACAATCTAAAGGCCACGTTTCATCAAATTTTCATACTGGACCCATCAACAACATTGAAGCTCAAAATCAATCACTATTGCAATACAACCAATCACTGAAAACCCATCATCACTGAAGCAAATCACAATCAATCAATCTGAACATTCAGAACACTCTCACCAAAACACAGAGCGTAACCCAGAACTCTACATCAACAACCAGAACCAACTGAAACTTCAAACATCATATTTTATAATGTATACACTACTTTGATGTTCTGAACCAGCGTGTATACATGCTTTTATCAAAGCGAACCAACATATAGATCTGAAAATACTAACTTAAAACTTCACAACTATTCCAGACTTCTATCATACCCAGATCATAACATTTACATAATAAAACATGCGTTAGTATTCATATCTATCCCAATCAACATCAGATCATGCAATGATAATTCATTTCAGTTCTTATGATCCTGATCTAACATTGTATCCACAATGCACAAAATATTTCAGAACATCTCATAATCATAGCCCCTGCAACATAACATATACTTCAGATAGAAGTATTCCTTAGAAACCCATTCACTTGCACACCATGGCCTAATGATCTTCTCCTCCTTATATAGTTTTAGGCCTTTCTCAATACCTCGGACCAAAACCACTTAGGACCAATACCTTGGACCAAATACCTCGGACCAATACCTCGAACCAAATACCTCGGACCAATACCTTGGACCAAATACCTCGGACCAATACCTTGGACCAAAACCTTGATTTTCCATCCCATACATGCTTTTCCTTTTGTGAAAGTGTGTGTATACATATACGCTCCTTTTGTTCTATTAACCCACGTGTATACGCTACTTGGACAAAATGAACCAACATATACTTCTTAAACCATTTCTGGAGTCTGATTTGTAATCCTTTGATGTTAACCTGTTGCACTGTGAACTGTCATCTATGTGAGTTTCCATCAAGGACAACACTTGTATCATAATGCCAACAATCTCCCCCTTTGGACTTGATGGCAACCACAACACCAAGATACTCTCCCCCTTTGACATCAAGGGCAAAGGGTGGACCAAGATATTCTCCCCTTTTGATATACATTATGTTGTCCATGCTCCCCCTAATTACATATAGAGTCTGTAAAGATATTTTTCAAAAGAATAACATGAATTTATAACTCAATTAAGTGAGTATGACCTCCCTAAGACCAATGACTCATACATAAATCAATCACCCAACCAAGTGGGGATACACCAAATTTGACTCATCCACCCAACCAAGTGGGGATATACCAAATATTTATACATGACTGAAATAGAAATTATTACATCATCCTTCCCATGCATAGTGGGGTTAAAAATTAGGTCTTTTCATGACCTTTACATCAAATGATATACTTTACATTTATAACAAGGACCAACAATCTAAACAAGGCCATGATATTAATCAGAAACTACCATACACCATATATGATCTGCACCATCAGCATCTATCAGCAGCATCAAGATCAACAGCCTGTATATCTCCATCATCAAAAGAGTCACCTGAATCAAACAACTATGTGGATCAAACAATATAATTATCATCATGTACCAAGGTCTTCTAATATAATGCCAATAATGCATTATTAGAAACATATGCTCCCCCTGAACCTGTGCCAACTGTTTACTATCAAATCTGATCATTACATTTGTTAGTAAGAATCATCAAGGCATCTTCATCAACTAGTTATTCATCAACTTATTAACAAGTTATGAGGGCCAAAAACAATTTAACATATCATCAGCAGACTGTAACCATCATCAATCAGAACATAATAGATAATTGATAATTGACTGAACCATATCAGACCCCTTTTCCTGAGTCTGTCCCACTGCTTTTTCTTCAAAACACCATATATGCGACTGTGCAACTTCTAACTTGCGTATATACGTGACTTCTCTTCATAATATCTACGTATGAGAATTGGAATACCGAAGTTTTACCCTTTCAGCTCCCCCTGGGTCTGTTATGTCTATAAACTGAGCTATGCCTCATCTTTTTGACAACAATTCCTTCTTCTTCAATACCTTGGATTGTGATGATGTTTTCTCCTTTTTGTATGGTGGCCGAAATTTGCTCCTGCATTCCTTTGCTTTATGTCCAAACTTGTTACATGCATAGCATCTTACATGTTTCACATTACTTCTATCGCAATCAATATCTTTGTGACCAAACATATTGTAAGCAAAACAATATCCCTTAAAGTACCCAAAAACTAATGATCTTTCTATGTGATGGTCTTGAACCATTTTACTTCTGCATCTGGCTGCAACATGTCCAAAATTATGACATTTAAAACATTCAACATTATTTGTCAGAGAAAAGAAACAATTATCCCTTCCATAGTTAGGTGGAAATGTTTTTCTTTGAAGTCTTTCTTTCCTTGGTTGTTGATGGGGTTGACCTTTTATCTCCTTGTTGAGCATTTCAGATTTTGCATTAGAGTTCCTTACCTCATCTTGTGAGCTAGATTCACCTTCATGAAAACCAAGACCAATATTTATAATAGGCAAACATTGAACTTTGATGATTTCATCTAACGTTTCCGATCCTTTAGCAAATCTAAGATTCAGAGTCTTTGTATTTTCAAGTTATTTTCTTAGAATTACTACTTCACATTCTAACACTTCATTGTGTTTTTCTTTTTCAGTGAGTTGATGTGTCACTGTGTTTATGACTGTATCCTTTTCTGCCAAACTGATTTTGAGTTGACTGATTTCTTTAAGGAAATCTTCCTTTTCTAAGGCATCATTTTCATACGCCATGAGTAGTTTAATTTCTTGATCATCTTCATCACTATTGGACAAGCCATCACTATCATCATGAGTATAATAACTTCTATTACCTTCTACAGACATCTTTCCTTTGACATGAGGGCATTTAGCAGCATAATGACCAACTCTACCACAAGCAAAGCATTTGAATGGTAGCTTACCTCTGAATCTTCCGGAACCCCGTTGAAGCTTCTTGACAAAATTTACCTCATCTTCTTCTTCTGAAATGTGTCCTGATTCATTGTGCTCTTCCTTTTCTTTTCCCTTTGTTGATGCTTTAAAAGCGGCTTCTCTCATATCTGATGGACCTCCTTTTCTCATTTCAAAGGAAGTTAGGATTCCATGGAGTTGAGTCATAGTAATAGTTTGAAGATCTTGTTTTTCTTCTATGGCAGACACTTTTGACTCAAATTTAGAAGACAAAGATCTCAAAATTTTCTCAACTAAAGTAGCTTCCTTTATCTCTTCACCCATATTTCTCATATTATTTACAATCCCATCTACTCGCAAGAAATAACTAGAAATGCTTTCATCACTATGCATCTTGAGAGTTTCATACTGGATTCTGAGAGTTTGTAGTTTAGCACGTTTTACCTAGGAGTCACCTTTGTAGCTCTGAATGATTTTGTCCCATATTTCCTTGGTTGTGTTGAGCTGCATGACTTTGACAAATTCTGATTCTGATAGACTTCCCAATAAGGCGTTGACAGCTTTGGCATTGATTTCATATGTTTTCCTTTCTGCTAGATCCGTGGGGACTGCTGCTGGATATTGATATCCTTTCTCCACAATTGCCCAAACATCAGCTCCAAGTGACTGAATATATGCTCTAGTTCATGTTTTCCAATATACCAAGTTGTTCCCATTGAAGATTGGTGGTCTGATAGATCCCATGCCTTCGTGATTGTTCATTTTGAAAGATCTCCCTTCAAGCAATCAAGCTTCTTTTGAAGGACTTACTCTGATACCAATTGTTGGAAATAATACTAAGAGGGTGGTGGGGGTGAATCAGTATTATCAAATCAATAAATTTTTCATTTCATACTCAGATTTATATACGCTACTTCAATGAAGGTAACTCACATGTACACGCAACTATCTTTAAAGCAACCAGTGTATATCCAGCAAACTTATGATTCAGTTAATTCATCATATGTTGATCTTTAATCAGTGCATCAGTACTTCATTAATGATATAAAAAATAACCATGTGCAATAATAACAGAATAAACCATCACACATAAGCAACACACATGAACACCAAGATTTAAGGCGGAAACCCAATGCAGGACAAAAACCACCTGCTACTGTCTTCTTTTAATATAAGAAAAACCTATTTACAATCTTGTACTGGTGAATTCTCATACCAGTACGTAGGAACCCACTTGCAGAAGGCTACAACCTTCTCTCATTCTCTAGATTCTACTGGAAAGGAGCTACAACCCCCTAGCTCTTGTACTAGCCGATCCGTTTGCTAGTACGTAGGCACTAGCCTATAGAAGGCTCCAACCTTCACTTGTTTTTTAGCTAATACTGGAAGGGATCTCCAACCCCCTGGCTCTTGTACTGGTCAATATGTTTACCAATATGTAGGTGCCAGCCTACAAAAGGCTACGACCTTCTCTCTTCCTCCAGGGACCACGTTTCATAATTTTTCAGACTAGATACCCCTGGAATACAACACCACAATCTGAAGGCCACGTTTCATCAAATTTTCATACTGGACCCATCAGCAACATTCAAGCTCAAAATCAATCACTACTGCAATACAACCAATCACTGAAAATCCATCATCACTAAAGCAAATCACAATCAATTAATCTAAGCATTCAGAACATTATCACTAGAACACAGAGCAGAACCCAAAACTTTGCATCAACAACCAGAACCAACTGCTGTAACTTCAAACATCATATTTCATAATGTATACACTACTTCGATGTGCCAAACCAGCATGTATACACGCTTTTATCTAAGCGAACTAGTGTAAAAATCTGAAAATACTAACTTAAAACTTCACAACTATTCCAGACTTCTATCATACCCATATCATAACATTTACAAAATAAAACATGCATTAGTATTCAGATCTAGCCCAATCAACATCAGATCATGCAATGATAAGTCATTTCAGTTCTTATGATCCTGATCTAACATTGTATCCACGGTGCACAAAATATTTCAGATCATCTCATAATCATAGCCCCTACAACATAACATATACTTCAGATAGAAGTATTCCTCAGAAACCCATTCACTTGCACACCATGGCCTAATGATCTTCTCCTCCTTATATATTTTTAGGCCTTTCTCAATACCTCAGACCAAAACCACTTAGGACCAATACCTTGGACCAAATACCTTGGACCAATACCTCAGACCAAATACCTCGGACCAAATACCTCGGACCAATACCTTGGACCAAATACTTCGGACCAATACCTTGGACCAAAACCTTGATTTAGCATCCCATACGTGCTTTTCCTTCTATGAAAGTTTGTGTATACATATACGCACCTTTTGTTCTGTTAACCCACGTGTATATGCTACTTGGACAAAATGAACCAGTGTATACTTCTTAAACCATTTTTGGAGCCTGATCTATAATCCTTTGTTGTTAACCTGTTGCACTGTGAATTGTCATCTATGTGAGTTTCCATCAAGGACAACACCTGTATCATAATGCCAACACGGTGTTGTGCTATAATTTTTGTAGCTAGTAGATCAAATCTATTCTAACCATGTGAGAATAATTATTTGTTAGAATTCTTATAGTCCATCCATATGTGACAACATTAGCATAAAAATCTCCTTGGTTGCAATGTCTAGCAGCCCCTGAAATTATTTTAGTTTCATGAGTTCATACCAACTCTGTATTTCAACTTCTTACTTATCTATATTTCATGTGAATACTCATAATCATGCATTCAAATTATGCTTTAATCATGCACATTAATATACTTGTGCACTTCCTTCACATTTCACATCATCAATGTATATCCATGAAATGCGATAACAACCCATCTTCTGAGAAATTATAGTTATTCAATGACATGTCCCATAGGTATAACATGTTGTCCTTTCTCATAGCGTGAAAAACAATAAGAAATCATGCTAGTGCTAGATTTTGATTTGCTTTCCATTCATCCATTCATGCATTCATATCATTGTTGATTTTAAACTTTTACTAAGGGAGTTCTTATTTAGTTCCCTTTCAACACTTTGCATAGTAAAACCATACATGCATGTGTGAAAGAAATTATTAGATGTTACCTGAAAATTTGGTCTCTTAGGAGGATTCATGTATATCTCTTCACCAACCTCTTCATAATTACTTTAATATCCATAGCATTGTCCCCATAATATTTTATGCAGCTTCCTCATTAGCTTCTCTAGTCATATGGTAAATTTGTTCCTAGTTACATGTTCATCATTAATCCATAGTTAGTCATCATAATAATCTTATGAAAAAATAATGTTTTCAGTCTTTATTCATGCTACATCCATGTTCATGATATGCTAGGTTCCTATGCATTCTTGGATATTCGGTCTCTTGCAATTCTATCATACATTTTCTCTCTATTCATAAACATATAACAGATATTTCAAAACTTGAATGAAATACATTAAAAATAGAAAGAGATAAGTTGAGAGATTCCACGTCATAATTATGGCTATATCAATCATCCATGTACTTCTACAATTATCATCCAACTGAGTTGTTTAAGGAGATCTATTCAGTATCCTAACTATGTCCCTTCACAACCTTGGCCATCAACATTCCAAATAAATTTCTTGATTTGTTGCATCTTCAATAGTTCCATATCAACCTCTTCATAGAGATATGCTACATAGGTCACAAATTGTGTGACTTATTTTGCTAACAATATTGGGTCAATGCAGTCATTCTGCTATACCCGACAATCTCAGTTCCATGTCATACAATCTTACTATTTCACTCCTTGCCCTAGAACCTTCACTCTATTATTCTAGAAATTCATTTTTTTGTCGTTTACTTTGACACTTTTTCTACCTTCTTTTTCTTTTTCTTTGTCCATCCAAGTCCAATGTTTCGAATTTGATCTAATAAAATCCTCTCTATGGTGTAACTCTAGCCATATAAGCCTATTCTTTGAACCTCTCTTTGATACCACTCTGTAACATATCCAACCCCTTAACGATTGATTAAATATGTGGGGTATCCAAACCTAACATCCTTGGTCACCTTAAGGAAATGGGTTATCAAAATTCCTCTTTTGTGAACCCCTTAAAACATAATTATAACACTACCATCATATTATGCTCATGGAGATATTTTGAGTGATATAAAGTTTTCCCAAAACCAAGCTTTTGATAAGAAAATTTTCCCATTTGAATAATATACCCTTCAAGGGCCACCTCTTCAATCCATACCACCATGTGTCCTTACCTTGCTTGCCCACGTCTGCTAGCTCAACCCACTTATAGGCATATCCACCATTGAGCCCTCAGTGAAGACTTTCATTGATTAATCTCACTTCTCTCTTTCTTGGTTGACCTAACAAACAAGTCATTAATTAATTAACTTACCTTCTTGTTTTCTTCTTTACTTATTTACCAAGTGGTTGGCCCCCTAGTCCCCTAAAAAAGTTAACAACTCATCACCCTGTAATTCGACCAACTTAATAACAAAGTATTGTTTGACGAAAACCATCTTTCATTACCTTCCACTTCCATATATTGAGCCAGTACTGAACCCTCGATCCCCTAGGATACTTAAAAACACTTTTTCTTGATATTTGAAACCTAACATCTTGATGGCCCAATACTTAATAGGTTGATAATTGGGCCACCAAGCCCTTGGGAAGAATATAAAGGAATTGTTGACAGTGATATAATGTATTCCAACATCCAATAGTCCACATCAACTATAGCCCAGGCTACCACTTGGCACCCACCATAGCATAGTGTGCACCATGATCCATGTCATCATGACATGTCACATGTCACATGAACATGCTACAATATTTCAATATTAGTGCCACATTAGTGCCATGTCATCTCCATGTTAGCACCATGTCAAAGCCACATATTCACCACATATTTTCCACATCAGTACCATGTAATGTCCATCGTAGTTCCATGTCATACCCTTATCATACTATAGAAGTGTCATAAGAAAAGTTTGATATTAGAGTTCTAAAGTCGAAATTTGAGAGGTTGATACACCCCTGTCATATGATGGTAACTAAGCCTTGAAACCTAATAGAATTGTTGAGTTCTATATATATATCATGTTTTTCCTTGGAATATGCCACCCTAACTCACCTAACACCTTGATTTTTGACATCTAGACGCTCAATAAATTGATCTCCCAATCACTAATATTCTGGAATACATCACTTGACCAACCCCAACCCTCTATCTCCATTAACCAATAGATGTATCAAGTTCTATTAACACTGGGACATAACTTGAATTACTAATGATCAATATGTCTGATAGTCAAAAACTTGACAACCCAAAGGCCAATAGACTATCCTTTGATTTCCAAAGGTGGATACACCATTGCCAGATAAGTACCTTTCTCGAAAATGTGGTAGCTTTTATCATGATACCTATTTCCATAGAATAATGATAGGAATTCCCTTGACAACTAGAAATTATCTTTGGGATCCTTTTGTATCATATTACTATTATTAGTGATTGTTTTCCCATGTTTTTACATCTAGTACCCAATACTCCAATAACTGATATATTATGTTGGAGTTGGTTGCCAATAGAGATATTCTTGGTGTCATTAGCTTGATACCTGTTAGTTGATATTCAATCCTTTAGGGGTTAACCTCCCTTTCAGATAGCTCTTGGTCATGGATCCATTATCATGCATATGATGGGGGGTTGAGTCTAGGACCCCCAAACCCCAAATTTCCAAATAACCTAAAAGTAAGAAGGGGAGTCAGTCCCTAAATTTCTCTAAGGAAAAGTAGGATTGAAAAAAGGGTTTTTTCTTAATTTGTTTCTAAAACTAGAGGATATCTTACATGGCATAGGTCAACCCAAAATAATTTTAAAACTATGAGGTTCCCTGCTAGTCTTGAAGGTATCCATACTCCATCTCATTATGATATTCTAAGTTTTTCCTTCAGTTTCTTTAGTAGCATTCCACCAACATCAGAGTTCTCTAGTGAACTCTTTAATGTGTTCCATCAAATTTTCTAAGAAGAATCATCCTCTCCTATCTCCCTCTTTCAATCAAGACTTTTGTTCTTGTTTCAAAGCCAATATCATCCATAAGACCTTTTGATCACTTTAGTAGGCCTAGAGCTTCTCCAATTTATCTAACAACAAACCATGGACATTAGAAATAACCAATACTAATAGTCTATACTACCCATACTTATGGTGAATTATTTAACTCCTATCCATAAACATGAAAGGCACAACAAAAGAGCACAATTTTGGTTAACTCATTGTAATTAATACACATTTGCTAAGTCCCATCCTTCTTTGGCACAATGATCATGGATGACCCACATGGTGAGGTACTTGGTTTAATGAAACCATGTTAGAGTAGTTATTGCAATTGCTTCTTCACCTTGATTGCCTCTATAACAGAATTCCTATACAACCTAATGTTTCGAAATGAAGAGTCTGGAAATACTTGGATCTCATGCTCCACTTCCCTCTTGTGGTGATAACCCCATAGGCTCATAAAACATGACCCTATACACATGTATAAAATTTTCCAATTGTTGTTTTTTTTCTTTAGTAAACCCATCCAAGCTTAATTTAGCTCTGATAGACTCTTCTATAAACCAATTTTCACTTAAAAATAACAAAACACATTTTTTGCTAAAATTGATTAACTTTTTAGCCTAGTTGGAACATACTAGAGAGATCTTCAACTTGCCATTGTGTGCATTGATGATGAATGATTTTCCATCCTTGATGAGGCAGTATATGTTGGCTCTCTACATTAATATCACATCCCACATGTACATATAGGGAGTCTCAAACACAACACCATATACATCTAATGGAACCACATCCACTTCTACTTCATCAAGAAAGTCAACATTTATAGAAAATTTTATTGTACACTATTTAGTTACATTTAGTTTTGCATCCTTGTTGACCCATCCTAATGGATATGGGGTAAGATGGCCTTGAGTTTTGATTCTTAATTTCCTGACCATATATGCTACTATGATATTCTCTTGTGATGCTGAGTTGAATACAACATCAATTTTTGTCTTCTTGACCAGTATATTTATATGGAAGAGTCAGAACATTTTGTTCACTTCCTATTGCTAAAGACTACTTAGATTCACCCCCTTATGCACTAATATATAGACAATATTATTATCCACATCTAATAAGATTTCCACCCAATTACTCGAATCTATGGCACTGACATTTTTGTTCTTGGAATCTTGCTTTTGGTTTTTGGATATGAGATTTTGATGCAACTTCCAACTCTTTTCCTTTGTGTGACCATCAATGTTATAGTGGTTTCAATGGTTGTTGGGATATTTTAACCGGTCTGTTGTGGTTGTTTTATTTTTTTTCTTTTCCCCTTTCCACTTCTTCTTCCTATTCTTGGAATCTTCTTGGTGCTCCTTGTCCTTTTACCCACTTGATTTCCCTTTCTTTTGGACAATGTTCTGTAGGTATTATTCTTATACACAAACCTCATCCACCATTCTAGGTTTGGAAATAATCACTTACTTTTGTGGATGGATATGTAGACCCCCAAAATACCTGAGGAGTACGTTTAGGTACTTTGGAAATATAACTGGCATTATTTCCATCTTCCTAAATTTGTCAGTGTACTCCTTACACTACCATTTTCCTTTCTTGAAGTAATGCCACTATCTCCACTAGTCCTCTAAATATCCAATAAGCTAGAACTATGAATTTATGAGAGTTTTAAATTTTCCCACTTCATCACTAGAGGATTATTAGGGAATTTCATTGTCTTATTAAAAAAAATGCATCAAATCTAACATAAATGATCAATCAGGGTAAGTCATTTTATTTCAAGGCTATCATGCATAGTATGGGTAGGGAATAATAGTTAACTAAGTTTGAATACTTCGTAATAAACTTCCTTTTATTAAGATTCCTAAATAAGAACACAACCTTCAATCAAAGCCCAATTATAATTCTAAATTAGCCTAGACTTGCAGGAATTGAAATAACTCTTCACTCAATTCTGGAATTAAAATCTAACTGTTGAAAACCACACTTGCATGAAAAAAAATCACTCTCCACAAAGTTCTAGGAAATAAATCACTCTTTGTAGGAAGAAAACAACACCCAATCACTCTTGTAAAAATGAAATAACACTCAACACAACCATACTTCACTTGCATAAATGAAATCAATCGACATGACAACAAATCAAAAATCAATCACCAATCTCAAATAACATAACCAATCAAAAAATGAAATGTTACTACTGTAATTTCATTAATAATGTTCGGCTAGAAATAAAATATAACAACTATTTGTAACATCACTGCAAAATAGTAACTTGCAATAATAATCAATGCTCTTTAACAAGAATCAAGTAATAGTAAGCAATAATCATCAATCTATAACAACAATTTTATTAGCACTCTATAACAGTAACAAATCATGATATCATGTAACAACAATAAATAAAAACTATAAAATATGAATCAGTAAATACCTATGATGGTTATGGTTGAGTAACTTTAAACCGCATTCACGAATTCCTGCAAACTATCATTAATAACGATAACAACAATGTGTTAATCACACAATTAATGTAACAACCCTATTCATGTAATAAAGTTAATAAAGGCAAAATAATAACCAAGTTCATGGGACATGTATTCCAAGCTAGAAGTTGGGCAAAAACATAGTGATGGGGATTACTTGGGATTAATTAATGGCTATGGAAATTGGCAAAGGCAATGGAAATGGCAAAGGCTTTGGAAAGGCATGAGACATTTATTGATATTTTATTTATGAAAATAATGGAAAATATGAGAAAAGGAAGGTGAAAGGTCATCGGTTGCATGTGACGAGAAAAATAATGGAAAATGAAGAAAATAGAGGAATCATTAATAAAAAGCTGATGAGGATCAGTTTGCAGTTTTTTGTCAGTTCAGTTTTGGAGCTCTCATTTTCTGCTCTCTTTATCTTTCTCATACTCTTGGAAACTTAGATTTTTCTTGGAGCACTCCTGGAGGAGTGTGGCATACTTGGAATTTGGAGCAAGAAGGAAAAGGAAGAGAAGAAAAGCGTAAGAGGGAATCAGAATCAAAAACTACATCGGGTTTTTCATTTAGGTATCGAGTTGCATGTATAATTTCCTTGCTATTTTTCACATGCATGGCACATGCATGTGGTTTCTTGGTTATGCTCCGTCATTGGCATGGAGGATTTCCTGGATTGACAGTGGTTTTTCCTAGCCTTTCCATTTACTAGATAGACATGGTGTTGTGAGATTTTTCCTTTTGTTTTATGGTTGGTTCTCATGTTCCTAATGGTTGTGGGTTGAGTTACTATTTCCTAGATCCTTGGTTTGATAAACACTCTGGAAGCCCTGTAACAACTTGGGTTGAGTTACTAGTCCTGGAAGCCCTATAACAACTTGGGTTGAGTTAATAGTCCGGAAAGCCTTGGTTGGAAAAACGATCTAGAGCCCTTGGTATGTTGAGTTACTAGTCGTGGAAACTTGGTTGGACAAACGATCTGGATCCCAGTAGCAGTTGTGGTTTGAGTTACTAGTCCTAGAAGCCTTGGTCGAAACAAATGCTCCAGAGCCTTGAAAATCTTTGGTAGAGTGCGATTTGGTGATGGTTAGTGATGTCCAACCATGAGGTGGAATCACTGGTTGAGGATTGAGGTGGTTTGGTCTCTGGAAGCCCTGGTTTGGTTTTGTTTTATTTTTTTCATGAGATCTCACATTCATGCTTGGAATATGGCGTAGGGGTGATTGGTTGAAAGAGAAATTTGGTTCATCCCAATCTATGGTCGGGTGGTACATGGAAGTCCCTGACCTTGTTGGATTTGCATATGTTAATAAAAGGTCCTTTTCCTTTGGTATTTTAAGAGTAAATGTGTTTTCCACTATGCGGCTTTAATGGTTGTTTCCTCATTGATATATCTATGGTTATTTGTTGGTTATAAGCATGTTTTATGACAATTATGATGTATGGCTCTCATCATGTTTTGGTTAATACATGAAATTTTAATTAATGAATGACCTAATAGATAACAATGTAGCTACTGTGAGGAGATGTTAGTCCTCTTTGATGATTCTCAGATAAGTATGAGATCCTTATGTTTGGATTTATTGTTAAGACCTGTATATTTCATGTTCATGATGTGTTTGACGAAATATTTTTCATTGATAGTAGGGGTCAGATCAAATCCTTATTCAAGTGTTTTCATTAGTAACCTTGTATCAATGTTATCTATCATTTCTATAAGTTTCATGAATTTCTGGGTAGTGGCCTAAGTCTTGACGCTAAAACATTGGCACGAAATCTAGGGTCACTAGAAGTGAACTACCTGAAAAAGGTTACAGTCGCATGGGTGCCTTGTTGTGGGATCGACTGGAGGGTCCCAGTCACATGCATGCCTTTTCATGGGAGTGACTGAGGCTCTAGGTCAGTGAAAAAGAAAGTTCTCATAGGGGTTGGACACCTAGAAGGGTTGGTTGGCTCCTGAATGTTCTATAGCTTCTAAGGAAGGTCATATTGGTATTTTCATGTCGAGTCCACTTCCTTAACTGTACATGGGGAGTTTAATAATACCATATTAACTCTTCATCACATCTTTAACCCAATGGATCAGTTAGCCTCGATAAATGTGGGAGGAGGGTGTTATAGAGTGGCATCAGAGCATGGTTCAATTCTCCTTAGGTGATGTATGGTTTGTGTTTTCCTTGGATGAATGTGTTTTCATGTGTACATGTCAGTTATATATGTATCCTTATGCTTGTGGTATATCAGCTTGATGTTTGTGCATGGTGGTGGGCATGGTTGTCGTTGTGTTGTCATGCAGAAGTCGATGTTGTTGTTGTCAGAATGCGTTCATCATGAATGCATATTAGTGTTTGTATGTATTGTGTATGCATGTGTGTTGTACATATGTTGTTATGCATGCATTATTTCTAGTTTGTGTGTAGTTGTGGCATCATGTGTGGTAGTTGGATGATGATTAAGATAATGTTTATATATTGTGATGATTAGGATTATACATGTATTGTGCTATTCTAATTGATCTTGCAGATGAGAGATCCTCCCTTGAACTATAGTAAGGTACATTGGTTGTTTATAATTTGGTTTCGCTGACATGATATTCCATGCAGGAAGAGAAGATCAAATATGACTAGAAAGATGGTAGAATACAACTCACGAGATTCTCCCTATAGGTCAGATGAGTAAGATGGTGATAAGTACTCTCCTCACATAGCAGACACTCTAATAAGTTTGAAGGAAGAAATAAGGAGTTAAAAAATAGATAAAGATTGAATTATTAAAACACAAGAGAGACTTGCAAGGGAACAAATGAAACAAGCAGAAGTCAATGCAATGATTCTTTAGAGCTTGTTGGGCTTGCAGAGATAGGGACCACTTAGAATCATTCATGGACCGGAGGATAAGACTAATGGAGCATATGGTAGTAGGTCATATGGTGGCAAAAGGTTGGATAGAGATGACATGGTCATAGATGGAAGATTCGTGGATACACCTAATAACAGAGGCAATGGAAGGAGATTTACTCTAGTTCTGATTAAGACAGGTATCATGGTCATATTCGTTATCATCCTTACGGGAGGAGTGACAGGGGATATCTTCCATATGAGTTCAAGAAATGAAAGCCACCTACATTTTACGGGGAATTAAGAAGTCATAAGATGCCAAATCATGGTTTCTTGGGATGAATAAGTTCTTCAAATTACATTATTATTCAAAGAACATGAAGGCTAGAATAGTTACATTCAGTCTTAAAGGTAAATCATATATCTAGTGGGAAGATGTAAAGAATTTCAAAGGTATTCATGAAGAGGATTTGACTTGGAGTGAGTTTGAGATACTTTTCAGGAAGAAGTATCAGTCTTAAAGGTAAAAAATATATCTAGTGGGAAGATGTAAAGAATTTCAGAGGTATTTATGAAGAGGATTTGACTTGGAATGAGTTTGAGATACTTTTCAAGAAGAAGTATCTATCTGAGAGATAATATGATGACAGGGAAAAACAATTCTATGAGTTGAAGATGGTGTTGGGATACTAATTTGTCATTATTATTACCACTTCTTAACATCCATTTCTACTATTATTTTATCACACTATTTATCATAATTTATTATATAATTCCATTTCATAATTATTTATGCTTTTGTGGATAAGTAATATTTGTTCTCCTTTATTTTTAATAAATTGATGATTATTATGCATGATTTTTCCAATGATGGTTTATTGATGAATTTTGTATAACATCACTCATGATTTTAGCTTCTAAGATCTCTTCCAAATTGCAAATTTGATCTTCAGCTCATAATCAAGTATTCAAACTTCGAAATTCGTTAGAAGAAAAAGTGACAGTTTTGCGTTGAACGTTTCGGGAAAACGAAGAAGAATATTGAAAATCTGAGACACAAGTTTTGTGTAGAACGGACCAAATTAGTTTCCTAGTGATCAACTTTCTGCAATTCGATCTGGATTGGGAGAAAATAAAGGTTCTTTGAAGGACATATTCGCAGATGTTATGTTGTGGCTGTTTTCCAAATTGCCCAATTGTAATAATCAAATTAGACTTATTCCAGCTAAATCATGATGGAAAGATCTCTCAGATCTCATATTTCTTATTTAGATTTTGTAATCAATCTAAATTGTATGGGAAATCATTTTGTAATCAGTTTTTTGCAAATTTCAGTTTGTTGTTTGTATATTTAAAAGACACAAATCAAAGAGAAAATGTGAGATAAGGCATATAGGGAGAAGATCAGATATTGAAGGTTTTTCTTTGAGAATGTAAAAACAAACTTCTATATTTTCCTTTTTATTAATGCAATATTGATCTTTTGAGTATTATCTATCCTTCGATCTTTTTGCCACAACCCTGATCAGAGAGTTGGGCCCACCCTCTTGATTAGGTGTTGTTGGATTAGTGGTGTGTGTATATTTATTTTTGTTGTGATTATTTCGTTATCGTTGTAAAGGTTCATTAAGTTTGTGTTGCTGTGAATCCTAATCTGTTGTTACTCTGATTGTTGTTACTTTTACTTCTTGTTGTTACACATTTTTATATTGTTGATTAAATGCTCAATGTTGGGTAGGGAAGCTGTGGTATGCATAGACTTTGCATGATAACCTTAAAATAACAAGGCGAGCCCTAGATTGACAATTAATGTGGGGAAGGATGAATTCTATAATTCATATCTAAACACCAACATTTTGGCATCATTGTTGGAGAGGCTATCAAAGGCATGAAAGTATGACTAGTATTGACAATCGGACCACTCTCTTGTCCTAGGAAGGGAAGTTTTCACCCTGTTCCATGTCTTGAGCATTAGATTTACTTTGATTGTCTTTTGTTATTTTCAATTTCCTGCCTTTTTTATTGTTCGTAGGAACCACTCTCTCGTCTTGGGAAGGGAATTTTTCACCCTATTCCAGGTCCTGAGAATTATATTGCTTTGGTTGTTTCAATTTCTTGTCTTTTTTTTTATTATAGGAACCACTCTCTCATCCTGGGAAGGGAAGTTTCCACCTTGTTTCAAGTCCTGAGCTTAGATTTTATGGTTGGTTTTTTTCTCTTTCTTTTGTCTTATTGATTTAAGGGGCCACTCTCTCATCCTGAAAAGGGAATTTTTCACCTTGTTCCATTCCTGAGCTTTAGATTCATTTGAATGATTCTCTACTCTAGATTGTATTAACAGAAAAACAAACAAAACGGGTAGAGGAAGACCCCCAAAACTCACGGGTCGAGGTCAAAGAAGAAATAATATGGACTATACCTTTCTAGTTTCCTTCTTTCTCGAACTGATCTTCTCAAACCCGGAGTTTGTGGCTCTTCATCTTCTGATTCCTCCTCTGCTGTAGAGTCTGAATCTTCCTCCTTAAGCTCAAACTCTATCTTTTCAGGTTCCTTTGGTTGGACTTCATGTTTAGTAACATCTTTCACCTCTTTGAACACCACATCTCGGCTGTACACAACCTTCCTTGTTACTGGGTTCCAAAGCTTATAACCCTTTAAACCATCCTTATACCCAAAAAATATGCACTTTTCAAATTTACTATCTAACTTGGTTCTTTTCTCCTTTGGAACATGTACATATGCATCACATCCAAATACCCTCAGATGTGAAAGAGAGGGTTTCTTACCAGTACATACCTCTTGTGGAGTCTTATCCTCCAACGCTGATGAAGGTGATCTGTTGACCAGGTAACATGCTGTCTCCACCGCCTCTGCCCAGAATTCCTATCCTAACCCGGCATCACTGAGCATGCTTCTTGCCCTTTCCATCAATGTCTTTTTCATTCTTTCTGTAAATCCATTTTGCTCAGGTGTGTATGGAGTAGTCTTCTACCATGCTATACCACACTTCTTACAGAATTCTTCAAATTCCTTGCTCAAAACTCTCCACTGTTATCTGACCTCAACACCTTTATCTTCTTCTCTATCTGGTTTTCCACTGGAGCCTTATATTTTTTAAACTTGTCAAAGACTTCAGATTACTTATTAAGGAAATATATCCATGTATTCTTTGTATTCCTTAAAAAGTCATCTATAAATGATACATAGTACACAGACTTACCTAGTGATGGAACCTTCACAGGTCCAAACACATCACTGTGCACAAGCTCTAATATCTATTTTGCCCTCTTACCACCAGAGGGGAAACTCACCCTATTCTGCTTCCCATATACACAATTTTCACAGAAATCAAAATCCAGAGAGCTATTACTCATACCTTCTACCATACCTTTACCATGAAGTATTTGAAGGCCCTTCTCTCCAATATGTCCAAGCCTTTGATGCCACAAAATGGTCTTCCCTCTACAGACCACTAGATTTTCTGCTCCACTTTTAGGAACCACAGAACTATTGCACCCATCAAAAATAGTGCTACCTTGCAGCTTGTATAGAGTTCCAATCCAAACTCCCTGCATCAATACCAGTGCTCTTCGAACCATATTGCACGTATCCTTCTCGAACACTATTTTTACACCTGCATCATCCACCTTTCTTACAAAAATTAGATTTCTGGCTAATGCAGGAATATGCAAAACACCTGGAAGTGTTCTAACCCTTCCACCTTGCAACTTCAACTTTACTTTTCCGCGACCAATGATTCTAGCCTTCCTATCATCCCCCAAGAAGAGATCACCACCATGATATTTCTCATACTCACAGAACCAATCTCTATGGGGAGTGAAGTGAAAGGATGCACTTGAGTCAATCAACCATGCCTCATGATCTATATGTGTACTTGAAGAAGCCAAGTACACATCCCCACCTTCATCTGAGGTGGTTTTCACCTCTGTAGAAGGAGCATCATCAGATCCCTTTCCTTTGTTAGGAGCTTTAGATTCACAGTCCCTTTTGTAGTGCCCTTCCTTTCTACATTTCCAGCACACTACCTTTACAGGTTTTCCTGGAGATTTAGATCTCCCACTCGATGACTTATTTTTGTTTCTGTTCTGGGATCGTCCTCGTACAAACAAGGCATCAACATTCTGGCTCTCCATATTTTTCCATCTCATCTCCTCCGTCAGCAAGGATGATACTATTTCATCAAACTACAAGGCAGTTGCATTGCTACCTATTGCAATAACCAAACTATCCCACGAATCTGGTAGAGAACACAACAAACTGATGCACTTATCTTAATCTAAAATTTTAATATCAACATATGATAACTGACTTACCATAGTATTAAATGTGTTCAGATGCTCTGTCACTGAGTCTCCATCTTTCATCCTTAGGTTATACAACTTTTTCCGTAGGAACAGTTTATTCACCAGAGACTTAGATTGGTACAAAGTGCCTAACTTGTCCAACAAAGCCTTCGTCGTAGCTTCCCCTGACAAATTTAACAATACTAAATTTGAGACACACAATTGTATTGTGCTCTTTGCCTTTTGATCCAACTTCTTCCATTCTTCATCAGACACTCTCATTGGTTCAATACCCAGATCTACTGCGATCCACTGATCTTTATCCACCAACAGATCCTCCATCTTGAGTTTCCACAACTCAAAACTCTGACCATTAAATTTCTCGATCTCTAACTTTCCACTGCTCGCCATATTCTTTCACCACCAGAATCGATCTCGTAGATCTCTCCTTGAACAGGGTCTACCATACGCCCGAGTGAAACCCCTCAACAACAAAGGCGTACCCTTGAAGCCAAAACAGCTCTGATACCAAATGTAGGTTTTAACCCCGTACGGAAATTACATGTATACGAATTATAAAACACAAAAAATAAAAAATGCGAGAGCATAACACATAAAACATTTATACACAGAGATTTTCCCTTAGATCCCAAAACTGGGACTACCAGCTTGATTTTTCATTATTTTCCTTTCAATGTTACAATACATATTTATACATGCCAAAGCATCAAATACCATGGACCAAAAACCATCGTGTCCAAAACCATGGACCGAAAATCATTGTGTCCAAAACCATGTGCAAAAAACCATGCACAAAACCATAGGTAGGTCCACCCAACCTAATATAGGGTCCAAAAAATTTCCCCGGGGCACTGCCCCAGACCTCGTAGAAGGGGGCTACCCGCCCCCCTCTAACCCCCTAGATAGGGGGGGCTACTTCCCCCTCTGTGATCCCCCCACTGCGTAATGAAGGGGAGGCTCCGCCCCCCCTCTAACCCCCCGGTTAACTACATATTCTAGTCGTGGAAAGAATATAACACAACCCAACAGTTTCCACCCTATTTCAAGTCATGAGCTTAGATTTTATGGTTGGTTTGCTTCTTTTTCTTTTGTATTATTGATTTAAGGGGCCACTCTCTCATCCTAAGAAGGGAATTTTTCACCTTGTTCCAAGTCCTGAGCTTTAGATTCATTTGAATGATTCTCTACTCTAGATTGTATTAACAGAAAAACAAACAAAATGGGTAGAGGAAGACCCCCAAAACTCACAGGTCGAGGTCAAAGAAGAAAGCATGAACACAATCGGAACCCAGTCGAAGAAATTCACGATATGACAACTACGGGAAATCAAGACTATATTGAACACTAGTTTCACTCTATCGTTTTCTTGCAACATCACTCCCTACTCCAACAATTCTTGGCACCATCCTTAATGGGGAAGTTGGTCTCTCATTCCCTAGTATTTATTGACATGCATTTCTCAAATTCAGGTATATACACACTTGAGACCTTATTTCTAAAATGGTTCCATTGTAACTACTCTTATACATATGTATATTTTATTTTTCAAGGTAGAGTAGGTTAGTGTAGAAAATAGAATAAATAAGTACATAAATAAATAAATTTCTTTATATGTAAAAAGAGTTGTGTTTGCTGCAATATGTTGAGTAAATCAATATCGGTGGTATATATTTGAATTTATTTGTGTATGTAGACATATTATATTGAAAATCATATTTCTACAAACACTCATCATCATTTCGGAAAAATAAAAATAAAAAATAAAAAAAATAAAAAAATTTCTTGTTTATCATATCTTATGGCTTGTGGGCTTGATAAAATCACTGAAAACACAGTCGGGACAATCATGTTTTGAGGGACCAAATGGGAATATTTTCAAAACATGTTTCTATCCTAAGTATCCCTTTATGTCTACTTTCTAATCCAATTTGAATCACTCAAATTGGATTTGAAATGAAAAAGTTATGACCAAAACATTGACAGGATGTCTAGTAGGCAGCTCAGGAACAAAGTTGGGACAGTCAGTTTTTGGAGGCCTAAATGACTAGATTTTGGAAACCTATTTCTATGGTATATTACCCTATTAATATAGTTTAAAAAATAATTTTAATCACTCAATTTTGATATCATATGAGAAATTTATGACCAAAATATTGATTATCTATCGTAAATCAGCACCCTTAAAACTTTGTTTTTCCAGTCATACCTTAACACATTTGACCCATCAATTTTTCATGTATTGAACACATGTTTATATTGCAGATATTTAAATGAATCTAATTTAATCTCCAATTTGAATCATTTCAATCCGACATCAAATGAAAAAAGTTATGCTTAAAATATCAATTGTTGGTCTAAGTTGGGAAATCAAAAATGGCTTTGTTATGCAAGTTGTTCTAAGTAAATTTGGCATATCATATCATGGAATTTTTAAAACCTATTTCTATTGGTGATATCTCTTTGAATCAGATTTCATTTGGAATTGGAATCATTCAAATTGGACGACAAACAAAGGATTTATGATTAAAAATTGTTGGTTAGTATGTCGACCACTACTCTCCTGCAGGTAACAAATAAATTTTGCTTTGTTCATATTTCCTTGGATTTGTTTTATCAAATAATTATTTGTTATTTATTTTTTCATATTTATTGGATTAAGAGAGCCCATGCACCTCTCTTCTTTCATGATTTTATGTTTGATTGCAAGTAGATGCTCGTTTGTTTGCAGGTCCAAGGAGAATAAAGGAGATCCATTTATGAAAAAGTGATTCTTGAAGAAAAAGTTAACGAAATAAGGGAATTTCATCCAATAATCTATTAATAAATTTGATATCATATGATTTTGAGTATTTCTAGGTTCCTGCTATTGTTCACCAACACAGAGAAAACAACATGAAGAATTTTCATTACTTAACAAATTTATAATAGGAGAAATGGGGAATTGATTTCCATTTGAAGATCCAAGTCATTTCCGCCAAAGCATTTTTTTTCCAAAATATCATTTTTCATTCACCATTGAAACATATTGATGATTCCCTTAAAAAAAAAAAACATTGTTGCAACCAAAATCACAACCGTTGTAACTTAAGTTATTTATTGTTTTTCAATAAAGTGTTGTTTCTTTTATGATTTCTCTTATGTTTTTATGTTTCAGGTATTGTTTACTTCAAAGTCACATTTTTTGTTCTCAAAATAAAAGAAGGAAGTTCTTAAGTTTCATGATGCTGCTCCACATCTATCCATTTGTTCCCCAGTCTTATCAATATATGGTTTCCTCAGATCTAATATCAAAAACTATTATGGTGTTGTTACTTCATTGGTGTTGATACTTTGTTGATGTTGATACTTCACTGATGTTGTTACTTCATCGATGTTGTTACCTCACTAGTGTTGTTACTCTGTCGGAGTTGTTACTCCGTTGGTGTTGTTACTTCATCGATGTTGTTACTTCGTTAGTGATGTTACTCCGTTGATGTTGTTACTCCAATGGTGTTGTTATCTGCCGATGTTGTTACTCTGCTGGTGTTTTTACTCTGTCAATGTTGTTACTATGTCGATGTTACTACGCCGATGTTGTTACTATGTCGATGTTTTTACTCCACCGGTGTTGTTACCCCACCAATGTTGTTACTCCACCCATGCTAATACTCTGTCAAGACAAGTCCCCACGTACGTCCCCAACTGACTCCGTGGATTTGATTGGTATTTCACTTACGACATGACCAACCATGACCGAGGACGGTCATACCTTAATTGGGGGGGGGTATTGCATTTAATAGAAAAGGTATCATATTTAATAACATTGATGTCATGCCATCATTGTTATTAAACATACCATCAACTCATACATCTCACGATTATTACCACCATAACCTGTAACAATCTGTAACCCCAACCATACCTTGCACACTTATCCAGACACATTGGAACTTGAATCATGTACAACGGCATTAACTTGGTGAATGGGAAATACTTTTAATGGTTTAGGTCCTCTTTGACATAATTATTAGGTGGTAAATTTATCTTTGTTTATTTATAAACATGGTCTTATTTTTAAGGAAGAATTATGCAATGATGATTTCATCATGCCAACTTTCAAATTTCCTAATTGGTCAAGTCCCTGATCTTGTAAAATTTATGATGATGACTATGAAATTGTATTTAAATATTTCTGTCACTGTCTAATTCCTCAATCCCAATATTAGCAAAGCAAAATATATCTATCAACGATCATTTGAAGGTTATCAGTTTTTGAGAAGCAAAACTACCCGAGTTGAAAATAGTTACTACAAAACTTTTTACGTCGTCCCTAGCTCTTAAGGAGTTGGCCAGCCACCCCATCTATTAAGTAATCTTTTGGATTGTAGATTTCTGTGGTTAGGTTTTTTAGAATCCACACTCGGATATTCCACTGTGGAATATCCGAGTGTAGATTCTAAAAAATAATCTTTTGTTGATTAACAATAACCATAGTTGAATTTTAATCATAAATATTCAACTAGAGGATAGGAGGTCTCATCATGAGCTCACCTACCATGATCATAGGTCCTAATAGAGTGACATTACCATTACTGGTCACCAAACCAGGGTAATAGCCTTCGATGATAAAACTGAAGGATAAGAGGTCTCATCATAAGCCGTCTTGTTCACTTTTGTTAGCTCCTATGAATGGCATTGTTATTAACTGGTTACCGAGCCACAACAATGATGTTAAGTTGATCAGGTACTCAGAATTATGCTCAAAAAGAAAAGTGTCAAAATCTTTCCAACTCAACTTCATATTGAAGTACTCGATATTCCGAATCCAATGGTTCGAATGACACTCAAATTTGAGTTCGTATGCAGAAGATAGAGCAATTAAAAGTTCAGGTTTGACTTGTCTATGTGGTAGGATGGATGACATGGAAAGGGTCCCAAAGAATGGGGAAGCGTCAAGTGGCACGTTTCCCCTTGGTCCCACAAATCACATATCAGAGAAAAAAAAAAAAAAGAGGCACATGTTAAGAATTAACCCCCATAAATCGCACCAAACACCTTGTTGTTAGGTTGTTACTATTAGAGCTCCATGAAACTCTCCTAGGTTGTAGCTCGGAGATGCCTGGTAACATATAATGTTCAATATGGTTCTAGGAACTTATTGGGATGGGTGATGGTTTGGTTCAAGCCAGATAACCACTTCTGCTCTATTGTCACTCCAGACATGCATGAACACCCTCAAACTACAAGGCTTTAGACCACCAATGCTCAACAGTTTAGGAACTAGGTGAATAGATGAAGAATACTAACCACACCCGCAGATGCACACAAAATGTATGATGGCCAGCTGCAACTAGTAAACAAACCTACAAATCTAGTCTATCAATGCAGAGATAAGACGACAGTTATCTTGCATTAGATACAGAAGAAACTTGGGTGACCTACTCACTAATACAATCAATTTACTAATACGGAGATAAGATGATAGTTATCTAGCATTAGGCATAGAAGATACCATGAATAAAACATTCCAGGTACAAGTTTAGAATAGAGGTGAAATGGGCATTGAGAAATTAACAACAAAAGAAGCTTGCATTGCTGAAAATTAAGATGAGACGCTGCAAGTTATAGAATATCTACAGTCTCTAGAAGTTGAACCAAAACACAATTGCCAACCCTGATTACATCTTTCTGGTGGTTATTTATAATTTTTCATTACAACGGCCCCCCTGGCCTTTTAGGGTTTGGGGGTCTTTAATTGACCACCAATTGCATTTATCTGTCTAATAATGTCTCTGAATGAGGTTGCTTTCTTCATGGTTAAAACCTGATTAGTTCAGGTGTTGTGCTATCCTTTAGGTGGTTAGACTGATTATGGCAGTGGAGTCCCATGTCTATTTAATTCGGTTGCTGAGTCATGCTATGTCCTTTTATCCATTCAGCCATGCTTTCTATTTAATTTGGTTGTTGGGGTCAAACTGTTACCAGGCTAACAGAGCTGGTTGTCTTCTTCCTCGGGTAACAGACTGGACGTGGGGACGGAGTGCATAGTGGATGAACGACTGGGATGATCGTGAATGGTGACCATCAGATCAGGGAGAATGTGTGGCAAAGATCAATTTACAGAGGCTATCGGTTATGGTGAGAGCGGGACGTATTCGGGCTGTTGGATCTTCAATGCATAGATCGAACGGTTATTAGGTGACGAAGATGTGCGGGCGATAGCGTGCAGGAGTGGTTTGTCCTGAGTGGTAATGGTTTTCATTGCGCGGGCCTCGGGTGGTAAGTGGTAATTGTCAGAAGCCGCACGATTCCACTCAATGAATGACACATAGCGGTGGAGGAGAGAGAGAAACCACCCATATCGCGTGGGTATTGTCCGTGCTAGTTGCTCGTGCGATATGAGCGACGACCGTCAGATCTGGCGAAGGTGATTTGACGGCGGGGAGTGATCGGGCATGTTTGCTTTTATTGGGCACAATATGGGTTGATGGATTGGCGGGAGAAGATCGACGGCGGAAATGTTGTGCGATGAGTTATGAGCACGTAAAGGCATATGGCTGGGTTTTATGGGCACTTTGAGCTTTTCCTCTTGGGGCACAGTGGGGTGGGGGGGGGTTTGTCGGGTTAGAAGGTTAGAAGGTTACTTTGGGAAATGGGAAGGGTGAAATGTGATCGGGGTAAGAGGAGAAGGGGAAAATTGACCCAGGTGGGGCCCCTTTGACAGCAGCAGAGTAGACCGAGCCTCCTTTTGACCCTCCAAAAGTCAGCACTGAACCTCAGGGCTAACACTGGC
The DNA here is from genome assembly GCA_031772625.1 of Pinus tabuliformis. Lineage (NCBI taxonomy): Eukaryota > Viridiplantae > Streptophyta > Pinopsida > Pinales > Pinaceae > Pinus > Pinus tabuliformis. Next base: position 1,137,925,553 of record CM062804.1, read on the forward strand.
TCCTTCTGGGGATGAAATCCTCCCTGTGAGGTTTCAAGAACCATAGACCACTGCCTTTTACATGAGAAACAAGATTAGAAATATTACCTAGTATTCCATTGGGCATGGAGTCTATCTAAGCCTACACTAAAACTTTGAAAAATAACATATTTACAATACTGAGGCTTGAAAGCCTTAAACAAAATAAATTTTCAAAAACCACCCATTGACTGGGCCATCAAAAACTGTTTCTCCTTCCAAACTCTGCAGCACGAAAGTGTTGTTCCCTTGGACCTAAGAGATGATAAAAGGTCTTGTCCACAGAGCATCAAATTTACCATGATTGCCATTCTTTTCTTTCAATGCATCCCATTTGAGAACCCAATCCCCAACCTGAAAATTTTCCATTTTTGCCTCTCTATCAAAAGATTCCTTGATTTTACTTTGATGTACTGCAGACCTCTCAATCAATTGATCTCTGATCTGATGAACCTCAGCCAAGTCACTCATCCTCCTTGCCATGTCACTTTCCTCGTTCTGCTCTTCTTACAAGAATTTGGGCACAGCGAGAGTCAATTGGATTGGTAAAATAGCCTCAGTGCCATATACTAGCTTGAATGGGTAATTCCCTATGGACTTCTTGGTGGTAACTCTATCAACCCATAGTGCAAACTTCAGCTTGGAATCCCAGTTCCTTTTGTTGTCTTCCAGCAGCTTTTTGATTATCCTTACTAGACTTTTATTGGATAGTTCTGCTAGGCCATTACCTTGAGGATAATAAGAGGTGGAATGCACTATATTAATTCCCATTGAGTCACACATGTCCACCAACTCTTTTTCCCTAAAAACTACCACATTGTCTATAACCAATTTGGTTGGGCAACCAAACCTAGTGAAAATGTTTTCTGTCAAGAATTTCATGACAACTTGGTGATTAGCTTTCTTAGTGGGGATGGCCTCAATCCATTTGGTGAAATAATCAGTGCTTACTAAAATCCATCTATGTTGACCACTGGAATGCGGATTAATCTCACCTATGAAATCTAAACCCCACTGCTAGAAAGGACCATTAGTGGGTATTGGTTTCAGGGGCAAAGATTTCAGCTGTTGTCTTCCTGCAAACCTCTGGAACTTGTCACAAGATTTCACAAATGAAAACACATCAAAGAATAGAGTGGGCCAATAATATCCAGCTCTCGGGATCTTGTAGGATGTGGTCTTCCAATAATGATGTCCCCCACAGATGCTAGAATGGAACTGGCACATGACTTCCACAAACTGCTCCTTGTCTAGACATCTTAAGAGGATTCCAGCTGGGTCCTTCCAATAAAGCAGGTTCTTATTAATGCAAAACTTGGCCGCTCTGAGCTTAAGGGTCCTGGCTTGGCTTGAGCTAAGCCCTGGAGGGACTTCTAGCTTCAACAGGAAATGAGCTATACTAGAATACCAATCACAAGAAGCTAAATTCTTAGCTAATGACTGGTTCTACTCTTGTCCCTCCTCTACTTGCTCAACCTATGAATCTGCACTAATGCAATTTATGTCCATCAGACTACAATTTTCCTCAGCCATAAGCTTAGCCAGGCCCTGGCCTTTGACAAGCTTGGTGGGCTTTACCTCTATGCTGAACTCTATGAGTTTTGCAATCCACTTAGCTCTTCTTCCATCGACATCTGGCTATGTTAGGACATCCTTTACTAAGGTAGAAGGTACATAGGCAATCACCTTGGAGTGCAGAATGTAAATTCGAAATGCCTTCAAGGACTTAATGAGAGCATAAGCCTGTTTTTCAATAATGTCATATCTTAATTCAGCATCTCTTAAAGTTTTCTGAAAAAGGCCACTGGGTGCTCTGTACCTTCATCATTTTTCTGCAACAAGACTGCTGCAAGGGTGTCACAGGAAGCAAAAGAGAAGATATGGAACTCCTTGTTATAGTCTGGGCTGATTAGAGTGGGAGCTTCCATAATAGCTCTTTTGATGGCTTCAAAATATTTTCTTGTTGCATCTGTCCATTTGATCTCTGATCCCTTCTTTAGCATGGAGGTGATATGTTTCACTAGTTCTGCAAAATTGGGAATAAACCTCCTTACAAAGTTGATCTTACCCAAAAAGGATTGAATGTCCTTCTTTGACCTTGGAACAGACAATGTCTGTATTGCTTTGACTCTTTCTGGGTCAATCTTAACACCTGCAGCAGAAACAATGTGCCCTAAAAGTTTGCCTTCTTCCAGAGAAAACTGTGACTTCTTGGGATTTACTGAAATCCCAAACTTTCTACACTTCAAAAACACCTTCTTCAGATGCTGCAAGTGATCTTGATGACTGCTGGAGTAAACTATTATATCATCAAGGTAAATCAGGACAAACTTGTCCTTTTCTCCCACAAAAGCTATATCCATGGCCCTCTGAAAGGTGGCCCCAACATTCATCAATCCAAAAGGCATCTTGGAGTACATAAAAGTGCCCCAAGGAGTGGTGAAGGCAGTCTTTTCTTGGTCCTCTGGATGTACAACCACTTGGTTGTACCCTAAAAATCCATCCAAGAAAGACATGACTCTAGCCCCTGAAACCTTTTGCAGTAGATGTTCCATTTTGGGCAGGGGATAGTTGTCTTTCTTAGAGCATCTATTCAGGTTTCTGAAGTCGACACACAGCCGGATTTCCCCACTTTTCTTCCTCACTAATACCAAGTTGGCTACCCATTTCGAATACCTCAGTGGAACTATGATCTTGGCAGCCAACAATTTCTTAACTTCCTTTTCGATCAAGGGGAGTAGCAGAGGGCTTATGGGTCTTAGCTTCTGCTTGAAAGGGATGGTGTCTTTCTCCAGTGGAATCTTATGCTAGATAATGCTCTTGTCATAAGTTTTAAGGTCATTGTATTCCCAGGCAAAGACATCAGCAAATTGCTTCATTAGGGTGCAGTAGTCAGAACTGTGGGCAGTAGACAAACGGGTGGACAGATTTATATACTTGGGATGGTTTGGGCTCCCTATATTGTGTCTATGGATTGCAGACTCATTATCTTTCTGGGTAGGCTTACAAGGCACATCATTATGGTCAAACAGCTTCTCTAGAGGCACCAACCCTTTAGGTATATGATTACTAGGCAATTGTACAATGTTGTCCTGGCCAATTTTGTCTCTTAGCTAAGACCAAGGACATTCCTCCATGACTTCATTCTCTTGATCAATTTTCATTTCAGAGAATTCATCAATGACCTGTAGAAACCTATTGACTTCATCATCATCCTCAAAGACTTTCCAATACTTGACATTATCAGGCAATGATGATCTGTATTTTACTTGGATTTCATAAGTCAATCTAGGAGGCATAGGAGGGATGAACATGATAGCAGATACAGCAAGGGAATCAACAAGATGATTTTTGACTCTGGGAATATATGAGATAGAAAAGCTACTAAAAGAATCTTTGAGCCTCCATACCTCATCTCTGTATGCTTTTAGCCTGGGGTGTTTTTCTTGGAACATTTTTTTCACCTATTGAATGATGAGATCGGTATCTCCAAACACCTTTATGTCTCTGATTCCCATTTCTTTAGTAGCATTTAAGCCCAATATCAAAGCCTCATATTCTGCTATATTGTTGGTGACTTGAAAAGTCAGCTTGAAGGACAAATGTATGCATTCATGTGTTGGGGATACCAGCACTACACCTGCTCCTACAACTCCCCTAGAGCAAGCTCCATCAAAGAACATATCCTAAATCTGTGACCCTTCTTCCTCCATGATCTCGCATACTGGTTTCTTGAGTTGCACTGAGGCCAACTTGAATTCTTCAATTTCGAGAATACATGCTCCAAAATCAGTGTCCACAGCATAGATGGGATGATTAGTGGGATGCTTCTCATCACTAATGATATAGGCAGTGAGGCTTCCCTATACAATATTCTACTTTCTCCCCCAAAAACTGGGACAGTGGCATAGGATAGGTCATTTTGCAATGTCCCACCCAACCTCTTAATCCACCCTCTGGAAAGAAGCATGCCAAACTTAGGAGGGACATCTGCTACCACAATATCCATCATCATGCTCTTCATGGGCAGCTGAGACAAGGTGATGGCCAAGTCTTTGATTAACCCCAGACATTTCACCTTTCTTGAGTCAAAAGAGAACAAGTCATGATAGGGTCTAGTGATGTCAAGGCCTAACTCATCCATGACAGCCTTTGGCATTAGATTATGGCTAGCACTTGTGTCCAACAGATAGTTGTGAAGGGTTTTGTCATGAATGGTCAAGGAGACATAAAATGATGGGGAACTATCATCAACAGGTTCAGTCATTGGGCTAAGCACAACTGCAGGTTAGTCATCTTGTAAATTCGCATATTCATTGGATACTTTTGTGGCTTTGAGCTTGAGAGCATCAAGGACGAGCTTCTTAAAGGCCTCACTCTTTACTAGTTCTATTAGAGGCACAGATATTTTTAACATTGGATACTTTTGTGGCTTTGAGCTTGAGAGCATCAAGGACGAGCTTCTTAAAGGCCTCACTCTTTACTAGTTCTATTAGAGGCACAGATATTTTTAACTTTTGGACTTCTGATTCAAAACTGAAAGGGGAAGGGGACTTGTCAGGGCCTCTTACCTCTTGAGCTAGTGTTTTGAGGATGATGGGATCAGCTACTGGTCGCTTCTGTCTACTAATCTACTGCTCTGTGGGGACGATAGCTTTTGGGACAGGGCTTTCTTTGACATTACTCATCCTTGACCGTAGGTTATACCTTTGTTGATCTTCAGTTTGTAGAATAGCTTGTTTGTCCCATTCTTGGTTGGTCTATTCCTCAAGTAATGCCTCCTCATAGGCAGCTAGTGTCAAAAAGGAAGCACTACCTTTGTCTTCCATGCAGTAGATCTCATCCTCTTCATCAAATTGTTCCTCCTCCATGACTACGTTCTGGAAAGGAGTCTTCACCTTTTGTTCTTCACTGGCCTCTTTTCCCCTTTGCATGATCTGCAATTGTTCATTTGCTCTCCTATATGGATTTGGATTTCTAGGAGCAAATGTATTAGGAACCCTTCCTTTCCTTGAATGCTTCTCAACCTTCAGCTTTAAGATTTCAGAGGCTAGTGACTCTATCATCTTGGTCATTTTGTTTATCTTGGGGTCTGAAGATGAAGAAGATTCACCCCTCTGTCTCCTTCTGTCAACATGGCCTTTGAGTTTATCTGCAACCATGATATTGGATTCCACCTCCAAGGTTGCATCTTGCATCTCGGCTAGAGAAGCACATCTTCTTTCTCTCAATAGCAAACAGAAATTAGCATCAAAGTCATTGGCATAAGTGAGTTTGGCAGAGGTGGGAGTAGGTTTCACTTCAAGTGGTATCTTGCTATGCATACAATTGAACCTTTTATTGAAATCAAACAATGACTCCCCATTTTCTCTTTTCAGGTTTCCAAACTCAGTATGGTAATGGAAAAAATCTTTCTTATCCCCCCAATGCTTTAGAAACACATCGTCTAAGGCATCAATGTCTGTTATAGACCTAGGGGTCAATTCTCTAAACCACTTTCTAGCCTCTCCATCTAGGCTTTGGACAAATATTCTCATCCATACATCTTCACTGATATCTAGGTTATCTGCATAGCTATAGAATGACTCGAGGTGTTCTTTTGTTGTCACTCCCTTGTCCCAGAGAACTTAGGCATGAATTTTTGATATTCTGCAGCAGGCAATGCATTCAAAGGAGTGGGCAGTACTAGACGTCCATACCTAGCAGCTATGATTCTTTCCATTTTGGTGGGTGCTTGTGGACCTGACATGGTTGTAGTGGATTGAAGAGTACTGGCAGTCTGAATGATAGAGAGATGAGGAGTGACTGACAGGACTAAAGGAATATGGGGGATAGGAGGTGAGGTTTCCTTAGGGCTTAAAGCAAAAGGAGAACCTAAAGAATAAGGAGCTTTATGAATCTCTGAAAACTTTTCTTCACTGCTAGTGCTAGAGGCTATATTCTCAATATATATGTGCTCTATTACAAGCCTTTCTTGCAGAGATGCGTAATATTGTTTAGGTTTACCTGATCCTGATGCTCCCTTTTGTGATGTCTTTCTTTCCTTGATAATCTTCTCAGGGTCAGGCACTGGGTCAACTGGTGATTTCTGAGGATTTCTCCGAGTATGCCTCACAAATTGAGCCAGAACTGCGATGTGGCATCACCAAGAGGTTCAGCCTCTAGTAGAGTCACCAGATAGATGATTACAACCAAAAATGTGTCCAGACTTTGTCTATCATAAAATTTGGATTTGTGTCGTTCTCCTAGGGAAGTTGAGCTTCAATCTCCTCTCCCCAGCAACGACGCCAATTATGTTAGAGCTCGAAGAAACTCTCCTAGGTTGTAGCTCAGAGATGCCTGGTAACATATAATCTTCAATATGGTTCTAGGAAAATATTGGGATGGGCGATGGTTTGGTTCAAGCTAGATAACCACTTCTACTCTATTATCACTCTAGACATGCATGAACACCCTCAGACTACAAGGCTTTAGACCAACAATGCTCAACGGTTTAGGAATTAGGTGAATAGATGAAGAATACTAACCACACCAGCAGATGCACACAGAATGTATGATGGCCAGTTGCAACTAGTAAAGAAACCTGCAAATCTAGTCTATCAATGCAGAGATAAGATGACAGTTATCTTGCATTAGATACAGAAGAAACCTGGGTGACCTACTCACTGATACATTCAATTTACTAATACAGAGATAAGATCACAATTATCTAGAATTAGGCATAGAAGATACCATGAATAAAACATTCCAGGTACAAGTTTAGAATAGAGGAGAAATGGGCATTGAGCAATTAACAGCAAAAGAAGCTTGCATTGCTGAAAATGAAGATGAGACGCTGCAAGTTACAGAATATCTACAGTCTCCAGAAGTTGAACCAAAACACAATTGCCAACCCTGATTACATCTTTCTGGTGGCTATTTATAATTTTTCATTATAACGACCCCCCTGGCCTTTTATGGTTGGGGGGTCTTTAATTGACCACCAACTGCATTTATCTATCAGATAGCGTCTTTGAATGAGGTTTCTTTCTTCACAGCGAAAACCTGATCAGTTCAGGTGTTGTGTTGTCCTTTAGGTGGTTAGACTAATTATGGCAGTGGCATCCCATGACTATTTAATTCGGTTGGTGAGTCATGTTGTGTCCTTTTCTCCATTCGTCATGCTTTTTGTTTAATTTGGTTGTTGGGGTCAGACTGTTACCAGGCTAACAGAGCTGGTTGTCTTCTTCCTCGGGTAACAGACTGGATGTGGGGACGGAGTGCATGGTGGATGAACGGCTGGGATGATCGTGAATGGTGGTCGTCAGATTAGGGAGAATGTGTGGTGAAGATCAATTTACAGAGGCTATCGATCATGGTGAGAGCGATACCTATCCGAGCTGTTGGATCTTCAATGGGTAGATTGGACGGTTATCGGGCGGCGAAGATGTGCGGGTGATAGCATGTGGGAGTGGTTTGTCCTGAGCGGTAATGGTTTTCATCCCGCAGGCCTCGGGAGGTAAGCAATAATTGTCAGAAGCCACGTGATTCCACTCAATGAATGACACGTAGCGGTGGAGGAGAGAGAGAAACCACCCATATCGCGTGGGTATTTTCCATGCTAGTTTCCCGTGCGATATGAGCGAGGACCGTCAGATCTGGCGAAAGTGATTTGATGGCGAGGAGTGATCAAGCATGTTCACTTTTATCGAGCACAATATGGGCCGATCGATTAGCGGGAGAAGATCGGCGGCAGAAACATTGTGCGATGAGTTATGAGCGCGTAAAGGCATATGGCTGGGTTTTATGGGCGCTTTGAGATTTTCTGCTTGGGGCTAAGGCCAAACAGTGGGGGGGGGGTTGTCGGGTTAGAAGGTTACTTTGGGAAATGGGAAGGGTGAAATGTGATCGAGGTAAGAGGAGAAGGGGAAAATTGACCCAGGTGGGGCCCCTTTGATAGCAGCAGAGCAGACCGAGCCTCATTTTGACCCTCCAAAAGTCAGCACTGAACCTCAAGGCTAACAGTTACCATCGTAAAGTTCCAAATGCAATAAGGCTGTTGGACACGATAATTTTATGTGTTACAGTTTAACGTCCTGGCGGGTCTGTCATATTAGACTTGTTATGTACCTGCAGTTGATCGCTAATTGAAATAATACCTGAACATGGGAATTTTATATATCATAGTTTAATACCCCGGCGGGTCCACAATACCACAATCGTAGTGTTCCCATGTTAACAAGACCTTCAGCTGTTGAACTTCGCTGATTGCGATGAGCGGGAGGTTCCGGACGCGGGATTATATATGTTGTAGTTAATTATCCTCAGCGCATCCGCAATACCACAATCGCAACATTTTGTTGTGTTGGGAGCCTGCCGAACGGCGAATTTCTTGATCCATTAGCAAATTTTGGAGCAGAAATGCAAGTTTTGGAGCATTTTGTCGAACAAATAGTGGAAGAACTCAGAGAAGTCATAACTTCTTCAGTTCTTATCCAAATTGGATGCAAAAAGAGGCTAGATAGCCATTTTTTAGGATTTTGAACTCACTGAGACAGGTTTCAGAGGCATCTGAGCATTGTAAACACACTTTTGTTGTAATTTGAGCATAATAGAGAGGCCCAAGCCATTGGAAGCTAGACCAAGGAGATGTAGCCCAAGAGGGTTGAACTCCTTTATCATGTGCTTGTTGTGTGTTGTATTTTGATGTTATTTGCTATTATTTTGTTGTTGTTCAGCATATATTTTTATGTTAAATTGTTTTATAACATTTACATAAGAAACTCTCATGGGAATCAGTTAATTAAGAAAAATTATTGAATCCTTAAGCACTTGATAAGAAAATGATAAGCATCTTGGGTTTTATTCTGAATGGAGAATTAGCACAACATTACTAATCTTTTCCATTTCAGATGAAGTTGGTATAAGAGCACTAGTTTTTGCTTACTAGATTTGCTTTGTGAAAGAAGGATTTAATTGTTTGCAAGTTTATGTCATGGTTACAAGGTTGAAACTCAAAAGAGTCAAAGGAAAGTTGGTTGAAAGCCTTGAAGTTGGGTCAAGTGGAAGAAGAGCAAGGTTTCCAAAGTCTTCTACACCAGTATATCCTCAAGTTTCAGAAGTTACAGTTGAGTCTCCAAAGATCATGTCTCATGAAGGAGAACCTATCATGACAAAATATGTGAAGACCTTCAAAGGATTTCTTTGATATGAAAGAGATGGTTAAGGTCCTCTAGGAAGAGAGGAATAGCAGGTTGCAAGGAGAAACTTCCAAGCCTCCCAATGGAGAAGGCTCTTCAGGAGGAGGTAATGGAAAAGAAGATAAAGGAAAAGGAGGAAATGCGAATGGAGGCAAACCTCCACCATCTCCACCATCTTCTTCATCTTCTTCTTCGAAGGCATCTTCACCCTCTTCCACTACTACAACCCATACTCATACCCATCATCATTCTTCGAAAGGAACTGGTAAATCACCTTTTCTAAATCTTGATGTTAAATTTGAGTTGCCTATGTACAATGGTGAATTGAATGCAGAGAAGTTGGGTAACTGGATTCGTCAGTTAGAGGTGTATTGTAGAATTCAAAACCTTCAAGGGGATGATATCAAAATTCAGTTGGCTTCATTGAGAATGGAGGGAGAAGAACCTGTATGGTGGGAATGAAGGACTCAAGATGAGATCAAAAAACATGGTAAGATCTCTATTTCTTGGAATGATTTCATTGTTGCTATAAAAAGACAGTTCTACGATTTAGCTCATATGCAAAAATCTATCATGAATTGGCAAAATTTCATACAGTTAAAAGGTCAAAATGTACAAGAGTATACTCAAGAGTTTAGGAAAAGATCTCTTATGCTAGGAGTAGACTTACAGTCCCAAGATACTTTGTTGAAATACATTGGAGGGTTGCACAACTATCTTCGACATACCATGATAATGGTTAGTCCCTTGAATATTGATGAGGTCTGTGTTAAAGCTACACACCTCGAAGCAAGAGGGAAAAATGTACAAGAAGAAGGTAAGAAGAAGACATTTCAGAGTGGTGAAAAAGGGAAGAAATTTAAAGGAAAACAAAAGAAAAGTGCTTCTGTTAAAAAAGAATGGGAGAAACCCATATGCAAGAATTGTTCCAAGGAGGGTCATGATGAAGCGCATTGCTGGAAAATTCATCTAGAATTAAGATCAAAGAAATTTAACAATAAATGGAAACATAGGACAAACGTTGCTGCACAACAAGGCTTAGGTTCCAACTCAGGAGATGAAACCAAGATTGCAGCCACAATCACTAAGGGAAAAGTCGTGGAAAAAGCAAGCAAAGAGGAAGTCGTGGAAAGCACTAGCACAAAAAATAACTCTGATAATGCTTCAAATGAGGAAAATAAAATTGAGTTGTTCCATATCAAAGTTATTTCCAAACACACCAAGATTGATACGTTGTTTGACAGTGGATCTCAGGAAAATTTAATTTCTGTGGATTTGGTCAAGAAATTGAATCTGGAAACTATGCCTCATCATAAACCGTATCCATTGGGTTGGATAACCAAGGATGCCAATTTTCAAGTCACACGGAAATGTGTTTTCAGGTTTGCAATCACTGCCAATTTCATTGATGAAGTCGAATTAGATGTTGTGCCATTGGATATTTCTGGGATTGTGTTGGGAAGCCCGTATCTGTATGACAGTTAAGATGTTTTCCACTTATTTGAGAACAAATATCATTTGTTCAAAGATGGAGTGGAGTATATTATCAGAGCCCATCGCAGAAATCTTAGTCTATCTTTAGCAAGCACAGGGGAAATGAAGCGACTGGTCAATTCCAGCAAGAGTCTCATGCTCCTTATGATCAAGCAGAAGAATGACACAGAGCAGGAATCCTTTGCAAGCTATGATATGAAGCTGAAAGCTGAATTGGTTGATGTGGTCAATCAATATGGAGATATGTTTCAAGAACCAAAAGGATTGCCACCAAAAAGAGGAATTGAACACGAAATTCAACTATAACAAGATTGTCCACTCCCAAACATCGGTATGTATCGAATGCCAATGCTGGAAAGTTTAGAAATTAAGAAACAAGTCTAGTAATTATTGGATAAAGGTGTAATTCGTCCCTCGACTTCGCGATGTGGTTCACCAATTGTATTTGTTGAGAATGCAATAAGATGATGGAGCTTAGTGGAAAGAAGTCGCCTTCACTAAGTGGGCCCGCAGACTATTTTTGGCGCAAAGTCTATTTTTAGACTATGTCTATTTTTAGACATATGGATCATGGTCTATGAGTTGCAGGATGCTATTTGTGGATGATTGGTCATGTTGCTAAAAATAGATGGACTTCTATTTTTAGACATATGGGCGGTTTCTATTTTTAGACTGCCAGGCTAAAAATAGAACAGTCGAATATTATTAGCTCATAATAATATTTGGACTATAAACATTATCTTATCCTCTTGGAGCACTTCAGTTTGAGCTACAGATGTGGCACATGCAGCTGTCAGAAGGAAATACGCTTTTCTTGTGGGTCAGTTGAGCTATTGCATGCAGGACTTCAGTTGGAACTCATGTGGTTGAGTTTGGTGGAGTTGATTGTGGATTTGATGGAGTTATGTTCAGTTTGACTTGGTTAAACTAGTTGTATTTTAGTCTAACTAAAGAATACACTAGTGATGAGTTGTGTGAATTAATTATTAATTAATTCACTAATTATTAACTCATAAAGCAACTAAAGAATGCATCAGTTAACTCAGTGCATGTACAGTTTAGTGGAGACAGGTGTTAGAGGTTGAGATTGCTATCAGTTGTGACTATAGTTGTGCATGAGATTTGCACATGCTGGATGGAGATTGCCCATGAGGCTTGCATAGTATAACCAAGGGAATTCGAATTCACATAGTGATTGATTCTCTTGCAGGATTGCGCAGTGGAGGTACGCAAACAGTGGAGGAGATTTGAGGCTTCAGATCTCAGCTAGTTTGTGTGTAATAGGTGGAGATAGTACTGAGTACTTGTGAGGAGTATTGTATTATGCATAGTTACATGTTCTCTATCATTATAATATACAGATAGTGTGGGGTTTTCAACTGTATGATTTCCCCGGGTTACATACTATGTTAATGTGTGCATGTGATTGATGTTTCATTGTTTTTAATGCTGCTAAATTGAGGATCAACGTAGAGTAGATTATGTATTGTGCATGTATTCCGCAATAGTGTATAATTGGGATAATCTCTATGAATAAGTGTTTAATTATTCAAAATTTCTACATGGTATCAAAGCAGTTGATCATCAGATCTACTATTCAGAAAGTGTTTACATTTTATTTCTTCAGGCAGAGTCTGTAATCGGGCCAGGTACCTTTGGATTCATCCTTCCTTTGGAAGGTGAGATATCCGGTAAAAGCCCATACAGTCAATCTCTGTACGAGAAATAATTTGTTCTCACGAATTTTAGATCAGAGGCGGTTGATTTTTAAGCTGGTGGAATTCGAATTTGTAGCAGTGTTTTCTTGGTGTCAACATTGCAATGTCTTTCAATGGATTGCGATTGGAGTATGCTCTTGAGGGCAGCTCGAACTATATTGCATGGAAGGGCAGGATGGAGGTGGTGTTAGATGATAATGGGCTGAAGGAGTTCATAGAGGCTGAGGTCCCAAAGCCTACTGATACTGCACAAGTTGATGCTTGGCAAAAGAAGACAACAAAGTGTCGAAGGATTCTGTTGGAGGACGTGAAGGATCACATTGTGTCCAGCCTGCATGGAAAGGCTTCTCCATACTTGATGTGGAAAGTGTTGACAGATCTATTCCAAAGCAAGAGCGATCAGTGGAAGCTGGCGCTCAAGGATAAACTCAGAAACATTAAATGTGAGAAGGGAGACAGTATGCCCAAGTATCTCACGAAGTTCACTCAGTGCAGGGATGTGCTGGGAAGTATGGGGGTGATTGTAGATGATGAGGACTTGGTGAGCTTGGATCTCCTTGGTCTTCCGAAGAGTTGGCATTCCTATCAGGACTCTGTCAATGGTCGGGAGAAATTGCCAGGATGGGAGAGACTTTGGTTAGATCTTGTGCAGGAGGAGTTTAGGCAGAATACCAGGGACGGATCTTCATCAAAGGGACCTGATGAAGAAAATTGCGCTTTGGTTGCCAAAGCAAAGAAGGGGAAGAACAAGAAAGCCTCTCATTCCGTTGTGAAAGGCAAGAAGCAGGACATGTCCAAGGTGAAGTGCTTTCATTGTCACCAGCACGGACACTATGCCACTAATTGTCCGCAGAAGAAGAAAAACAAGCAAGCTGTTGGATTTGCAGTAGGAGAGGCCTTAGCCTCGCAGTTTGAGATTGATTTTCCGTTGATCGCATGCTTGGTATCAAGTGTGATGGGATCGGTATGGTTCTTGGACAGTGGTGCGTCTTTTCACATGACAGGAGATCGAGATTTGTTTTCTGATCTGGAGGAGAAAGATCTTGGAGTGCACATCGAGATGGGCGATGATGGTAGATACAGTGCAACTGGTATCGATACCATTTCCTTTGAAAGGGAATCTGGTAAACCCTTCGTATTGAAGGGAGTGATGCATGTTCCAGGATTGAAGAAGAATATTATCTCTGTGGCGATGTTAGAAGACAAGGGATATGATGTTGTTTTCAGCGGGGGAAAGGCTTTCCTGTGCAACAAGACAACTGGAGAAACCCAAAAGATAGGGGTTTGAGTGAGGAACCTTTATCAGTTGCATGTAGATGGCTGCACAGCAATGGCATGCAAGGTATAAGGATTGGTGAGTCGGGATGATGGCGAGCTGTGTCACAGGAGATTGGGTCACCTTCACCATGGAGCCTTGAAGATACTGCAGCAGATCACTACTAGGCTTCCTAAAGGCACCCTTGCGCAGTCAGATCAGTGCAAGGGGTGTACTTTGGGAAAGTTTGTGAAAGCCACCTTTCACGAGAAGGATAGTCGCGCCACGATGATCCTTGAGAGAATTGACACAAACGTGTGTGGACCTTTCTCACTAGCTTCGACAGCAAAGCACAGGTATTATGTGATCTTTGTTGATGATTTCTCTCGAAAGTGCTCGATCTTCTTCATGCAGAAGAAGAGCGAGACATACTCAATGTTCTGTGAGTTCAAAGCACTGGTCGAGAAGGAGTCAGGGAAGAAGGTGAAGGCTCTTAGGAGCGATAATGGTGGTGAATACATCTCTGGCAAGTTCAAGGATTTCTGCAACACAGAAGGGATTCGAGGAAAGCTCATAGCTCCCCATAACCCACAGCAGAACAGGGTTGCTGAGCGGAAGAACAGAACGATCGTGGGTGTTGCACGGGCGATGTTGCATGATCAGGGCTTACCCCTTCACTTGTGGGCGGAAGCATGCAATATTGCAGTATATGTGCAGAACTGTTGTCCTCACAGGATACTTGGCATGAGTACACCCGAGGAGGCTTATTCTGGTAAGAAGCCTGATCTTTCTCATTTGAGGATTTTTGGTGCTAACGTTTACATGCATGTGATGAAGGATGCCAGGAATAAGTTGGAGCTGACCGCAGAGGTTGGGATATTTGTGGGGTACACTGATACGCCCCACAACTATCGTGTGTATTTGCCAGACAGTGGCAAGACTGTTGTGCGACGGGATATAAAATTTCAGGAGGAGAAAGCCATGAAGTGTTTGCTTGAGAGGGAGCCACACTTGCATGCAGATGAGGAGCTATTAGTTCCTAAATATGAGCTTCAGGACGTGGATCAGCCACAGGACGAAGTTCATGGAGTGGAAGAGACCACTCATGCAGCGCCAACCATCAGAGGGCGAAAGCGCTTGACAGAAGTTGAGCGACTGGCTCAGGATGCAGAGAAGGTTGTAGGACCACCTACAACTCAACGTAGACAGAGATAGTCACCTGATCAGTACACTGGATACATGGCTCTTGTGAGAAAATGTGTTGTGATTGAGCCATCCTCTTTCGAGGAAGTTGTGGAGGATCCCGCATGGGTAGATGCCATGGTGGAAGAGTATGATTCGATTGTCAGAAATAGTGCATGGGAGATTGTCCCAAGACCGGAAGGGAAATCAGTGGTGGGTTCGAGATGGATCTACAAAGTTAAGCAGGCAGCTAACGAGAGTGTGGAGAAATACAAGGCAATATTTGTTGCCCGAGGCTTTTCACAAATAGAGGGGATCGATTATGAGGAGACCTTTGCACCTGTCGTAAGGTATTCTTCCATACAGACGATTCTTTCTCTCTCAGCGCAGATGGGGTGGCACATTCATCAGATGGATTTGAAGACTGCGTTCCTCAATGGAGTCATTGAGGAGGAGGTGTACATTGAGCAACCCGAAGGTTTCGATATCTTCAGCAGCAATTCACATGTGTGTAGGCTCAAGAGAGCGTTGTATGGGTTGAAACAAGCACCACGTGCTTGGTACACATGGATAGACAGTTATTTCATCGAACTTGGATTCTCCAAGAGTGAGGCAGATCCTAACCTATACCAGATTGTGGTGGAGGGTAAGTTGCTTATCATTGTACTTTATGTAGATGATTTGATTCTAACAGGTGATGAGTTGTTGATACTTTCATGCAAGGATGATCTTGCTAAGGAGTTTGAGATGAAGGACTTGGGCCTCCTTCATTATTTCCTAGGATTGGAAATTTGGCAGCGCAGTGATGGACTATTTGTTTCTCAGGGTAAGTATGCTTGGGAGATACTAGAGAAGTTCAACATGCATGGCTACAAGCCTGTAGATACTCCTCTTCCTGCAGGTTGGAGGAAGGAGGATGCTACTTCAGCAGAGGTAGTGGATGCCACTGTCTATCGACAGTTGGTGGGGTCGCTTATGTATCTGGTCAATACACGACCCGATATATGCTATGCAGTTAACTAGCTTTCACAAGCTATGGTTAAGCCAACCAAGCTCTTCTGGAAGGCAGGCAAGCATGTATTGCGTTATCTCAGAGGCACATCGGGATATGGATTGTGGTAGAGACAGGAGGATGAGGTGAAGCTATGTGGCTTCACAGATGCAGATTGGGTAGGGAGCCCAACAGACAGAAAGAGCACATCTGGAGGGGTCTTCAGTATCGGGTCGACAGCAGTTTCTTGGTACTGCAGGAAGCAGAGATCCATGGCACTCAGTTCAGCAGAGGCCGAGTATATGACAGCAAGTTTGGCTGCATTCGAGGCTATATGGATGAGGAAGTTCCTAGTCGGGTTGTTTGGTTCATACTTGGAGCCTACTGTGATTTACTGTGATAACCAGAGTTGCATTAAACTCTCTGCTAATCTAGTATTTCATGATAGATCTAAGCACATTGACATCAGGTACCATCATATCAGAGATTGTGTGCAGCGAAGAATCATGTTACTTTCATACATTCCAACGGAGGATCAGGATGCTGATATCTTGACGAAGGCGCTCACCAGGAGCAAATTCGAATACCACCGAGGCAGGATAGGGGTTGCTGATAATCCATATCTTGTTGAGAGGGAGTTTTGAGAATGCAACAAGATGATGGAGCTTAGTGGAAAGAAGTCGTCTTCAATAAGTGGGCCCGCAAGCTATTTTTGGTGCAAAGTCTATTTTTAGACTATGTCTATTTTTAGACATATGTATCATGGTCTATGAGTTGCAGGATGCTATTTGTGGATGATTGGTCATGTTGGTAAAAATAGATGGACTTCTATTTTTAGACATATGGGCAGTTTCTCTTTTTAGACTGCCAGGCTAAAAATAGAACAGTCGAATATTTTTAGCTCATAATAATATTTGGACTATAAACATTATCTTATCCTCTTGGAGCACTTCAATTTGAGCTACAGATGTGGCACATGCAGCTGTCAGAAGGAAATACACTTTTCTTGTGGGTCAGTTGAGCTATTTCATGCAAGACTTCAGTTAGAACTCATGTGGTTGAGTTTGGTGGAGTTGATTGTGGAGTTGATGGAGTTGTGTTCAGTTTGACTTGGTTAAACTAATTGTATTTTAGTCTAACTAAAGAATACACTAGTGATGAGTTGTGTGAATTAATTATTAATTAATTCACTAAGTATTAACTCATAAAGAAACTAAAGAATACATCATTTAACTCAGTGCATGTACAATTCAGTGGAGACAAGTGTTAGAGGTTGAGATTGCTATCAGTTGTGACTATAGTTGTGCATGAGATTTGCACCTGCATGGATGGAGATTGCCCATGAGGCTTGCGTAGTATAACCAAGGGAATTCGAATTCACATAGTGATTGATTCTCTTGCAGGATTGCGCAGTGGAGGTAGGCAAACAGTGGAGGAGATTTGAGGCTTCAGATCTGAGCTAGTTTGTGTGTAACAGGTGGAGATAGTACTGAATACTTGTGAGGAGTATTGTACTATGTATTGTTACATGTTCTCTATCATTATAATATACAGATAGTGTGGGGTTTCCAGATGTATACTTTCCCCGGGTTACATACTGTGTTAATGTGTGCATGCGATTGATGTTTCATTGTTTTTAATGCTGCTAAATTGATGATCAACGTAGAGGAGATTATGTATTGTGCATGTATTCCACAATAGTGTATAATCGGGATAATCTCTATGAATAAGTGTTTAATTATTCAAAATTTCTACAGTATTGGTACCCAAGAAAGATGGAACCTGGCGCATGTGTGTAGATTATCGAGCTTTGAATAAGATTACAATAAATAATCAATACCCATTGCCCAGAATAGATAATTTGCTAGATTAGTTGAAAAATGCAAAATATTTCACTAAATTAGACTTGAGAAGTGGATATCATCAAGTAAGAATAGTTAAGGAGGATACTTGGAAGACCTGTTTTAAAACCAAACAAGGATTGTTTGAGTGGTTGATTATGCCTTTCGGTCTTTGCAATGCTCCAACTACATTCATGAGAGTTATGAATGAGGTTTTAAGATCATTTCTTGATGAGTTTGTAATTCTCTATTTATATGATATTTTGACATTCAGCAAATCAAGAGAAGAGCATGTCAAGCGTGTGATGAAAGTTTTGGATATCATGAGAAAAGAAAAATCATTTTTGAAGATGACTAAATGTGAATTCGGGAAAACTTCTTTAGTGTATTTGGGCCACACAATTGGAGGAGATGAGCTGAAGATTGACCCCTCCAAAGTTTCGGTCATTGTGAATTCGCCAATACCCAAATTAGTCACAGAAGTAAGGAGTTTTCTGGGAGTAGCGTAGTACTGGAGGAAATTTATTGCTCACTTCTCTTCCATAGCATCTCCACTACATGTTTTGACTAGCGTGAAGGTTGTCTTCGAGTGGGGAGGCAAAAAACAAAAAGAATTTGATGCTTTGAAACAACAGATCAGTTCAACCCCAGTTTTAGCGTTGTCGAACTTGAAACAACCCTTTGAAATACAAACAGATGTAAGTGACTACGCCATGGGTGCATTTTTTTTACAGCATGGTAAGCCCATTTAATTTCATTATGAGTTTTTTAATGGTGTTGTTATTAATTATCCTACATATCATAAATAGCATTATGCACTGGTACAAAGTGTGAAGAAATGGAAGCATTACTTGATGGGAAAAGAAACCATTATTCACACCGATCATCATCCTTTGCAATATGTAAAATCTCAAACTAAATTGCAGCTGTCAAGGCACTTTCATTGGATGGGACTTTTACAACAATTCCACTTGGTAATCAGGTACAAGAAAGGTATTTATAATAGAGTTGTTGATATGCTTTCTAGGCCAATTATTAATGTAGCCATTCTACTCAGGATCCATTGTGTTATGCCTGAAAGTTATGTTAAAAAGTACACACATGATGGTGACTTTCAAGAGGTATATTTAAAATTGATTCAAAGCCACCAAGTTGAGGAATTAGACTACCATGTACATGATAATTTGTTATATCATTTGGGAAAACTTTGTGTTCCACAGGGAGAGAGAGTAAATGTCATAAGGGAAGCACACACTTATATTATTGTTGGACATTTCGGTGTAAGTAAAACAGTGGCAAATCATCAAAGGTATTTTTATTGGCCTCGTATGCTTGAAAGTGTGTCACGTTTTATCATAGATTGTTCATTGTATGCAGTCAGTAAGCCTAGTAATAGGAAACTAGGATTGTACACACCACTTCCAGTGCCTTCGCGACCATGGGAAAGTGTTTCAATGGATTTTGTAGGAGGTCTTCCTTTATCAAGGTGAAAATTACATCTGAACAAATAGCTCAACTTTTCTTTTAAAATGTATGGGTTCATTTTAGATTGCCTACTTCTATTGTAAGTGATCGTGATTCTTGATTTGTTGGGAATTTTTTATCAAGTTTATGGAAATTGATGGACACCAAGTTGAAGAAAAGTACAGCCTTTCATCCACAAACAGATGGTCAAACTGAAGTGGTTAACAGGACATTTATTCATTTTCCCAAAGGATATTGCAGAAAACATCATAAGTTGAGGGATGAATAGTTGCATTATATTCAACATGCTTACAACTGAGAAAAAACACTCTTCTACTCTAACTTCGCCTTTTGAGTCATGTCTTGGTTATTTGCCTAAATTGTCTTTGGATTTCATCTTCCAGAAAAATGTAGCTATAAATGGACATAGTGACATAGAAAGAGAAAAAAAATTCATTGAGCAAATTCAGTTGATTCACCAAACAATTCAAGAACAACTAGAAAAGAGTTAAGGAAAGTATAAGGCAAGGCATGATAAGCATTGTGTGGATCATCAGTTTTAAGTAGGTGATAAAGTTTGGCTATACATTAGCAAAGAAAGGCTTCAAGGTGAAGGTAAAAGGATTAAACCAATTCATTATGGTCCATTTAAAATTTTGGAAAAGATTGGTAATAATGCTTTCAAGCTTGATTTGCCTTCATATATGCAAATCTATTCCATTGTTAATGTTGAAAATTTGAGACTGTATGAACCTCCTTTGAATGAAGATCAATGAGAGAATGTTCAATTTCCATATATTGAAGATTTTTCTCTAGAATTCCTTGATGTGCTTCAACAAGACACTATACTTGACAAAAGGACAAGGACAACTAAAAGGGGAAGTATTGATTATCTTCGGGTGGGCCTCAAAGGACAACATCCATCAAAGGCCAAATGGATTGAAGTGGGGAAGGTGAGGGAAAAGTACCCTCATTTGTTCAATAACTAAATATAAATATTTTGGGGTCCAAAAGTCTTCCAGTGGGGAGGAGTGATTAGGTGCTCAGAATTATGCTCAAAAATCAAAGTGTTAGAATCTTGTCAAACTTAGCTTCATATTGAAGGGCTCGTCATTCTGAATCCAACGGTGTGAACGACACTCAAATCTGAGTTCGTATGCAAAAGATAAAGCAAGTCAAAGTTCAAGTTTGACTTGTCTATGTGGCAGGATTGGATGACATGGCAAGGGTCCTAGCAAATGGGGAAGCACCAAGTGGCAGGTTTCCATTGGGTCCCACATATTGCAAATCAAAAAAAAAAAAAAAAAAAAAAAAAGAGGCACAGGTTAAGAACTGGCCCCCGCAAATCGCACCAAACACCCTGCTATTATGTTGTTACCACCGGTAAAGTTCCGATTGCGATAAGACTACCGGACGCGATACTTTTATGTGTTACAGTTTAACGTCTCGGCAGGTCCGTCATATCGCACTGGTTATGTACCCGCAATTGATTGTCGATTGCGATAAGACTCGGACGCGGGAATTTTATATATCACAGTTTAATACCCTGGCAGGTTTGTAATACCGCAATCACAGTGTTCCCATGTTAACAAGACCTTCAGCCATTGAACTTTGCCAATTTCAATGAGCAGGAGGTTCTGGACGCGAGATTATATATGTTGCAGTTAATTATCCTTGGCTGATCTGCAATATCACAATCGCAACATTTTGTTGTGTTAGGAGCCTGCAAAACTTGCCGATTGTGATTTGGGTACAAACAATAGGATATAACCCCTCGAACGACGAATTTCTCGCTCCATTAGCAGATTTTGGAGTGGAAATGAGGTTTTTGGTCTGTTTTGGAGCATTTTGGTAAACAAATAGTGGAAGAACTGGGAGAAATCATAACTTCTTCAGTTCTTATCCAAATTGGATGCCAAAAGAGGCTAAATAGCCAATTTTTAGGATTCTACACTCATTGAGACAGGTTTCAGAGGCATTTTATAATTGTAAACACATTTTTGTTGTAATTTGAGCATAATAGAGAGGCCCAAGCCATTGGAAGTTGGACCAAGGAGACATAGCCCAGGAGGGGTGAACTCCTTTATCATGTGCTTGCTATGTGTTGTATTTTGATGTTCTTTATTGTTATTTTGTTGTTGTTCAGCATATATTTTTATGTTAAATTGTTTTATAACATTTACATAAGAAACTCTCATGGGAATTAGTTAATTAAGCAAAAGTATTGAATCCTTAAGCACTTTATAAGCAAATGATAAGCATCTTGGGTTTTATTCTAAATGGGGAATTAGCAAATCATTACTAATATGTTCCATTTCAGATCATCAGTAGACATCTAAGTAAATTGAAATGATTTTGTAATTGTGTGTACTTATTTCTAATAGATGGGACACTGGCATCTCAATGGGTGAAAAAGACATTCGTGTTGAGGCTATGCATGCTTGCTGGTAGTAGTGGCTATGCCTATGGTATAGAAGTTAATTCAATACTCTAATCTTCTTGGTTACCTTGTTTTCTCAAAATCAGTTGTCAATAAAGCCCACTGTTGCATATAAGGTTTGCTAGAACTCATGGTTTATGGGGTAATATTTAATGAGTTCTTAGATGATGGTGGTTGTGGTTTATATCTATTATTGAGTTACAAATATTTACTCTATATGTCAGGGATGAACTTTTAGGATATTTGATATTTGAAATTTTGTATCATCTAATCTATCATTCCTTTATTCTACAAGTATCATATCTTTAACCAAAGATAGTTGCTTTGCCCAATCAGTTACCATTTATTCATAGCTTAACAACACTACTATTTTGGGGTAGAATAAGGAGGCCTAATTCTGATTTTGAAACCCAAGTAATTGGTCAAACTTTGAGAAGAAAAGAATGGGATAGCTAATTTTCATAATTTTTGTGCTCATAACAACCAAATATTATGGGTATAGGGAATGCATCATTTCCCTTCTTATCCATTTTTTTCCCATACCATTTACAACATGATTATGCCACTTTTATATATAATGAGGTAATTGAGGTGATGAATTACTGATTGAAGAAAATAATGAGATGTGTTATAGAAATCTTGATGACAAAGAAACTAATCAGTTTGGGGGAAGGAAATCTTGCTACACTTTCTGATTACGTTCTTTCAGCTTGCATGGCTTCCACCTTCTGCACCACTTCCAGCATCAGCTTCAACAAATGTCAATCCATACATGTTATTCTACATTTTTACGAAGGTAAAACTTAAGGTAAAATAGCATAATTTTTTGATTTATTAAAAGTTTAGGAGAATGTCATGAAAAACCACTGAGCATTATTCACTCATATTTTTCAACCATTATTTCCCCTTCTTTACCACTTCCCATTTTTTAGAAACAGAAAAGATTTCAGTTTGGGGGAGTGTTACTTTCATTAATTTATTCATCATGACCATGCCATTAATATTCTTTATCATCCATCAATCTCCTTATTCATTCTCAAAACCTCCCTTATTTCATGTTGTTATACACCAAGCAAAGATTTCAACAACGATTATAACAACCACCTCAATTTTTTTCTAGTGTAGAATGAGGGCATGCTAATTCTCCAGTTTGGGGGAAGAGTTGCTATGCATGATGGATGTTTTCTCATTTCTTCCTCATTTAAGGTATACAATTTCATTTTTTTTATAGTGCATAAATTGATTTGTGTATATCTTTAAAACTATCAACTAGATTCTTGTGATTTTTGGACAACAAAGAGGTATCATTAACCCATAAATTTTTAAGCTAAACCAATTGGTAAATTCCAAAAATCATGCACTATTACCTACAACCATTTTTATGGTATGTTGAAATCCTTTCATTGGATTGCTTTGGTTTTTGGTGTGGAGAAGTATTAAGGTAATAGGAACAAACCTGTGAAATTTCAAGCAAAACTGATCTACAATTTTGAGAAATTAAAAAACATTACCTACAACCATTTTGTTTATATCTTGAGATCTATGCATCAAATAGATTTTATTTTTAGATTAGAGAAGCATTGATATAGTCAAAATTTTCTTGCAAAATTTCAACAAAACCTGGTTTGTAGTTTTTGAGAAAATGGTTAATAAAGTTTGTTTTTACTTGTATAATACTTTTTTGCAATTTCATATGATTGAAAGTAGATATGAAAATTGTTACAGCTTCACCAACTTGCTAGAATTGAACAACTATTGTTTTAAAGAAGCATTTGGGGAAGAAGCCTTTTGTTCCATCAATATCATCAGTTGGGGTGAACATTTTGATTATTGTATTACAACTTGGTTAATATAGAGGCATTGGGTTGCAGGAGGACATGCAACATGTTTAGTTTTAGGGAGATGTTGGGCTACTAATTTGTCATTATTATTATCACTTATTAACATCCATTTCTACTATTCTTTTATCATATTATTTATCATAATTTATTATATAATTCCATTTCATAATTATTTATGCTCTTGTGGATAAGTAATATTTGTTCTCCTTTATTTTTAATAAATTGATGATTATTATGCATGATTTTTCCAATGATGGTTTATTGATGAAATTTTTATAACATCACTCACGATTTTAGCCTCCAAGATCTCTTCCAAATTGCAAATTTGATCTTCAGCTCATAATCAAATATTCCAACTTAGAAATTCGCCGAAATAAAAGTGACATTTTTGCGTTAGATGTTTCGGGAAAATAAAGAAGAATATTAAAAATTTGAGACACGGGTTTTGTGAAGAATAGATAAAATTATTTTCCCAATGAGCATCTTTCCACAATTTGGTATGGATTGGGAGAAAATCAAGGTTCTTTGAAGGACATATTCGCAGATTTTTTGTTGTGGTTGTTTTCGAAATTGCCCAATTGCAATAACTAGATTCAACTTTTTCTAGTTGAATCATGATTGAAAGATCTCTCATATTTCATATTTCTTATTGAGATTTTTTAATCAATCTAAATTGTATGGGAAATCATTTTTTAATCAATTTTTTGTACATTTCCCTTTGTTTTTTGTATATTTAAAAGACACAAATCAGAGAGAAAAGGGAGATAACGCATATAGGGAGAAGATCAGATATTGAAGGTTTTCCTTTGAGAATGTAACAACAGACTTCTGCATTTTCTTTTTTATTAATGCAATCTTGATCTTTTGATTATTATCTAGCCTTCGATATTTTTTCCACAATCTTGATCAGAGAGTTGGGCCCACTCTCCTGATCAGGTGTTGTTGGATTAGTAGTGTGTAGATTTATTTCTATTGTGATTATTTCTTTATCGTTGTAATGGTTCATTAAGTTTGTGTTGTTGTGAATCCTAATTTGTTGTTACTATTATTGATTTTTGTTACACATTGTTATATTCTTGATTGAATGCTTAATGCTGAGTAGGGAAAC
Source organism: Pinus tabuliformis (assembly GCA_031772625.1). Lineage (NCBI taxonomy): Eukaryota > Viridiplantae > Streptophyta > Pinopsida > Pinales > Pinaceae > Pinus > Pinus tabuliformis. The sequence continues at coordinate 1,137,950,084 of CM062804.1, forward strand.
TGTGGCCTGCATAGACTTTGCACGGTAGCCTTGAAATAACAAGAAGAGCCCCAGATTGAAAATTAATGTGGGGAAGGATGAATTCTATAATTCATATATGAACACCAATAGATGGGATCTATGACCGATGAGGAGTACACTAACAAATTTTTGGAGTTATTGAGATATGTGACTTACCTCAAGGAGGAGAAGGCTAAGATTAAGAGATTCATCGGTGCCTGTTGTTGGTATCATTCAAGGACGGGATTGATTTTGATGAGCTTAGATCATTGGAGGAAGCCATCAGAAAGATAAAGCATTGTTATGGGAAATCAAAGAAGGATTGGAATTTTAATGAGAAGAATAAAGGAAAATGGGATAAGAAGTGAATAAGACCTCAAGACATAGGTAACAAAGAGAATACAACATTGCCTAAGAAGTTCAATGCATTTGATAGAGGACAAGGATTTTGGTTTGAGGAGAAGAACAAGGGTGATGGAAGGAAGCCCTTGCAGTGTTGGACGCATGGAGGAGAGCATTGAAGAACAGATTATCCACATAATCAAGGTGGTAGTCCTGAAATTTACAATGCACAGGACACACAAACAGTTGGGGATGCTGGGCAGAGCATTCCTCGAATTTATGTTGCATTGGATAACAGGCAGTCAGATCACCAGGTGTCTATTATCGAGATGGATGGTAATCTTTGTGATCAATTTGTTTCTATTTTTATTGATCGTAAATCTAGTTATAGTTATGTTAATTCTGACCTAGTGGATAAGTGTGGTTTGAATAAAGAAATGTGTGCAGAATCTTGGTTAGCGCAATTGGCTACAAGTACAAAGAAGAGAGTTCATTAATGTGTAAGAGCTTGTGCATTTGAGTTGAATGGTGTGCCTACATCAGCACATCTGAATTTACTTCCAATGGGATCATATAGTATGCTTTTGGGTATGGATTGGATATATCTTCATAGGACCAAGGTGGATTGTTACGACAAGGTTATTGAGTGTCTGGATGACAATGGGTAATAAAGAGTCTTTCAAGGTGAGAAGAAGGAAATATTAGTTAGAATGGTGATAGCTATGCAGGCGAAGCACAGTTACAGGAAAGGGTGTGTGTTATTCATAATGCATATTTCTAGTGATAAAGGTAAGGATGTTGAGGATGCAAAAGTTATGAAGAGGTACCCAATAATGCAACAGTTTCAGGATGTATTTCCCATAGAAATTTCAGAGTTGTCACATCACAGGGAAGTGTACTTATCTATTGAGTTGGTACGAGGGGTAGCACTAGCATCAAAGGCACCATACATGATGAGCACACCAGATTTGGTGGATTTGAAGTTTCAGTTGAAAAAAATGTTTGACAAGGGATACATTAGGCCAAGTGTGTCGCCTTGGGGTGCACCAGTGTTTTTTGTGAAGAAGAATGATGGTACTTGGTGAGCTCCAGTATTGCAGCAATAATGCTGCAACTCCTGGGGCTTCCTTCTTTACTTTTATCAACCCGGTAGTTCGTAAAAAACTTGGAAGTGATCGTGCTGTATGCACAAGTACTAGCTCTTACTGCAGGTTGTCTGTCACTTGATTAGCTGGCGCAAGTCCGCTAGGAGCTTAAGCCAACTTCTATGAGTTCTCAGAAGAAGCTTTACTGTGATGGAAAAAATCTAACTCTACAGGGGCTATTCTACTTGTAGAAAGAGAAGGAAAACTGAAATGAAATGCAAACCCTAGCAAACCCTAGTTTACCTACTAACCCTATTTTTGCAAGAAAAGAGATGGAAACTAATGAAGTGAGTGCCATTGACTACTGAAAAGGTAAATTGTATTTATTCAAGCTACTTCTAAATAGAAATGAGAAGATATCATCCTTTTGTGCTTTTGAGTATTTTTATGTGGAATTATTATGCTTGTGATTTGTTGTGACTGTGCAGAGGTTTGGTGGCAAAGGAAGATGGAGTTAGCTTTTGCAGAAGGCGAGGAAGGGGTGGAGAGGTCCAAAGAAGTCCCTAGTACCCTTCTGAAGACTTCCATTGTGATCAGACTTCGAAAAATCATTCACAGGAACTTCTAAAGGAGGCTGCAGGGGATCTACAAGAGGATCTAGAGGAGGAGGCCGAAAGTGGTTTTTTGAGGTTTGAAGGTGGAAAAATGATGGGAAAGGGGAAATGAATGTTGGATGAAGGTGTTTAGGGGTTTATAACTTGTCAAGGAAGATTAGGGATGAAGGAGATGGTTGGATTTGTTCAAATGGCATGAAAGCAGCTTTATGAAAAAACAACGTAGAAATTAGGGCAGAATGGTGAAATGTGGTGAATGAGCTGGGGGATCTATGAGAAGTGAGCTGGTGCTAGTTTTTTTATGGAGGAATGATGAGCTGAGATGTCTTGCAAGAGATCTGCACACTTACTTATCAAAATTTACCAAAGAAAGAACTAAAAATAGAGCTTTATCTATCTTAACCTAATTCCTGACCTAAAAACAGAAAACGTTGATCAGTAACCTACGAACATAAAATCATGCGAGAGAACTATGGTAAAAGGAACAAGAAATGATCTAAGCAAGTGAATATGAACTAATATCAACTTCTCCAACTCAAAGTATCACACTAGCAGTTGCATTGGAAGAGCAAAAACTGTGTTTTTGGTGGCAACAGTAATTCCTTGACCTCAAATCATAGTCCCAAGAGGGGAGAAAGGAGATAAGGGCCTTCTGTGGCCTTTTTGAATATTATTTTTTCACTGCAGCAACTTACTTAAGCAACTTGAAACAAAAACAACTATTCTAAACATCAAAAGCAACCTAATCTAATGAAGTAAAATGAGTATATGCAATAGAAATTAACTCATGAATGGAAACAAAAAATATAAGTACACAAAGGAGATGTTGGTAATCTTGGGTTGGGCCCTAACCCAAGAGCTTCAGCCCTCTGAAAAAGATCAATGCTGGCTCAAAACCTGGTTCATCTTCATTATCAAAAATAACAGTTACATCACATAAACTGTTCTCAAAAAGAGCTCAAAAATGAGATGAGCACAATGCTGCACAAAAGTGCGAAATTATACTAAGAACTAGTTGACATCTGACTAAAAAAACTGAGCACCTAAGCCCTGCTATTTATACAATTCAAGCCTCCAATAGCTCTCCTAAAATCAAGGGGCTCAGCTTCCCAAAACTGCAGATAAACAACAGTCCTTCTTTACTTGCTCGACAGCCCCTTGGATGCACTCATGTGGCTACTTGTGCTCCGAGTTTCTGATGGAGAATTCGAGGTAAGGGTTCATAAAAGAAGGGGACACCCTCCTACAAATCCTCTCCCTTGTTCTCCCTCGAATTTGGCTGCCAAATGCTCATTAAACCATTGACTTTGTCTCAAAATTGACCAAAAATCTGCATAAAGCACACATTAGACTTTTTGGCATAATGAATAACTCAATTCACTCTATTAGCATAAATTTAATCAAAAACATGCAATAAACTAATGAGAATGGTGGATTAAGTCGAATTAAGAGGCAAAATGAGCCCATATAATTACCCATTTTTGGGGCTCGTCATTACCCCCCTACTGAAGGTGTTTCTCATCCTCTGAGCAACTAATCCATCTCCTCATCCTTGATGGCCTTGATGGCCTCTCTGACATTCCATGGCTTAGATATGAGATCCTCTTCCCTATCATGGAATCCAACTTTTCCCACTACTGTTTTTCTTCTTCTTCATCTGTCGTTTTTCCTGTTTCTGCCGATTTTGTGTCTGCTGTCTCTGATTTTGTTTTCTCCTCTGCTTATTTAGTTTTTGCTTTTCCTGTGGCAGCCTTTTTCTGAACTGTCTTAGGCTTCTTCTTTTCAGTTCTTGTCCTCTTCTTTTTCTCTGTTGTGGTTCTCCCTTTTTCTACTTTTGACTCTGTCTTCTTCTCTGCTTTAGGCTCATCTTTGGTGGTGTCATGTTTCTCTTCTCCTCTCTATTTTTCTTCTTTTTCTGTGTGGGGTTCCTCTTCTTCCAATTGAATGTTCTATTCTTCTTCATGGATTTCCTTCTCAGCTTCCCCTTTTTGTTCCTCCTCTTCACTTCCAGATGGACTAAGGTCATCAGTGAGAGTTTTTATATCATCCTCTTTAGTCATGTTCCTGAAAATCTCCTAGGCTATGGGGATTGTGTAAGTGATGATGTTCAGAGACTGCTAGAATATATCAAGTGAGGAGGAAGGCAGCGAATTTCAAACCCGGAAACAGTGGAGCAACTGAGGTTTTCTTTTTGGAACCAGAGAGAGATTTTTTTATTTTTTATTTTTGGTTCTTGTGTTCTTCCTTTTTAACAAATTGCAACTTTCCTTCCCTTCAAACTCTGTTCTTAAACTTAATTTACTTCTCAGTTTGTTTGAGGAAAACAATATCTTAAAAATAGAGAGTATACAGAATAGTGTTTTTTTTTCCTTTTCATAAAATAAGCAGACTACCCAATGCAAATTCATTTTTTTACAGGCTTAATTTTCCAGGGTTGCATCCTCTCTTTACACAGGAGAATACCAAGGAGGAGAAAGAGACAGTTTTTTAGTGAAAAGAGCAAATGGGGAACCTGTATATATTTAAAAAAAAAACACAGGAAGACTTTTGAATGAAATTCCTCTCCTTTTTCAGGCTTAATCCTTCCTTAAAATTGCATCACTCCTTGTATATGTGAAAACCAGGGTGAAGAAGAGACAATACTTCAGAAACAGAGAATAGATGAAAACTGTGTTTTTCTTAAGAAGCAGGCAGAATTCTTTGAATGCAATTCCTTTCCCTTTTCAGGCTCCATTCTATCTTACAACCACATCACCCCTTGTATATATGAAAATGCAAAGTGGGTTTGCACCGAGCCTACCTCTTCGAGCCCAAATTTGGATGAGAATCTCATTTTTTTTCTTCTGCAAGACTGCTCATTGGTCCTCCTATAGAACTGTTACAGCTTCTTGTAGAATGCCGATAGCAGAAAAATGGCTGAAAATGATAGCGGATGATGATTTCGAGGTTATGGTGGTGGTATAGAGCTTACTGCAGCTAAGTGGATGAGGATGAAATGGAAGAAAAGGTGGTGAAGGAGTTTCGAGAAGCCATACTTATGTTTTCTTTGAGATATTTCCAGTGACGGTGAGCTGGCAAAAATATGTGTGGGCATTATTTGGATTTTTGGTCCCTACTGCAGTGTCATCATGAAACCTTATGCTTTATGTCCGCAATCACCTCCCATCAATTGTGTTGGAGTTTAAACAACCACCACTACCTGTTTTTAGTTTTCTTCCCGAGTTGGTTGAACACACGTGCCGATTGCACCCACTGAGTGCTGTTTGAACTGGACAAGGCGCTGTCTGAACTGGACGAGGGTGGCCAGTTACCTGGCCACCAATCTTGTTTAATCACAACCATCTCATTACCCATGCAATTTTTAAATTACATTCATGCAACAGAGGAATGGGTTTAGTCACTTACCTGTTAGTCACTACCGTGTTGTTGCATGCTTCAAATTTTGGCATTCTGTTCATGGATTGCTGCTACTGGCGCTCGTGGATTTTGGATTGGTGGCTCAGCTTCCTTGTACAGGGGATCTTCAATTAGGATCCTGCTCCTTGCGCGTTCTACACATCTGTGGCTGCACCGATTCTGCGTCTGGAGCTTGATTTTTAAGGGTATCAACTGCTATGCTTTGTTTTTGTCTGATGTGTTACTGTTTTTCTTGTGCAAGCATCCTCTGGCTGGATGTAATCTGCAGGAGTTTGCTTCAACCTTCAGATTTGCATGCTCATGCTACTGATGCCAGATTTTAATGGGACAGTGACTTGTTTTGTCCATATCTCCCAAATGGTAGACTAGATTGACCTGAAATTTTATGAGCATGTTTCCATCATCATTATGCACCTCCCATGGAAAAATTGTGGTCAATCGATGCACTGATTTCGAGAAAAATTGAAAATGTCTTAAGGTGATGGAGGCTGATTTCTTGGAAACCGTGAACTAGAATTGGCTAAAATTGCTTGGGCATGTTACTATCACCCATATGCATCTCCCCATGAAACAGGTTTTTAAATGGATGCACGGATATGGAGAAAATGCAAAAATGGTTGAAGGTGATGGAAGCTGATTTCTTGGAAACCGTGCACTGGAATTGGCTGAAATTGCTTGGGCATGTTGCCATCATCCATATACAACTCCCCGTGAAACAGTTTTTAAAATGGAGGCACGGTTTTCAAGTTAGGGAAAAAACAAATTTCTGCTCTATGTATTTTTGTATCAGAGCATTTTGCAGTTTTTTGGACAGTAAAAAAAAAATAGCTTGGGGTGTGATGCAAGCTTGGAAATGATGGAAGAGAGATTTGAAGACTACAGGAGGATTTATAAACCCTTTATGAAGCTTCCATATTTCCCAAACTGCTTTTTAAATCCATTTCTAGCTCTCTATAGTTTCTACAGGAGTCTCCTCTAGAAAACAAGGTTTTCAGAAAAGAAGCACAATGAGGTGGAAAGAATGTCAAGAATGATGGAGAAGGATGAGGGAAGGTAGCATAGGTGTTGTTATTGGTTTCAGAGCTTTCTTGGCACCTGTTGCTGCTTCCTGAAGTTCTCCTGCGGACCTGCAATACATCTAGAAATTCATTTTTCTTTTTCTTTTTCTCCTTTTTTTTTTTGGAAACACCTAGGGCGCCTCCAAGGGAGGTTTTCACCCAGGGATATTATTCTATTTTTATTTTCTCTTCTTTCCAACCCATTGACCGCCTCATGGAGGTTTTCAATCAATGAGCCAATCTAAGGTGCCTCCGAGGAGGTTTTCACCTTAGATTTTTATTTTTTCTCTTATTTTTCATTTTTTTCTTTTTCATTTTTTTTCTCTACCCTACCCTACTTGAAAAACAAAATCATTTTCAAGTATAAGAATACTTCCAATGGAGCCATGTGCACATCGAGATGATAGACAAAATGATGTGGAGGCTTGAAATGCATGCTTTGACAGGTATCCGGATTTCAGAGACCAAATGATTTGACTTTGAAGGGATCAAGCATAGTTGAGGAAGAGAGTGATGCTACAACTTAGTGACTATCTAGAACCATATTTGAATATAGTTGTGATGTCCTTGGTCCTTTTGCTAATCTAGATCATTCTTCATGTCTTCTTCTATCATGACCTTCACATCCTCCACTTTTTGTGATTTTTCTCTTGAATACATGGAGGATTTGATGGTAACCATGAGAGAACTCTCTCGATCTTTGATCCTGATGTCTTCTCTTCATCAAGTTCATCCCATGGTTCTTTGATCTTCTCTTTGGTATCTTCTTCTGCTGGAGGTGGTCCTTCAATGATATCAATATAATCTCTTTTTTGCAATACTCTTCCTGAACTATGGTGAATATCATTGAGCTCAAGAGGAGTTGTTTGGAAGCATAGTATCTCAGCATTGTAATTGGGTTGAGCTACACCAATGTGCGGGTTTGGAAATGGTGGTTCCCCACTATATAATTGTTGGGCCTGTCTGCTGTTCAGGTTCAGGTTCGACTGGGCAGGCATTTGGGGTTGTCTTGGAGGAGCAAGAGGCAATGGTTGCGGTTAAGCAGGTGGTGGAGGCAAAAGAGCAGGAGGAGAGTTGTACTGGGGCCTCCACCCCTAATGAGGTGCATTCCACTAACGTTGTGGCTGAGCATAGGGGTGAAATGGATGAGCAACTAGTTGGGCATCACATGGAGATGTGAAGGACCAAGGAGGAGGCGTGGACCAAGAAGGATGAGTAGGGGGCCCCAAGAAGGTATAGAAGTGACTTGGTTGGGGTTGTAGTATGCCTGAGATGTCCCTTGCATCCCCTGCTGATATGGTCTAGGTCCATGCGGCCTCCTTTGGTCTATGTAATAGGTCTGTTCAGTGACTTTTGTGGCCCCTTGGTATACAGCTTTAAGTCTGGGCAAGGAAGGGCACTTGTCTGTAGAATGATTTTCTTCACAGATTGAACAAACCTCTGTAGATTTCCATGGGCATTCATTCCTAGGATGCCTCCTGGTGCACCTAGGACAAAAAATGGCCAAAGCCCTCTCTGCTTCCTCTTGTTTTCTTTTGATATGCATGGCAAGAATCTGCCTCATCTCGCTCTTGAAATCTTCCAGCCGATTCTCAAATTCACTTCTAAGAGATGAGTTGGAAGACAAGGTACTGCTCCCAACATTTCTGTTTTCAGCCATTGGCTCCAGAGGAATGGGTTTCTTCTTCTTCTTCCCCTATAGGTTCTTCAAATATGTCTAGCTGTTACCTAAGGGTGTTTCTTGATTGTAGCCACCGAAGAAGAGAGAAGGTTGGTTGTGTGAAGCAGTGGGGTTGTTGGGAAAACATTTTTCTGAATTATCTCTACTCCTACGAGGCATGAAAGGAAATCTCTTTTTGGGTGATTTTTTTTTTTTCCCTGCAAAACTGAAATGGATTGAACAACAAATTGCAACTAACAGAAATGAATCTTGCTGAAATGAAAGCAAGGAAATGACTAATCTACTTTCTTGGAATGGAAATTGCAAAATTGAAATGAAAGCAGTAAATGACTAATCTACTCTTTCTGAAATGGAAATTGCATAATTGAAATGAAAGCAGGAAATGACTAATCTACTCTTGCTAAAATGGAAATTGCAGAATTGAAATGAAAGAAGGAAATGCCTAATCTACGCTTGTTGAAATGAAATTGCAGAATTGAAATGAAAGCAGGAAATGCCTAATCTACTTTTGCATAATTGAAATGAAACAACTACTCTACTTTTGCTGAAATAAACTACTTAGCAGAATGTTGCAGTAGAAAATAGAAGAAAAGCAGTAATCACAAAATACTCTGACGCTTCCCTGGCAACGGCACCAAAAAGAGTGGTGAGCTCCAGTATTGCAGCAATAATGTTGCAACTCCTGGGGCTTCCTTCTTTACTTTTATCAACTCGGTAGTTCGTAACAAACTTGAAAGCGACGGTGCTATATGCACAAGTACTAGCTCTTATTGCAGGTTGTCACTTGATCAGCTGGGGCAAGTCCGCTAGGAGCTTAAGCTAACTTCTATGAGTTCTCAGAAGAAGCTTTACTATGATGGAAGAAAGCTAACTCTACAGGGGCTATTCTACTTGCAGAAAGAGAAGGAAAACTGAAATGAAACGCAAACCCTAGTAAACCCTAGTTTACCTACTAACCCTATTTTTGCAAGAAAAGAGATGGAAACTAATGAAGTGAGTGCCATTGACTACTAAAAAGATAAATTGCATTTATTAAAGCTACTTCTGAAGAGAAATGAAAATATATCATCTTTTTGTACTTTTGAGTATTTTTATGTGGAATTATTATGCTTGTGATTTAACTGGTTGTGACTGTGTAGAGGTTTGGTGTCCAAGGAAGATGGAATTGGCTTTTGCAGAAGGTGAGGAAGGTGTGGAGAGGTCCCAAGAAGTCCCTAGTACCCTTCTGAAGACTTCCATTGTGATCAGACTTTGAAAAATCACTCACAGGAAGTTCTACAGGAGGCTGCAGGGGATCTACAGGAGGTTCTACAAGAGGATCTATAAGAGGAGGCCGAAAGTGGTTTTTTGAGGTTTGAAGGTGAAAAAATGATGGGAAAGGGGAAATGAAGGCTAGATGAAGGTGTTTATGGGTCTAGAACTTGTCAAGGAAGATCAGGGACGAAGGAGATGGTTGGATTTATTCAAATGGCAAGAAAGAAACTTTATGGAAAAACAACGCAAAAACTAGGGCAGATTGGCGAAATGTGGCGAATGAGTTGGGGGATCTATGAGAAGTGAGCTGGTGCTAGCTGTTTTATGGAGGAATGATGAGCTGAGATGTCCTGCAAGAGATCTGCACACTTACTTATCAAAACTGACCAAAGAAAGAACTAAAAACAGAGTTTTGTCTAGCTTAACCTAATTCCTGACCTAAAAACAGAAAATGTTGATCAGTAACCTACGAACAGAAAGGCATGCAAGAGAACTATGGTAAAAGGAACAGGAAATGATCTAAGCAAGTGAATCTGAACTAATATCAACTTTTCCAACTCAAAGTATCACACTAGCAGTTGCATTGGAAGAGAAAAAAATTGTGTTTTTGGTGGCAGCAGTAGTGCCTTGACCTCAAATCATAGTCCCAAGAAGGGAGAAAGGCATTTAGGGCTTGTTGTGGCCTTTTTGAATCTTATTTTGTCACTGCATCAACTTACTTAAGCAACTTGAAACAAAAACAACTATTCTAACCATCAAAAGCAACCTAATCTAATGAAGTAAAATGAGTATATGCAACAGAAATTAACTCATGAATGGAAACAAAAACATATAAGTACACAAAGGAGGTGTTGGGAAACTTGGGTTGGGCCCTAACCCAAGAGATTTAGCCCTCTGAAAAATATCAGTGCTGGCTCAAAACCTGGTTCATCTTCATTATCAAAAATAACAGTTACATCACATAAATTGTTCTCAAAAAGAGCTCAAAAAGAGATCAAAAATGAGCTGAGCACAATGCTGCACAAAAGTGCCAAAATATACTAAGAATTGGCTAACATCTAACTAAAAAAACTGAGCACCTAAGCCCTGCTATTTATACAACTCGAGCCTCCAACAGATCTCCTAAAATCAAGGGGCTCAGCTTCCCAAAACTATAGATAAACAACAGTCCTTCTTTACTTGCTCAGCTGCCCCTTGGATGCACTCATGTGGCTACTTGTGCTCCAAGTTTCTGATGGAGAATTCGAGGTAAGGGTTCATAAATGAAGGGGACACCCTCCTAAAAATCCTCTCCCTTTTTCTTCCTCGAATTTTCCTGCCAATTGCTCATTAAACCTTTGATTTTGTCTCAAAATTGACCAAAAATCTGCATAAAGCACACATTAGACTTTTGGCATAATGACTAACCCAATTCACTCTATTAGCATAAATATAATAAAAAACATGCAATAAACTAATGAGAATGGTGGATTAAGTCGAATTAAGAGGCAAAATGAGCCCATATAATTACCCATTTCTGGGGCTCATCAGTACTCTCAGGTTGTGCATTGATTATGGGAAGTTGAACAAAGTAACCATCAAGAATAGATATTTGTTGTCGAGGATTGATGACTTGTTTGACCAATTGAAGGGAGAAATAGTGTTCTCAAATATTGACTTGAGATCTGGATATCATCAGGTATGCTTTAAGAAGATGACATCTACAAGACTACCTTCCAGACCAAGTATGGTAATTATGACTTTGTTGTAGTTCCTTTCGATTTGACTAATGCTTCAGCTACTTTTATGTGCTTGATGAATAAAGTGTTTCATCCATATTTGGACAAGTTTGTTGTGTTCATTGATTTTATATTGGTCTATTATAAGAATGAGGAAGAACATGCCAAACATTTAGTAACAATATTGAGATTACTGAGAGAGAATCAGTTGTATGACAAGCTCAGTAAATGCAGTTTCTTTCATAAAGAGGTACATTACTTGGGGCATGTGGTTTCCAAGGAAGGCATAGTAGTGGATCCAGAAAAGATAAGGGCTATCATGGAGTGGGAATCTCCTAGGAATATGGATTAGGTAAGATCATTCATGGGATTAACAGGTTATTACAGAAGGTTCATCATAAAATTCTCACATATTTCTTATCATATTACATCATTGCAAAGGAAAGGTAAGAAATTTTAATGGAAAAAAAAAATGTCGAGTTAGTTTTGAGCAATTGAAGCAGTTGTTAACAAATGCTCTAATTCTAAAGATTGTAGATCTAGACAAAGAGTTTATGGTATGTACAGATGCTTGGTGGAGTCCTTATGTAGGAAGGATGGGTAGTATGTTGTGAATCAAGGAAACTGAATGAGCATGAGAATAATTATCTGACTCATCATCATGAATTGGAAGCGATCATCTATGCTTTGAATATGTGGAGACACTATCTTCTTGGAAAGTAGTTCATCTTGATGAGTGATCATAGTGGATTGAGGTATCTATTTGACCAACTGAATTTGAATGCCAGGAAACTTAGATGGTTGTCCATGATCAATGAGTTCGACTTTGAGATCAAGTACACCAAAGGGAAAGAGAAAACGTTTGCATATGCTCTCAGCAGGAGAGTACATGTAAATGACATAGCACCTATGAGCTCCTACAAGATAAATTTACAGGATCAGATCTTGTAGGAAAGTCAGTAGGATGGCAGGTATAGGGAGCTTATGCATAGGTTACAACATGGTACATGTGATCAAGATGTAGACTATCATCTCACAATAGATGGTTTGTTCAAATTTAGGGATAGGATATATGTATCTGAAAATAGTGAGCTCAAGAGGTTTATCTTGAGGGAATTTCATGTTAATCCATATTCAAGTTACCCAAGATATCAAAAGACATTGACAGCGATGAAGAAGTTATATTATTAGCCTAATTTGAAGAAATAAGTGGTAGAGTTTTTGGCTAGATGATTGGATTATCAACAGGTAAAAGTAGAGTGTAAGCATCCAGGTGGATTACTATAGCAAATTTTGATTCCAGAGTGGAAATGGGAGGTCATTTACATGAATTTTAGTACAGGTTTTCTGAGGACACCTAGACAACATGATTCCATCATGGTTGTGGTTGAAAGGTTGAAAAAGGTAGCTCACTTCATTCCAGTGAAGTCTACTTATTCAACTAATCATGTAGCATAGGTATTCATCAAAGAGATAGTGAGGTTGCATGGTGTTCCAAAGAAGATTATGTCAGAGAGGGATGTCAAGTTCACTTCTAGATTCTGGAAAGAGTTAGTTGCAGGTTTGGATACAAAGATGGCCTTCAGTACAACCTATCATCTACAAACATATGGATAGATAGAAAGTGTCAACATGATATTGGAGGACATGTTGAGGATGTATGTGATGCATCAACAGTGTAGGTGGGAAGAGTATCTTCCACTGGTTGAGTTTGTTTACAAAAATGTGTATCATGAGTCAATGAGGATGAGTCCATTCGAAGCATTATATGGGCGAAGTTGTAATACTCCCATAATTTGTAGTGATCTAGTTAATAGGGTATTGATAGGGCCGAACATGTTGGAAAATATGGAACAAGAAATGCAGGTAATCAAGAAAAATATGAAGGCAGCAAAGGATAGACAAAAAAGTTATGCAAATCAGAATAGGATGTTTAAGGAGTTTCAGGTTGGTGAATAGGTGTACTTTCACATCAAGCCCAAGAATATCTCCTTGAGGATTGTATCATGTGTTAAGTTGGCACCTCTATTTTGTGGACCTTCCAATATTCTTGACAGGATTGGACTAGTAGCTTATTGAATTGCATTTCCTCTGACTGTGAAAGTCCATGTTGTTTTCTATGTTTCATTGCTTAAGAATTATGTTAAATATGGTGATCATGTGATTGGGTTGTATGTATTGCAGATTGAACCAGAAGGAGAATTCCAACCGGAATCTCTGTGCATTTTGCAAAGAAATATGCTCACGCTCTAGAACCAAGAAATCGAGCAGGTTAAAGAGCAGTGGAAGCACTTTGGGCCCGATGAAGCTAAATGAGAGATATATGATCAGATGTGGGTTATGTATCCTTCTCTATTCACTGGTTGAGTGAATTGTTTTGGCATATATCTTGGTGTTAAGTTTTCTTATATGTATATATGTATATGGATGCAAATATTGTCGTGACATGTGTTATCAATCTCCAATAAGTGGTATGGGTGTCATGTCATTATGGTTGTCATGTTGTTATGTTTCTCATGTTGGTTTGCTTCTCACCAGGATGGTCATTGAAAATACAATAACAAGCTAAGTTATAAAGCTCCATGGGTAGTATGTTTTTCTTTCCAACAATCTTACTAGCTATAGGTGTCATTTAACACCGAGGACGGTGTACCCCAAGGGGGAGTGTTTTGTAACAGTCCTATTCAAAAATCCATGCAATAAAGTTAATAAAGGAAAAATAATAACCAAGGTCATGGGACACGTATTCTAAGCTGAAAATTGGGAAAAAAAATACTGATGGGGATCACTTGTTATTAATTAATAGCTATGGAAATTGGCAAACACAATGGCAAAGGCTTTGGAAAGGCATGAGAAATTATTGGCATTTTATTTATGAAAATAATGGAAAATAGGATAAAAGGAAGGTGAAAGGTCACCGGTTGCATGTGAGGAGGAAAATGGAGGAAAATAATGGAAAATGAAGAAAATAGAGGCCTCATTAATAAAAAGGCTTATGAGGATTAGTTTGTAGTTTTTTTTTCAGTTTGGTTTTGGAGCTCTCATTTTCTACTCTCTTTCTCTCTCTCATACTCTTAGACACTTGGAGTTTTCTTGGAGCACTCTTGGAGGAGTGTGGAACGCCTAGGATTTGGAGAAAGAAGGCAAAGGAAGAGCAGGAAAGCACAAGAGGACATCGGGATCAGTAGCTACAAAGAGTTTTGCTTGCAGGTATTGAGTTGCATGTATGAGTTTTTTGTTAGTTTTGGCATGCATGGCACATGCATATGGTTTCTTGGTTATTGGCATGGAGGATTGCCTGGATTGACAATGTTTTTTTCTAGCCTTTCCATTTCCTGGATATACATAGTGTTGTTGGATTCTTTCTTTTTTTTTCTGGTTGGTTCTCATGTTCCTATTGGTTGTTGGTTGAGTTACTAGTTCCTGAAGCCTTAGTTGGACAAACGCTCTAGGAGCCCTGTAACAACTTGGGTTTCAATTACTAGTCCTAGAAAACTTGGTTGGAAAGACGCTCTAGAGCCCTTGGTGGGTTGAGTTACTGGTCCTATAAGCCCTGGTTGGACAGACACTCTGGAGCCTTACAGTAGTTGTGGGTTGAGTTACTAGTCCTAGAAACCTTGGTTGGAACAAACGCTCTAGAGTCCTAGATAACTTGGGTAAAGATCGATATGGTGATGGTTAGTGATGTCCGACTGTGAGGTGGAATCATTGGTTAAGGTTGAGGTGGTTTGGCCTCTGCAAGCCCTAGTTTGGTTTTTTTTTATTTGTTTCATGAGATCCCACATTCCTGCTTAGAATATCGCGCAGGGGTGATTGGCTGAGAGAGAGATTTGATTCAGCCCTATCTATGGTCGGGTGATACGTGGAAGTCCCTTTCCTGGTTGAATTTGCATAGGTTAATAAGATATCCTTTTCCTTTTGTATTTTATGAGTAAATGTGATTGCCATTATGTGGCTTTAATGGTTGTTTTCTCATTGATATATCTATGGTTATTTATTGGTTATAAGCATGATTTATGACAATCATGATATATGGATCTCATCATGTTTTGGTTAATATATAAAATGTTAACGAATGAATGACCTAAGAGATAGCAATGCAACTATTGTGAGGAGATGTCAGTCCTCTTTGATGCTTCTCAGATAAGTATTAGATCCCTATGTTCGGATTTGTTATTATGACCTGTAGATTTCATGTTTATGGTATGTTTGAAGAAATGTTTTTCATGTCTAGTAGGGGTCAAATCAATTCCTTGTTTAAGTGTTTGCACTAATAGCCTTGTTTCAATGTTGTTTATCATTTCTGGAAGTTTCATGAAGTTTTGGGTAGTGGCCTGAGTCCTGGCCCTTAAAAAGTGGCACAAAATTCGGGGTTGTTAGCACTGAACTGCCTCAAAAAGGTTAAATTCATATGGATTTCTTGTTGTGGGAATGACTGAAGGGTCCTAGTCGCATGCATTTCTTATCATCGGAGTGACTGAGACTCTAGGTCAGTGAAAAAGCAAGTTCTCTTAGGGGTTGGACACCTAAACGGGTTGGTTGGATCCTAAAGGTCTTTAAGCTTATGAGGAAGGTCAGATTGGTCTTTTTATTTCGATTCCACTTCCTTAAGTATACATGGGGAGTTGAATCAAATCATAGTAACTCTTTGTCACATGTTTACCCTGGTAAACTGGTTAGCTTGGGTAAATGTGCAAGGAAGGTGTTACAAGAAATCAATAATAACAATAAACTTAAATTCCAAAAATCTAATTCACAACCCATAAGCTAATCAAATGAGACAACTATGTTACCTATTTAGTCACAACAATCCCTAGTAAAGAGGAGGGCCCTTCTTCCTTAGTATGGAGATGGAGAAAATTTCATATCATATAGGTTACACAATAATTCATAAAATGAGCCATGAACTTGTTGGGTCTTGCATTAATGGTAAAAGAAAGATATAGATGCACACTATGAGAAAAATAATGTCAACCCCTCTTTCGGGGCAGGGAGATCCCATTTTATAGGATTTTCCCCTTACATTCAATCTTGGTAATAAATCAAAACATGAAAAGTATTGAGAATTTTTTTATTCTCGAGTTTTTCAAATAAAGTTAACTAAAGGTTCTTAATAACCAATTACAACAAATTGTATACAAATAAGGTTGTTTCCACAATAGGATACCTCAATTAGAAAATAACTATAAATTTGGAGATCATAACCATCATGTCCAAATTGGCCACATTGTTTTGGAAGAGTCAAATCCTTGTGGTCACATTGATTCGCATTGATTGTGTCAAGTAACAACACACATAAAAACAATTTGAAATAGCATCAAGAATTTTTGAGTGACGACATAGTATGTTAATTTTAGGTATGTTCTATGCTAGAGCAATTTATTTCAATTTTCACAGTTAGCTCAATATCTTTTCCAGATTAGCATTCACATTAGCATTAAAGTAAACTGTAGATAGAACATAAATATAAATCTCAAAAGATAAGACAAGACAAGAGAACACAAGATGTGGTGCTAGCCAGGGACAAACCCCAATGTGGGGAAACCCTTGATCAATTCTTCTTATATGTTCTTCAATAGTTCAGCAGAGAGAGAGAGAGAGAGATAGTACATTTACAATTGAATTCAACACTTTGACTTATCTATATGAGAGCATAGATCATCTCTAAGAAGATAATACACGAGATCAGTTGAAGACATGCTACTTCAACTGATTCTCCAAGGTGACTCCTTCACCTATCATCATGCTGCATCTCATCATCATGCTTTACCTCACCTTGTTGCACCCATCATCACAATGTTGGACCTCGTGACTGCTACACCTAATGTTGTATTGTTGTCCCATGTGTCATGGTTGAACCATGTTGTCCATGTTTAATGTCCCATTGCTTGCTTGCTATCCCTTGCATGATTGTTGTACCATTGCATGCTTGTTGTACTTGTTGCTAAGTACCATACAGTTTTCCCAATGTTAGTCTGTTGTCCCTTGCATGTTGTTGTACCATACAACTGTCCCAATGTTAGTTTGTTGTCCCTTACATGATGATGTACCATACAGTTGTCCCAATGTTAGTTTGTTGTCCCATGCATGTTGCTATACCATACAGTTGTCCCAATGTTACTTTTCTATCCCTTCTATTGATGATGAAGTTCCACCTATGTCACTGAATATAGGCCTAAATTAATCTGCCCTCTAGCAGTCCTCTTTGTTGAGCCAAAGGTTCTAACAAAGATCTTCAACATAGTGATTTCTCTCATAGAATTTATTGTTCATAACCTTCATCAAGTTCACACCCTTTTCTCCATACAAGTGACTGTACTATTATCAACATAGTCCTAACATATGCTACCTTGCTTGATAGAATTCAACGTATACCCTTCAACACTCCTCTCCATGTCATACAAGCTGCTTTCAGACCTTCCTCATCTGCCTAAAGCTTGATGTTGTTGTTGTCCAAATTTGAGGTCAGATTAGGCATCTTTTAGCTGTAGTAATATTCCTCCATGGCTGCGACAAGGGCATGCTTGAATAGTCTTCCTTTTGACTACATTAAGGGCTCCTCTTTCCAGTGAATAGGAATCCTCCTCTTGCTGCATAGAACCCTCATTTACTACAAATTATATCACCTTGAGGACTATGGTTAGGGTAGCATAGAGGCCTCTTGATATTGTGTATTAGAGGATTGTGTCTAGGGAGATGAGACCTTCTATTTCCAACATATAAGAGTCTTCTTAAATTGTGGATGAAGGGCAACATCTAGTGCGGAATAAGGCCAACAGTTAGGGCGTATATGGACTGTGACTAGGGCATGAATAGAACTGCAGCTACCGCTCTTTTTGAATAGCGTATAGGTCTCTCTCCTTAGGGCTGCGTATAGGTGCCTTTTAGGATAGAAAATGGGGTCTCTTCTTAGACCCTCCATGGCTGCGTATTATTTCTTCTTCATAGGGAAGTGTTAGGGCTTCCTTCATCGTGATAGATCTCCCTTTCCTCCTGCGTCTAGGGCTTCTTCATTAGGGCAGTGTAGAGCCTAGGGCACTCCCTCTAGATTAGAGCAACATTATCCCTTAGGATCTCTCCTCCTACTAAAACCCAAATATAAGTAGAGAGGAAGAGATCCAAAATGTGTTGAAATGACTTGAAGGGCACCTCTATTTATACTAAAATGTTGAGCACAAGTGGGGTTTATTTGGTTGTTGATCGACCTTGAAGAATTATCCCATAAAACTAATAAATTGATATCTCCATGAATACTTATCAGATCGGATGATCTTTCGATCAATCCTACACCTCTCGATGAGAGGGATCCAAGAAAAATATCAGTTGCCATTAATAAGATGACCCACATGGAGTTTGGCCCTAGTTGCCAAATTTAACACTCCCTCTCAACTAGGGAGAACTTCGTCCATTGATCCATATGTCTAACTGTACTATCTCTGCCATCAGTGCCCTGCACTTCTTTGCTATGCTCTCTTCTGTTGAGCTCTACTCTGCTCTACTCTACTCTGCTCTGCTGAACCATGAAGAAGAAGAACTGATCGAGAATGTCTCATACCATTCTCCACTGACCCAAAGTCAATTTCATCTTAAGAGAGTGTGTCATATCACTCTTACTGACCCGAAGTTAGTTTTATTTATCCCAGATAAATATCACAAGAGAGTGTCTCAGACCACTCATACTGATCCGAGATCAGTTGGAGGTCATCCTATCATAGGGAGTACGGTAGATACAATGATGCGTCCATCTATAGTACTACTATGGTCCCTAACCCCATTTCCCTGCTCATTGATAAGATGAGAGATACTTCCCATGACTCCCAGATTGCATGGGTAGGATGCCTCGACAGGAGAACTAATCATCTTGTCCCACAAGAGAGCTAATCATCCTGGCTCACAGGATAATGAATCATCCTGTCCCAAAGTCATCTCAGGGTATCACAGGGGAAGGTTGAGCTATTCAAGCTGTACATAGCACACCATTAGGGGAGAGTGAATTTCCCTATGGTCGTGTGTTGCTCCAGTAAGCACCCCAAGCACCCCAAAGCTCCCAAATCTCAATGCATGTAGCATGTAGGACCCTTATACAAAGGTCTCTCAATGACTCCAAGTCGTTTAGGAAAGTCACAAATTTGACCTTGCCCCGGGGCTTTGACAAAATGTCTGTGACCTGTACATCAGTCTCAATGTAATGGAGCCTCCTCGCTCGTTGACTTACCATATCCCAGATAAGGTAGTATCTTATGTCTATCTGTTGGAGCAATAATCGATTACGGGATTCCTCAACAATCGAATCCCCCCCTGGTTGTCACAGAGGATCATAGTGGTATTCATCATGTGTACAAACAACTCACTGAAGAGCTTCCACAACCAGGCAGCTTCACACAAGATCATACTCGTAGCTATGTATTCAGTCTCGACAGTGCTTATAGCAACCGACTTCTGCTTTCTGCTCATCCATGATATCAAAGTAGAATCCAAAGAGAACCAGCACTAAGAAGTGCTCTAGTGATCCTCCACACTTCTTGCCCAGTCAGCATTCGAATCATCATGCAGCTTCATATTTCCAGCAGTGTATCTCAATCCATGATATATTTTTCCCCGAAGATATCTCAGAAGATTCTTGGCACCAATGCAGTGAGGCTCAGCCAAATATGAGCTCACCATGCTAACTGCAAAACATATATACAGATGGAAGTTCACCAAGAACATCAATGCAAATGAGTTTATGAAACTCAGAGGTATTTCCCAAATCTGGTCCGGAATCATCACCATATAACTTCTGAAAGTTAAGATCCTCGAGGTAGTCAGGGGCTTGTAGTTTACCATTCCACATCCGAAATCCAACTCCCTCTTACTTCTACAAGTGAGAGGGTCAACACCTATCAGAAATAGGTCATTCTTAGAAGGTGCCGGTATGAGAGGTCTATCATCGACAACCTTCAAACAATGGTTTGGATCGGCTTCACTCTTAGTGAATCTTAGCTTCATCTAATAGCTATCAATCCTCTCATATCAAACCTGGGGTGAATTGTTTCAAGCCATAGAGGGCTTTCTTCCACCTACATACATGAGATTCTCGATGAATCTCAAACCCCTCTGGTTGCTCCAAGCCTATGAACCTGCTACATGAGGGAAATGGTCCCTTTGTAATATTTTCCTTCGGCACATCTCAGACATGTACCTTCATGCTCCTTTTGAATTCAGGCATCCTAGTCACCATCTGATTTGCATCGGATAGGGCCCCATAATTGACCTTTGGTGCTATAGATGAGATGTGTCAATTGACATGATCCCCAATGGACCATCCTGCAACTTGATACAAATTGCCAACCTTAAACCCCTGAGAGAAAAAACATCTTATAAACTTTCATTTTCATACACATACCTTTCCATCAATGAATGCCACCCTGGAGCCTTTGACTTCCATTGCCGAAATGGACACCAGGTTCTTCTTGTGATTGGGTATATAAAAGAGATTTTGTAAATGAATCGAGTTACCCTCATTCAATTGAGGGGTAACACCCTTTCCGGGATAGGTGGCATCGACTCCAAGTATAATCCCATGAATATTTCCATCTCTACCAAATTAGAGAGAGAGAACCCTTCTATTCGATGGAGTGCCTTGAAGCACTACAATCAATAAGCCAGATTCCCAAAGAATTTGAAGGAGAGGGCCAATACAAGATAACACTTCTTTATCTTATCAGAAACAACATTTTATTCTTCATACCTAGGGTTCCTTGCTTTCTTGAATAGTCAGCCATTTCCTTGATGACTACCACTGTCATTCCTCTTATCATTGAAGATGTCCCTGGAATGATTGTTATCATCATCAAGTGATGTGTCCCTACCATTCAGACACTCCTTCGCATAATGGTCGAACTTATTTCAACTAATTCATCTACCTTTCCTTCCTCCCTTAGATCCGAACTTCCCATAGAAGTGATCTTCAGGTAGGCCATTAGAAATTTCAGTTGCGCCATTCCGATAATATTCTCTACTTTGACTTCACCCTTGGTGAATTAGAAGAGGGATGAGGAATCCATTGATCCTTTTTTCCTTTCCCAATTGTCTTCATTGATTTCTCTTTCAATCTTGCTTGGGCTTTGTCTTCACCTCAACTTTGATACCAAGTTAATTTTAGGTATTTTCTATGCTAGAGAAATTTATGTCAATTTTCACAGTTAGCTCAATATCTTTTCCATATTAGCAATCACATTAGCATTAAATTAAACTGCATATAGAACTTAAATATAAATCATAGAAGACAAGCCAAGAGAAGAGGACACAAGATGTGGCGCTAGCCAGGGACAAACCCCAATGTGGGGAAACCGTTGATCAATTCTTCTTATATGTTCTTCAATAGTTCAGCAAAGAGAGAGAGAGAGATAGTACATTTACAAATGAAGTCGACACTTTAACTTATCTAGATGAGTCATAGATTATCTCTAAGAAGATGATACATGAGATCAGTTGAAGACATGTTGCTTCAACTGATTCTCCAAGATGACTCCTTCACCTATCATCGTGTTGCATCTCATCATCATGCTTTACCTCACCATGCTACACCCATCATCACAATGATGGACCTCATGACTGTTGCACCTAATGTTGTACTACTGTCCCATGTGTCATGGTTGAACCATGTTGTCCATATTTAATGTCCCATTGCTTGCTTGTTGTCCCTTGCATGTTTGTTGTACCATTGCATGCTTGGTGTACTTGCTGCTAAGTGCCATACAGTCGTCCCAATGTTAGTTTGTTGTCCCTTTCATGTTGTTGTACCATATAGCTATCCCAATGTTAGTTTGTTGTCCCTTGCATGTTGATGTACCATACAGCTGTCCCAATGTTAGTTTGTTGTCCCTTGCATGTTGTTGTACCATACAATTGTCCCAATGTTAGTTTTCTATGCCTTCTATTGATGACGAAGTTCCACAATGTCACTGACGTAGGCCTATATTAATCTGCCCTCTAATAGTCCTCTTTTCTGCTCCAAAGGTTTCCAACCAAGGTCTTCAACATAGTGATTTGTCTCATAGAATTTATTGTTCATAACCTTCATCAAGTTCACACCCTTTTCTCCATCCAAGTGACTGTACTATTATCAACACAGTCCTAACATATGCTGCCTTGTTGGACAGACTTCAACATATACCCTTTAGCACTCTTATCCATGTCATACAAGCCACTTTCAGACCTTCCTCATCTGCGTGAAGCTTGACGTTGTTTCTATCCAAATCTGAGGTCAGATTAGGCATCTTTTAGCTGTGGTAATATTCCTCCATGGCTGCGACTGGGGCATGCTTGATTAGTCTTCCTTTTGACTACATTAAGGGCTCCTCTTTCCAGCGAATAGGAATCCTCCTCTTGCTGCGTAGAACCCTCATTGACTACATATTATATCACCTTGAGGACTACGGTTATGGCAGCATAGAGGCCTCTTGAGATTGCATATTAGAGGACTGCGTCTAGGGAGATGAGGCCTCCTATTTACAACGTATAAGAGTCTTCTTAAATTGCGAATGAAGGGGAACATCTAACACAGAATAGGGCTAGCAGTTAGGGCGTATATGGACTGTGACTAGGGCACAAATAGAACTGGGGCTAGGGCTCTTTTTGAACATCGTATAGGTCTCTCTCCTTAGGGCTGCGTATAGGTGCCTTTTAGGACAACGAATAGGGTCTCTTCTTAGACCCTCCATGGCTACGTATTACTGCTCCTTCATAGGGCAGCGTTAGGGCTTCCTTCACCGTGCTAGATCTCCCTTCCCTCCCGCATCTAGGACTTATTCATTAGGGCATCATAGGGCCTAGGGCACTCCCTCTAGGTTAGGGTAGCATTATCCCTTAGGATCTCTCCTCCTACTAAAACCCAAAGACAAGTAGAGAGAAAGAGATCCAAAGTGTGTTGAAATAACTTGAAGGCCACCCCTGTTTATACTAAAACGTTGAGCATGAGTGGGGTTTATTTGGTTGTTGGCCGACCTTGATGAATTGTCCCATAACACTAATAAATTCATATTTCCATGAATACTTATCAGAATCAAATGATCTTTAGATCAATCCTACACCTCTCGATGAGAGGGATCCAAGAAAAATATCTGCTGCCATTAATAAGATGAGCCACATGGAGTTTGGCCCTAGTTGCCAAATTTAACATAATAGAATAATGGCATCTGGGTATGTCATAGTAACAACAAAGTGCAATCCTGGATTAATAGCATAATAAATTTATGGAGTAATAACATCATGAAGTCCTGAAGTAAAAACATCATGAATTCATGGAGTAACAACATCTTGATAATGATGGAGTAACAATGTCCCGGGTCAACTTGGTTATCCTGCAGATATTTTCCTCAACATACTATCAGTAAAACACCCAAAATAACTATTCTCCTTTCAAATGCAAGAAAAACTTAGCACATTAGAGTGAAATACATATTTGGCATATCTAAATCAAAAAATGAGATATTAGGTTGAAAGGATGTGACTAATGAGGACAAAATATACAAAAAGATAAGGAAAAAGGTGATAAAGAGAATCAAATTCCTAAGCCCAATAAGGATCTCCCTCCAACCTCAGGGTCTCCAAGTTAATTTCCCACCAAGTTAGGGCATGACCCTCTAATTTCAAATGTGCAAATGAAATATTTTGTTCTTTATCTATGTGTTGAACACTACAATAAACTTCTAATTGTTGTAACGTGTGATTTAACTTAAAAATTTAAATCTCACCTTCAAATGGCTTGACGTTGACCTTCACTTCAATTTGGAGCAGGGACTATGAATGGTTCACGATATTCAAATTAGGATAATCCTCTTTAGGGTTTTTCATAGAATCCCTCTTTGGTTCTTCTCGATCTCTCAATTTCCCTTTGATCTAATATATGCATTAGAATCTCCATATTCTATTAAGAGCCCGAGATTGTTGGTTAGGACTTCCATGAGGAAGCTCACATTCTAATTTGTGTCTGTGACTTGTGGTTCCACTCATGCAAACCTAGCTTCTGCAAGATATTAAGGGTTATTAATAAATTAGTCAACCATGGTTGACTTTTTTGGACTTTTGGAATAAAACATCTAGATCCCTAGAAACTCACACAATATACCAAAGAAACCTATTGTAATACTAGTTTGATCCATAAATTGTTGTGGATATTCCACTTGATAGTTCATCACAATAGATTTGATACAATTATACTTAAAATATGAAATCAATACTATGAGGGTTATGTTTCCTTATACTTTTAGAATTATTAAGTTGTTATTTTCAAGTATGTAATATGTAAAATGTAGAAAATAGAGAAACACAAATACAATCTCTCACAACCATAATAACATAAGATATGATTGAGGAAACATTTTGGGTAGAAAACATGGCTGGAAGGTGTGGTTTATATGTTTCTGCTTTCCTTGAATGGAAATCGATACAAGTACAAAGGAGTGAGACATATGGCTCGTGGGATGCTACAGTACATAAACCCTCTTTGTTTTTTCTTTCTCTATCCACTCTCATCTACTCTACTCATCTGTGGAATATAACCACTAGCAGGTTATCGGGTTATGTTATAGCTGAGCAACTAGCAGGAAAGGGGTTCCATTCTATTCACTTGAATAGAATGGAACCCCTTTCCTCCTAGTTGCTCAGCGATAACATAACCCGATAACCTGCTAGTGGTTAAGTTTGACTCCTTCAACTCTTAAATAAAGTTACACTATTGAATCTTTTAGAATCTTATTTTTCCATGAACATATGGCTAGCCCTTTTGCACAAATAATGGTGGCTTACATGACATTCTCTTGAATTATGGTGGTCAATTCCAATAGATTAAATTTTGGAAGGCATAACTTTCTCATACTGATCTAGGAGGATCCAAGATGGCCTAAAATTTAGAGTCTCCAAATTTTGATGGAAATAGCGTCAAGTCGAATAGATCTATGAGATGGTTCGAACACAATTTGAATCGCGTCAAACCAAAACCGTTTGAGGAAGTTATTATAGTTTGAATTTTTGCGAAAACAGGGAAAAGTCAACTCTGCCATGACACATGGCAGGACTTATGGATGACGTTTGGCAATGATAAAGGTGACATAGCAGTACCTGATCATGACACATGGCATTACTTGGTTGGATGGCAATGTGTGAAGTGGACCAATTTGGTGATGACACGTGGCCCAACTAGAGGGTGTCAGATGGCACCACCAAATGGAAATATTAATTAGCTTGATAAGTTGGCACTAGCAAGATTTGAACCCATAACCACTGGCATGTTATCCAAATTCTCCATGGTGGGAATACATATATGGTATATGGTTATAACCAACCACATGAGTATTAAATATAAATATGCTCATATGGTCGATACATTGGGGTGGTTCCATTATATGGTTATCTCCCATGGGAATTTGTTATATGGTACACCATATATAGTATATGGTTTGACATGATGTATGGTTCATTTTTTATAATGACCATGTTATTATGTATGTCGTAGCAGGTATTACACGTTCGGTTTATGTTGACCATCTATGACTCTTTTCAACTATATTATATCATTTTTTATTTTACAAATTTTAACTTTTTCCAATTATTTTTTATTTATTGTAATTTTTTTTAATTGGCTATCATTTTGATGATCTTATCGAGGGATGCCTCGGGAGTCGAAACTAGTGGTAACATTTGAATTTAATGTCTGTTATACGATAGTAAGACTGCACAAATATATAATCCACGCGCGGCGGAGGGAAAATTTAAAGGACATTGCGTTTGACAGGTTGATAGTTGAGTACAAAATAATAATAATAATAAGTTCAAGTTTAATAAACCAGATAAAATAAAATATTCACCCGCATGCTTTGGATCAAAGGGGGATTCTTCAGTCCATCTATTATACAAATCTTCAATTTTAAATAAATATATTCTTTCTTTCTTTCTATCTGGTCTCGAATGTCAGTGGACTCGTGTGTAAACTGGCGTTTTGTAAAACTTGTAATTAAATGATAAAATTTAACGAAAGTTAATAAATAACGAAAAAATTCATATAAAATAATGTTAAATATTTATATATTAATTTTTTTGGTAAATTATTTTAATTAGGAGTTGTCTATAATGCGACTTTTTGAAGATTCTGGTGACGGAATCCGGCGGAAGAAATTGAAGTTAAATCTTGATTTCTTGCAGTTAAAATGGTTTTTTAACTGCATATTTGGATTCAGCACCCTGGAAAACCCCTGGGACGCTTTCATTGTGCAGAAACTAGCTATCAAACTTGCGATTCCAATAAATTCCTGTCGGATTTCGACTGGAAAAACCCGCCGGAAAAGCTTTCAAAAAGTCGCGTTATAGACAACTGCTTTTAATTATATTAAGACTTTGTTAAGAAAATATATCAATTATATGTTAATGTAAGAGTT
This sequence comes from Pinus tabuliformis, assembly GCA_031772625.1. Lineage (NCBI taxonomy): Eukaryota > Viridiplantae > Streptophyta > Pinopsida > Pinales > Pinaceae > Pinus > Pinus tabuliformis. The sequence continues at coordinate 1,137,976,669 of CM062804.1, forward strand.
AATTAGTTGAAAAATATTCTATATAATTTGTTTTTTATGTTTCTTAAAAACAAATTATACTTCAAAATAATCAACAATAATAAGAATTACAAATAGCAATAAAAATGATAAATATGATCACATATATGCCAAAATGAAGTACACATTCCAATATGTAATCACTTCTATTTTCTTTCAGTTGATCCCATTTTCATTTTCTATGGTTTTTGTTGTTGATTTACTTCTCTTCATTTGTTGTCTTCAAATTACTAGGATCCACTTCAATGCATCATCAATGGTGTTTATTCTTTGATAACTATCGTTATGTCAACTTGTTTCTTTGAATGATTTGCATTATTTTACTTACTTTCTCTCAACATAAATTCTCCTAATTTTTTATGGCTTACCCCTAACCATTGCATTGTAACAATTTTTTCTTTTTCCTTAATCATTATAATTCTCAAGTGTTTTTAGCTATGGTGAGTCATACATTACATCAAGTGATTTTTAATTCATTAGGAACCTTTCTTTGTCAATCATAATTGGATAGTTTGTTATTTAACATATAAATTTTAATAAGGAGTTTAGACTTCTGTGATCCATAACATTGTTTAGAAAATCTTCGGCAAAATCACATAATCAATCTTTTGTCGACGCGTTTCGAACCAACCAGTGTGGTTCATCGTCAGGACAAGTTGAAGAACAGATCCAGCTTCGCCTGTTTAAATAGCTAGAGCAGAGACCCCAACGGTTAGCCTCCTCTTCCCCTTTTTGTTAGGTCTTAGGGTTTCTGTCTTTCCCCCTCCTTTAATTTCTCTTTGGGCAAGTTTGTCCCAGTTCTTTGGAGTGTTTGAGTCCTTAATATGTTATGAATTAATTTCGGGCTATGTAGTGTATTATCCGGTTATGATACTATTGAGCATGTTATAATTAGATTTTTTCCAAAAATTTCATTTATTTCTATTAGAACCTTAGAATTGAATCTCCCTTTAACTTTCGTCTAAAAAAACCCCTTATATATGAATTAAATAAATTATTTACCTTTGCTATTATATTTTTTAATTTATATTTATTTATTTATTTAGTAAATAAATAAATATAATCTATCATTATTTTTATATATTTATATATTTATTTAATAAATAAATAAATAATTTATTATTATTTTATTTATATATTTATTTTGTTATCTCACACCTAATATAACTAATTTTTATATTTATATATGTATTTATATTTATTTACCTCACTAATAATACCATTTATATAAATTAAATAAATAATTTACTTTTTTATTTAATAAATAAATAAATATATATATTTATATGATTTTTATATATTTATATATTTATTTGGTTATCTCACCTTAATATAACTAAATTTATATATATGAATTTATATTTATTTACCTTACTAATAATACCATTTATATTAATTAAATAAATAATTTATCTTTCCTATTATATTTATTAATTTATGTTTTTATATTTATTTATTTATTAATAAATAAATAAATAGAATTTATTATTATTTTTATATATTTATATATTTATTTATTAAATAAATAATTTATTATTAATTTAGTTATATATTTAGTTTGTTATCTCACCCCTAATATAACTAAATTTATATATTTATATATGAATTTATATTCATTTACCTCACTAATAATACCATTTATATAAATTAAATAATTGATTTATTTTTGTTTTATATTTTGATTTAATAAATAAATAAATATAATTTATTATGATTTATATAGTTATATATTTAGTTAATAAATAAATAATTTATTATTGTTTTATTTATATATTTATATATTTATTTGGTTATCTCACACCTAATATAACTAAAATTTATATAGATTTATATATATTTATTAAATTTGGATTTATTTATTAGTATATTATAATTTATCATTGATATATTTAGATATTTATTTATTTATTTCTTACCTAATATAACTAAATTTGACCTTGCTCCTTAAGTCAACCTTTGGCCAGGTAACCGTTGGGGTCTCTGCTCTAGCTATTTAAACAGGCGAAGCTGGATTTGTTCTTCAACTTGTCCTGACGATGAACCACACTGGTTGGTTCGAAACGCGTCGACAAAAGATTGATTATGTGATTTTGCCGAAGATTTTCTAAACAATATAAATTTTAAATTTAGCCAAGTTTATTATTAGGGACATTCACAAATCAATGAAATCTAAATTGATCTGATTCTAAACTTTAACACTAACTTACATTTAATATTTTTACTTTAATTTAATTACATTTAAACTAAACTGCAAGCACTAGCTACTATGTAGCCCTTGTTATATATGTGTTGTTATGATGTGAGATATATATGGTTAAAGGTATAAGAAACAACACACGTGGTTTTACATGGCACAGATGGTTGTGTTACACAATACGTTGAGTCCTGGTTAATATGTCGTCGGGAGGTTTTATCTTATGGTTTATGTTGTTATACAATGAATAATGACAAGAGCATGTTGGAATGATATGTTATACTATATATAACATATAGTTGGAACAAACACCACATATGCGACAAACTCTGCCACATTGTCGATTATCGTAGGATGATTCCAAGTGTTTGTTGATACAGATGGATAGTGCCAAGTTTTAAAATTTAGTATGGTTTTTATATAGTTTGTTTGTTAATAAAACAATCCCATTTTTATAAGTGTTGGGCTGTAACCCCCAAGGGTTCGACCTTGGGGTGCAGACCCTAAAAATTATATATATGCAAAATGATAAAAATGTTAAGCTCTTGCCATTTTGTAAAATGGTTATCACTGTTTTTGGGATAAGTCATAGAATTTTTTCTCTTTTGGAGGATTTCGAAAGGAGAATTGTAGAGAAGGGTTTTTCAAGTCTTTTGTGAATTTGCAGAGTAAAGAGAAAGCTTTGGAGATTGGGGATTTTATGTAATTTGATTAATTTGACATAATAATTGAAGAGGCCACTCCATTAGAAGCAGATCCAGAGACATATCCCACACTGGGTGAACTCCATTATCAATCTTGTTTGCGTCCTTTATTTTTCTCTATAGTTTTTTATTTCGATTATTGTGTTTTTAATCAACATTTTTTCAAGTTTGGCATTTCATGTTCAATTTAAGCTCAATAAATCATAGGCTTGTGTTAAAATATCCTGATCAAGTTTGGTATCATAGCCAAGTTGAGCTATTTTGATTCGGTTGTTAAGTGTGAGTGATTACAAGGTCTAAGCTTAAAAGGGGAGAAGGTGAACTTGAAGCTTACCAATCCTAAAATTTGTTCAAGGAGCTTCACTCAAAGAGGAGAGATGTCTTCACCAATATGATAGAAACCTTTTAAAAATGAGTCAAATTTTGTAGAGGTGTTTTCTATGTTGGAACCAAAGGTGGAAGAGCCCTATAAATAAAAACAACTTCAGATAGGAGAAGGTACTAATCAAGCAAATAAAAAAAGTCATCGACCCCCTCTTCGAAGAAGGTACTAATCAAGCAAATAAAAAAGTTCGTCAACCCCCTCTTCCTCCTTATTCTCCTGCTCCTTCAATACCTTCATCTCCTCCTCATTCTTCTATGTCGCCACCTCCATATCCTCATAAGAAGATTTCTTCGAAGAATCCATTGTTGAAGTTGGATGTTAAGTTCGAATTACCACTATATAATGGATATTTTAATGCAGATAAATTGGAAAATTGGATTCGACAGATACAAGTTTATCATCGTATTCAGCAGATTGATGAATAAGAGGTAAAGATTCATTTGACCTCTATTTGACTTGAAGGTACAATGTTGGTATGGTGAGAAACCAAACTTCGACAAGGGAACAAAAATAATGGTAATCTCCTTTCTTCTTGGTCTGAATTCCCTAATGCATCAAAGACGCAGTTTTATCCATTAGCTTATACTCACAAAGAAATAATGGAATAGAAAAACATAAAACAAGGAAAAGGACAAAGCATGCAAAGTTGTACTAAAGAATTTAAGAAGAAAGCAGTGGTTTTGAATATTCCATTAGATTCTCTAGAGACACTTTGAAATAGGTTGGTGTATTGCATAATTATCTTTTCCATGCTCTTTTGTTGTTTAATCCCACTAATTTGGATGAAGTATGTGTCCAAGCTACTCATCTTGAGTCCAAGGGAAAGAGTGTGCAGAATGATTTCGTGAAGAAGCAACCATCCAAGTTCATTGAAGGAAAATCTAAAGGAAAGAAGAAAAGTAAGAAAGTTGTGACAATGAAGAAAGAAGAGGAAAAGCCAACATGCTCACATTGTAAGAAGGAAGGGCATGATGATGCTCATTGTTGGAAGTTGCATCTTGATCAAATACCTAAGAGGTTTGGAGGTAAAGGAAAGCATAAGACTATTGCGATGACACAACAAGATTTGGGATCTGATTCAAAGGATGAAACTTAGGTCACAACTATTGGAGTACAAGGTAAAGAATCTGCTCATGCTATTTCTAGTTCTTTTATTTTGTCTCCTAGTGTTGAAAGTAAAAGAAGTGAGCTTTTTCATGTAAGGGTGATTATTAAGCATATGAAAGTATATATTATTTTTGATACTAGTTCCCAGGTTAATTTGATATCTGAGGCAATTGTCAAGAAGTTGGGATTAGAAACAACACCTCACAAGAAACCCTATCCTCTTGGTTGGGTTTATGATAATGTGAAGCTGCAAGTGACGAAACAATGTAAACCTAGATTTGTTATCACCTCAAAATTTATTGACGAGGTGGAGTTAGATGTGGTTCCTCTTGATATTTGTGGAATTGTTTTTGGAATCCCTTATTTGTATGACAAGAAAGCCATATTCTTCAGGAAGGAGAGAAAATATCACCTCACCAAATATGGGGTTGAGTATATTGTAAGAGCGCACATCATGAAGACTAATTTATCACTTGTTAGTGCAGGAAAAATGAAGCGACTCATCAATGCTAGAAAGAATTTTGAACTTCTAGTTATGAAATCAAATATATTGGACAATTTGATGCTTTTAAGGGTTGTGATCCTGTTGTGGCAAACAACAACCGCCCATTTTAAAAAAAAATCTTAGTCATAATAATAATGGAACCCTTCTTCTTTTAAATTTTTTTTATTTTAATTAATAAAATCATTTTAATAAAACGTTTTGTTTTTTTTAGTATTTTTATTTTTTATTTTTTTAAATAAAATCCTTTGAATAACTTTAAGAACCATCGCAACCGAGAATTTTTTATTTCAGGCTTTAAGTGTGCTTTTATACATTATGCGAACACTTTAAAAGAAAAACACTCTCATCCTTTTATTATTTAGCACGGGCCACCGTGCATAAAGCTCGATACTTTCGTTTATGCTTGCTTTCTTTTCCGTCGGGCTTCCCTTAGCGGGATGATCTATCTAAGACCCATACAAAAGGCACATTCCTTGAAGGCTAATTGGTCACAATAACCACACCACTTTATAACTCATCCCACCACTTATAACCCAGAGATTTTTCCTTTCACCCTTTTTGAAACCATCAGGATAGACATAGTGAAACAACTCATAGAGCATGGGTCCCATTACCTTCCTTACAATTAGCTATTACTTTTCTTTGTCATCCCACTTGAATTATTACAATGAGTGTTTTAGATGGGATTTAAGCGTTGCGTTGACTCATAATTCCCACCATACTTATCAAATAACTCTTATTGGTACATGTTGTTATGATCGCCACATAGGTCTGCTTCGTGTCAGCCCACTCATTTGCAAAGGTAGATAATAAGTGCTCAATTATATTTGTTGGGATTCCCCTAGAGATATGACATATGAACACACGTCACCTTCCAGTTGTCAAATCTACCCTATATAATTGCGCCATATGTCTCACCTACTCGTCCATGTTATGAAAGATTAAAATTAAATTCGCAATTTTGTTTTAAGTCACGTGCTTGTTTCATATAATAGTGTTCTCATTTCATTTAACGCATATTTACCACTCTAGAGAATTGATTCAACCCTTGTTTTACGTGTGTTATCCATCAACAAGATACTATGGCGAAAGGAAAAAAAGAGGGTTATTTCTCAAGTGTTAGCGGGTACCTTCAGAGAGGAAGTTAATGAGAAATTTTTAGACACATTTCTTTTCTTCGATACAGTTTACATTATAGATTCCAGTGTAAAATCCTAGAATACCATCTATGAGTTTTTTAAGAAGAAATGCCAGAGAAGTCAGAGGATGCAGCAAAAATCGTAACAGATGACCAAGGTGGTTTAAATTCTTCAACAACAACAATTAGTGATGCTGCAAGGTCTCACCTTCATAAGGTCACAGCATGCCCAAGGCTATTGCCATACATAGATATGATATGTTGGGTAGTGGAAGAAATCAACATCAGTGAGAAACGTTTTGTTACTTGTAGAGACGTCATAATTGGCTCCTTCAGCGCTGAAAGCATTGTGGTATGTATCATTTACCAAAACCCCAGGTTGAATATAATGCACAGTTTGTCGAAATGGTTTTTAAAAAATAATTTGAGGGAGACAAAGATAAGTTACCCCAAACGATTAGAGGATGGATGTGTAACTCCAATAAGTTCAAAGAAGAATCTTTAGGCAAATATTCAATTGGTCCTCTCACATCCCATTTTTTCTATATTGCTTCCTTGCTTTGTCATCTATATGCCAAACAAAATAACTCGCAGTTCCCGAAGGATTGGGTCCCTCTTAATGAGAACACCTCACATGGATATGTTTTTGACTGGGCTCAATTTTTGTCAGATAATATGGCAAAGCATATCATTTACTATAACACCCCACCCCACATCTACCCGCTTTTAAAAGATCACCAGGGTAAACATGAGACGAGAATTACTATGCATGACCCAACATCCAAGTTCTAGTTATCGAAGTGGGTTCTACCATACTGAAACTTACTGCAATCTCCCAGGGATACTTGATCACCCAGATGTTAGAAAACATCCCTTGATGATCTTTCTCTGAGCTAGAATTATATTTTTACCAATATTTATATCCCAATCACATTTATGCAGTCTAGCCCATGTGGCTAGAAGGCTCCAGTCGCACACACAAGTAATCCTTTGTGTGGCTACAACTGAAAATCCCTAGTTTTATGCTTGAATCCACAGATTTAGTGCATGAATTTTACACGCCACTACCCATTACTCTCCAGAACTTTGTCAATGTTGATCACAAGTCTGCATAATCTACAATTAGGCTCAAATCTTGCCCAATCATGCTAAACACATGATACATATTTAGACAAACACATGGTAAACATAGTAAATAATGGTCATGAATGCATATATGTACATTGTTTCCTTAGTTTCATAAGAGAATCATCAAGAAGGATTACTACCCTCTCAAGATATTTGCAATAACACTTCTTAGCTCATGCATCCATATAACAAATTCAATAACTTATCGAATCATGAACAAGATCCATAACAAGAGAACATCATTTAACCATGCCTATAACTGAAATTTAATCAACATGAATCCATGGAAAACCAAACATAAAATCAACATAATGACCAATACATGTGCTCAGTGATCTCAATAATAAATAACACATAATAAAATATGCATAAATCCAACCAAGTCAAGGACTTCCATGTACCACCTGACCATAGATTGGGCTGAACCAAGTATCTCTTTCATCTAATCACCCCCTTGCCATATTCTAATCATGCATGTGGGATCACATGCAATAAACCAAAACAAATCCAACCAAGGCATCAAGAGGCTAAGCCACTTCAACCCTCAACCAAAATGATTTCATGTAACTACTCCAGAAATCACCAAAACCAAATAAGCTTGGATGCCTCATACTTTCTTCACCATACCTATAGGAATTTCCCTATCTCCACCCACCTGTCAATAGTTCTAGGATAAAAACATCTCCACCCTCAACCCTTGGGAATTTTCCTGAGACAACCTTAACCAAAATACAAAATATACCAACCAACCAAAGCTTAACCAAAACAAGGAACGAACTACATCATGGCTATCCAGGAAATTGCAAAGGCAAGGTTGTACATCATTCTCAATCAAGGAAAATCCCATTCCAGTGACAGTAAACATAAATAATAAACCAATTCATAAACAATGAATCACATCCCAGCATGCTAAATCACACATGCACATTGTTACTTGCAAATCCACATTTATTTTTTGCCCTTGCTTGTTGTTGTCCAAAATTCCTCTCTCACTCCCCTACTTGTTCCTTACTTTCTTGCTTGAGTCCTCCTTTTGTCCAAGTTCTTGGTCTCTCTTCCTTTCTCTTCTCTTCTCTACGTGAGAACGCTAGAATGTCCAAGCATGTGTGTAAATGTTCTTTATCCTTTTTCTTTTCTTTTTACTTTACTTTTCCTTCATTTTCCCTTGCATGCATATCACTTTATTTTCATCTTCTTTTTCTCATATTTTCCTTTATTTCTTGTATTAAATTGCCATTTATTGTCTTTTTCATTTTCCAATTCCTTCCATAGTGTTAAAATTTGCAACTAGGGTCAAACTCCATGTGGGTCATCTTATTAATGGAAGATGATATTTTTCATGGATCCCTCTCATCGAGAGGTGTAGGATTGATCTAAAGATCATCCGATTCCGATAATTATTCATGGAGATATGAATTTATTTGTGTTATGGGACAATTTGTCAAAGTCAGCCAGCAACCAAATAAACCCCACTTGTGCTCAACGTTTTAGTATAAATAGAGGTGGCCTTCAAGTCATTTTCAACACACTTGGGATATCTTCCACTCTACTTGTCTTTGGGTTTTAACAGGAGGAGAGATCATAAGGGATAATGCTGCCCTAATCCAAAGGGAATAAGCTGGAATTGTCGAGAATAGCCGGAATTGCCAAAATTGTCGGAACTGTCGGGAATAGACGGAATAGCCAGAATTGTCGGAATTGCTGGAACTGTGGGAACTGCCAGGAATAGCCAGAATTGCTAGAACTGCATGAACTACCGGGAATAGCCAAAATTGCCGGAATTGCCGGGAACTGCCGAAATTGCCAGAACTATCGGGAAAAGCCTGAACTGCTGGGAATAACCAGAATTGTCGGAATTGTCGGGAATAGCCGGAATTTTTGGAACTGTCAGAACTGCTGGGAATATCCTAGACTACCAAGAACAGCCAAAACTGCCAGAACAGTCGGGAAAGCTGATACAGACGGCAGAAACTAGAACTGTCGGAACTGCCAAAACTACCGGGAATAGCCGGAATTGACGGAACTACCGAGAACAACTGAAATGGCCGAAACTGCCGGAACAGCCAGAGAATCTGTCTTCGAAGGAGAGCAGCATGTAAGGGACAACTAACTAACATTGGGATTGTTGTATGGTACTTAGCAGCAAATACACCAAGCATGCAATGTTACAGCTAGCATGCAACAACAAGCATGCAAAGGACAACAAGCATGCTAGGGACAACAAGCAAGCTACAGACAACAAGCAAGCAAGATGCAACCAGCACATAGATCAGTATGGCAACATGGTGCAGCAATGGCACATAATGCAGTACAGTGATGAGTACAGTCATGATTAATGAAGCATGATGAGATGCAGCATAGTGATGATGGGTACAACATGGTGCAACACGTGAGGTGCAACATGATGACGAAATGTAGCACAATGATAGGTGAAGGAGTCACCTTGGAGAATCAGTTGAAGCAGCATGTCTTCAACTGATCTCATGTATCATCTTCTTAGAGATGATCTATGCTCTTATCTAGATAATTCAAAGTGTTGACTTCTGTTGTAAACATACTCTCTCTCTCTCTCTCTCTCTCTCTGCTGAACTATTGAAGAACATATAAGAAGAATTGATCAAGGGTTTCCCCACATTGGGGTTTGTCCTTGGATAGCGCCACATCTTGTGTCCTCTTGTCTTGGCTTGTCTTATGAAATTTATATTTATGTTCTATCTACAATTTACTTTAATGTTGATGTGATTGCTAATCTGGAAAAGATATTGAGCTAACTGTGAAAATTGAAATAAATTGCTCTAGCATAAAACATACCTAAAATTAACACATAGTCAATAATAAACCATAAGTGATTCCCATGTAATATTTTTCCCTCCATTCATCTTGAAATACATGTCGCATGACCTTCGTTTAATTTATTTACATGGAAACTTAAGCCGGGGTTGTTACAAACCCCTCCCCCTTGGGGGAGCACCTTCCTTGGTGTTCTATGACACTTATTACCAACAAAACATATTTCTTATTGGAGATTTATAACACAACTCGTTGTAGTATTGACAATGGCAAGTTGTTGAAAACATGACAAACATACTACTTACTGGAGCTTTATAACAAAACTCGATGCAATATTTACAAGGAAAAACACACACACACACATATATACCAAAAACACATTTTCTTCAACCAACAAATAAAGAATGATATAATGACCAAATATGATCAACCATATCCCATGTATCTTCATCGGGCCCAAAGTGCTCCCATGACACTATAACTTGCTCTATTGCTTGGTTTCTAAGCATGAGTTGTTTCCACTACAATATGCATTGTGGCTCTAGCTAGAACTCTCCCTCTGGTTCCATCTGCAATACAGACCAATCACTCACATGATCAACATCCTTTACATCTCTTTTAAACAATGAAACATAAAAAACATCATGGAATTTCACGGATGGAGGCAAGGAAAGTTTGTAGACCACTAGTCCAATCCTATCAAGGATCTCAAAAGGCCTGAAATACCGAGGTGCCAACTTGACAAATCATCCAATATTCAAGGATCTCTTCTTGGGCTTGATATGGAAGTACACATTCTCCATAGCTTGAAACTCCTTGAATACCCTATGTTGATCCACATAACTCTTATGCCTATCTTGTGTTACCTTCAAATTCTTTCTAATAACCTTCATATCTTGCTCCATCTCCCTCAACATATCTGGTCCAATCAACACCTTGTTCACTGGATCACTCTAACTCATAGAAGTATTACAACTTTTCCCATATAAAGCCTCAAATGGACTCATCTTTAAGGATTCTTGACACCTATTGTTATAAGCAAAATCCACCTGTGGAAGATACTCCTCCCACTTCCTCTGTTGATGCATGACATACATCCTCAACATATCCTCAAGGATCATGTTAGCCCTCTTTGTTTTCCCATCTTTCTATTGTTGATAAGTTGTATTGAAAGCTAACTTTGTCCCCAAACCTTTAAACAATTCCTTCAAAAACTTGGTAGTGAACTTGGCATCTCTATTTGATATAATCTTCTTGGGAACTCCATGCAACCAAACTATCTTCTTACTGAATATTTGAACCACTTCACTATCTGAATTAGTAGAGTTCACTGCAATGAAGTGAGCTACATTGCTCAACCTGTAAACCAAAACCATGATGGAGTCATGTTGCCTTGATGTCCTAGGAAACCCTATAAGTCCATAGAAATGACCTCCATTTTCATTCTTGAATTGGAATAGGCTGCAATAAACTAGTTGGATTCTTGCATTCAACTTTCACCTGTTGACATTCCAAGCACATTGCAACAAACTCAACCACCTCTTTCTTCAATTTTGGCCAATAGTAGAACTTCTTGATAATTATCAAAGTCTTCCGGCATCCTAGGTGGCCTAAATATGGATTGAAATGAAACTCCCTCAAGATAAGTTTATTCAATTCACCACTATCAGGCACATAGATCATGCTCCTGAATCTAACCAAACCATTTGTTGTGAGGTGATACTCCTCATCCCTATCACGTTCACCTTGCTATTGTACTCTCTGTTTCAGTTGTTGGTACCTCTCATCACATTGTCCTCCATGTAATATTTGCTCCTGTAAATCTGTCCCATAAGAACTCATAGCTGAAATATGATTCAACTTCACTCTCCAACTGAGAACATCCACAACCCAGTTCTCTTTGCCTTTGACGTACCTGATCTCAAAATAAAACCCACTAAGAATAGTCAAACATCTTTCTTTCCTTGCATTTAGATAGGGTTGGTCAAACAAGTATCTCATTCCACTATGATCACTCATCAAAACAAACCTCCTACCAAGGAGATAATGTCTTCACATATTCAACACATGAATGATAGATGCCAACCCAATATCATGATTCACATAATTCTGCTCATGTTCATTCAAATTCCATTATTCATAGCAAACCACCTGCCCTTCCTGCATCAAGAGTCCACCAAGTCCATCCTGGCAAAAATTTGTACAAACCACAAACTCCTTATCAGGATCTACAATCTTCAAAACCAGAGCATTTGTAAGCAAATTATTGAACTAATCAAAGCTAGTTGCACACTCAACAACCCATTAAAACATCTTTCCTTTCCTCTACAAAGATGTGATAAGGTAGCTAATATTAGATAAGTTCCTGATGAGTCTCCTGTAGTAACTTTCTAGTCCCATGAATGATCTAACCTCAGCCACATTCTTCGGAGTTGGTCACCCCATCATATCCTTAATCTTTTCTAGATCCAATATTATCCCCTCCTTAGAAACAACATGTCTCAAGTAATGAATCTGAGTCTGAAAGAAGATACACTTGTTGAGCTTGGCATACAAATTATGCTCTCTCAACAATCTCAATACCATTGCTAGGTGCTTTGCATCCTCCTCCTTATTATTTGAATAGACCCATATATCATCAACAAACATTATCACAAACTTATCTAGATAAGGGTGCAACAAATTGTTCATAAAAAACATGAAGATGGTTGGAGCATCGGCAAGACCAAAAGGAACCACCACAAACTCATAGTGCCCATACCTTGTACGAAATGTGGTTTTCTAGATGTCTTCTTCTTTGATGTGCATCTGATGATATCATGATCTTAGATCAATCTTCGAAAATACTGCAACTCCCTTCATCTAATCAAACAAATAATCAATTTGAGGTAATGAATAGATGTTCTTGATAGTCACCTTGTTTAACTTCCTGTAATTAATGCACAATCTGAGAGTAAAATCCTTCATTTTTACAAACAACACTAGTGCACCCCAAAGAGACACACTTGGCCTTATGTATCCCTTATCAAGCATCTCTTTAAGCTGCAAATTCAATTCCATCAAATCAGTGTGTGCTCATCTTGTAAGGTGTCTTAGATGCTGGTGTTTTTCCTAGTACCAACTCAATAGAGAAATCCACCTCTCTATGAGGAGGCAACTCTAGAATCTCTGCAAGAAACACATCATGAAAATCTTGTAAGATAGGATACCTCCTTAGGAATTCATTATCCTCTTCCTCCTTCCCTTTTCTATTGGAAACATGTACTGCAAACAATAAACATATTCTTCTGCAACTATGCTTAGCTTGTATAGTTGTAACCATGCTCACTGACGTAGGCTTCTTCTTTCCCTACAAGACTCTCTTTTCTCTATCATCATCTAGGAACTCCATGAACTTTCCATTCCAATCCACCTTGGTCATGTGAATAAATAGTGAGTTCATGCCCAAGAACATGCTATATGAACCCAAAGGAAGAAAAATCAGATTTGTTGTTGTAGGCATGCCATTAAGCTCAAATGCACAAGACTTCACCCAATGATGAAATCTTCTCTTGGTCCCTGTAGCCAATTGCACCAATTAAGATTATGCATGCACTTCCTTATTCATCCGACACTAATCCACTAGGTTGGGACTAATATAGCTACAATTTGGTCCATGATCAATCAAAATAGAAACAAATTGATCACAAATCTTACCTTCCAACTCAATAATGGATGTCTAATGATCTTCCTGTCTATTATCAATTGTTGCATAAATCTATGGAATGCTCTGTCCTACATCCAAAAATGTTTGTGCCTCTTGAGTATTGTAGATCTAAGGCATGCCACTCTAGTACAACGGACAATCTCTCCTATGATGTTCTCCACCATAGGTCCAACACTTAAATGGTTTCCTGCGATTGCCTTTATTCCACTGCTCCTTAGGTTGAGACTCCTGTCATCCGTCAACTACATTGAACTTATTATGAGGTGCCACATTTTCCTTGTCACCTTCATCCTGATATCTTCCTTGCTTCTTAGGCCATTTTCCTTTATTCTTCTCATTACTCTTCCAATCGCACTTGAACTCAGGCTTGTGCTTTGACTGCTCATAAGAATGCTTGAAATTCTTGATCGATTCATCAAATGACTGAGGCTCATCAAACTCAATCTAGTCTTTGAATGATAATGGAAATTTGTTGATGAACCTTTGGATATTTTCTTTTTCACCCTTGAGATAGGGACCATATCTCAACAGATTTAGAAATTTGGTTGTGTACTCTTCATCTGACATGGAACCTATCTTGAGCTCATAAAATTCCTTGGCCTTTCCATCATAATATCTCTCAGAAAAGTATTTCTTTCTAAAAAGCCTTTCAATTTCTTCCCAATCCAACTTCTCTTCTCTAATGCCTCTGACATGCTTAACATCTTCCCACCAGATATCTTATTTTCCCTTTAGACTAAAGGTAGATATCTTGGCCTTCATATTCTTAGGGTAATTCTACATCTTCTAACCTATTCAACTCACCATCAAAATTAGGAGGATTGTATTTATTTAACTCCTCTAGGAAAATACCCCTTCTCACTCCTCCTACAATAATGTTGGTGGTGATGTTGATGATGTCTCCCAAAATTAAATCTAGAATAAAATCCATGAGTACTAGCCCTCTTTTCAGGTGTATCTAAGAGTCTACTACTCTTCATTGTATCATCATTGTCTAACTTGTGCCTTTTCTAAGACTTGCTTCCATCAACAATGTTAGTCCTTTCTTCATGTATGCCTCCATGGATGATTCCTATCTATCCCTTCTTCTGTAAATCTGGAAGGCTCTAGAGGATGATTGCATTAAACTTAGCTTGCATCCCTTGATATTTTGCAATCCTTTCTTGTGCTCCAATCAACCTCTCATTTTCTTCCTTGCAACTTATTCCTTCAAAATTATCAATGTATCTGCTAGATCGGGAGAGTCTACCTCTCCTTGTTACTCAATTGATCTTTCCCATCCCAATAATGTCTCTTTCGATATATATGGGGAGTCATATGAATTGTACTCAACTATTATTCTCTTCATTTTTGGCCTTTTATTCCCTACAATATTCCATTGTTAGCTAACTAAAAGCATAATCAAAAGCATACTTCAACTTACTATTGGTGAAGCCATGGCATCTACACAAGCCAATCCAAATTAACATGATAAAACATATCATAAGCATAACATGCAGATGGATATAATAGAAATAGAAATCAATAATTGACATCCATGCATGGAAAACATATATAAAATTGACATGAAAGCCTAACAATATGCCTTGAGTTCCAGTGCTATAACCTCGCTCTGATACCACTCTGTAAGACACCACCCTACATTTATCCACTTTTACAAGCTCACGAGGGTAAACATGAGATGATAGTTACTATGCATGACCCAACATCCAAGTTCCAGTTATGGAAGTGGGATCTACCATCCCGAAACTTACTGCCTTTCATCCAATCACCCTTGTGCCATGTTCCAATCATGAATTGGGGATAACATGGGATAAACCAAAACAAAACCAACTAGATATGGAGTCCATAGGCTAAACCACCTCAACCCTCAACCACAATTATTTCACCTAACCTCTTTCAAAATCACCAAAACTAAACAAGCTTGGATGCCTCAGACTTTCTTCACCATACCCAGAGGAATTTTCCTATCTCCACCCACTGTTAAGAGTTCCAGGAGAAAAACATCTCCACCATCAACCCTTGGGAATTTCCGTAAGACCACCTCAATCAGAATCCAAAATCTACCAATCATACAAATCTTAACCAAAATAGGGAACCCACTACATCATGGTAATCCAGGAAATGGAAATGGAAAGATTGTACATCACTGTGATCAATCTAGGTAAATTCCATGCCAATGACAACAAACATAAATAATAAGCCAATGCATAGATCATATATCAAGTCCCAACATGTTAAATCACACATACAAATTGTTACATGCAAATCCATAGCTATTTTCTGCCCTTGCTTGTTGTCGTCCAATATTCCTCTTGCACTCCCTTGCTTGTTCCTTGCTTGCTTTATTGAGTCCTCCTTGTGTACAAGTATGTGTTATCTCTTCCTTGCTCTCCTCTTCTCTAAGTGAGAATGCTAGAATGTCCAAGTGTGTGTGTGAATCTTCTCTTTCCTTTTTATTTTATTTTTCCTTTGCATGCATATTCTTGTCCGTTCATCTTATTTTCCTCCTATTTTCTTTTATTTCTTCTATTAAATTTCCATGTATTTCCTTTTTCCTTTTCCAATGCTAATGCCAATTTATATAGCAAATAATAAACCATAAATGGTTCCTAATGTAATATTTTCCCCTCCATTCAGCTTGGAATATGTGTCCCATGACCTTGGTTTAATTTATTTACATGGAAACTTAACCCGGGGTTGTTACATTTACTTCCAGTCGAAAAATAATGTTCACATTGTTCCATATTTTTATATGTCAGGATATGTTATGGATTCCATTTGTTTCTCCCTTGATTTTCCATGCATGGGCTAGAAGTGGACACTTATAGACCCCCTTCCCATCCACATATATCACAACATTCTCTGGGAGGAAAATTATTTTGACCACTTCTACTACATTTTACACTTGGTTATGGTTCCCATTTACCGGACTATTTTCGGCTCAAAAATCCCAAGAATGTCCATTATCGCTCTTGATTATTTGTTGTGAATTAGATCTATTGCATCAAGGAATTATTCACTTATGCCAGAATTTGGGGAAGAAATGGAAGCCCTCATGTTCTTCCTCTTTATGTCCCTGATAAACTCCTGTCAAGAGAAATTTCTTATCAAACTATTGGAATACGAATAACCCTTGAGCTTAAAAGGGCTTCCAAGAATTTTTGGCCTAAATTCCCATTGCAAGTTGGTCTTTTTGCTCTTGCTAATTATCAGCATGCAGAGAAGGAGATTTTAGCCTTGAATGAGTCAAAACTCGCTACTACCCCTTTCAGATTTTTTTACCCTTCTAATGTGGCCCGAGATATAGAAAAAGAAGCACACATAAAAAATTATACTCATGAGAAAAATCAATATGATGATATGTTTTACTAGGCCCTAACTTATGAATCAATCGATTATAAAGCCAGGAAATTGTGGCTGGACAATTTTCAACACTTCGTTGTTTACAAATATTCCTGAAGGGCCCTATTACCAATGCATTTGCTTAGGCTTTCAGAGGTATATGGTTTTATTGATAAAACCATCAATCCTACATCACAGACAATGCCTCAAATTTCCACGCCAATGCAGGCCTCTTCAATAGAGAAATCTTCTTCAGTGAAGCCTATACTCACTGATATGAACAAAGAATGGAAGGAATATTTAGATAAGTTGGAAGGTCAAAAAGAAATAGGCAAGGAAAAATAATCCCTTGGATATGATTGCCTTAAATGTTTCCACTTAGAAAACAATTCCTATTACTCATGAATCTGCAAAGACTTCTCTCGTGGATTTTGTCCCCCTTGCTAAAACTCACTTAACACTTGGGTCAATGTGGAAACTATCCCTACTCATATTGCTACTAAGATTCAACTGGATGTTGAGGAAATTCCTCCGATGGAAATATTTTATAGTTCTCAACATAAAGCAATAATAAAGAGAAGCAGGAAGAAAAGAAAGGCAGAAAGTGAAGCACAACCTCTTAACTCTACTTCCTTGGAAGTAGTCTAGAGAGGCTCTTCTACAACTCCACATG
This sequence comes from Pinus tabuliformis, assembly GCA_031772625.1. NCBI lineage: Eukaryota > Viridiplantae > Streptophyta > Pinopsida > Pinales > Pinaceae > Pinus > Pinus tabuliformis. Next base: position 1,137,994,362 of record CM062804.1, read on the forward strand.
AAGAGTTCCAAGAATTGTCTCAATATGCAGGGGCATATGCATCAAATACTATTGATAAAGAAACCCATGTGAAATATTTTGTGTAAGAGAAGGATGACAAGATATAACCTTTGGAACAAGTGGCCAAATCTCAGTGAGAGTTACAAGCACAGATAAAGCTAGTTAAGAGTTGACATTTTGAAGAGCTCAAGAAATGAGATGACCATCTAAAAGAATTGTAGAAAATATTATAACAAGAAAAAGCTGAAACTTTCAATCTCATTGATTTCAAACATGAGGTTCTTGAACTCACTATGCATCTTCTCAAACAACAACAAATTTTATGTGAAAAAATAAGTTTGATTCATGTGTAGCACAAGTTGAGCTCCACATTGGTTGATGAGTTGGTTGACATGGAATGTCAGTATGATGAGGCTAAAAAAAGTCTAAATGATCTCCTTGAATGGTAGCCAAATAAGAAAAGAATACAACAAAACCTTCTCAAGATAGAAGAAATGAAAATATCTACGGTTTCGGCGACTTGGAAGGAAAAAACTCGTTTAGACATGAAATTCGTTAATGATATATGGGAGATTTCATGCTCCATTGCTCATTTTGTCACTCGACCTCTTTTGGAGGAAAATTTGCTTTCAACTTATCAAGAATATGTATTACTAGATGTCAAAACATTGCAGCAAAGTTGGATGGATGACAATGCAAAATTTGGTAAAAGGATTGAACAATTATCAAAGGTAGATATTGAGTTGAATTGGTAGCTATTAATTAAACCTCATGGTCATTGGCGAGTCCTCAAGACTCTCACAGATTTGACAACTCAGATGTTTCCACTTCTTCGAGCTTTTGTTTTCAACTACCAGCTAAATATGAAGCCTCGTTCCCCTCAAGCGCTGGCACCCCTTCTAGAGATCTATCAACAATGGCAACAAGATACTGGCTTAACATCAACCTAAAGTTCTCTGATTGGATTTATATTTTTCAATTTTAACTATTTATTATTTTATACATAGTTAGTTTTAGTTTAGTTGAGAGAATATGAGAATCAATTTCTCCCTTTTGTTGTAAAGAAGACTATAAATAAGGCTCTCGAACTCATGCAAAGGGTTCTAGATTTTTTCTAAAAGAGCTTTTCTCACACTATTGTACTTAAGTCCTTTTATTAATACATCTCAACCATTTTTTATTCCAGTATGCAAAGACTGAGAGAAAAATTGGTACTTTTATCTCCTCTGTTTTCTGTTTATTTTTAAAGGAATCAATATATTTAGATTGACATATTTTTCATTGTGCTTTGCTTTCATTAATTGAAACATAATCACTTTTGATGTGTGTAGATTTGTTTATTTCTATTGAATTGAACGATTTAGCGTTTTTTTCATATGTTTATGTGCTAAAACATTAATTTGATTAACTATTTAATCAAATTAATATTTTTAATTGTGATTATCAACGTTATATCTTGAAAATATTTATTTTCATTCCTATAGTGTTATCTTTGTATCACATATGCATTTATAAAACCCGAGTAAAATAGATATAAGTTAGATATTATATTAGTTAATCTAAGTTATTTTTTGTTATAGTAGTTAATCTACTTTTACGTATTCCTTTTCCATCTCCACCTAAGACATTTTATTGTGGGTAACTGGACCCATATAAACTAGTCAGAACCACTGGGTGGTATCCCAAATGTTGATGAAGTCATTTTTAGCCATCAACAGATCCATCTCATAAAGATGAATTGGTTAAACTCATTTATGACTAAGATGGTATTTTTCAGGAACCTAAAGGATTACCTCCTAAGAGGGAGATATAACATGAAATTCAGCTACAATAAGGTGCCCCTCTTCCTAATATTGGTATGTAGAGAATGTCCATAATTGAAGTTATAGATATTAAGAAGTAAGTTCAAGAGTTTCTTGAGAATGGATTCATCAGACCGAGTACCTCTCCAGAATGTCCATAATTGAAAGTAGAGATATTAAGAAGTAAGTTCAAGAGTTTCTTGAGAATGGATTCATCCGACCAAGTAGCTCTCCATGTGAATCTCCTATTGTGATGGTACCAAAGAAGGATGGTACATGGAGAATGTGTGTTGACTTTCATGTGTTAAATAAGATCATGATAAAGAATCGATACCTTATTCCTTGTATCGATGATTTGTTAGCTTAGTTGAGAGATGAAATTTACTTTACTAATATATACTTGCGAAGAATTTATCATCAAATTGAGATTGTAGAAGGTGATGTTTGCAAAACTGCTTTCAAAACTAAGCAGGGATTTGAATGGTTAGTGATGCCTTTTGGGCTTTGCAATGCCCTAGCAACTTTTATGTGTGTTATGAATGATGTTTTTCAATCATCCATTGATGAATTTGTGATTGTCTATCTATACGATATTCTGGTGTTTAGCAGAACTTGGGATGAACATGTCTAGCATGTCAAGAAAGTATTTGATACTTTGAAAAAGGAGAAGTTGTACGTGAAATTGTCGAAGTGTCAATTTAGCAAGACATCATTAGTATACTTGAGTTATGGCGTAAGGGGTGTTTAATTCAAAATAGATCCCTCTAAGGTTGAATTAATTGTGAATTGGCCCAAGCCTACAACAACCACAGAAGTTAGAAGTTTCCTAGGAGAAATCCAGTATTGGAGGAAATTTATTGCTAACTTTTCATATATTGCATCTCCTTTACATGTTTTGACTAGTGTTAAACAAGTCCTTTAGTGTGGAGGCAAGCAGAAGAAATCCTGTGATACATTGAAAGAAAAGATCAATCCCACACCTATATTAGGATTGTTATATTTACAACAGTCGTTTGAGATAGAGATTGACGTAAGTGCATATGCCATGGGAGTAGTTTTGATGCAGCATAATAATCCAATTTGTTATTAGCCTGAAAGCTTTTCTAAATATGTTATTACTTATCCTATTTATGATAAATAGTTTTATGCTTTAGTACAAAGTGTTAAGAAATGGAAGCATTATTTAATGGGAAAGGAAACAATAACACATACATATCCTCAACCATTACAACATTTGCAGTCACAAACAAAGTTACAACAATCAAGACATTTTGGGTGGATGGTATTTTTATAGAAATTTCACTTGGTCATCAAGTATAAGAAGTGTTTAAGTAAAAAAGTGGTAGATATGTAATCTAGACCTCTATTTTATACATTTGTTGTCTTGTATAATGATTCTTTAGCACTTGACAATTATGTTGAGCAGTACGTTATGGAAGTAGACTTCAAGGATGTGTACGAGAGGTTAACCCATGGTTTGCAAGAAAATAATTACCATTTGCAAGGCAAGCTACTCTATCATGTTAATAAATTGTGTATTCCCGAAGACTCAAGAATGCATGTGACTAAAGAAGCCCATACTTCTCATATATCAAGTCATTTTGGCATAGGGAAGATTGTAGCTCATTTGTAAAGAATTTTTTAATGGCCTTGAATGAGAGAAACAATATCCAAATATGTTAAAGGGTTTTTGTTATGTGCCACTAGTAAACCCACTAACAAGAAATTGGGTTTGTATACACCTCTTCCAGTTCCTTCTCATCTGTGGGAAAGTATATCTATGGATTTCGTAGGAGGTTTGCCTATGTCCAAAATAGGTCATGATTACTTGTTTGTAGTTGTGGATAGATTCAAAAAGATGTGTATTTTGATGCCTTGCAAGAAGCAGGTGACAACTCAACAGAGCATGCATTTATTTTTCCATCATGTTTGGGTTCACTTTAGATTGTCCACTTCTATTATTTTAGATAGAGATTCCTAATTTCTAGGAGAATTTTGGTAGATCTTGTGGAGAATGATGGACACCAAGATGAAAGGGAGTATTGTTTTTCATCCATAGACCAACGAAAAAACAAAGGTGGTCAACAAGACCATGGCACATTTTCTCCAAGGGTACTGCATCAAGCATTCTAAGCTTCTAGATGAACAACTACATTATGTTCAAGATGCCTACAACCAAGCATTGTATTCATAGACTCAAATATATCCATTTGAAGTTTGTTTTGGGTACTTTTCGAAGTCCCCATTGGATTTGGTTTTTGGGAAAAGTGTTGATTTTGGTGAACAGAGAGATGAAGGTAAGGTTTGAAAATGCATACAGAAGATCTAGATGGTGTATCAAGCAATACATGAACAATTGGAGAAGAGCCAAGCCCAATATAAGGTTAGGAATGATAAACATAGGATGGATCATCATTTCCAAGTTGGTGATCGAGTTTGGTTACACATCAGCAAGGATAGGTTAACAAGGGAAGGTAAGAAGCTCAAGCCAATCTGGTATGGCCCATTTACTATTTTGAAGAATATTTGTAGTAATGCTTTCTGGTTAGATCTACAAATGTACATGAAAATTTATTTAGTTGTGAATGTAGAGAATTTGAAATTGTATGAGCCATCAATGATCATAGATCAGGATGAGAGTGTTCAATTTCCTTCCATTGACGATTTTTCTCTTGAGTATATGGATAAGTTGCAGGAAGATATCATTCTAGACAAGAAAGCGAAGACTTCACATCATGGAGATGTGGAATATCTTTGAATGGGTTTTAAGGGAATGAATCCTAGCAAGGCACAATGGATTGAGATCAGGAAAGTGAGGGAGCAATACCTTGCTGAGTAATTTACCTTTTAGTGGTCCGAAAGCTTCCTAGTCGGGAGGATTGATCCAAGAGGATCCAAGATGGCCTAAAGTTCAAAGTATCCAAAGTTTGATGGAAATAGTGTCAAGTCAAAGAGATCAACAAGATGATTCCAACATAATTTGAATCGTATCAAACTGAGTTTGTATGAGGAAGTTATTGCAGTTAGAAGTTTTGTGACAACAAGAAAAAGTCAACCCTTCCATGACATGTGTCAAGACTTATAGATGACGTGTTGCAACAATAAATGTGACACGGTAGTACCTAATCATGACATGTGGTGTTATGTGGCTAGATGGCAGTGTGTGAAGTGGACCAATCTAATGATAACATGTGGCCCAACTCGAAGGTGCCACGTGACACTACCAAATGAAAAAATATTGATTACCTTAGATATCATTTTTGGGATTCAACTGCGTTAAGTAAGTCATTCAAACGTATGACTTACTTACTAGGTTGGCATGAGAGAAATTGAACCCATAACCATCGACATGTTATCCAAAGATTCCATCAATCAAACAACAAGAACATGGTTTTAATATAATGTTGGTTTTATATTTATGGTGTGTAGTTACATTATAAACATGGTGGATGATACATTATGGTGGGTATACCATATAATGTATATGGTTATAACCCACCGCATGGAGTAATAACTATAAATATTCGTATATGGTAGATATGTTTGGTGGTTTCATTATATGGTTATGTGCCATGAGAATTTGTTATATGGTATACCATATAGTATATGATTTGAATAATGTACGGTTCATTTGACTTAGAAAATAATAGAAAAACGGTAATACTTATGATTTTGTTTGTAATTATGAATTAGTTCTTATTTTATAGCAGGTTGTTCCATGTCTCTAACTAAACACAATTTTTTATAAAACTAGTATTGATTAATTTGTGAATTCAATTAATTTAGCTTTTGGGTAGCCTCAAGGTCTCTCACCTCGGGATTCCCAATTTCACTCATTTGTTTTTTTCCTTCTTATTTTTTTAGTTGGTATAGGCTTGTGTGCCATCTATAAGTGAGGGTTGTCCATTAATTACGTGACTGTTGAGGGCTGAGAGAGTTCAGATCGAATCGTCTGGAGGATCAGACTCTGCATTTTTGGGCAGTGGGCAGTCATATTTTATGTGGGAGTAGTCTACTCAGGCGGAAGAATTGCTGGGGAAGAATTGCTTGAGAATAGTAACCGGTCGAAAAACATTCTGATTCAGATAACGGAGAATGGCAAGTAACGGTTGACTGAGATATCCCTTGGTTTTGCACAAAAGGAGCGCGGGATTGATGATGAGCGCCAATGGCCCTAGCTGACATTTTCACAGCTTCTACAACACCCTGCTTGTATCGGCACTTGTCTGTAATCAAGTTCAAAATGGATTACGATTGATTTCTTCATGTTCTATTGTTGGTGGTGGTACCAACTCTGGTTTTCCAACAAAATTTCAGCGGAATAATGCAACTGAGAAACGGCACAACCATAGGGTGGTTTGCTAAGATTTAGCTTTGGATTGTGTATAGTTTCAAAATACAAAACATAAGTTTCACTAGACCAGGCTGAGAATGTCAATCACATTTTGGAAATGATTTTATTTTTTTCAGGACGAAAAAAAATTTGATCGCTTTATATAAGATATATAAAGAGACAGATTAGTACGCTTGTAATTCTGAATATGACCCATATAGGTCTGGATCATTTGACAAGCTAAAAAGCATGGAGCATAATAAAAAAAAGACAAGACATTTGTCCGGAAAAATGACCTAACATAAATGTTAACATTTTGGAAATGACTTTGTTAACATCGGTATTTGTATGGTTGTTTCTTTTCGTGCAAACCATTAGTGAGTGCAGGATGAATCATGAATGTATCATGTGTACTTGGAATTGGAATTTGGTAAAGAAGAATATTAAAATAAAATATTTTAAAGATTGCACGTAAAATTTTGAATCTTTGAATTACTGGAATCAAAGTTTGGGCAAAATTTTAAATTCTTCCTATAAAATAATGCTATTTTGGCATGCCTATCACTCATTTAGATTATTCAAAATTTAGTCATATTATTTTAAACTTTGCCATACAGAAAGTTATTTCGAATAAAGAATATTTTATGTATTAATTTTATCGTTTAAAGTTATTTTGAATAAAGAAGATTTATGTTTGTACCAAAAAAAAATAATCACATATATATATATATATTAGAAAATATATTATAATTTAATTATTTAAATTCTAGTAGCATTAAGTTTTCTATTCAAAAATTTATTTTGAATAAAGAATATTTATGTACATAGATAAAATGTAATTAATAGTAAATATTTTATCTGGGGAAAACATATTATAATTTAGTTGTTAAATTAATAGTAAAATAATCATTATTGATTGTTATTTGTTAATTTTCAATGAGATGTCTTTGGGACATAGGTTGTTAACTTGATCCTTCTTGTTAAATCATTAGATTTAATTTAATTTTTAATTAAATATTTAAAAATAATTATAATTTTAATTCAATTAAAAATATAAATAAATTTTATATTCTAATTTTGTTTTTTATAAATAAAATTATAAATATTTTTTGAAAAAACTTTATAATATTTATGATATTAAAATAAATTTAAATAATAACTATGTGTATTCATAACAATGTTATTTCAAAGAATATATAAATTTTTAATAAATTTAATTAATAAAACACACAGTTAGAAATTTAATATTTTTATATAGAAAGATGTAAAATATATGTAAAATAGAAATAATAGTTAAAAATTAAGATTTATTTTATCATATTTGTTGGGTTTTGAATTGATAGTGAATATCTTTACTATTATAAAAAAAGTGGCTAGTTCAAATTCCTCCATAGTTAAGCCCCCAAAAAAATAAGTTAAACATTTTATTTCTGTAAAATAAATTATATCTTTGATAATCTTTAGTCTACATGGGAGAGAAAATCATCCGCAAAAGTAAGATTCCTAGTGTATAAAATGCTTAATGTTTATACTATAACAATATAATAAAGATTTCAAAAAATTCATTTTATGTTAAATAAAAAAAGTCATTTAAATTCTAAATATATAAATATTTTAATACAATTATTTTATTTTTAAATTTTAAATATGATTTTATATGTGACTAATCAAATTAGATAAATTTAATTAGTAAATAATTTGAAATCATTTTTAAATAAGTGTATTTCTAACTCAAATATAGATAACTCAAATAATTGTTCCATGACCGCATTTTCAACGAGATTCAAATCTGTCATCTTCTTCCATGCAAGAAAGTTTGAACCAACTTGTTGCTTTCCTTGCAAAAAGACATTTTAACAGATTCATATGTAGACATAGATACACTTACTTTTGAAAATGCTCCTTCAACTTGTTGCCTTCTTGAATTTGATGATGATATAGATAATAGAAAACTTCTCCTTGATGAAGATAGTTTTCTTCAAGACTGGTCCTTGGCTCCAAAGAGAGGGAGATCACCTTGGAACTTTTGATGATGATTATGATGCCCTTATTGATGATTATGACAACGACCTTGATCTTACTTCTCTTGGATGAGTAGACTTCAAGTTACTTTGAATTTAAGATTTCTTCAATTTGAGTATAGGTAGGGTCTTTGTGGCCCTTTTCTTTGTTGATGACTTGAGCGAGGATCCCAAGGCTTCTTCAGGTGTAGACTTCTTCTTTGATCTAGGGTTTTGACACTTCCTAGTAGATCTTGAATTCAAGGTGCTTTTAGGATGAGATGATCTTATAGATCTCCTTTGATGCTCTTTCTAGAATTTTGGTCCTTGAATGCTTGATTGTCCCTTGATGAATTTCCCTTCCTTGACTTGTTACCTTAGCTCTAATACCATGTTGAGAAATCTAGGGCAGAGATATTAAATGATTTCTCTTATAATGATAACTTCTTATGAGGACTTTCTACTTTTCTTAATTAGGTTCTTCTTGTACTTGATTATTATTATGTGTTCTTCTTCATCAAATAGCTACTAAACCATAAATAACAATGAGACAAAGGACACAAGCCGTAGGCGATAATCCAAGGCCAAAATGTGAGGAAAACCCATAAGAATTCTTCTTCTTATAGAATCTTCAATTGACGAATTCCAAGACCTATACCCTTGACCAAGAACCCCTCCAAGGCCAAGTCAATGCTTCTTCATTGAATAACTTCTCCTTTCAACAACTTCAACCTACTCAGCAACTTCAACTGCAGCTATAGCTTTGACTTGCCCAGAAACTGCAACTTCGACTTGCCCAAAAAATGCAACTTCGACTTGCCCAGAAATTGCAACTTTGACTGCAACTTTTATTGCAACTTCAACTGCAACTTTGCTTCATTACTTGGGTAGATTCTCCTTCTTAGAAAATGCGGCTTCCAGAATAACTCTTCTTGGTGACCTAACTTTACTTCTATAACTCGACTTCACTGCAGCAATATGTGTCGTAATTCCTTCGCAGATGTGGATATAAGTAGCCCAAAATAAACCCAAAACTTCGACTTTTTCTCCTTCCTTAGTCTTCTTCTTGTTCGCACTTTTTTTCGTCCTTATAATTGAACTTGTGTGAGTGAGAGTGTGTTCTCCAAATGAGGTTGAGTGCCCTATATATAGGCTTCCTTAATCCTCCTATTAGGCTGACTTGTTGCTCCATTAGGCCAACTTGATGCTTGCATGTTTGAATTGGTCTTGGAGGATCTTTTGACTCTAATTTGACTTAAATATTTTTTCTTACAATATGTAACATTCCCAAATGGGTCTTCAATACACGACAATGACTCAATTGACTTTATGACAAACCTAGAAGCACTAAATGGGTGCTTGATATAAAAATAAATTTTCCCTTAAGCATGAAACCCATGCCTCGAGAATACAAATAATAAATTTATTTTTCTCTTTTCATTAAATACATAAAATCACGATTATGTATGCCATTATGAAGACCAAACCTAGTTACATATTTCAACACCTAGAACTCCGGAATTGGATAAGAGGGGAGTGTCACATTCCACCTCCCTACAACAGGGGGCTTGAAAAAAGAATCCATGTCACCACCACTGCTCTAGGGAAGAGTTCTTTATATGGCCCTGACCCTTGCCCCATTCTTGCTGCCATACTTTCTCCTTCCTTCGACGGGTATAGGCTAGACATCAGCCCTCTAGCCTTCTCCAAAGTACCGCGAGGTTCATCGTGACAGAGGGGATTCTCCTTTTTCATGCATCTGCCACATTCCCTCGAAGTGTTTGTAGTTCCATCCACTCACCAATGCAAGGGTACTTCTGCCTGTGTCCCCATGCCAACCCATCATGCATGGGGGCAAGCCTCGGTTGAGTTTCTACAATCCCCTTGATGGGGATTTCCCTGACACTAGTCTGTCAGATATTCCCAGAAATCCTCCCCAAATGTGGTTTCGGGTTAAGCTAATTAGTAGAACTGTAGTGCAACATGAAAAACATCCTTGTGAGAAGAGGGGGGCTTTCTCTGTCGAGGCCTCTTGATACAGTTGAACCACCCCCCATGGACAAACTCTTTGATTCTCATTCTTCCATCTTAGGTTCTCTTGACGCAACCTTCCTTTCTGTAGTTGCGTAGTCCTATTATCGCCAACAAATGTAACATCTTCTCTCATTGTTCCCTCAATTTCTATCGATCCTCCTTCAGTTCCCTCTATGGGTCTCATCCTATCCCTTTCCTCTTTGCAGCACCTCTGTGCTATCCCATGCTCTATAATCATGAGCTACTTTCATCTACTCTAACCTTCACTATTCTGAAATGGATTCCTATCCACTCCCTTGTTCTCGATTCGTCCCTTGAGTAGTATTTTATAACACTTTAGTTCTGTTCCCCCCCCCCACCCAATAGCTGATTGTGACATTGATCTCACATTATGATCTTATGATCTGAATCGCTGCATTGCCACACAAGCTTGGTGACAATCTTCCTTCATATCAATGTAATACGATGGTTCACACATACTCCCATTCTTTGCCCAACTAGTTTCAATTGATTCTATTTCTTTCACCTCAGTATTAGCCTCATTTAGCTCCTCTTATCAATAATCCATGGTTCAATATGATAGCTCGCGTGCCTTCCCCCTGTAGCCCAAATCAAATTCGACAACCTATCCAACTGCTTTCTATCATATAAACTGGAATTACCATATCGAGGATGGTCCTATAAACATAGTCCTTGTGATGTGATTTTGACCCTTGCCCCATTCTTGCTGCCATACCTGCTCCTTCCTTTGATGGGTATAGGCTAAACATCAACCCTCTAGCCTTCTCCAAAGTACCACGAGGTTCGTCATGACAAAGGGGCCTCTCCTTTTTCGTGCATCTACCACATGCCCTCAAAGTGTTTGCAGTTCCATCCACTTGCTAGAGCAGGGGTTATTCCGCATGTGTCCCCATGCCAACCCATCATGCATGGGGGCAAGACCTAATTCAGTTGCTACAATCCCCCTGATGGGGATTTCCCTGACACTAGTCTTCCAGATATGCCTGCAAATCCTCCCCAAATGCGTTTCGGGTTAAGCTAACTAGCCTAACTGTAGTGCAACATGAAAAACATCCCTGTGAGCATATGGGGGTTTTCTTTTTCCAGGCCTCTTGATACAGTTGAACCATCCCCCATGGAAAAACTCTTTGATTCTCATTCTTCCATCTTAGGTTCTCTTGACACAACCTTCCTTTTCGCAACTGCGTAGTCCTACTGTCGCCAACAACTGTAATTTCTTCTCTCGTTATTCCCTCAATTTCTCTTGATCCTCCTTCAGTTCCCTCTACGTGTCTCATCCTATCCCTTTCCTCTTTACGACACCTCTGTGTTATCCCACCCTCTATAATCATGATCTACTGCCATCTACTCTAACCTTCACTATTCTGAAATGGCTTCCTATTCACTCCCTTGTTCTCGGTTCATCCCTTGAGTAGTATTTTTTAGCACTCCCTCTGAGCCTCTGGAACCTGGACCTTCTTTTCTAGAACCTTCACCTGCTCCTCTGAAGCCTGCACCTACACCTTCTTTTCTAGAACCTGCACCTAGTCCTCCTTCTTCCCATGATTTATAGGCTTGACTATCAACCTGTATAAACCATGCTCTCTAACTCCAATCACAACACCTGAAGAGATAGAGCCTCTAGGCATGAGTCTTTCCTTCCCATCCTGGAAAAATACCTCAAACCCCTTTTGCATGATCGTTGATACAAACATCACACAATATCTAAGTCCCAGTACAAATAGTACGTCCTCAACTCACACCACCTGTCCTGACTCCATCCTGAATGTCACAACTCCCTATCCTTTGATCTCCTTCTGACTCTTGTCACCCAACACCATGTGCAACTTCGACTCCCACTCAGCTAGAGTCTCAAACACATCTAGTGACCTTGTCATATGCTTCAATGCTCCACTATCCATGTACCATGTAGCATCATCGATAATACCTTGTGAGAAATGAGAGATCAAAGCAAAGTCTTCCTTCTCCAACCTCCTGGAGAGATCATCTATATCGGCAAAAGTGGCGACACTTGTGACTTTCTTTCCTTTCTTCTTCTCGTCTCTCCCTCTTCTTCATCATACATCTCGTCGAAAAATGACCCATCTCGCCACAATTGAAACACTTTATTTTACTCAAGTCCTTTTGCTTACCCTTCATTCATGTTACAAGTGCCATGTCATCATTTAAAGCCCTCTTCTTTGGATGAAGATCCTCGTCTTGCAACTCTTCTTGAATGAAGTCATCCCACAACCTATTCCAGTTTGGTAGGTTGTCTTTGGTAGCTTCCACTTTGGATTAAACCCCCATTAAGGAAATTGTAACCATCTCAGGATCTGAAATAGTCACACTGACGACGGCAAGCTCATCTTTGAACTCAGATGACCTTGTCAGATATGAAGTCACCCCTTCACCCTGTATAATCTTGGTGGACTTCAACTTATCCTCCAATACCAACACCCAGTTCTTGTTCTTATTTTGGAACAAATTCTGAAGAGCTACGCACATCTCATGTGCAGTGTTCTTCCTAGACAAATGAGGTATTAAGGATCCCTTCGTACCATCTAGGATGATCGACCTTGCTTTCTTGGTGAATTCCCAGATCCTTTTGACCTGCAAGTCCAACTTGATCCTTTCTTTCCATGGACTATAGTTGGATAATCCTTCGAACGTGTCCTCATACCAGAGACCAACATGTAATTTTGACATTGTAGTGAGCCCTTCACCTACAATGTGACCAACTCCCTCTTAAGTTGTACTTTGTTGTGCACACTCTGATTCATTGGCCCTTCAAAGTAGCTATGATACCATGTTGTTTTTCCACGATACTAGTGTCTAGGATAGAATCTTAAATCACTAACACTACCAAACCAAGTATCACAACGAGTCTACTTTGCACAGCAGAATAATATACAACAGTAAATCTACTAGTGCACAAAATATACACAACATTTTACACAAATATGTACAATAACCCAATCTTCGTTATATTAATCCAACTAAATAATACAACAACCTAGGCCTCCCATACTAGGGATAATGACCCTTAAATATCAACTAGTACAAGAATACAAAATACATGATAATATGACGATCTAGCTGATGTAGCATGCAATCACATCTTCTTTGTCATATCATGTACACTACAGGCTGTTTGCTTCAGTTCTGCAACACCTGCCTCTAGCAATGCCCCAAGTACATCTAGCCACTGAACCTCAACTATCCAATCTGGCCTCTAGCTTATCATAAGTCCATCTATTATCAACACATAGGGTCTTCACACTCACTAGTTGCTCCTTCATCCTTCAAGGCAACAACACTTTGAGACTTCTGCCCATTGTTGCTCCTCATATCTTTTGGGACTTGTCTTCCCACTATAGGCTTCTTGCGCTACTCCAATGAAGACTAACATAGGGCAGGAGGGTTGCCACCTATCATCATCGAATGTCGCTTCTCCAACAATGAAAACGGGCTACAACAAATTGCTCCTCTGGCTTGCCAAACCTTCAGCTCCTTCAACTGCCACTCCTAGCAACCCTTAGAATCCATCCCAAGGTCTACACTTCCACTCATAGACGTGGGTAAATGGTTATTCGTTGTAGTTCATTGTTGACAGCTCGAGTCAAAAGAACCTCATCTTAGTAAAGGTCGTGAAGTAGTTGGTCCTACTAATGACATCACACCTGCAGTCGTACACCATAAAAAACTAATGAATTGAAGTTCGATGGTGTACAACTGTAGGTGTGGTGACAACAATATTAACATGAAATAAAATAAAATAAATGTATTAGTGGTTTTCAACAATATAATATATACTTTATTGGAATAAAAAATATATCAATAAATTAAAAGTCATATTAATAGATAATACAAATAATATATTAACTCGTAAAATAAAATAGGATGAAATTAAAGAAAATGTTTTCCCATATATATATATATATAGTGTGTGTGTGTGTAAAAATAGCATTAAAAGATTGATAAGGTTTGAAGCCAATACAATAATATTAGTAAGCACAAATCTATTATATCAATGCCTTATAACTCATCATGTTACTAGTGGAGACTTGAACCTAGATGATGTGTTTAGAGCCTTATATATATTTTACAAGTATTTATTTTTCTAGATTAATTTTCTACATTTCATTGATTCATAATTTAGCCATATGTGGACCAAAGTCTTAATGTTGTACCATGCTTAAAGGGAAATTTGACCAAAAATTATTATAAGTTTTTATATTTTTTTAATTAAAATCAAATATGAAATTACGAAATATAATAATTATGAACATGAATCATTATTTTAATTATAAAGTAAACTGATTTTTTTGGAGGTTAACTATGGAGGAATTTGAACTAGCCACTTTTTTTAGTAACTTATTCACTATCAATTCAAAACCCAACAAATATGATAAAATAAATCTTAATTTTTAACTATTATTTATGTTTTATATATATTTTACATCTTTCTATATACAAATATTAAATTTCTAACTATGTGTTTTATTAATTAAATTGATTAAAAATTTATATATTCTTGGAAATATCATTGTTATGAATACAAATATTTATTATTTAAATTTATTTTAATGTAAAAAATATTATAAAGTTTTTTCAAAAAAATATTTATAATTTTATTTATAAAAACAAAATTACAATATAAAAATTATTTATTATTTTTAATTGAATTATAATTATAATTATTTTTAGATATTTAATTCAAAATTAAATTAAATCTAGTGATTTAATATGAAGGAACAAGTTAACAACCCAAGTCCCAGAGGCATCTAGCAAGAGTGAATGCATGCTAGCTTACTAACCACTAACAAGTAATTCTAGGTGACTTGGTTTTCCTTAAATATTAGCAAATAGAAATCAATAATAATTATCCCACTATTTTTTTCTGAATAAAGACTAATTCTATTAAGAAAAGAAAAGTATAGTACAATCAGGCTTGCATACAAGCAAAGAAAGAGAGCAAGGGAGCCGTAGGTGATAGGCTATCAACCTCGCTCCTTAGAGACAGTCAAGGAAAAGGCCAAAGAAAACACTGGAATACAAAAAGATAGAACTAGGCAGAGAAGCTACCCTGAGGGGTTAGTTCCTGCCACACGGCATTTTTTTGCCTTTTTTCTTGCTTACTTTGACCCACCCAGTGGAGCGTGGCTGAGCCATAACAAGTTGTAGACTATTCTGCACTGGCGGCGGAATATCCTTATCAGAGTCTGAGGACGAAGATAAATGAGAACGTTTCTGAGAAATCTGAGGGTCAGAGGGAACCGCCAGACCGACCGAGGGAGCGTCCATCGGAATCACATCATTCTGCAAATCAGCTTCAGGTTCCTCATCGATCTGCACATCTGCTTCAGATTCCTCCTCATCCGAAGCAGAGAAATCTAAATCGTCCAAAGGACGGGGAGGCTCAAAAGGATTCCAGCGCTTGGATTTGGGCTTGCGATTCAGTTTCTTCTTTTTATCGAGGAACTGGGTACATGTACTTTGGAGGTGCCCCGTTTGATGACAATGGCGACAGTGGAAAGCTGTGTTCTCATAATCCAAGGGCTGAGTCCAGTGGAAATCTCCAAATTTGAGATTAATCTGATCCGGCAGTCCTTTGCTGACATCTATTTCTGCACACAATCTACCGTAGGTGTAGAGACCATTTTCCTTTCTTGAGGTATCGGTAGCCAGGTAGCGTCCTAAAGTATTGCCAATGGCTAAGAAGACAGAGAAATGCCATAGATGAGCCGGAAGATTCGGGAGCCTGACCCAAATGGGAAGCTTGGAGATGACAGCTGTAGAAGGGTCGAAGTCTGGAAACCAAGGGGTGAGAAAAAGCCCAGCCGAACCCCAGAACCAAGGGCCTCCCGTTAAGGCCTTCTGGTAGTCTTCATTTGAGTCAAAAACCACAATGAAGAATCCTTTTGAACAAAGGAAGATCTTGCTTTTTTTAGTCCAAGAGGAATGGACCCATTGGTAAAGATCTGTTGTGCGAGGCCAAAGCCCATTAAATCTGCATATGAGTGCTGATTCTGCAAATATCTGGTAGCGATTTTCAATCTCAGGATGAGAGAAATTGATGGAGGGAATTTCCTCTGATTTGTCTACCAGAAACGACTTTGGAGCTCCAGTTGGCTGGGCTGCCTTCGAAGAGAATTGAGGTTGGGTAGCGTCTTTGCGAGCTGCATCTTTATAAGAGAAAGAAGGGGCAGAGGAGGTCTGCCCAAAGGAACCCCCTCTTAAACGAAAAGAAACCCCAATAGAAGCATCCTTATGAATGCTGTAAAAGGAGAGAGGAAGGGTATTCATAAGTTGCTTACCCTTATATAGCAATCTGAGGTAAGAGGAGGGGATCCCCAGCCGGCGTTCGAGGTTTTGCAAAAGATCCTGCACGAGATCTGTTGCGCAAACCCATTGCATCCACGTCTTGCCCAAGAGTTTGACTTGGATCTGAAATGCCTGTGATTCTTCAGACAGATCTGGCTGGTTAGAGGGAGAGAGCAGATCCGCTTCATGCAGCCGCCCTCCGTTGATTTCAGGAAACGATCCGATGAAAATTCCTTCAGATCTAGTTCCTACAGCACCCAAGCCCCCCTTCCTTTTTGCCCCCATGTCGTTGCTCAGTGCAGCCAGCTTTCCTGCGCGATTCTGGGGATGGCTTGTCCAGATCCCTTTTGCAGTGGGCATGAGCGCTGTGTTAACTTTGTTTGTTTCCTGTTTCAATATCCCCCTTCTGCTGTCGCTGAGATTTACCATAGGTGAGGGCGCATGAGGGTTCCAAGCACTCGCCGGGGCTCCGCGGTTCGATTCCTCCTTGCCTGGGATACCTTTTCCGGTTTCTTGCAGGTTGCGCCGTAGGGTTGCAGGGGCGGCCATGGGAGCAGTGTCCTCACACAGATTTTCCTCCCCTTTTATCTGCAAGTTGTTTTCCTTGATATACTTCCATATCTTCTTAATGGCCTTGGTGCGAGGTATCTCGGAGACGCCTGAGAACTTTTGCATGGCCGGCGAAATGGGACGCGGCTGAGTGATACCTCCTCCTCTGCGGATGCCGCTTCCCTTCTGCGTTTCTGCGCATCTGACAACCAGGGGTTGAGAACGGCGCCTCTGATAACCATCTCTTGCTTCCAGAGGGCAAGCGAAGGAAGGGGATAATCGCAAGGAAAACGCCATGAGAGCCCTAGCGCCTGCTCTGCCTTCACGAGAATCAATAATTATCCCACTATTAATTTAACAACAAAATTATAATATATTTTCCCCCAAATAAAATATTTACTATTAATTACATTTTATCCATATACATAAAATATTCTTTATTCAAAATAAATTTCTAAGTAGAAAAATTAATGCTAGAATTTGAAAAACTAAATTATAATATATTTTCCTAAAAAAATTATATTTACTTTTCATTACATTTCACATATATATATATACCTAAATCTTATTTATTCCAAACAGCTTTCAATGACAAAATAGTTTTTATTCCAAATAACCTTATGAATGGCAAAGTTTTAAATAATATGACTAGAATTTGAATAATCTAAGTGATATGCATACCAAAATACCATAATTTTATAGGAATAATTTAAAATTTTGCCTCAGCTTTGATTCCACTACTTTAGAGATTTTAAAAGCTTATTAATTTATTAAACTGCTCAAAATTTTACAATCTTTAAAATATTTTATTTTAATATTCTTCTTTACCAATTTCGAAGTACACGTGATATATTCATGATTCATCTTCCGCTCACTAATAGTAATCTAAATTGTTTGCACGAAAATAACCAACCATATGTTAACAACTCATTCATTTCCAAAATGTGATTGACATTCCCAACCGTCTAGTGAAACTTATGTTTTGTATTTTGAAACTGTACACAATCCAAAAGTTAAATCCGAGCAAACCACCCTCTCGTTGTGCCGTTTCTCAGTTGCATTATTCCGCTGAAATTTTGTTGGAAAACCAGAGTTGGTACTATGCCAACAATAGAACACGAAGAAATAAAATCGTAATCCATTTGAACTTGATTACAGATAAGTGCCGATACAAGCAGGGTGTTGTAGACACTGTGAAAATGTCAGCTAGGGCCATTGACGCTCATCATCGATCCCGCGCTCCTTTTGTGCAAAACCAAGGGCAAAGCAACGCAGAACTGCATCGTAGGTGGGTTGGAAATGTCTGTCCAGTAGCCATTCCACCGAGATGAATGAACCACGCTATCGAGGTAAGCAAATGATAGACTCCATCCTTGGCAATCTCATTAATGAACTAGTAAATGTTGGCATTTGAAAATTTAAAACAGTGACCTGTTAAATTATATGTAAAACAAATGTTCAAAACCAAAGGCAAAGCAACGCAGAACTGCACCGTCGGTGGGTTGGAAATGTCCGTCTGGTACCCATTCCACCGATTCCACCAAGATGAATGAACCACGCTATCGGGGTAAGCAAATGATAGACTCCACCCTTGGCAATCTCATTAACGAACCAATAAGTGCTGGCATTTGAAAATTTAAAACAGTGACCTGTTAAATTATATGTAAAAAAAAAATTGAACCAGATTCTATTTACATTTCATTACATTAGCATCTAAGGTTACCGAACCAAACCTTATACATTACACAAAGACCGGAAAATAGCCTTTAATCTCGATCAATAAAACCACAACACAATCTTCACGCCTTATAAAGGATATGTCAAATGACACCGCAAGAATCCCTGTGAGATCCACATTTCAGCGTTCGTATCCTCAGCGTCATACAAGCACAGGAAAAATTCTATAAAACAGACATGTCTTTCATGAAAATAAAAATAAAGAAAATAATCATTTGGCCTAAAGAATCAAAATACAGAATACAAAAACGCTAAAACCTTACACAACTTCACTCATAGAGAGAGAAAATCGATCTCCTGATCACATGAACGAGGTTTTCCTTCTCCCTGACCATGAGATTTAAAGAATGCGGGAATAAAATCGACGGCACAGACTGCTCCGACGAATAAGGAAAAACCCATACAGAAAGAGTATCCTCAGAATTAAGTGGAGGATGCCATAATCCGCTAGAGAGCCGAAAGATCCTTTGATTTTCGCAAAGAATGGAGTTTTTAGAATAACTGGCCAGATTTCTGATTTGGTTTTTAAAAGAAGAAAACACGGCTTAATTTCAAAATTTCATTATCCCGCCATAACTAACATGATGGATACATGATGATTAACATGAATGAACATGGTGCACATCACTGACAACAGGGAGAGCTAACGGAGGTCGACGCAAACGTTGCCGGAGATAGGACCGGTTATCGGATGCCGGATGGGTCCGCACGTCGAGGTAGCTATCTCACTCAACCGCTACTTGTGTCGTCTGAATCGGAATGTTTTCCGACCGGTTACCATTCCCGGGCAATTCCTCCCCCTGGTTAGACTACGCCTTTTATGTGAGCGACTGTCCAGTGAATTGAGAAGTGCCCAAATTCACATCGGCCTTGAGAACTGAGGTTCGCCAGAGATCTACGTGGCGCAAGTGGGTCGTTGGGATTTGTTTCTGTGTGTTCGGTTGGTGGATGAGATCCAGCTAAGCTTTGTTGGATGTGTGCTGGATTCTTCAATCTCGTTACGGAGTCATTGCTCGATTTTATGATCTTGCTGAGAATTGAGTTGAGCCTAAGCCGATAGAACCCTGCAAGCGATCGGAGCTACGCCATTTGAGAAGTACACTGCACCATCCTTCACACGCTCCTGCAGACTCTGTTAGGTTAGAGCTCTCAGGTGAGGATGTGACACAGGAATTCGTGTATATTGTAATAATACATGAGGGATGTGGAGTAATAAATCTGGATCCTTTAAAAGGATCAGCGAAGCTCTCAGGTGAGTATTCTACCAAGTCTCGAGCCAAGCAAGTGTGAGTGGTGAAGGTATTGTGAAGCTCGTATTTCTTGAAGGAAATCGACTTCCTGAGGCGGAGAGGATGAGACCGTTGGAATTTCAAGCTCGAAACCGTGGCCATCGTGGTTGTTGAAGTTTGTAGAAAAGTGGTCAGCATGGAGCGTGGTCAGTGTTTGGTATGACTGTAGTTGACCACAGTGGAAGTGTTACAGTTAATTGTTGTAATTCGGCGCGGTCAGTAATTGGTAATCTTAAAAAAAAATGGGATCACGGCATTCTACTTTTGTGTGAAAGGTGTATTGATGAAGGCAATCTTCTGAAGTTCCAAAATTTGGCATTGCACCGCTCCCGTTTTATGTCAAAAGAGTATTGATGGTACGTGTTTTTTAACCAGATTTGTTTCAAAGGGGTTTTAATATTTTAAAAGAAAGGTGGGCCTTGTTTTCTTATGGGGTGCCCATGTGAGAGGGGCTCCTAATTTTAAAACGGGTTTCTATATCATTAAAAAGGGCTTTGTTTTGACTGCCCATGTGAAGGTGCTATTTTTTTTAAAGGTTTTTTATATCGTCTTTCAAAAAGAGAAACAACCCTTTTGAAATTTATTAAAAGGGATTTGATATTTTTAAAGGTACTTATTTACAAATTCATAATTTATTGGCGGTCCTCTTGAAAGATATTTGGAGAAGATGGTGAATCCACTGGTAGAGACATACCTAAATGACACAAACTATATCAACTAGAAATTTAAGTTGCAGACATTGTTGGAAGGTTATGGTGCTTGGACCATGACAAAAGGAGAAGAAGTAAAACATGCTGCAGGCTCAACAATTACATCAATTCAGGACTAGGAGAAGTGGGAGAATAAATCAAAGGTATTATTAAGGATGTTTGTTAAAGATTTTGTAATCCCTTATATTCGTGATTGTAAAACCTTCAATGCGACTTGGAATGCATTGAAGGAGTTGTATGAAACTAAGAACACAAATTGAGTCATGTTTCTAAAGAGTAAGCTCATGTATATTAAGATGGAAGAGAATGAATCTGTTAGTGCCTTTATTTCCAGAATTAAAGATTTGAAAGATAAGTTGGGAGATATAAGAGAATCAGTACCCACTACTGATCTTGTGGAAATCACTTTAAATAGAATGTCAGAGGGCTACCTGATTTTTGTTACAAGTCTTGCAACAAGGGAGAAAACACCAAACTTTGAGGAAATGACAGGTATATTATTGTAGGAATAAGAGAGGCACAAGAACTTGAAGCCTCAAAATCCAGATTTGGCACTTGTGGCGAAGAATAAATTCTTCAAAGGGAAACAAGGAGCAAAGAAAGGTGGAAGCTCATTTCAGAAAAGGCCATTTTCAAAATCAAAACAAGGTATGTCATCTGGAAAAAAAACCTTTTACTATGGTAGAAGTGGGCATCTTGCCATAGACTATTATAAGAATAAAAATGATGAATCTAGGCATAAACATAGAAGACATTCAGGACATTTTGCAGGAGAAGCCTTGAATTCTGATCTCAAAAATATCAAGCTATTTGTGTCTAATGTTGTGTTGTCTGCTAAAATGGATGATGCTAATACATGGTTTGTGGACTCTGGAGCTTTGATTCATATGACATGTAACAAGAATTGGTATGAGAATTTTAAGGAGGTATGTAATGGTGGTAATATTTATATTGGAGATGATCGCCCATATCAGATTAAGGGATGTGGGGATATTCCTGTAACATTTCCAAATGGAAATGTCAGGCACATTCATAATGTTATGTATGTGCCTCAGATCAAGAAAAAATTGATCTCTGTGTCTACAATTACAAATTAGAACCTGAAGGTTGAATTCTTCAAACACATTGCATAGTGAAATATTTGTTGGATCACTACAAACTTGTTACTTCAGGAGTCAGAGTTACTGACAAAAGTCATCAACCACTGACTTCTACAACTATGTCAACATAAAGTCTTTGGCATCAAAGGTATGGTCACATCAATTATCATGATTTATTGTTGCTGCAGAAACAAAGTATGGTTGAAGGACTCCCTATGTTAAATAATGAATATGCTACTTGTGAAGGTTGTGCATTAGGAAAAATTCATAGAGATGAATTCCCCTCTAATTTTGATAGGAGAAGAAGAGATGTATTAGAACTTGTGCATTTTGATGTTTGTGGACCCATGCAGACTAGATCCCTAAGAGGAGCCTATTATTTTCTATTGTTTATTGATGATTGCACAAGGTACACTTGGGTGTACTTCCTCAGGAAAAAGAGTGATTTTTTTAGTATTTCAAAGAATTCAAAAACATGGCAGAGAAGAAGACATGGAAGTTTATAAAGATCCTTTGTTCAGATCAAGGGGGAGAATACAGATTGGGGAACTTTGTCAAGTACTACAAGGATCATGGAATAGTGCAGCAATTCACAATACCCTATACTCCACAATAGAAATTGTTACAAAAAGGAAAAATAGGACATTAGTGGAGTGTGCACGGAGTATGATCAAAGGTAAGAACTTCTCAAATGAAATTAGAAGCCATTAGTACTATTGCTTATCTAAAGAATAGAAGTCCAACAATGTACCTTGGTTCAAGACCCCATTTGAAGCCTTGTATGGTTTTAAACCAACAGTTCATCATTTGAGGATATTTGGATGTAAGGCCTTTGCACATATTCTAAAGGAGAATAGAAAGAAGCTTGATGCTAAAGCCATTAAATGCATTTTTGTAGGATATTGTTCAAAATTTAAAGCATATAAAATGTTTGATCCATCTACTCACAAAGTATTTGCAAGTAGAGATGTAATTTTCCATGAACAGGTAGATGAAGGCAACAAGGATAACATCTATGAAAGATGGCACATTCTTCCTGAAGTTGAAGACAATAAAGTAGAAGCAAAAGTAGAAGATAGTGAGCAGAAAAATCTTGGGGAAGAATCCAATGATGTGGACATCACCAACAGTCAGAGCCCAATCAGAAGTGGAGAAGTACTTTTAGAGAACATAGGTGAAAACAGTGAAGCACGAAGGAAATCCACTCGATAGATTCGACTACCTGAAAGGTATAAGGACTATGCTCTCATGACTAGTGTTTTGAATGTCATAGAACCCATGATTTTTAATGAAGCTAATGAACATGAAGAGTGGAGAAAAGAAATGGAGGAAGAATATGAATCTATAATTAAAAATAAAACCTGGGAATTGACTGAACTACCTAAAGGAAAAGAGCCCATAGGATGTAAATGGTTGTACAAACCCAAGTTTAAAGCATATGGTAGTATAGATAAATATAAAGCTAGATTGGTGGAAAAAGGGTACTCACAAAAGGAGGGCATTGATTATGTAGAAACATTTTCACTAGTAGCTAAATTGAATACTATTAGATTGTTAATTGCATTAGCTACAAAGTACCTCTGGAATCTGCACCAATTAGATGTAAAATCTACTTTTCCTAATGGTGATTTAAAGGAGGAGGTGTATTCGACACAACCTGAATGGTTTGTGAAAAAAGGGAAGGAACATTTAGTTTGCAGATTAAACAAAGCTTTGTATGGGCTAAAGCAAGCACCTCGGTCATGGTATGAAAAGATAGATTATTTCTTTCTTCAGTAGGGTTTATGATGAGTTAAAGTGATCCAAATATGTATACCAAGTTTGATGCAAAGGGGCATGTAATACTGATTTCTTTGTATGTTGATGACTTAATTATTATAGGAAATTTAGTCAAACTAATTGATGAAATTAAGTTTCAGATGTCACAAGTATTTGAGATGAAAGATCTTGGTGAGTTACATTATTGTCCAGGTTTTGAATTGTGGAGAGATGGAGGCCAAACTTTTGTTACTTAGGGTGAGTATGCCAGAGAAGTACTTAAAAGCTCTAATATGGATCAGCGAAAAGTTGTTTTTGTTCCAATATAACAGAATGAGAAAATGTTTTTGATTATGGCTCAAAGGAGGTAGATCGTACATTGTATAGACAACTAGTGGAGAGCTTGAATTATCTTACTACAACCAGAACTGATTTAGTATACTTTGTTAGTGTGTTAAGTCAATTTATGGCGAGACCTCTAGAAAGCCATTGGAGAGCAGCAAAAGGAGTGCTCAGGTATCTTAAAGGAACAATTGATTTTGGTCTTAAGTATACTAATTCATTTGATGTTGAGCTGACAGGTTACTTAGATTCAGATTGGGCTGGTAATTTGGATGATAGAAGATCTACTACAGGTTATGCATTCAGTATTGGATCTGGGATTGTTTCATGGAGCAACAAGAATCAACCTATTGTATCTTTGTCATCTATAGAGGCAGAGTATAAATCTTTGTGTGAAACAACTTGTGAAGTTTTTTGGTTGAGGTGAGTACTTCAAGATGCTGGAGGAGAAAAAAAGAAGGTTATAGTGATAAAGTGTGACAACCAAAGCTCAATAAAGTTGGAAAATAACCCAATCTTTCATGCAAGGACAAAGTATGTTGATGCCCAGTTTCATTTTATTAGAGAGAAGATACAATATAAGGAATTTTTTTATTGAATATTGTAATACTTGTGAAAATGTTGCTGACAATTTTCACAAAGCCCCTTGGAAAGATAAAATTTCAATTGTTTAGGGAGATATTGTGTGTGGAAATCAATCCTTTCTTTGTTAAGGGGGGACTTAGAAAATAATGGAGAAACAATAATAGTTATGATTTTGTTTGTAATTAGGAATTAGTTCCTATTTTCTAGCAGGTTGTTTCATCTCCCTAACTAAATACCATTGTATAAGACTTGTATTGATTGATTTGTGAATTCAATGAATTGAGCTAGCGTTGTGGGAAGCCTCAGGGTCTCCTCACTTCGGGACTGCCAGTTTCACTCATTTGTTTTTTGTCTTCCTATTTTTCTAGTGTTTGTTATAACGAACATGTTATTATATATGTGTTGTTACGACATGAGATATATATGATTGGAGGTAAAATAATATATGCTTATAGATTTCAGAATGTACAAGATCTAAGATTCTTTTGGATCTACTATCATTGTTGTTATATCTTCCTTTAATATTCTTCCCAACGACACATCCCTTGAAAACTCCATCATGTTCAATTTTGATTTCCGGTACACTTTTAAAAAAATATTTCATTCTGGACAATGATTGATAATGAACATGAGAGTACCTTTGATGCCATAGGTCACAAATATCAATGGTGTTGTGAAATAAGGCTTATATATGTGTTGTTACAATGTGATATATATATGGTTGGAACTTGGAGGTATAACAAAAAACACACGTGGTTTTACATGGCACAGATGGTTATGTGTTATAGAATACGTCGAGTCATGGTTAAATATGTCATCAAGATGTTTTATCATATGGTTTAAGTCATTATACAATGGATAATGACGATAACACATTGGAATGATATGTTATACTATATATAACATATAGT
The DNA here is from genome assembly GCA_031772625.1 of Pinus tabuliformis. Taxonomy (NCBI): domain Eukaryota; kingdom Viridiplantae; phylum Streptophyta; class Pinopsida; order Pinales; family Pinaceae; genus Pinus; species Pinus tabuliformis. The sequence goes on from CM062804.1 coordinate 1,138,019,839, forward strand.
TGGAACATACACCACATATGTCAACAGACTTTACCACATGGTCGATTGTCGTAATGATTCCAAGAGTTTGTTGATATGACTAGATAAAATTGAGTTTAAAAATGTCATATGGTTTTTATATAGTTTGTTTGTTATTAACAACATATCATTTTTACAAGTGTTGGGTTGTAACTTGCATGGGTTAGACCCTTGGGTGCGGACCCTAAAAAATATATATATATGTAAAACAATTTCCCCTATCCCACAATGTTGTGACTTGTAGAAAGGCTAAGCCCTTGCCATTTTGTAGTGTTATCACTATTTTTGTGATAAGTCAGAATTTTTTACCTTTCAGAGAATTTTGAAAAGAGAGTTGTAGAGAAGGGTTTTTCAAGTCTTTTGTGAAGTTGCAGAGTAAAGAGAAATATTTGGAAATTAAGGATTTGATGTAATTTGAGTCATTGGCATCATAATTCAAGAGGCCACTCCATTAGAAGTGAACCCAGAGATGTAACCCACACTGGGTAAACTTTGTTATCAATCTCGTTTATGTTATTCGTTTTTATCTGCAGTTATTTATTTTGATTATTGTGTTTTTAATAAGAATTTTTCAATATTGGTATTTGACGTTCAATTTAAGCCTGATAAATCATGGGCTCATGATAAAATATCATGATCACATATGAGCTATGATTTAGGAAATTCTTGCATCATTGGAAATATATCAGTGTGTATATTATGGAATTTTTCCATAGTAAAGTCAAGACCAAAAAAATTGGTCATTTATTCCCTAAAAATGGCTCCTAAATTTTTTCACCCAAAAATTTGCAAACTAAGACTATCAGTATAAATGGTCATGTTAGTTGATTTCTCCCCTTTTTTTAACTCAAAAAGCATGTATATGGATGAAAATGAAAGAAAATTTGTAGAAATGGATTCAATTATCTAGAGGCTTAACTCCATGGGGAATTTAACCTTGAAGCTTTTGGAAATAAATAATAAAGGAGAGATTGCTTTTACAATAATTACAACCAAAGAGAAGAAAAGGGAAATCAAACTTATGCAAATGGAAATAGCTTAATTTTGGGAAAAAATAAATGAATTCAAAGAAGAATGTAATTAAATAAAATGATTCAAATTGCTTAGTCCATAGACTCAAGATGGGTGGTTGAAATCTGAAAATGACTATGAGGGAGCATTAGTCAACAGTAAAAAGGAGCTAGTTTATGTCCTATAGTTAGCTAGAGATGTCATTTCTATCAAACTAATTATCAACACTTTTTAAAATGATTTTAATATCTTAGCATTCCTATAGTAAATTAGTTTATGAGTTTCCACCTATGTGTTATTGTTTGAAATTTAGGTTAGACATAGACTATCTAAATATGAAGAGACAACCTATAATAACTTATTTAAAATGGGAAAATTTTGATGAAGTATGTAAGAAACATAAATAGAGGAGCATCTCGGTCCTAAGGCATCTGATCAATTGTACCATTGCAATCAACTCTGAGGAAATAGAAGAAGAAGAGGAATTCATTTTCTCTCTACAATTGAGGAAATAACCATCCAAATTTGAAGTCAACCAAAAGCTAGTGGATCATCATCAACATCAGAAAAAGGAAAGGAAAATATTATCCGGATTGAGGGGCCTAACAAGTCAAAGTCTATTCCAAAAAGGAAATAAAGAATAAATTAATTACACTTGACCTACATGTAATTAGTTATGATTACATGTATAAAGGTCCTGCGTCTCGTTAAATTTGACTATGGTTGGAATATACATTTATAGAATTAGGGCTTTATAAGCTAGGCCAAGATAATGGGAATAGGTCAACATTTTTATTATATGAGATACAATTTTATATGTAAAAACTCATGCGTTGGGCTTACCTGCATCAATAGAAACTTATGGAAATTGACATTTTATATATATATATATATATATATATATATATATATATATTAATTTATATATAACAATGTCTCTTTTTATCTAGTTTGTTTATTTTATGTGGATGAAATATTCATGGAATTCAATTCCACATAGATATATTCTAGAAGGTTGCATTTCATCTTTTACTTCCATTTTTCCATTTGTGAGTATATAATGTTAGAGTAGTAAATTTGGAAACGTTAATTGAATGGATTAAGTATCTCTTTTCATATCCGATATTTGTTATCAAATGTCTGAGTCTCTATTTAATCAATGGCCTGTTATATATCCAAAACATTTTTTTTTTACTTTGATTACTTTCCTTTTATTTTATAAAATTTCCTTTATTTTCTATATCCTTTGAAACCAACTAGTTTTGCTTTGTTTATCATTATCTAGATTTATTTAATATCTCGTGTTAACTATTTTAGGATTTTGTTATGTATGGAATTAATTATTGATGAAATTATTAAATGTTAGTTTTATGATTAGTTGTTGTTAATTCCATTAAATTTTAAAAACCATACATGTTTTTCCTTACCAAGTTTTTCATTTAGACTTATTGATATATTCTAGCCTATAGTTCGTCATATGTTATCATAACATATCATTTTATGTTGTTTGATAAACCAATTTGAGTAAGGGAGGCTTTGTATGGTCGAAAATTCCATATTTGACCTAAAGAGAAAAGGATTGAAACTCCTTCATGGAGTGCCTTAACTTGTTCCAGTCACCAGGAATGAGCTTGGGAACAATACCAATTTTGGTGCCATTGTTGGGGAGAAAAATTGTTTGGCTTTATGGATTCATATTTTTAAAATTTACTATTAACCCTAATCCTCAACAACTACATCTTTGGTGTTGTTTGGATGATCATTGAAGTGTTTTGAACCAACTATACCAATTGAATTTACAAACCACTCATAGCCAATAAGATTTGGAGAGATCTTGGAGAGTGTTGGCTTCCAAAGATCATACTTCTCAATTGAACCCTCATGTACACAGAAATTAGAAGGATAAGTAACAATACATCCTACAATGACATATACAAGTACATATAATTTTAAATCAGACATTTCATTAAAATTTAGACAATATAATTTAAAAGAGAATTAATTTGTTGCCTTAATTATTATTATATTTTGGTGACTCTTAAATTGGATTTCTAAAGAAAATAGATTAGATCAAATTGTAATCAACAAAGCCCTCTACTTTAAGCTAATAAGTTGAGGAAACTAGGTTCATCATCTTCTAGCTTATCCAAGAAAGAGGAGCAAGTCATACCCATGGTTGGATACATAGAAAACAAGGTTGATTTTCAACCTTTTACTCCTTAAAGAAGCCCTATGGACCACCTTTATAGGTCCATACTCCCTTAATATACTTTTCTTTATCTAGTTTTTCTTGGTAAGATCTTGGTCAAGTTTAAACTATCTTAAAATTATTTTCTCCCAAATGGATTCTTACTAAACAAAAGACTTGACCTCCCAAAATGAACATGGGTAAATTCCATGTAAATTCTAGATATAGAACTTTGGTCTTACCACCAGTTTTGCACGACCTACACCAAAAATATGATAAAAATTTGACTAAGTTTAATGGTGAAGGAGATAAAACTACGAAGGATCATTTAATAAATTTCCAAGGTTTCACTAACAACCTAGGTGCAGAACACAAAGACATATTTATGAGAATGTTTATGTAGAGTTTTGAAGGAGGTGCTCGACAATGGTTTCAAAGTCTCCCTCAAGGTTCTATTGATTCATATGCATGTTTAGAACGTATGTTTTTTAAACAATGGGGGGAAAGAAGGATCATAAATACTATTTAATTTAATTATCTTCTTTAAAAATGAAAGGAAACAAAGTGTGGTTGAATTTACTAAAAGATTCAATAAAAGTTACAATGGACTCCTAGTTGATTTTAAACTATCGAGTATCGCAACCAAAGTTTTTTATGCTTTGGTGTTTGAACCTAATTTTGATATGATGTGACGAGAGTAAAGATTAGAATCAATATCTAACATCCAGAGTGATGACATTGATATCGAAGGAAAGATGGAAACTTTTAATAAAATAAAATTAAAAGAAAATGACATTGATAAAAGAAAATAAAGTAGGTGAAATCCCTACATAAGCCTCTCCCTCAAAGAATTATTAAGAGAAAAATATCTAGGAAGTGGCCAAAATAATTAAATCTTTATCAAGTAAAATTCAAAAACTTAAGATGGGGAACAAGACAAGAGGACACACTCTTTGAAATCCTCCACCTCAAAAAAATTTATGCCCAAATAATGTTGCACAAAGAAACCCAAATGGGCCCATCAAGAATCAAATTCATTATCAAGGACCTTTTAATCCTCAAGTCCCTCAAAGAGAAAGGAGAGTTAAACACCATCCTGTCCAACCTCACTTGCAAAACAATGTCAACTTGTTAGAGGATTAAAACAATGAAATTTATAGTTAAGAACTATTTGTTGATGAGAGTGAGTACCCCAAGGTAAATTGTTTATGAGATGTTTACTTATATTCTTATACTAACACTAACCAATATCAAAGGCAACGAGGTGACAACTATTTTGACAAAGACATCAACTATGCACATGATGCATACCCTTGGGCCTACAACATAGGTATTTTGTTAATGCTACCAAAGAATAAATGAAAAATAAATATGATTTAAGAACAATAAAAGAAGTAAAAAAGAAAGAAGTAGCATGAGAGGAAAAACAACAAAGGGAAAACAACAGAAATGATAAAAAATAAAAGAAGTACTATAATAGAAAATTTACTACTAAAAAGAAAATTGAAGAGGATGTTATCATGCATCCAAGCTTTTTTTGTTTAATGAATGAATTGATTAAAATTAAAATTCCCATTCCTCTAAATGAAATAGTAAAAAATATGACTTTCAAAAATGATATGGATAAATTCATTGAAAAATATCATATTACTAAAGAACCCAACAATGTTCTAATCGTTGATATTATAAATATCCAAGATGACCATCGTAAAGTAAATATTGAACCTTACATGGGAAGAGAAGATGATTCCTCCTTTTTATATTAGTTTAAAAATTGATGACCAAACTTTACATAACTGTAAGTTTGATTCTGGTGCCTCACATAATCTGATACCAAAAGAGATAATGCAAAAACTAGGTCTAGATGTAATTTGAGAATACAAATATTTATATTCTTTTCACTCTAGGAAAGGAAGATGTCTTTGTGTAAACAAGGATTTGGTAGTAGTCTTGGTGCATTTTTATTAGTCAAACCCGTAAGTTGTAATGGAAAAACTAGGTCTAGATGTAATTTCAGAATACAAATATTTATATTCTTTTCACTCTAGGAAAGGAAAATGTCTTTGTGTAATCAAGGATTTGGTAGTAGTCTTGGTGCGTTTTTAGTGGTCAAACCCGTAAGTTGTAATGGAAAAACTAGGTCTAGATGTAATTTGAGAATACAAATATTTATATTTTTTTCACTCTAGGAAAGGAAAATGTCTTTGTGTAATCAAGGATTTGGTAGTAGTCTCGGTGCTTTTTTAGTGGTCAAAACCGTAAGTTGTATAAGGAGTCTTGTCTCACATATACATTGAGTAATGATTCAAATTCTAATAATCACCCCATCTATTCAATGAATAATAATTTGAGTAATTTCATTTTTACAATTTCATGGAAGGAATAGAAAATTAGAAAAGAAAAGTATAGTTGTAAAAATAACTTCTACAGTGGCAATTTAATTTGGAAGATGTAATTTTGTGGAGCTTCATTGAAATAGGAGTTATGATTTGGTGTAGTTTCAACTCAATCTATAACAAAAATGTAAATCTTCCTTTTAAGTTAAACATAGAAACAACAAATAATGTGGAAGAATATGAAGCATTGATGCTAGGGATTGAGGTAGCTAGAATGAAGAATATTCAAAACTATTCTATCTTTGGAGATTCCACATTAATAATTAAACAATTGATTAATAAATTTCAAACTAAACATCCTTGTTTTATGACATATAAGAACCAAGTTTGGGACTTAATAAAACAAAATCTGAATAGTTAAATTTACAATTATCTTGAGGAAAAATAAATGTTCGTGCTAATTTATTAGTTGTAATGACTACCACTTTTAAACCTCTAGAATAGACCAAGCTAAAATATGAAATTGAGATTTGAAATAGGTTTTCTATACCTGATAATGTTAGAAATCGGTAGGAATTTGAAGAAAACCAACAATTAAATATCAATAGAGCTAGTTGGTGAGTTTTTATCCTCCTATATAGATGAATATAATGAAAAATGATTATGTGACTGATTCAACAACAAAGTATAAAATTGTTTATCTTGAGAAAAATTAATCATCTTATTAATTTGTTATATGTAATGACTACCACTTTTAAATCTATAAAAGGGACCACGCTAAAATACGAAAGTATGATTTTATATAGGCCCTCTATACCTAATAATGTTAGACATTGGCAAGTATTTGAAGACATCCAAAAAAATAGATTCGTAGAGCTAGTTGGTGAGATTTTAGGCTCCTATATAGATGAAGATAATGAAAAAGATGACGTAAATGATTCAGCTGCAAAGCATAACATTTTAAACTCTATATAATCCTTGCATTAACCCTAAAACCCCTTATTAAACCCTAGATATTGAGTGATTACATTTCTATTGTTGAATTGTTTTATAGGCTAGAACCTCTCATGGTCACATTTTATTATAATTTTACCCATTAACATTGTATTCATTGTAAAAGGAGTTCACCCTCTCGAAGTGGACTACAATTATCAATTTCTTATCATTTTTAAGGTGCAAGATTCATAACATTTGGTATCAAAGATCATGAACTTAAGATTTTTCTACTTCAAACAAGTCATTGTGGCATTTGAGCTATCGCTTTTTTTCTGGGAGGTTTCAAAAAATGAAACTTGGATAATATTGAGGAGCAATCTTAGATAACATCTGGTTCAAGTTTTAGATCACGGTTCACAATATTTTCGGATATATTGTTTAAGGAAGTTAGAGTTCTTGAATCCTTGTGAAATTAGTCTCAAAATATGTTCGTTAAGAATTCTAATATATTTTTTTCTTAGAGGTATTAGACCATGAAACTTGGACCACATTGAGGGGAAATCTTAGTGAACATCTGGTTCAAATTTTAGATCTTGGTTCACTATATTTTCAAATATATTCTCTAAAGAAGTTAACATTCCTAAATATTGCTTAAATCACTCTCAAACTGGCCAGTTCATAATTTTCTCTATAGTTTTTTGTCTAGGAGGTTTCATACCTTCAAACTTGGATCACATTGTTGAGAAATCACAATGAACATATTATTAAAATATTAGATCTTGGTTTGATATAATTTTTTATATATTCTCTAAGGAAGTTAGGTTTCTTGAATGCTCCTGAAATTAGTTTCAAACATGTCATTTTGGAATTTTTTATATACTTTTTCTATGAAGTTTCAGATAATAAAACTTGGATCATACAAAGGAGAAATCTTTGGGAACACCTAATTCAAATTTTTGAGTTTTGTTCACTATAATTTTGGAGATATACTTTATTGAATTTAGGGTTTGTGAAGGATCCTAAAATTAGTTTCAAACATGTTAGCTTGTTATTTTTGCTATAACTTATTTTATAGGATATTTTAGAATGTGTAATTTTTAGGGATCTCAAGAGACATATAGAAGTACGCTAGGTACAAATTTCATAATTATATTGGAATAATTGGTTGTGTGGCATGCCATACAAAATTACTTGTGGGAAGAGGTAAAAAATAACAAGTTTTGGAAAACTTACCATTAAATTTAAATTGGCACATCAACTTCTAGTCAAACTTTAGGAGTTATAGAGATAGATGCAAGTTTCAAGTTCATAAGGGATAAAATCTCAGTGATACATCAAAAAAAAAAGTTTATCCATACAAATAATCTCCAAATTAAGTTTTTAAAGGTGCATAACTTGCAAGTGAGCTAACTTTTGATTATAATATCCATTTTTTTCATGACTGGAAATTGTGATAAAGAGGAGTACAATTTCTCTTCTATCATGGATCCAAAATATACAACACTAATTAAAATTACTAAAGGCTCATGTAGGACTTATGAAGAAAGTGAAGACATAGAATTTAGTTTCTCTGAATTAGAAAAGAAATTCAATGGAATAGATGATTGCATGTTGAAAAAGGAGGATTTATCGAGTTCTCATGAAAACCTTAAAAAAATGATGGATAAAATGGAAAAGAAGATGAATGAAAATAAGGAAGAAATAGAAATGTCAAGGAATATATACAAAATTCCATGATGGAAGAAATAAAAGAATGAAAAAAAAATCTATTAGAAGATCCTCCTAAAACAGATGTGGATATCTAAGGAAATCATGAGAATAATGAGAAGCATGGTATTGAGAATCAATCTCATATGGGGAGTATGCTATCACAATAGAAGAGCACACGTACTGAATTATGGAACCAGAATAATGAATTTTCAATCCAAGGTCCACATCATTAGCGATTCAAGTCAAAACCAAGGAACTACTACATTCCAAGGATAGATATGAGGAAATTTGATGGTAATGATCTTGGCACATGGATATTTCAGATAGAGTTATACTTGCATCTGCACCAAGTGGCATCTTTACAAAAGGTAAATATTGCATCTATGTTTTTAGGACAAGACTCAAATGTATGATATCAATCGCTATATGAGAGGAAAATGAATTATGTTATATCTTGTTCCATTTATATAGAGCAATAGATAGAACATTATGGGGATATTAAGAGAAATATATTCTTCTATCACTTGGAAAATATTCAACAACAATGTCTAGTTACAAAGTACATTCAATGATTCCAAGAGTCGAGTCTCAAAGTAAATAATATTTTAGAGGATAATTTTTAGACCCATTTATGGTAACTTTAAGGAAATCATTCAACATGAGGTATGTCTCTTTGAACCTTAATATCTAGTGCATGCTTTCAGTCTGACAAGGAAATTTGAAAGTAAAAATGTGATCACTAGAAAATTGGTCACTAATCACTATAAAGAAAATCATGCTCCCTCTCCTAAACTGATAAGCTTGACTCCTCAAAAAATGGATGAAAGAAGAGTATATGGAATATGTTTCAACTTTCATAGTAAGTGTAGTAAGGGGAACAAATGTAGTGAGAATAAATTATTATGCATGATTATGAAGATGAAGAAGATGAAGTGAAAATTCACAAGATCTAGAGCTACAGAAGACTACTCCAACAATCTCTTGTTATGCATTGTCTATCGTTAGTACTCTAGAAACCATAAAGATATAAGGATATATAAAAAATAAAAAGGTAACAATTTTGGTTGATTCAAGTAGTATCCATAACTTCATCAATCACAAATTAGAAAAACAATCTTAATTACTTTGTATATCTAACACCAAAATTTCAAGTAATGATTGCAAATATAGGTCCCATAAATTTTTCAAGGAAGTGCCATAATATTAAGCTGAATATGTGGGAGTATTTTTTGGTTAGTCCCATGACTACAATCCAAATGGGTGGTGTTGTTTTTGTATTAGGGGTCCAATGGTTATAATAATTAGGAACAATGGCTCTTAATTTTCAAGATATTTTTATAAGATTTTTCTCTGAAGGAACGTGAATTAAGCTTAGAGGTATCCAAGGCAAAGAGAATAAAGTGATGAGCTTTAATAGCATGAAAAAATTACTAAAAAAGGGACACCAAGGTGTAATTGCACACTTGTGTCCATTATATGTTTAAACATCTATATCATATGCTCCAATGGATCTCCAAAAAAGTTATCAACAATCATTCTAAAGTATTTGGAGAGATGCCTAAGGGTCTTCCATATGCTTGATATCATGACCATGCTATTCATTTACAACCTAGAAGTGTACCACCTAAGGCCTTGTAGGTATCCTCATGCATAGAAGAGTGAGATTGAGCATATGATTCAAGGAGGTTGGCATCATTCAACCTAGCTGGAGAACTTTATCTTCACTAGTGGTGATGGTTATCAAAAAGAATGGTTCATGGCATATGTACATAGATTATAGACAGCTCAACGAAATGAAAATAAAATATGAGTGTCCAATTCCTATCATTGATGAATTATTAGATGAATTGCATGGAACATATCTATCTACTAAGTTGGATCTCCATTAGAGTTATCATAAAATCAGAATGAGGCAAGAAGGAATTCCTAAAACAATCTTTAGAACACATGAAGGTCATTATGAATTTTTTGTTATGCCATTGAATGGCATACAAAATCACCTTCAAAATTTCAAAGCTTGATGAATTCTATTTTCAAACCCTTAGAAAATTTATTTTAGTATTTTTTGATGACATACTAATATACTACAAATCTTGGGAAGAGAATGTACAACATGTTAACAAGGTCTCAACGTTATTGGAAGAGTGGAAACTTTATGCAAAGCCTTCCAAGTGTGCCTTTGTGCTTCAAGAAGTGGAATATTTGGGTCATATTGTATCACATCAAGGTGTTAAGGTGGATCCTAACAAAATCAAATCTATGAGTGAATAGTCAATCCCCAATACCTTGAATGAAATCAGAGGATTCTTAGAAGGGTACTATGACAAGTTTGTCAATAATTGTGGTCAAATACCAACACCTATAACAAAATTATTGAAGAAGGAAGTATTTTCTTAGACTAAAGAAGAAATTAAAAAGGATACATGTACAAACCTCGTATTGGCAACACATAACTTCACAAAGACCTTCATTGTGGAGTGTGATTCCTTAGGCCGTGGTATTATTGTAGTTTTGATGCAAGAAGGAAGTAATTTTTCCTTTGCAAATAACGAACTTAAAGAAAAGAATTTACTCAGACCCGTCTATGAAAAGGAAATGTTGGCCATACTACATGCATTTAACAAATGACGTCCATACCTAATAAGAAGACACTTCAAAGTAAAACAAAATCATGATAGTTTGAAGTACTTCTAGGAGAAAATGATATACTTAGAAGAGAAACCAAAATAGGTCACAAATATGTTGAGTTACAATTTTCAAATTATCTAAAAAAAGGGATAATAAATATTGTGGTATATGCACTCTCAAGGAAAATGGAAGACATAAATGGTGTACTACGAGCTATTTCCATTCCGCAATTTGACTGGGTGGAAGAATAAAGGATAGAATGGAAGCAAGATGATAAAATATGCAATATCATTCAATAACTATTAGGGGGACCTTGACGCAGTTGAAATTTTTTTGTGGAAAAAATCTTTGTTATGGGTTCAAGATCACTTATACTTATGTAATAATTCTCAACTCAAATAGAATATCCTTTTGGAAATGAATTATTCTCCTTTAGAAGGGCATATAGGGTTCTTTAATACATACCATAGAATCAAGACGTATTTATTTTGGGAAGATATTAAAGCAAATGCAAAAAAGTTTGTGGCAGAATGTGTGGTATGCAAAAAAAATAAGGGAGAGACAATAAATACCACAAGGCTCCTTAAACCATTAGTCGTACCAAAGTTGGGAAGAAGTTTCAATGGATTTTTTTATAGGTTTATACACAAATATGAACGAAAGAGTGTCATTGTGGTAGTGATAGATAAAATGACAAAGCGTGCCCTTTTTATCTCTCTTTCTCATCCTTTTAAATAAAGTATAATCACAAAATCATTCATGGAAACTATCCAAAACCTACATGGAATACCAAAGATTATTGTAAGTGACAAAGACACAATTTTCACTAGAATTGTTTTTACTGAATTATTTTCTTGTTTAGGTACCTAATTGGCTCATAGTTATTCTTACCATCCTTAATCTGATGGCTAAACAGATATTGTGAATAAATGTTTAGAAGGATATCTACTTTACTTTGCATATGATAAATAGACACAATGGGTTAAATGATCACCCTTGGTAGAATGGTGGTGCCACACATCCTTCCATACTTCATTAAAAATATGTCATTATTTATGGCACTTAATAGATATCATCCCCCATCCATCACATCACCCTTGAAAGGGACTATAAAGGCTCAAGAAATGGAGGACAACATATGACATCAACAAGAGGTTCTCAAGTTATTAAAGGGAAACTTGGTTATGGCACAAAATAGGATGAAACAACAAGCCAATCAAAATCACAGTGAAAGGGAATTTGAAGTAGGGGGTTGACTATTTGTGAGACTACAACTATATAAACAAATGTACCTCAAGCAAAATAAGAAGGAAAATAAATTATCATCAAGGTATTATGGTCCCTATAAGGTGTTGCAGAGGATTGAAAATATGGCTTACAAATTGTATTTTCCTCCATATTCATGTGTACATCAAGTCTTCCATGTTTCTTTATTAAATAAAGTAATTATTGATATGATCCCAATCCAAACTATTCTACCAGAGATTAATGAAGAAGGGAAAATAATACTAGAACTAGAGACAATAATAGAAACAAGGGCCAAGTAATTGAGAAGTCAAGAAAAAATTGAGTACCTCATCAAATGGAATAACCTACCCATAGAAGAAGTCACCTTGGAAGATGAGTTGTTCATGTAGAAACACCAACATTATTCAAGTGTTGACGAAAACATGTATTTGAAGTAGAGAGGTATGTTAAGCCTATATAAGTCCCATGCTAACCCTAAAACCCATTTTTAAGGCCTAGATATTGAGTTATTACATTTCTATTTTTATAATGTTACATAGGCTAGAACCTCTCATAGTCCCATTTTAATATAATTGTATCCTTTGGCTTCTATATCTACACTAAGGAGATCTTGTCTTGGGACCATCTAATATTTCCTTGTATATTTTATTCATTGTAAAAGGAGGTTTCCCCATTTAATTGGACTATAATTGTTAGTTTCCTATCATTTGTAAGATGAAAGGTTCATATAAAAATAGGGAACCATGATATTTTGAAATTAAAAAATAATTGTACTCCTAGAGGACTGATTCTGCTAGAAATATGTTTTATTAGAAAAATGGTACAACATCCCCCATGCTTAAACCTTTAAATGAAGATGTAGAGGATATAAATCTTGCCACAATTGAAAATTCTCAATTGATCAATTTGTCTAAAACCTTACTAAATAGTGATAAGCAAACATATATCAATATTTTAAAAGAATATGTTGATGTTTTCACATAAAGCTATGACGACTTTAAAACTTATGATAGAAATATTATTCAACATAGGATCCCATTGAATGAAGGAATTAACCCCTCTAGGAAAAATCTACAGTAGATAAATCCTTTGTTATTGCTCTCCATTAAAAAAGAAATTAAAAAAATTCTCAATGAAAGAATCATTGTTCCCCCTAAATACTTTGAATGGGTAGCCAACTTGGTTATCATTATAAAAATAAATGGGGAAATTAGACTATGTGTCAATTTTAGGAATCTAAATTGAGCTTCATTAAAAGACAATTACCCTTTACCCAAAATCGATTATATCTTACAAAGAGTAGTTTATGACCACATGATATCCATGAGGGACATTTTCTCTAAATATAATCAAATAGCCATTCATATAGAAGATATATTTAAGACTGCATTTACTACTCCTTGGGGAACTTTTACATATGAAAAGATGCCCTTTGGGTTAATGAATGTTGGAGTGATGCTTCAACAAGGTATGGATATAGATTTTGGTAATGAAAAAAATTGTTTTATAGAAATATATGTGGATAATATGTATTTTTTCTATATTAGATCAACATCATCAAAGGCATCTAAAACAAGTATTTATTAAGTGTAGAAAATATAGGCTCTATATGAATCCTTGAAAATCATTTTTTCTAAGTCTAAAGGGAAACTTTTGAATCTTATTATTTATAAAGGAGTACAAATCAACCTCATAAGAGTACAAGCTATCAAGAAAATTCCTCTTCCTGTGCATAAATAAGAAATACAATCCTTTATAGGAAAATTTGATTTCTTAAGGCATTTTGTCCTAATTTCGCTCCAATTGTCAAAGAGGTATCTAATAGGTTGAAGAATAGAAATGAAGTTCATTGGAACAAATCAACCAAAAGTTCATTTTCCCAAATTAAATAATATTTGACAAAGTCCCCCCTTCTAATAAGTCCAGACTATACCAAAAATTTTATTATATTCCTTTTGGCTTTCGAACATACTATCACATATGTTTTACTATAAAAAAAAATGAATAAGGTTATGAAAAACCTATTGCCTTCTTTAGTAAGGCCTTGCAAGACTCTAAAATGAATACAATATTATAGAAAAACAAACATATGCTTTAGTCAAATCGTTAAAGGCCTTTAGAAGCTATGCTTTGCATTCAAATGTTATAACATATGTCCTAACCCTATGGTTAAAGAAGTACTTATCTAACACAATAGTGAATGGGGGAAAGTTATACATACCAACAAAATCTAGGAGTATGATTTAGAAAAAGCCAACCAAAATTGCTAAATGACAAAGGTTAGCAAAGTTACTAGTTGAATCTATTTTTGAATCCCTTAAAATAAATGAAATAACCCTTATTAATTTTATTGCACAACTTGAAGGTATTGGTTAAGATAAGTCACTACAATTGTTGCTACTGCTCAAAATTAGTCACATATGGATGAAAGACTCACTTCATCCCCATTGTATGTTGATATTATTACCTACCTTCAAAATTTGCAATCTTGGTTAATATCAACTAATCTCAATGTCATTCATTAAAATTAAAGTGTATAAAATATTGTATTATAAACAAGAAACTATATTGGAAAAGATCATGTTCTAATATTATTAAATTGTATTTTAGAATGTGATAATGATGCTCTTATAGATAAGCATCATGGAAGAGTGTGTGATGGACATTACACTTGAAAAGTCATGACACATAAGATTCTTAAAAGCAATTTCTTGCCTTATGCTTTTTGAAATTATAAATAAAAAAGTAAATGCATGTCATCAATGTTTAATTTTTTTTGCAAAGAAGGAAAAGTTGGCTGCTTTTCCCCTAAAACATGTATATTTTGAGGCCTCATTTCAACAATGCCAAATATATTTTAGGAGAAATTAATCCTCACTCAAGCAATCAACATCACAAGAATTTTATATTTTAGGAGAAATTAACCCTCACTCAAGCAATCAACATCACAAGAATTTTATTGGTGCTGAATATTTTACAAAATGGGTTAAGAAATACCATTAAGGAAAATGACTGACGTGGTAGTAAGAAAACTTCTTGAGGAAAATATATTTTTACAATTTACTTGTCCTTGAAAAATTATTGCTAACATTTCCAAACTTGCACTTCAGCCACCATATTTTTTTTTTTGTGAAAATTATAATGTAAGCATGAGTATTTGACTACTTTTATCAAGGGAACGGGCTAGGAAAATCAACAAATTAAAATTTATTAAAATATTATTCGTGATCATAGAAAAAAATATAGGATGTGAGGTCAAAGTATGTGATGTGGGTTAACTGAATTGATTAAATGTTGTATAGGTACATCTCTTTTTCATTTTGTATAAGGTGTTGACATCATCATCCCTGTACATATGGGTTCAAAACTAATGAATCTATAGCAAGAAATCAATGGAGAACCAAATGACCTTCAACAAAGAATTAATCAAATCATCTATGTGAAATAAGCCAGTAAATAAATTAATAACAAAATAAATACCAACAAAAATTGAAGCAATTTTTTGACAAACAAGTTAGGGAAATAATTTTTGAGCGAGGTGAGTTCTTAGATGTGATAAGAAACGGGAGGAACCTGAAAAGTACAGTCAATTTGATAATATATGGTTAGACCCCTTCATAAATGACAAAATCGAAGGTCATAATTCTTTCTCTTTACCTAAATTATGAAGATGAAATGGGAATTTATTAAAACACTATTCTACCTACTGAATCTTTTCTTAATTGTTATAATCAACTAATAATAATGATGATAGTAAAAACTTTTTGATAACATCTATAAAAAAATTACCTTAGAATTTTTGTCTTGGACCAAGTCTATAATAACTTATATTATCATTATTTTGGCTCTCCCCTCAATTTGTAAACAAATTTGCCTATAAAATATCTCCTCGTCAAAACTATGAGTCACAAAAGCTAACATATCTTTATTATATAAGTCTCATATCATAAAAACAATTAGTATAAATTCTATTTCTATCACAAATATTTTCCATTCTCTTATAATAAGATCTCCCTAAGTCATAGAAAATTTCATCCTTTATATTAATTGAAAGTTTCAGAATTTCTCTACATGGGGAATGCAAATAACCTTGTCAAGCCTATGAACACTCGCTAGAAACAAAACAATATTTGTTGTACTTGGTTTTACCTAGAGAGTAAACATCCCATATAATAATAATAATATAAAAAGATAGATCTAAGAATGAAATTTCATTTCTAATGAGGATGGTAGATGACTTTATCAGGGATACACATGCTCGCTAACAGTGGGCGACATCAAATTTAGGGAACTTATTGAGACAAAATCTTAAAAAAATATCTTATGACTAGAATAGATCATTCTTGTTATCAAGTAATAAAGAGGCTCTATAAAAATTCGGTGATGTTACTTTTAGATTTTATAAATATATGCAAAGAGAGTGACTATTGATCTATATAGAAACAAACATAAGAGGATAGAATCACAATGTTATATAATGATAATATGATTCTTCTCTTAGAAGTTTTATGAAATAATATGATAAATCGGAGTTTGGTTTTGTACGAAAGAAAAATTGTAAGGTTATTTAGAAATAAAGTAAAATAAAAAATGAAATAAAATTGAAAACATGAAAATAAAGTAGGTTCTTGCATAAATGTATTCACATAAGCTTCATGAATATAGTGATCATTGTATGTATAAAAAACTCCCCATTTGTTTTTGCAATGTATATTGTCTATTGATTGTTCTCCTTCTCAATTTAATTTAAAAGGTACATATACCAAAATTTACGAAATTAATATTTCAAAAAAAACATCTAATTGGATATCTCTATCGTTGTATTAGGAACAACATCATGCACTGCATTAGATGAATCCTCCAATTGAAAAATACCCAAATAGCTACTAGCTAACCACTGAGAGCTTTTATCTTAGAATTCATCTCCTCCTAGTTTTGAAAAACTCTATCAAGCTTTGATTTTCAACTCTCTTGAGATTTCTCCCTCGATGTTGCATGAATGACCTATCTAGACTTACATCGTCACTTACTCGTTATGAATTTAGGCCAGGAAGGTGTTGGAAATAATACTGGGGGGGGGGGGGGAGGTGAATCAGTATTTACAAATCAATAAATTTCTTTTCATGCAACTTCAATGAAGATAAATCGTGTGTACACGCAACTGTCTTTAAAGCAACCAACATATATCCAACAAACTTGTGGTTCAATTAATTCATCATATGTTGATCTTTAATCAGTGTATCAGTACTTCATTAATCATATAAATAGTTACCATGTGTAGTAATAACAGAATAAACCATCACATATAAGCAACACACATGAACATCAAGATTTAAGGTGGAAACCCAATGCGGGACAAAAATCACTTGCTATTGTCTTATTTTAATATAAGAAAAACCTATTTACAATCTTGTACTAGTGCAGACTCATACCAGAATGCAGGCACCCACCTCGAGAAGGCTACAACATTCTCTCGTTCTCCAACTTCTACTGGAAGGGAGCTACAACCCCCTAGATCTTGTACTAGCCAATCTGTTTACTAGTACATAGGCGCTGGCCTACAAAAGGCTCCAACCTTCACTCGTCTTCCAATTGCTACTAGAAGGGAGCTCCAACCCCCTGAGTCTTGTACTAGCCAATTCATTTACTAGTACGTAGGCACCAACCTACAGAAGGCTCCAACCTTCACTCATTTTCTTGTTGCTACTGGAAGGGAGCTCCAACCCCCTGGCTCTTGTACTGGCCGATATGTTTACCAGTACATAGGTGCCGACCTACAGAAGGCTACGACCTTCTCTCTTCCTCCAGGGATCACGTTTCATAAATTTTCAGACTGGATACTCCTGGAACACAACACCACAATCTGAAGGCCCCTGTTTCATCAAATTTTCATACTGGACCCATCAATAACATTGAAGCTCAAAATCAATCATCACTACAATACAACCATCAAATACATCTGTAACAACCAATCACTAAAAATAAATCATCAATCTTTGAATCAACCACAACTAAATCAATCAATCACTAAAAACCCATCATCACTGAAGAAAATCACAATCAATCAATCTGAACATTCTGAACACTATCATTGAAACACAATCACTAGAACACAGAGCAGAACCCAGAACTCTGCAAAAACAACCAAATCCAACTGCAACTTCAAATATCATATTTCATAATGTATACGTTACTTGGATGTGATTGACCAACGTGTATACATGCTTTTACCAAAGTGAACTAGCATATAGATCGACAAATTCTATCTTAAAAACTTCTCAGATATTCCAGACTTCAGTCATACCCAAATCATAACATTTACAGAATAAAACATGTGTTAGTATTCAGATCTAGACTATCCATGATCAAACCACATAATGATAATTCATTTCAGGCCTTATGATCCCGATCCATCATCCATCATCAACCACATAGGTGCATCCTTAGTTAAAATCAAGAAAAGCATCAGAAACCCATAACCTACATATTTGATCTAACACTTCATAAGATATTCAATACTTGCACACATGGCCTAATGATATTCTCCTCCTTAAATAGTTTTAGGCCTTTCTCAATCCCTTGGACCAAATACCTTGGACCAATACCGCAGACCAAATATCTTAGACCAATACCTCAGACCAAATACCTTGGACCAAATACCTCGGACCAATACATTGGACCAAAACCTTGATTTTCCATCCCATACACGCTTTTCCTTCTATGAAAGTGTGTGTACACATATACACTCCTTTTATTCTATTAACCCACGTGTATACACTGCTTGGACAAAGTGAACCATCATATACTTCTTAAACCACTCTCTTTCTTCAATCTCTAGAGTCTGATCTATAATCCTTTGTTATTAACCTATTGCACTGTGATCTGTCATCTATGTGAGTTGCGATCAAGGACAACACTTGTATCATAATGCCAAAAATCTCCCCCTTTGGACTTGATGGCAACAACAACACCAAGACACTCTCCCCCTTTGACATCAAGGGCAAAGGGTGGACCAAGATATCCTCCCCCTTTGATATACGTTATGTTTTCCATGCTCCCCCTGAGTACATATTGAATTCTCTGATTAAGCTCCCCATTTGTACATGTTGAGATGCACTAAACTGTCCATGCTCCCCTTGAGCACATGCAAAGTCTGCGAAACATATTTTCCAAAAGAATAACATGACTCTATAACTCAACTATGTGAGCATGACCTTCCTATCATCAATGGCTCATACATACAACAATGTCTCAACCAAGTGGGGATATATCAATTTTAACTCATCCACCCAACCAAGTGGGGATATACCAAATGTTTATACATGACTGAAATATAGGAATTATTACATCATACTTCCCATGCATAGTGGGGTTACAAATTAGGTCTTTTCATGACCTTTACATCAAATTATATACATGACATTTATAACAAGAACCAAAAATCTAAACAAGACCATGATAGTCATCAACAACTATCATACACCATATATGATCTGCACCATCAACATCTATCAGCAGCATCAAGATCAACAACCTGAATATTTCCATCATAAAAAAATAGTCACTTGAATCAAAACAACCATGTGGATCAAGAAATATACTCATCTTCATGTACCAAGATATTCTAACTTAATGCCAAAAATGCATTATTAGAAGCATATGTCCCCCTCAAACCTGTGCCAGCCGTTCACTGTCAAATCTGATCATTGCAAATATCAGTAAGAATCATTAAGGCATCATCATCAATCATATATACATCAAGTCATCGACAACTCAAGAGCACTTATACATATTATCAACAGACTGTAATCATCATCAATCATAATAGAACAAATATTTGATAATTGATTGAACCATATCAGACCCCTTTTTCTGAGTTTGTCCCACTGCTTTTTCTTCAAAAAACCATATACTCGACTGTGCAGCTTCTAACTCGCATATATATGTGACTTCTCTTCATAATAACTGCGTATGAGAATTGGAATTCTAAATTTTCACACTTTCAGCTCCCTCTAAGTCTATTATGTCTGTATACTCTGCTATGCCACATCTTTCTGACTGTACTTCCTTTTTCTTCCATATCTTCGAGTGTGATGATGTTTTCTCCCTTTGGTATGGTGGCCGAAATTTTCTCCTGCATTCCTTTTCTATATGTCCAAACTTGTTACATGCATAACATCTTACATGTTTCATATTCCTTCTATAGCAGTCAATGTCTTTGTGACCAAACATATTGCAAGAAAAATAATATCCGTTCAAGTATCTGGAAGCTGATGATCTTTCTATGTGATGGTCTTGAACCATTCTACTTCTGCATCTTGCTGCAACATGTCCAAAATTATGACATATAAAACATTCAACATTATTCATCGGAGGAAATAACTGACTATCACTTCCATAATTAGGAGTAAAATATTTTCTTTGAAGACTTTCTTTCCTTGGTTGTTGATGGGGTTGACTTCTCATCTCCTTGTTGAGCATTTCAGATTTTGCATTAGAGTTCCTTGCCTCATCTTGAGAGCTAGATTCACCTTCAACAGATTCATGAAAACCAAGACCAATTTTGATGGTAGGAGACCTTTGACTACTAAGAATATTATCCAAAATCTTAGTACTATCTTGAAATTGTAACAGTTTATCCTTTTCTTCTAATTTACCTTTTAAGATATTTACCTCAACCTGATATTGTTCTTCCTTTTCAAGATATTTCTTCTTCATGATTTCTTCAGCCTTTCTTCCTTCTTCCACTTGTTGCCTTAATTTGAGAATCTCATTTTCTTGTTCTTCATCTGCTTGAGGTAGTTCTTCATTTTGCTTATTTGATTTTTCAAGATATTCTTTTAGAGAGAGGATCTTAGCTTCAAGACTTTCATAGTAACTGGATCTATCTTTAAGTCTCTTTATTTTTGTACTCTTTTCATTTACTTCATTTCTTAATGATGTCACTTCATCCTGCAGCTTTTGATATTGATCTTCCTTTTCCTTGTACTGCTTCCTTACCTTGTTTCCTTCCTCCAGCTAAGATTTTAACCTGGTAGCTTCTTCTTTGAAGGCACACTCCCTTTTTTAAAAAAGATCTTGTTGATCTCTAATTTTATCAGTGAGTCTTTTAACTTCTGCCTCTATATTTCTTTCACTATCACTTTCAATATCTTCAACATTGCATGAACGGAGAAAAGTATCACCAGAAGACCAAAAATTTGTACCTGGTACTTCTTTTGCTTGTTCATCTTCAATATGAGGTGATTTTGAATCAGAATACTTGCTTCCACCTAATAGCCAATTGTCTCTCCTGCTATCACTATTCCTTTGATATGTCTTCTTCTTCTTAGGTGCTTTCTTCTTCAGCTTCTTTCCTATTGTTTCCACGGATCCCCTTCAAGCGATCAAGCTTCTGCCAAAGGCCCTGCTCTGCTACCAATTGTTGCAAATAATACTGAGAGGAGGGGGGGTGAATTAGTATTTACAAATCAATAACTTTTTCTTTTCATGCTACTTCAGTGAAGATAACTTGCGTGTACACGCAATTGTCTTTAAAGCAATTAGCGTATATCCAACAAACTTATGATTCAGTTAATGCATCATATGTTTATCTTTAATCAGTGCATCAGTACTTCATTAACCATATAAATAGTTACCATGTGCAATAATAACATAATAAACCATCACATATAAGCAACACACATGAACACCAAGATTTCAGGTGGAAACCCAATGTGGGACAAAGACCACCTACTGATGTCTTCTTTTAATATAAGAAAAACCTGTTTACAATCTTGTACTGGTGCAAAATCATACTAGTATGTAGACATCCACCTACAAAATGCTACAACTTCTCTCATTCTACAGCTTCTACTAGAAGGGAGCTACGAACCCCTAGCTCTTGTACTAGCCTATCCATTTACTAGTATGTAGGTGCTAACCTATAGAAAGCTCCAACCTTCACTCGTTTTCTAGGTGCTACTGGAAGGGAGCTCCAACCCCCTAGTTCTTGTACTAGTCGATCCATTTACTAGTACGTAGGCGCCAGCCTACAGAAGGCTCCAGCCTTCACTCATTTTCCTGCTGCTACTAGAAGAGATCTCCAACCCCCTAGCTCTTGTACTGGCCGATATGTTTACCAATATGTAGGCACTAGCCTACAGAAGGCTATGACCTTCTCTCTTCCTCCAGGGATCACGTTTCATAAATTTTTAGGCTGGATACTCCTCGAACACAACACCACAATCTGAAGGCCCCGTTTCATCAAATTTTCATATTGGACCCATCAATAACATTGAAGCTCAAAATCAATCATCACTACAATATAACCATCAAATATATATGCAACAACCAATTGCTGAAACTCAATCATCAATCTCTGAATCAACCACAACTGAATCAATCAGTCACTAAAAACCCATCATCACTGAAGCAAATCACAATCAATCAATCTGAACATTCTGAACACTGTCATCGAAACACAGTCACCAGAACACAGAGCAGAACCCAGAACTCTGCAACAACAACCAGATCCAATTGCAACTTCAAATATGATATTTCAGAATTGTATACGCTACTTGGATTTGATTGACCAACTTGTATATGCGCTTTTACCAAAGTGAACCAACGTATAGATTTGCAAATACTATCTTAAAAAATTCTCAGATATTCTAGACTTCAGTCATACCCAAATCATAACATTTACAGAATAAAACATGCGTTAGTATTCAGATCTAGATTATCCATGATCAAACCACATAATGATAATTCATTTCAGGCCTTATGATCCCGATCCATCATCCATCATCAACCACATAGGTGCATCCTTAGTTCAGATCAAGCAAAGCATCAGAAACCCATAACCTGCATATTTGATCTAACACTTCATAAGATATTCAATACTTGCACACCTGGCCTAATGATCTTCTCCTCCTTATATAGTTTTAGGCCTTTCTCAATACCTTGGACCAAAACCACTTAGGACCAATACCTTGGACCAAATACTTCGGACCAATAACTCAAACGAAATACCTTGGACCAAATACCTCGGACCAATACCTTGGACCAAAACCTTGATTTTCCATCCCATACACGCTTTTCCTTCTATGAAAGTGTGTGTATACGTATACACTCCTTTTGTTCTATTAACCCGCGTGTATATGCCGCTTGGGCAAAGTGAACCAGCGTATACTTCTTAAACCACTCTCTTTCTTCAATCTCTAGAGTTTGATCTATAATCCTTTGTTGTTAACCTATTGCATTGTGATCTGTCATTTGTGTGAGTTGCCATCAAGGATAACACCTGTATCATAATGCCAACAGAAGGATCATATTCTATTTTCTGTTTCCCCTTATCCACTGAAACTTAGCTTTGAGAACTAATAAAATTACTCGTCCTACCATTTACAAAGAGTATTCTTCGTCTACATGAACGATAAATTAATAATTCATTGAATTTATTATTGGTTATATATTTTTCATATGGGGATAAGTGACATGACCTAAAAGGGATTAAATTTTATTTGGAAAAATATAATATATTGTACAAGTCATTAATTCACACATGTGAATTGATTGAGCTAGACCAGTTCAAATCATCATGATTTTTCTTACTCCATGCTTAATGAATGAATGTGTGTGATCTATAGTTCTTGTAGTGTCACTATAATACTCTTGCTAGTTTATGATGTAAAATATATGTATCTTGTGTTAGAAATAATGGAAACCATGACACTACTGAGGTGCGGGGTGGGTGAACCAGAAGTGTGATCAAGTTATACAACTCTTGATAATTTATATTTTTAATTCACTTTAACAATCAGTCATGTAATCAACAACATAACTCAATCATGTAAAACATAACATCATAACCATTATCATACACATGCAACATATATATATTTAAGACATCAATCTTCCTTTTATTTCTTTGGTAAATACAAGCTTCAACTTTCTATTATACCACTTCCCCATAAACTTGTACTTGTAGGTTTATTAGTTGTTATTGAAATGAACTTCTATCCCTGCTCATTAATAATATTTCACTAAAAGGGACTCTTACCTCTACTTATTTATCAAATTTCACTGAATAATCTTGCCCCTGTTTGTTTATCATATTTTGCTAAAAAGGACTCTTGCCCTTGCTCATTTATCAGCTTTCACTAAAAGGGGTTACTAACCTTTAAATGTAAGCTACCATTTGCTAGCCCTGTTGATCCATATTTCATCCATTTTCAAACTCAAATCAATAGGCCATTACCTTTCATAACAAATAAATTTCTCACTTCAACTACTCACCAAAACCAACATTAAAACATCTTCAACAATTCTTTGATTACTGAACAAATCACCAAACACACTAGCAGCATCAATCCATTATTTGTCTTCTCAACACATTTTAGACACCCCAATTGGTCTTTAACCCACCTATTATGAATAACAACACTATGCATCTCATTGCACCAATAATTTTCCACTCACATGCATCCAACACAGTTGCATTGTTGCACACCATCACCTTACAAATTCAATTCTTCTTCTAAAGAGTTATGAGCTAATATTTTTGTTGTTGAAGTTTTGTTATCTTCAACCATCCTCATGAATAAACCTTTATTTTTTCCTTTTTCATGCTTCAATTGATTCTTCTATATGTGCACTTCAAGTCTTCACTCACTTCTCATCTAGCACTTCAAGAAATTTTGAGTTCAACTACTTAAATTTGATATTCTAGAAGTTTTATAGGATTTAGCAGTGACTTTATAAATCTAGCTGAAATTCAAGTTTAGTCTAACTGCTAAATTTGGCTCGTATTTTGTCCATGTCGCTATATTTTCTTCAAGCTCATTCATGCCTTGCTTTTTGAAGTTTTGGCAATGTTGGTGTATTTGGAATCAATGCCAATTTTAAAACTACCAACTCCTTAATCCAAATACGACATATAACGCCAAAATTCATGCTTCCAATCACTTCATGATTTAGGCTATAAGCCTTTTCTATAAGCTCGGAGCACTCAAGTTGTTGACTCATTCACGTATAAGGCTTCAACTATAGGCCCAAAGCTCTTTAACATATCTATATTTCCATATAAAACATTATTAGCTTGAGCGCTTTTTATATAACAAATTTTGCAAAATAACTTCCGTTAGCTCCTTTGCACTATAGCCCTGAGGGCTTATTTTACATTTCAAATCTCCACGCCCTCGGTCACAAATTCAAAACAAAACCTTGACCTGGTCCTTTAACTTTAGCTTTCCCTTAATTTCTTTTTGGATCATGTGTTAAGTGGGTCGTTGTACCTTCACTTGTGTTCATTTCATTGGTCGTCGATTTTTTCCCTATATATTGTCGTGTCTAGGAGCCATATCATCTTGAAGGTTCCTCTATTGTGCCTTCAATTTTCTTCTGGGGAAATGCATCTGGGATGTCATGTCCTAGTGGGACACTTTCCTACACTAACAGTTTCCATGTTCTCCCAGGGCCTAGTCAACCTTACACCTCTCAATTACACTTGTTTAAGTTCTTTCGAAGTCAAGGGACCAAGATGAGTTGTCTTGGTGGTTACCACTTCTGTGGTCATGGAGTAATCACAATAATGCTAGGATGGTTTGTCTCTGATACCTACCAATTTTGACCAGTTCTTATTTAACCTGACGATACCTACCTGTGCACCTTATAAATCTTCTGAGAAATCCCTTTTGGGATGATTTCATGCTCACATCCTCAATGCCACATGGAGCCATCTTAATGGTGACACATGTCACTACAATTTTGCCCACTAGGCCACCTAAAAACACCAAATTTTCCTGCCACATGTGACTTGCACCATCGCCATGCTGACATCATCATTATCCATTGAAATGATGCCATGTGTCTATCAGAGAGCAGAGAAAAAAGTGTTTATGCCTTTATATTTTGTGACCATTTCCTTTGTTAAATTATTATAAGGGTCTTGACCTTTTCATAATAAAATTCAAATGGTCCCTGCTCCATTTATGTGTTACTGCCACGTTTCCCAACCTTTTACCATCCCAGGCCTTTACCTTCTGTGCACTATGTTTCTTCCGGGATAGTCCTCCCGAGTTGAGATGTATAGTGGGGACCTAAGCTCTGAGCTCCACCAATGAAATGTTCTTGCATTTGTTGACTTTGCCTAGAGTTACACCATCCCAAGCTTCCCTTTGACACTCAACGTTAATTTCTTCTAGGCTACCTCTGCCTGACTGAAGTGTACCTTGGGTACCTCCAGTTTCTAATGTGCTCCAATCAGTGCATGCTAACACCTACTGACCCCTTCCAGCCTGACCTCATTATGGGGGTTTCACCGTTTTGCATTATTTGAACTGTTTTAGGCATTGTTGCTGGGATGAGTTGTTATAAGGGGGTCCATCTCAAGCCAATAAAATGCTTTGCTGCTCTTGTGATGTCAGGTTGCATTTTCTTGGTGCTTTTGTTAGCCGCTCTACTACCTGTTCCGCTACACTATTGGAAAAACTTCCAAACTAACTTTCTCCAAAGGGTCCTCATGATATTAACTCTACGAATTTAACTTTGAGGGGAGGGGGTGGGGGGGTCTTTCACTTTTACTGGAAATAAGTTGTGATCTAGGAGGTCATTTTCGATACCACTAGAAATATATTTCATATATCTACCCATATGAGTGTGTTTCAATTGCATTTGAGGTTATATTCTATTCAAGAAATGGCTCCAAAGTCTCCACTCCTTAACAAATTTTCTTCACCACTATTGTTCGCCAATCCGCTTGGAAAATTTTGAGCTTTGCCTTGGCCATACATGCATTGATTTAAAAACACCTCCATTGACAATACTTGTCCAACAACTTTGATAGTAACAACATATCAATATTTGAAAACAATTAGCACCTCCTTTTACAACATATACTCACAATCTCCAATCATCTTCTTTGCCTTTTCTTTCATCCTTATGTCCTTTTCCATCAACGAAAACATGTTGAGAAATCCTTTAGGGCAACATTGTTAAGTTTTATTATGATGATTTCTCTTATTTTTGACATTTCCTAGTGAAGTTATTTATTTGATCTTCTTTCTAATTATTGAATTCTCCATCCATCAAGACAAATTCCAAACAATGTATATTAGAAATACAAAAGAGAATACAACATGTAGGCACTCTACCAGGGAAAAACCCCTATGAAGTGGAAAACCTAGACAAACTCTTCCACTAGAAAACTCAAATAAAATTGATAATTTTGACGTAAGACAAAGACCTTACCTCCATCCATCAATCCAAACCTCAAGATCATCAAATCATCCATCCAGCTAATCAATTAGGGCTTCAGTCCTTCTACAATCCATCTTGTAATCATAGTCTTGTACCTTCGTCCTACAGACCTTCAATCCCTTCACATGTGTGATAGAAAAAATAAGTTTCAAGCTTATTCCTTCTTTGTTGGTTTGTTCCGTTCTCTTTCTTGTTATAGGATAGGATCCTTATGATTTTCACACTTCCTCCTTTCTACTTGAGTCACAGATCGAATGTGTGCCAAATAGGTCAAGTAAATTTGCTATATATAATGGTTTGAGTATGTACTTTTGAGGCTGACATGATAAGCATGAGGTCGACTTGATGAATGAGGTTTTACATGGTTAATAATAAATCTTTCTTGATGTACAAATCCCAGGGTCTATGACTTTGAATTTTGACAAACCTAAAGAGCCTATAATGGAGGCTTGACCTAGAAGCATGAAATCCGTGCTCATAAAATATATATTTTTTTATAATAACTTTTTTTTTCTTGAAAATTAAATCATGAATCAAATACAAATATGAATATCAACACTAGCTATATTCTTCAACAATCCCTCTTAACTAGGGAGGTATTCATAATTATATATATATATATATCCAATGATGAACTCAAAAATGATATGATATATGAAAAGTCATAGAGCACATAGTGCTACAGATTAGATACTTGACCAAAGTATCAAATGGGTGGGACTAAGGTGAGATCCAAGATTTAGTCACTATAGGTACAACAGTCTTCAGCTCTAACCCAGGGATCCAAGTGTGTATCCAAGGTTGGAGCTCCAAGACCAACACTACCCTCCCTACTTTAGGATCTAGACATCATCAGAGGTTGGCCAGATGTCCTCCCAAGCATCTTTTCACCCAATATGTTTCATATCTCCTCATCAACTAAATCAGATATATCCACCAGTCCAAGCATGCTTCAAAATGTTCAACCTTCTTATGGATAGATCCTGCACAATCATAACCCCAACTAGTAATAAGCTTTCAATATAGATATATATATAAGTTAATTCAAACTTTTTGGTTCTCAAATATACTGATGTTTCTTAGGTCATCATCATATTGTCCAAACACATCTTTTTCGTAAGCTTTTAACTTCTATAGAACAACCAAAATTAGCCTTAGCACTTCTTCCAGAACATCCAAGTCTTGTTTACAACTTTTTCACTCACAGATATATATATATATATATATATATATATATATATATATATATATATATATATATATATATATATATAGGTAATGCTTCAGCCATAATCTTTATTCTTTCTTTAAGGTCTTATTTGTCACATTATGCCCTCCCTCTCAACTAGATATATGTACACTTTCTTTCATAGAAGCTCCATCTCAACTTAAGGAGATCAATAACTTCATTCTTACAGGTTCTTTATCATATCATCAGAGAAACTTCAACCTTTCAAAGCTTCATTTCTTCTTATGGTAACAAGATCATCTATTCATCTTTTATGTTATCATCATTCTTATAACTCCCTTTATCCATCATGCTCATCATTATTATCAAGTCATCTTCAATTATGAACATCTTCAACATCTTGAAGATTATGTACCTGCAAATCTTCAACAACAAGTACAACCAAGTACAAATATACAGAAGCATGAAGTCAACTATATCAAAATCATGTAATTACAATGGAAGCATAAAAATAATCAAGCTTTAGAAATCAAATACCTAAACCTAGTTAGGTTCATAGTCAACAAGGGTTACATCTTTTATATTTTGGACTACAACAACTTGCTACGGTTTTTTTTCGCAAACCCTATATTTCATTGATAAAACTAAATCATGGATATCAATAATCAAGTTAGCATTCTAGAATTTCATATCTAGGGTTTCAATAATATTTCTTTATATCAATATCTTATTAGGATTGTTATAATAAACCCTAGGTACAAACATAAAACTCCAACAATTTGATAAGACAAGGGTTTTAATTATGTGGAAGCTCATCTACATAGGGTTTCATTCCTAGGACCTTATATTTAACTATTACAAGGGTTTTGTTCATAAACACTAATTTACCAAACCCTAAGAATCTAGGGTTTCATTATATACTCTAAACATCAATAACAAACCCTAAAAGACTTGGGTTATGGAAGTACCAAAACCCTAAACATTAGAATTTTATCATGTAATCTAAATTTTATCGATGAACCCTAAGATGACTACGGTTTCATTATTAACATACCCTAAGAATCAAAAGGTTATGGTTTTACGGTGAACCCTAAAGGTTAGGATTTCACAAAAATGAACAAGATGGAAAAAGATAGTGTGATGAGGGTAGATTCAATCTAAAGATTAATCACCCTAATAAGAATCCTTATGATTCAAAACCATAGACATAAGAAAGTTAGTAATACAAGGTAAATTTCGAAAATGATCATACCTTTTAATGAGGAAGTTTAGTGAAAAATATTGTGGTCTTAGACATACCTTGAGTTGCTCTGTTTACAAACCTTGTGGGGTATCCTTATTGAAGGGCTCCCTCTGAATTATGACAATGTATTTGTGGTTCATTTCCTTAAATGTCAACTTGTGCCCAACAATCCAGCTTGATTTATCAAATCATCATTCTTATACCTGCAATATTTGTTTGATAAGCATGACCAAAATATGCAAGTACAATAGTGTGATGATTATCTATAATTTCCATTAGAGTGAGTTCCTAGGGATTTGAGTTGCAAAATATAGACATATTTTAATTTCATTATTGCCAAGAATTGTCATATATCACAAACTATTTTATAAACCCTAGACAATTGTGAGATAGGGTTTCTAAGAGGGAACAAGTGAATGAGAGTGAGACTATCATATGTAATATTCACATTCCCTATATATAATTTTAAAAATCCTAGGATCATACAAACAACTAAATCCTAAGACATTTACCTTTTAACAAATGAACATGATATACATACCTCCGTCTTGATATTCTATTTGAGCTTGTTGCCTTTTCTTGCAAACTGCATACACATTGTTAGATGACTAAGAACATAAAAAGTAGTAATAATACTTGAATTTTTTATGAGATCCTCAAATCTACTTTCACAATTTGGAGTAAGACAAACTAGTTTGTAGACTTCTTCTTTTCTTGAGACATGGATATTAAGGTTACTTATCAAAGAATTTCTTTCTTCAATGTCTTGTACATTAGAAATTGACTTCTTTGTCACTTATAGGTCTCAACCTTGCTATGTAGTTCTCTTCAAATAAGATAAACCTTATATTGATATAGACTTATTTCTTTTACTTAACTAATTCCTTCCTTTTAATTGGTTGGGTCATTTAAAAGGAATGTGGGGCTCAAATTCCTTTCAATGTTGTAAGGTTGATAAATTAACTTTCACTGAAGTTGAATTTTCACAATAATTATGTCAAGAAGTGAGATCCTCCATGTCGGCCTTTTATGTTACAATTGAATTTTGGATCTGGGGTATATAATCAGATATTCTCATCCCTTTTCAACAGTGGTATCGTCTCCTTTGATTGTTATGGAGGGACTGAGATTTTATAATAGATCTATAGTATCTCTAAATAATTCAATCCTTGAGGTTTTAATTCTAGAATTTTTTTGTTGGCTAAAAGACTATCTTTAGTCCTATTAGAATTCAAGAATTCGGTCATTTTGGATTCCTAAGAAGACACAAGTCATTTTGGATTTTAGAGATGATTTAATTTTATGCTTAGGACTTCACTTTTCCTTATAAAGGATTCAACCTTCCTTGGTTTCTTTCTTTGGTTTACCACCCTATTTACCCATGTCTGTGGCCTAATTGCAGAGATAAGAATTTATAATCATGTCCAGAAATGTGCCACATTAGATTGGTCCATTTTCTAGATAATTCAATCTTTCAAAGGTAGACTTAAATCTCTTTTCAAAAGTGACCTTCTTAGCTGCCTTGTCCAATTGACCTTAGTTCTAATACCATGTTGAGAAATATTTTAGGGCAACATGTTTAAGTTTTTATTATGATGATTTCTCTTATTTTAGACATTTTCTTGTGAAGTTATTTATTTGTTATTCTTTCTAATTATTAAATTCTCCATCCATCGAGACAAATTCCCAACAATGTATATTAGAAATACAAAAAAGAACACAAGATGTAGGCACCTAGCCAGATCAAAACCCATATGAAGGGGAAAACCTAGTCAAACTCTTCCACTAGAAAATTCAAATAAAATTGAGACAATATTGACCTAAGACAAAGACCTTACCTCCATCCATCAAGCCAGACCTCAAGACCATCAAACCATCCATCCAACTAGTCAATTAGGGCTTCGGTCCTTCTGCAATCCATCCTATAATCATAGTTTTGTACCTTCTTCCTACAGACCTTCAATCCCTTCACATGTGTGACATAACATATAAGTTTCATGCTTCTAAATTCTTTATTGGGTCTTTCCTTTCTCTTTCTTGTTATAGGATAGGCTCCTTATGATTTTCGCACTTCCTCCTTTCTACTTGATTTGTAGATAGAATGTGTGCCAAATAGGTTGAGTACATTTACTATATATAGTGGTTGGAGTCTGTACTTTTGAGGCCGACATGATGAGCTTGAGGCTGACTTGATGGAGGAGGTTTTATGTGATTAATAATAAATATTTGGAGGAGGTTTTATGTGATTAATAATAAATATTTCTTGACATAAAAAGCCTAAGAAGGGTCTATCACTTTGACTTTTGACAAACCCAAAGAGTCTATAATGGAGGCTTGACCTAGAAGAATGAAACCCATGCTCATAAAATAGATTTTCTTTTATAATATTTTTTTTCTTTCTTGACAATTACATCATGACTCAAATATAATTATGAAGACCGACACTAGTTACATTCTTCAACATAACACATTTCTAACACCTTGATATTAGGTTGGTGAGCCAAATTTATTTTACGAGTTTGTGTGCCTATGTATTTATGTTATTTATTTTTGAGGCCAGCATGCCCAGGCATGTATGCAACTTTTGGTTAAGTGGCTAGAGTACCAAGGTTGTAATTATGATGTAAATGATGTACATATAAGGTTGTAAGTATGATATAAATGATGTACATATAAGTATGTACATACACCACCCTGCCCCCTGCGCACCCATGCAAATTTTGTGTGTGCCACCTATAGTTCCACCCATGGAAATATGCTTCCCATATCTGTGTTCGACATGCTTCTGTTTTGTTGCAGGGGGCATTGGCTTGGCTTGTGGTGAGGAGGGAGCCATACTCATTCCACTCCATGGCCCCTGTTCTTTTCGACGAACAACTTGACTTAGCTCCCCTATCTTTGTTTGATGTTTTTTGTTGTAGGAGGCATTGTCTTGGATTCTTGGGGAGGAAGAAACCATACCGACTCCACATTCCACTGGAACAATAATGACAGGCTTCCGCAACCCACTGGAACAACAATGACAACCTTCCATGACCCACTGGAACAACAATGACAACATTTTATCTATTTTCCTTTTGTTGCAGGAGGCATTAGCTTGCCTTCTTCGCATAGAAACTCTTAACAAAGCTGCAACCACACCTGCATTGTCTATTTTTCTTTTGCTACCTTTATTTTTCCTTGTAATATTGAAGTTAAATATTCTCTTTCTCCATGAGTAAAGGAAAAATCACGTTATAACCTCTCACTAAAAAGCACACTATCATACTGAAATTGAAAAGGAAGCTAATCACAGAGAGAATATTGTCCACTCTTTCATGCAAGCTTCTTCATTCATGCAATAAAGGGGAATACAAGATCGGGAAGCACACAAGGTAGACCTACCTATCCTAGGAAACTAGGAAGAAAGGACTCTTAAGATCTAATGAAAGGGAGCACCTATTGGCATGACAACTTCTACCAGACTATTTGTAGGTTTGCTAGGAGTTAAGGTTTTTCTTCCAGTGATGACTATTAGCGAGTGATGGTTCTTATTTAATGGATTATGGTTCGAGATACATACTATTCAACTAATCCCTAGAGATGGAAACAGGCACCAGGAAATCTAACAATACCAAATATGAATGACTAGTGATATAAATACCAAGAAGTACCTACGAGTGATGAAGGAATGAATTGGTCCTCGTGTCCCTTGCTATCTATTTTAATAAGTGTTGTTGGTGAATCTATATGTTCAACCTTTGCATCCATCTCTGTGCGTATCTTTTTTTTCTTTATATTAGTCATTGGCATTTCTCTTTCTAGGATCGAACTCCACTGCAACCAATCTATTATTCGAATCCCCATTCGTGGTAGAGTTGAACAATTCCAGGTACTACCCATAACTATTCTCAGGGAAATCATTTTTCTCACTTGTTACAATGAAAGTTGGGCCATCGCTACCATTTGCACTCTTGTTCACTATATTCAAAACAAAATAAGAATTGAAAGAAGACACTATGGTTCCTTGAGAGGAATTCTTCCATCGCTTGAAGCCTTGATCAGTAAAACTCTCCCAGTTTGATTCATGAGAGAAAATCTAGTATCTATTGTATCTGTAGTTACTTGCAATGCCCCAAAAGCTATGTTGGCATTGAAGTGCTTCAACTCATGTCTGTCAGTATCCTTGAAGAAAGGGAACATGTAGCTGTGGGGATTAGAGGCAACAAACTTCATCTTTGCGTGTATCTATACAGGTATATCTATGTTTCTTATCAATTTATACATGTCCATTCAATTGATTTGTTTCATCTCTTCGTCTATCCATTGTGTTTGTTTTCCCATCCTGTTGGGAAAGGGATCATAACACTAGTCACAATTTCAAGGATAGTAGATGAAACATTCCTCTGCCATGGGCTCTCTACAAGCAAGCCCAACTACTACAGGAACCAATTTGATGGAGCTCCTTTTCTCTCGTTGTTGCCTTAGTGGGTCCTGACCCAGGTTCATAGTTAAGTTTGCCAAACAAATCACTACACTACTGGCCCTTTCTTCATTAACCCGTGGAGCGCAGATTGAAGTCTCACCTGAAGCATATGGGGGGATGCTGGAACCAAGTTTCCACACCCAGAGATGAGCGTGATGTCATTTTATTCCCTAAACCTGTCTTCATGTAGATCGATAAGCCCCGAGGGCTTATCGATATAAATTCTCTTAATCAGATTCTAGACCTTTGCGAAGGTCTATGACTATCTTTCATGGACCCTTAACAGGTGAATCAACCACTTACGCACCTCTGTAATTATCGTTAGTTTTGTAATTTCCCAGATTAGCTTAAGTCTTTGATAATATTAACATGCAATAAGATATCCTTTGCATAAACAATTATTATTACTGGCGTTCGTATGACAATGTAAACCATGTAAAATCGCGCGTTAATACAATGTTAATTCATAAAACCCTCATTCATCAGAACATAATAACGCATTCATTCGTAACATAAATCAATAGAAAAAACACAGATATTTCCAGAATAATCTCTTTATTGATTCTCCAGTTCTTCTCAGAGACTCAAGACTTCCCTGTGCACTCAGCTGTAGGGGTCCGCGCACTCAACTGATGACTCTACTCTAGGCCTCTTTGCACACAGTTGTAAAGCCTCTCTCATACTCTAAGACTTCTTGTCTATTACTCTTACTGACCCATTACATCTTCATCCCTCGTTTCTATCTATGCCTTAGACTCTCTAAGACTCTCCTTTTTATACAATCCCATGGTCCGCAGACCATGGGTAGGTCTATACAAGCCGACATGACTTCCATAACAGAAGGGTAAAACCCTTTATGACACTTTACCATCTACCCGCTCTGTGACCACATTTTACAGAGCCTTTACACTTTTATAGTAAAACTTGGGCTTTTTGCCCCAAAACTTGGGCTATTTCCCGAAAATTGACCCTAGGGGACCTTGTCCCAACAAGCCCCCAACAAAAATATTGTGACTCACCCCTGAGTCATTCTGCTGGCGTGGAGATCTTACTGTAGAGACCTCCCAGTTCAACCTGTGCCACTGCTACCTCAGTCGCGCTATGCATGGCTGCCTGCTTAATATGCTCTACCAGCTGCTCTGTTGTTGGCCCTACACTATCTTCCTTTATCTTCTGTTGTATCATCTGTATGCTTGCCATCTTCTCTTCAATGGTGGGAGAGATAACATAGGCCTTGTCCAGCCAAGAACCCAATCTATCCTTGAGGACCACCTCTTTCCTTTGCACTGCCTCCACTTTTTTGAGCAGCTGTTTCGCCTCATGAAGCTTAGCCAATCGTTGTGAGATAGAAACAATGCGTGTCGTCGCTCTTACTTCGTCATACTTATGCTATAATTCACGGGCTTCCGTATTCAACCTCTGCAGGTTAGGATCCTATTGGAGCGTCGTGACTACCTCCATGGATTTCTCAAAGAGCACGGTGCAGTCTGCTACTGCGGCATCTACTACTGTGACTCCATTGATTACAGCTGCCTTACGCTATTCTCTGACCTATGTTGGAGTTGAAGGTTGTGACTTCAACTCGAGCATTGTAGTTTATAGTCTTACGCCTCCTTGCAGCTGCCTAGAGCACTAAGACTGTGCTTCCATCATGTAGTCATCGAGTCAGATCCCCAGTGTATGGCTTCAATCGGATGCCATTTACCTTTCCTGGAAATGGATCTCCATTCAATTTCACAAGTTGAACTACTCCACCATCGGTAATCTCCTTGATCACATATGGCCCTAGCCAATGCATCTAAAATTTTCCTGGAAATTTATCAAACTTGCTGTCATATAATAAAACTAAATCATTTACCTTGAAGGTGCGCAGTTTGATGTGCCAATCGTGCCATGGCTTTTCGCGTTCTTTCTGTACCTACTGATGGAATCCAACCAAAAATATATCTTCCTCGAGCTCTGTCAGCTGCACGAGCCACTCTTCTAAGGCTCTGTGATCTGCCATCCTTGTGAATGATGTTATGCATAGACTAGGCATGATATACTCCATAGGTATCATAGCCTCCACGCCATAGTCCAACCTAAATGGTGTCTGACCAGTAAGTTCTTACAAGCAATTCTATAGGCCCATAACACAGCTGGTACGTGCACATTCCCATCATTCCTCTGCGCATTGCAAACCTTTGTCAGTGCGTTCTACAAGGTCTTATTAAATGCTTCAACCATCCCATTGGCTTGAGGATGATATGGCGTACTCTTCTGATGATAAACTTGGAACTCTTCTATCAACGCGCTGATCGTTTCATTAAGGAAGTGCGTACCGCGATCACTCATCAAAATCTCCAGGCAACCGAACCTAGTCAGCACATATTCAAATAGGAATTTCACTGTTGTTTCCCCTATGCAGTCCTTCATGGGTGCACCTCCGCCCATCTAGTCAAATACTTAGTCACAGTGATGATATACCGTGCACCCGTCTTCTTTCCTAGAGGCTGAATTGGTCCTACAAAATTGATTGCACAGTTTTCAAATGGTTGTAATGACACTTGCAGATTTAGAGGCAACTCATCCCTTCACGATGACCTACACATCCTCTGACATGCATCACACTCCCTACAACATGATTTGGAATCCTTATGCAATGTTGGCCACCACAACCCAACGCGTAAAATCTTCTGCGTTGTTGCTTTTCCTTCAGCTAGGATACTGCTTCATTCAAAATCAGGCACATAGCGTCGTAGTATCTCGTCCAATCCCATCTTATATAAGTGACCTGCAATAACAGAAATATTTGCCATGCGCACCACCAATTCATTCTTATGTTGACTCGTGTATCCTTTTGGAGTCGTTCCCGTAGTCAAGAAATGGATGATGTCTGCAAAATGATTGTCTGCCACACGCACCGCAAAGAGCTTCGTGTCAGGCAACCCCTCCTCTAAGTTGGTAGGCTCCTCTCCGGTTTCAATGCGCGACAGATGATATGGTCCAACATTTAATCACCTTGGCTTCACAATGACTTCGAAATCATACTCCTAAAACAACAACAGCCATCAGCATATTTCCCCCCCCAACGCAGGCTTGTTGACCAGGTAATTTAGTGTAGAATGGTCTATATACATCTAAAAGTGTCAGCTGAGAAAGTAATTCCTAGACTTTAGGAGCACGTACAACATAGCCAACCCTTCACACTCTGTCATCGAATAATTCTTTTCAGCCTTCGACAACTTCCTACTCGTGAATTCTATCAAGTGATCCAATTCTCCTTCACTTGCTTGTGTCATCACTGCTCCCAACATGATACATGACGCATCCACATGCACATGAAATTCCTTCTTCCAATCCAAGAAGACTAGGACCGGTGCAGTGATCATTTTTCTTTCAATACATCCAGGCTCCGCTAACATTCTTCATTCCAATAGAATGTAGCATCCTTTTTTAGTAGCTTTCCATCGGCGCAGTAATATGGGCATAACTCTTGATGAACTTTCGATAGTATCCAGTGTGTCATAGTGTTGTGCACAACTATTTAATGCTCCTTGGCATCTCTAAGTTAATTATGACCATGATATTAGCAGGGTCCACCATTAATCCTTGTCTGCACACTATATGACCCAGCAAGATTTTGAAAGGGATGCAAAATAAACACTTCTTCAAGTTTAGTGTGATCTGATACCTCTGGCACGTATCCAACATCAAGCGCAAACTAGCTACATGGCGTTTTACCAGCCCAAACACTGTCCAATCATCAAAGTATACCTCCAAAAACTTGTGAATGAACTCTTTGAACACTGCAATGACTACGCGTGAAAATATTGCCAGCACATTCTTAAGTCCAAAAGGCATTACCGTATACTGAAAACATCCCCACTTGGTCGTGAAGGTAGTCTTACTCCTGTCTTCCAGTGTGATCTTTATCTGATGGTATCTAGAGAACCCATCAGTGAATGAATAGGCCTCCTGCCCACCAACATTATCCAACACTTCATTTGTGAATGGAGTTGGGAAAGGATCATGAACACAAGCATCGTTCAGCTTCCTAAGATCTACGCAAATCCTTATCTCATCCTTCTACTTCTTTTCCTGAACTACCATAGGACTTACCCAATTAGACTCCTCCACTGGTTCAATAATACTTGCTGCCAACATCTTGTCCAACTCCAAGCAGACCTTTTCCTTGTACTTAGGATTAAGGCGATATGGCCTCTGCTTCACAGGCTTCGCGTCTGGTTTCAACGTTATTTTCATCACTCCTAAATCGCCTATTATCCCCTTCAAGTCTAAAAACTTTGTAGGGAACAAATCCTGGTACTCACAGATAATCTCAGCAACCTTATCCACCGTAGAATCATCCTAGTGGTCCCTTATCTTTGCAAACTTCAGCTCTGCCTCTGTTCCAATGTTCACTTGTCTAGTTTTCAGTGACGTGGTGATATCGGGATTCTCTATCTATGGCCCCTCAAATTTGCGGTGACCTTCTTCCTATGGGATATTAATTTTCCTTGCATCCTCCTCTTCTTCTTCAGCAGTCATGGTGTAGCACTCCAGCGCATGGCGTAGCTGGGTTGTCCAATCTGGTTGAATCAAATCCAAGGGATCTTGCAGGATTCTTAAGATCAGTGCCTTGACCTCCTGCAATGCTTCATCGATGCACTTGAATCCATGCTCAAAGTTGAATGTCATTCAGAATCTCTGTCTCAAAACATCCCATTCATCCGTACCGTGGCGGAGCTCTGTTTCCAAGTACCAATTCATTAGCATTACATCTAAAGTATGACAAAACAAATGTACCCACTCTGGCTGCGGCTCTGCTCCATAAGCATCAGTCCATTTTTCTAAGTCATCACATGGGTCACTCCTCCCATCATATTTCTCTGTTAATCACACTTTTTTGTGGCCAAACTGCACCCTCATCATTCGTCTGTATTCATGCCATCCATCAAAATTGTCTTTATGCGTACCCCACCATCTTGCAGGCGTAGCACGCATTGCAAAATCCAAGGCTTCGAATCAATGCTTCTCAGGCACTTCCCTTTCAAATGCATCCAAAAATTTATCTACTTAAGTTAGACCATCATAATAAGGAAAACTCTTTACCTCCGCTGATACACAGCGCAACGATTTAATCATCATGCTACAGCGCAGCGTAGATACTTTATGTAAACTATTATGTCAATGTTCCAACTCCTCATCTGAATCCGACGTACAAGAACTTCCGCAGTCCCATGCAATACGTCCATCTCCTATTGGATTCACCCAATCTTGGTCTCGTGTTGTTATTTTGTAAATCTGGTCCAAATCATCGGGACTTTCATAATCGTGGACCGGTTCAATATAGCACGGTCCTTCAGCAGGGTCCAAAGGTACTATTACACGGAGAGATTTCCTCTCAAATGACATTGTCCACTTCTTCAAATTGATCACCCCATTCATGTCAATATCCCAATCGATCCCAAGGAGCACGGGATAGGGATTTTTGTCATCGACAATCTCTATCACTTCGAAATCAGCCAATGCACTTGCACCTTCAATATCTATTGTCACTCCCTGTAATCTTCCCATGGGGATAATATTTTGTTGATTCACCATCCTCAATTGAATAAGAGACCACTGCAGCGCATGTCTCCCCATTCTCTCCCATGTTTGTTTAGGCAGAACATTCACATCTGACCCAAGATCTAGAATAACTTGGTCCATTTCATATTCGCCTATTTGCATGATGAGCCTCATCTCATGCCCTGTTCTTGCCTTATGCTTACCAATTTTCCTGACCACGCGCGGTCCCTCAGGAGCATTTTCTTTACCAACACATTTATTTATCAACTCTTGTAATCCTTTTACGACCTTGCTATCATGTAGCATCTTCATACAGGTCTCCAAAAAGGTAGTAAGCATGGATGGATCCATTTCTTCGGATTGCTTATCCTGACTTCCTGAGGTAGAGGCCTCAACGAAGCTTTTCTTTGCTTCCATGAAGGTTTCTTTCACGACTCTAAATCAAATCCAACCTCCTTTTTTGGAGCTTTACGGACCCATCCACTTTCTTCAGGCTACTTTCCCTTATCCTCGTCAGTCGTCATTACACTACGCAACACAATATTCACATTAGGATTCTCTTCACGGGGTTCAACCCTCATCATCTGCAGGTTTTGGGTAGGTTGTTGAGGTTGCGTCCCATTTTCCTGCATCTTAGTTATTAATATAGGGTAGTCTTCTGTCGCGTGGTCAAACTGAGTATAGTATTGGTACGACAGGCGCATTTGGTTCATACACTCTCATGCGTAGTGTACTGGCTATCCACAATTGTAGAAAATAACTTTTCCCCGACCTCTTGTCGGTCCTCCTCCACCTCGGCCTTGTCCACGCCCCTAATATTCTCCTCGCTCTCCCCTAACACCTTTATCCGAAGGCCGAGTTTCTGTCCGCATCCGATACGCGGGCATTCTCTCCATCATTAACTCATAACTACAACAGTTGCACTCATCGTGACCCACTGATTTGCAGAAGTTGCAGAAGAGATGTTGTGGTGTCTATACAAATTTCTACAGCAAGTGACAATTATTTGTCACATGTTTCCTAGCTACCTGACATATAGCACACCACAACGTGGGCCTCGTACTTGGCCCTACTTGAGCTTCTACCTCAGAGGCATCGACCCTCCTCCTGCAACATAATTCACGAAGACAGGGCAATGATCTTTATCATGCCCCTAACTCTTACATTTCAAACACCAAACTTCTTCATGCACCTCTAGCCGAGTCGCTCTATCCTTCTTCAGACTTTGGAATTCTAGGCAAAGATTCTGCAACTCCACGTGAATCTGTTGAACTCCCAAAGCAGCATCTTGAATCAGTGTCTCATGTAGTCTCATCAAAATCTCCAGGGCTTCCACCTAGGTCCTAATATTTTTTTGTGATAAAGAAACCCTTAAATGAGGGAAGAGCGAAGCCATGAACCATTCGTGGTGTTGGCCATCCATAATATTCATGTTAGCTTCGTGGATCTTGCATTTTAGTCTCTGATCCAACTCCTAGGGTGTCTCACCCAACTTCATCTTGATTTCCTTGAATCCAATGATTGATTGAGCTTCAGACTTGGGCCTATTGAATTCCTTATTCATCGCAGTTTGAATGTCTGCCAACACAACTGTCGGGTTATCGGTGCAGTACTTAATGTACCATGTTAGCATGCGATCCTGTATAGCAGCAACCGATATTGCTTTCTTCATTTGATCATCTGTAATATTTTGGGTTGTCCATACAGCCTTCGCAACAAACAAAAACTAGGGTTCTCATTCCTCGAGCCCTTGAAAATGGGCAACTTCACTGCTTTCACCATATTGAATGGTGGTGGTGGTGTGGGCGAAGGTGTATGTTGTGGAGGTGAAGATGGAAGTGGTGTGGGCAGGTGAGGTATTGGCGGAAACCCTTGCCTTATTAACTGGACAACGCTTTGCGGTGAAGCCTATGCTACTCCTTCATCGTCACTCAAAGGAGGCTTAATCAACGGGCTATATTCATGACTTGTTCTCCTTCTATCCCTGAATAAATTTCCACTTCTCATAGCTCCAAACGTCAAGGTAATTTCATAACCCTCTTTTAACACAAGAGCATTTTAATCCAATTATTCAAAGATCTTAAATACTTACCTCACGGTCCCTTGAAGAAGTGTTGTTCTGCTTTGCTATAGTTGATTGAGGTATCGACCGTGAACTCTGTCATAAACCCTCTGATGACACGATCAAGCTAGTGATCGAGAGCGCACACGATCTTATCTTCAGAGGCTTCCAATCTCCACACTAACTCTGGTTCCACACTATTGGACCCTCACGCCTCCACCTTCCCTGTTCGTCTGCTAATTTAGCGATCCACTCGTATAGCTTGATCAGAAAGGAGCAAAAGAAATTTTTTTGTATCTCTATGTACAGATACCTGTCGAACCACTATCCTTTCTTCAATCACAGATTCTTATTTTCTTGTGCCACGAATTCGTGGGATCCTTCTATCCAACCACTCCTCAATTTCTTTCTTTGTGAGATTCCACTGATGTGACATCTCACTTCTCTTTATGCAGATCCTTGTCCTGGCAATAGAACCATTTGTCGGCTCAGTGGGTGTTGACCCAGGTTCAGAGTTAAGTTTGCCAAACAATTCCCTACACTACTGGCCCTTTCGGCATCAACCCACGGAGCGAGGACTAAAGTCTCACTCGAAGTAGTATGGGAGGATGTTGGAACCAAGTTTCCGCACCCAGAGATGAGCCTGATGTCATTTTATGCCCTAAACCTGTCTTCTTGCATATCGATAAGCCCCGAGGGCTTATCAATATAAGTTCTCTTAATCAAATTCTAGACCTTCGTGAAGGCCTACGACTGTCTTTCGTAGACCCTTAACAGGTGAATCAACCACTTACGCACCTCTGTAATTACCCTTAGTTCTGTATTTTCCCAGATCGGCTTAAGTGTTTGATAATATTAACATGCAATAATATATTCTTCGCGTAAACAGTTATTATTACTGGTGTTCATATGACAATGTAAACCATGTAAAATCGCGCATCAATACAGTGTTAATTCATAAACCCATCATTCGTCATAACATAATAACACATTCATTCATAACAAAAATAGATAGACAAAATATAGATATTTCCATAATAATCTCTTTATTTATACTTCAGTTCTTCTTATAGACCTAAGACTTTCCTGCGCACTCAGCTATAGGGGCCCGTGCATTGAGCTGCGAACTCTACTCTAGGCCTCTGTGCACACAACTGCAAAGCCTCTCTCCTACTCTAAGACTTCTTTGCTATTACTCTTATTGACCCATTACATCTTCATCCCTCATTTCTATCTATGCCTTAGACTCTCTAAGACTTTCCCTTTTATACAATCCCATGGTCCGCAGACCATGGTAGGTCTATACAAGTTGACACAACTTACATAACAGAAGGGTAAAACCTTTTATGACACTTTACCATCTATGTGCTCTGCGACCACATTTTGTGGAGACTTTACACTTTTTATAATAAACTTGGGCTTTTTGCCCCAAAACTTGGGCATTTTCCCCAAAATTGACCCTAAGGGACCCTGTCCCAACACTCGCTCTTCACTGTCTTTGTGCATGTTCTATCATTATGGGCATGTGGCCATAAACAAACCCAAACCCACTTTGTCATGTTCTTATGCATGTGTCACTGTGGGCATGTGGCCATAAACAAACCCAAACCCACTATGTCATGTGCTTCTGCTTCTGGCCTGGGGATGAGAGCATTGTTCCATGTGTTCAAAGAGATGCAATCAATGTGGCGAAGGAAATATGCCTAGAGAGAGAAATGTACAATCAGGGCAGACAATACACCCAGGTAGGACAGTAGGGCAGTCCAAGGGAGACAATCGCTATGGCATGGGAGCAATTAATAATATGAGATGGTTGGGTGATCGTTGATGTTTGATTTGTAGAACTCCATATCAATTTACTCTAATCCCATAATTTTGATAGTTTTTTTACCCTCTATGGGTCGGGTCAATTCTGTTAAATTCTTAGAATCCCTGTATTTTTGAAAGCTTTTCATGCAGATCCAATTATGGAGTCACTAGCTCGAGCAATTAAAGAAAGTTAAAACAAACGCCAAACAACTGACAACCATCCATTGAAGTGGGCTTTGCTACAATGCCACCCTGTGGACAAATGCAAATGAAGAATGGCAAGTCAACAAACACCCCTAGTTTACCATCCCTAAAACCAGGGAAAATTTGGGAATAAAGCACCATTGCACTAAATATATGATTTTATGAAA
The DNA here is from genome assembly GCA_031772625.1 of Pinus tabuliformis. NCBI lineage: Eukaryota > Viridiplantae > Streptophyta > Pinopsida > Pinales > Pinaceae > Pinus > Pinus tabuliformis. The sequence goes on from CM062804.1 coordinate 1,138,063,846, forward strand.
GGATAAAATGCTTTGTACTCTGTATACAGTATTCTATTGATGCCTATTTATATTAAGTTGGTGAAGGGGAACCAATTCTCACTTATTATTGTTTCTTTGATTTCAGGTTTAAGAAGATCTTTATTATAATTTAAGCTTTGTCACTTTTCTATGGTTTCTATTGATTCATAGCCTCTTGCGTGTTCATTATTGACGTAACTTGCTCCCCACTGAAAGCGGGGACTAGATGCCATACAACCTCCCTTGTTTTGTATTTATATTGGAGCAATAGCGCCAGAGCAGAACTCCTGTTAAACCCATCGAGTATGATTCAAAATAAATGGTTACGGTTTTGTGATCGTGGTCAAAGTATTGTGGAGGGGTCCTGTGCAATGTAACGAAACCAAGCCACAAAGGAGCCGGCCAAACTTTGAATCATGTTGAGAGCATGAGACCACGAGCCATACGCCATGGCCACTGGGTGAGAACACCACCGTGAAATCTGACAATAAGTGTTGGCAAACCTATGCATAGAACCTTACCACAGTGAGTCACAACATCGAGGAGACAAGCCACGTGGTGGTGAAACGATTGTCGATGGGGTAAAACATCGCACCGAGATGCTAGTTACGAGAGATGTACACTACTAAATATTGAGCCAATTTTCAACCATTCATTGTTTTTCATGCAATGAAATCTGACCATAAGTGTTGGCAAACCTATGCATAGAACCTTACCGCAGTGAGTCACAACATCGAGGAGACAAGCCACGTGGTGGTGAAACGATTGTCGATGGGGTAAAACATCGCACCGAGATGCTAGTTACGAGAGATGTACCCTACTAAATATTGAGCCAATTTTCAACCATTCATTGTTTCTCTTGCGATGAACATTCATAGCTATAACGTAAAAAAAAGGATATTTCGTGAAATGTTAAACATTTTATAGTCATATTTTTGACATCTTCGTTATCATTATAAATGTGATGGAAATTATTGTTGTAATTCATGGGGTTGGCATGTCGATGACAATCGTCGTTGCAATCAATTTGAAGACAACCTGCTTGTGTCGTCAAAACCAGTGTCGAAAGACAAACATAAACTTGATATAATTGTGACACAATTCCGACAGCCAAACAACTTGTTTTTGATGGTCATGTGACGTCTAGAAATGCAAAAGGTCATCGCAAGAATGATGACCCTACTAATTCTACAAAGTATGTTGCATCAACCATGTTGTAGTTACAATATTTTTTCATTGGGAACTTTCGTCGTTGGACTGATGACCCCACAAGTTCTATCAAGTATGTTGCAATGATGTTGTCGTAGTTGTGATTTTTAAGTCATGGGAAATCCTATCACAAGACCCAAGATACAATGGATTTTACAAAGTATGTTTCAACGATGGCATTGTAGTTGTGACGTTGAAGCAGTGGGAAATTTTGTCTGAAGACTGACGATGCCACTAATTTTACAAAGTAAATTGCGACGAATGTGCCATAGTTGTGATGTTTGGCTCGTGGGGAATCCCGTCACAATACCAACAGACTCAACAATTTAATAAAATACATTGCAACGATTATTCCAATGTCACAATACTGACGGAGTGTGCAAGTTAAAAAAAAAAAACATTGGTTGAAAACACCGTCACAATGTTTGGATCTTTGATTATAATCCGCACTATCATCAGTAAATTCAAATGTGACGGCATTCTATACTGTACATTCCATCCTTAGGATAAGAAAGATTTATTTCCTCCTCTGCAATAGAAAATCTTTCATATATTTTTCTAGTAAGATACCCTCAAAATCTGTAACAAGATCAATTATCAAACAATACCAGGACAATTTAAATACCTCACCTAAACATTGCAAAGATTCAGTACAATTTCAAACATTTTGAAAACAAATGAGTTGGAAACATTAAACGACTACATGGACAGACTTTTTAACCTCAACATGCTTACATAAAGATTGCTATTTTTAAAACTTTAATCTCAATTATAAATAGAAATTGTCAAAACAAATGCAATTGAAGTTGAATTTAAAGTGACAACTTCCTTTAAGTGAACTGGCTACTAATCCAATCATGTTGAAGAATAAAAAGCCTACAAGCTCAATTATCAAAGGTATAATACAATGTTGAATGGTCATATGTGCATGAAATAAAAATCATCAATACAACATAAAAAAGTATAAATTTAATCAAAGTTAGAATAAATAGAAAACAATAACAAAATAGTAAATATTCTAATGAAAAATTCAATGACACTTTATCAAATCTGCAAATGTACTGACATGACATTATGATTGCATACAAACACACTGGAAAAAACCTTGAAAAACTAGATATGAAAACAACATTAAGGACTGATAAAGAAATGCAATGAATGAGCCATAGATATTTTCCAATGAATTGGCACAAAATTCCAGAACATAAATTTTCATAAACTTCTCATGCAATCTTCAAGGACATTTTGAATGACCTTAGATAAAGTCAAAATATCTCTCATGAACACTAACATTTTTTTCCACCAAGCTATGCATTACAACACCAATAGCCAGCCATTGTAGCAAAAAATGTCTGATACTTGTCAAAAGTCACACAAGAACACTGTAGTGGATCACAATATGTAAAAAAATGTTGGATCAACAAACAATCAATAATAAAAATAGATTGACAATTTTCCATGGTGATGAAATTTTTATGACTAAGAAAAGGTCAGGAATGATGAAAGAACTAGCCACAATGCCCTTTTCATATCAAGTTTATTAGCTAGAACAAGCTCTACCCTTGCACATATTCAAAAGAAAATAGAAATGGAATTTCCTTTTTTTGTGACATTAAGGTCAGTAAATAAAGCACATGATTGTATGCAAAACAGAGAGTAAAAGAAATGTGTTTATTCATTTTTCATTCAAGTGATGTGATTCTAGCACACACAAACCATGACCACTAGTCAGTAAGCACCAATAATCTTCAAACCACATCTTCAGTGAAGAAATAATTTAACAATCTAGCATATTTAACAAACACCACCATATGATGTCAAATTAGCTTCAAATTGTAGGTCAAAGCTAACCCATTCCAATGTAAATCTTGACACACTCCTTAAATGGCATATTCTTTTGGAGATCATCATTTGCAACACATTTAAGTAACTATGTGTGTTGATCAACACTCATAACCCAAACAGATTTCCATGAACGTTGTACAAAAATATGAAGACAAAAAGTTACATGCTCAAGTCTCAATACCCATACCATATACATGCTACAACAAAAATTCCTTCAAACTATTGGGAGCATTAAAACTCCTTGTTAGTCTCAAAGAATTCTAACTCAAATCCCATAACTAGGGAATTTTCAATAGTGAATAAAATTTCATCTTCAGTTAATAAAGAGAGTGAGTCATGTTGAAGAATGTAGTTATGGTCAATATTGATAATGAATAACTTGCCTTTGTAAAATATAATTTATATTGTGTGACAAAAAGAAAATTGTATATGTAATTTTTCATAAGCAATATTTTTCTTAGGCTCTTCATGGCCTGGTCAAAAATCAAGAAAACATATTTTTTGTTTAGACTCTAACATGATGCCAAGTCAACCCTCCTCATGTGAAGTTGGCTCAGTTTTGGAGGCATCCATTCACTTGGGATGGTGACTATAAATATTTGTTTGTTCACTCCTAAAAAGGGAATGGATCTGAATCTTACTCATCTTTGTTTTAGCATGAAGGAAGATGAAGAAGATCAATTGATAGAAGTTGAAATTTGAAGCCTCTTGTCTTTGTTCTAACGCGCTCTTGAAGGCCAAAGTTGTGAAGATTATCTCTAAGGTTATATTCAAGTCTTTTTGTGCTCTAGAAATATTTAATGTGTATGAAATTCTAAGAGAATAGAAGCTTGTGATATCAAGTATAATTCGAGTTCTGTATTTCGCAAGTCTAAGACACGTTCTGTATGGTCTGATATTTGTATAACTCAATCATGGTGGTCCGATTTTTGTATGAAGACTATTATATAATACTGCAATTTTGAGATATATTGTAGAGGACCGAGGTCATATCTTGTGAATTAATGTGAACTTCCTAAGACCTATTCTCTATGATGGAAATGCAAAGTTCTTCTTATATCCTGACAATAATTATTTCCTTCGACATCCATTTGAAAGACTAGGTTATGACAAGTTTTGTAAAATAATTCAACAAGTCATTCTATGAAAATTCATGTGGTGTATTACTTGAGAAAATATATGAGTCTCTTGTAAATATTATGAGCTCTTTTTAATTAAGAATCTAGAACCCTAGTGTTTTGAGAGGAAGATGAAAGACAAGGTCTTGATTATTTGAATATGTGATCTAGCTAAGGGTTGACCTAAAAGGATCTATGGTTTGTACCCTAGGATTAATTTCTTCCGCTAATAAAAACCCTAACCTATGCATGATGTTATGAATGAGGGTGTCTTACAAGATTGTAGGATGAAGTAGACACAGTGGATGCATTGATTCCATGGATCAATAAGGGGCTGATTATGTTTTAGAGATCAGTATTATGTGTATTTTCTCCTTGATTGATTATTTTGGTTAGTTTCTTGTCTATGTGTTTTTTTGTCTCTTTCATGTCAAAGGGGATTGCAAGGCCTACCTAGGGTTTGGTAGCAAAAGGATGACATGAAAGAGTTTTTCCATCATGTTATGTTCAAAAGATTGACTATTCTAGATATTGTTAGATGGTCATGACTAACTGTTTATGCTTGAGAATTGGATACGGTAAATAGGAAACATATCTCTGATGCATCAGAGGAAGATATGATAACTTGTGTTGATAGCCATGAAGTAGGTTAGCTCCATTAAAATTTTGATGAACAAGGTGTGTTGGATTCAACCATGATTAAGACAATATGAATATTATTGAGAAAGGTCTAAGAACCTAATTCCATTGGAAGGTCAAAGCACATTATGAAACCCTTGAAAAGTATTATTAAGGAAACTTGCATTGTTGTTGAAAGAAACCCTAGCTATTGCAAATGGAAGATGGTGAAAAATGACCATGTAACTCAATTTTAAGAGGGAGTTGACTTTTCTTGAAAGGATAAGTATTTGTTATCATTTATTACTATTGATATTGATAGTCCCTTGGATACTGGGCCTGGTTGTTTAAGATGGTGTTAAGTAAATCTATAGGTTGATTATTGAATCTAGGGTATTGTCATTTGGGCTCCTCCTAATTTAGAACCCTAGTGAGTTGAGAGGAAGCAAAAAGAAAAGGTCTTGATTATTTGAGTATGTTGATATGTGAACTCTAGCCAAGGGTTGAATTAGAAGGATCAAGGTTTTGTACCCTAGGATTGATTGTGTTTGCTATAAATTAATTGAAATGCTAACCCATGCATGATGATGTGAATGGGGCCATCTTACAAGATTGCAGGATGAAGCTGATAAAGTGGATTCATGTATTTCATTAATTAAGAAGGTGTTTAATATTTGCAAAAGATAAGTATTTTGTGTCTTTCCTCTCTAATTTTTGGTTTTTATTTGTTTCTTGTATGCGATCTTTGTCTCTTTCATGCCATTAGTATTGCAAGGCCTACCTAGGGTTTGACAACAAAAGGATGACATGGAAGAGTGTTTCGTATCGAGGGGTATTTCTAGTATTATAAAAGACCCGTATATTAGAGGAATAGGTAGTTTGAAGACGTATAGAAGACCTTTCTTGGTTTTGATGCTTGTTAATAATTCTTATACACCCACAATGGATTAATATCACAAAGTAAAGGAGACATAGATACAAGGACTTATCCATGATATGCAATTGTTCAAACCCCCCAGTGGGTGTCAACCTACAAAAAAAAAAAAAACATAATTTTTGCAAGAAATAATTGTCGTCAGTAGCAAAAGCATATCAGACAAAATAATTTGAACAAAATTAGTTAAATGAATTCCACATGTGTCTGAACATTCAAAAGTATAATCACTAGTATTATTGTCAATGGGAAGTAGTAAAAAGGTATGTAAATATCTTCCATATGTTTTCATTTCCATACTTGGACAATCATGAACAATGTTAGCACAATGAAAGCTTTGACAACATAAACAATTTACAAGAAAACTTCTGAGATCCTTCTCTTGGGACTCCAAGCACTATAATAACTAAAAAATAACTAACAACTAACTAGAAAATAACTAACAACAAAGGAGGATCAAAATTGAAATGCAAAAGGTAGGGTGCACACCTGACAAGGAATGGCTACTCAAGAGGAGAAATTCATCCACTTGTTTTATAGCCATGTTACATTTTTGGACGACAACTTTATGGAATATGAATATCAACAATGCACATAAAATGTGTTATAGTTAGATAAAGAATAAGAAAAATAACAAAATAATTAAGAAACATTTTTATGACTAAATAAAAATTAGACAAGACCTAGGCGCATGAATACCTAAATGAGCTCCTCTTGGTTTCAAGAATATTTTATTAGAGTATTATAATCTTGGAAAAAACATTCCTCAATTAGACGGAACAACGACGGAGTCAACATTGACTTAGTTTTTCATTTGTTGGAATGAGGGAGGTTTTTTCCAAGACTATCCAAATCATAAATTATTCTCTTCTAAACATAGCCAACCACGTGAAGGTGGAAGCTCTTATGGTCCCTCCCCCTTCATGTCACTCTCCATTCCCAGTACCCAATCTATCTGCTATAAAAAAAGTTGTTAGGAACGTATTAAGATTCATGCATACACATTGGGAAAATAAAAATTTGATTAAGAAACATAAATGGTTCTGTACATAAAGAAACATAGAACAATTATTCATTAACATAGAACATTTATTCATTCATTCATTAATCATAGACACAAAATACTTCATCTCAATAAATTTTATCATCAAAAATATGTTTTCATAATATGGTACATGATGTTTCTAATGATATAACTAGTGCAATCATTTCTTTTTCTTTTTCTTTATTTTTGACGACCTAGTCATGTACTCAAGACATCGTCAAGGATGTTGTGAGAGGGGTGGATCATCAACTGTAACATGAAAGAAAATTTTAATTGCTATTTTTTGTTATTATTATTAGAAGTATTTCATTAATAAAAAGAACATTACAATTTTCTTTACCTCTTGCACTAGTCGACACTATTGGAATGACTTCCTTGTGCTCCTCTTCTGGTAAAAGTTCCCCATTTATGACAGTCTCTGCCATTGAAAGTTGGCTCGCGTTCATATGTTTTTGTTTGATCTCTACAAAAAAATACTATATAAGAAAGTAAATGTTTTTCAATTAGATAATGTAAAAAAAAAAAAAAAAAACATTCATAATTGAACATATGACATAACAAAATCACTTTAAAATATGGCTATTACCTGATATCTCTAAAGATGTTGGTTGAAGATGTTGATCCTATCTTTAATATTAGGACTTTTATCTATAATGTGAATCAATCAAACAAGTTCTTTGCTCATTCTAACCACAAGCTTATTGATTGTTACAATTGGGTTGGGAGAAATGAACAACTCATCATCATCAAATCAATCAAGATCGCTGTGGTCATGTCCCCCAGATTACTATTTTGATAAAAGAAAAGTTATTTCAATTATCTAAACAAATAATCAATCTCACATTAAGTTATTTCAAGTATTTAAGAAAATAATCTCCTACCTTGTTTTCAACCCTTACCAATATTTCTAAAATATATCTTTAGCAAAAGAAAACATTTTATTTTCCCATCATAAACATTCCTGGAAGTAGTGAAATAAAGAAAATATTTTCTTTTCCTATCATAAATATTCTTGTAAGTAGTGAAATAAATAGATTCCAATAGCGTACCGTGCATATAGTATAGATACCAAGGCAAGAAATAAAGAGGAGATAGAGATGAAGCATTGTTGATTACAATAAAAAAAAAAAATCAAGGAAACAATGGCCATTAAACCTCGCTTTATAGAACTTTGATCCTCCTAAAGGAGGCACCACTCCCATGCAATGTGTTTGCCTTGAATTATGATGAAGTGAAGTGAAGGAAAGTTCATGCATTCAACTCATGTACCCACTAAAAAGTGATGTGGAGTGAAGTGATCTCAAACATTCCCAATTGAACTCTTTCATGCATCTTGGTTGAAGTGAAGTGAAGAGAGGTGATTTGAAGCTAAATCCACACGTTTTCCTCAAGTTCCTCATGTGTTCTTTCTAGTGGAGTGGAGTAAGGTGAAGTGTAAGAGAGAGAAAAAGCCATGCACTCCTAGTTTAACTCCCTCATGCAACTTAGTTGAAGTGAAGTGAACAAGATCCATGCACTCTCTCCACTCAACTAAAGATGACTAACTAGAGTCCAACAAGATGACTAACATAAACCTTGCCAATCAAATCAACCACATTAATACACAAATTTGAATGAGAAGGATATAAAGATGTTTTTTCACCTCCAATAATATGGAAACTATATTATTTCAATTGTATTCCAACTATGATTTTGTGCAAAAATGAATGAAAAAGGAGAGCAACAGATAATCTTCAGAAATAGAACAACATGAAACCTTTTCTTCATTACAATATTTGTTTACATCAAGAGATAAAGAGAGATGAAACATTTTTCTTAAAATCCCTTGTCTAAGTTAGGAAAAACCCATAGAGAATGTGCATACAACCCTCGAATGAGGGATACACCAATATATTTAATTTGGTAGCCCAAAACTCAACACGATTTATAACAAAAGAAGTTGTAATGAAATAACTTCACCAAAATGCATTTATTTAATTTCACCTACAAAATGATGATGGAATTTTCCTCATAGAGGGGATTTCCTCCTCTTGAACTTCTACCTTTCAAATGAGAAGAGTTCCTCCTCTTATAGCTTTCAATTACCTACTACCTCTCAATAAAATGTATTTAGAAAATATTAGAAACCTCAATACAATATTTGAAAGAAAGCCTTAGAATCTTTAAGGTGTTACCTACTAGGCTTTCACTTGGTGTAAAATTCCTGAAGCACAAGTTGTGAGATTTGAAGTTCACTTTGACAAACTACCCACTGTTACCTCGGTCAAATTTAAAAATAATAAAATCACCAATACGAACCAAAATCATCTACCACACATTCAAAAAAGTAACATAACCTTTCCAAAATAGCTTAGAAAATGAATAGAGAAATTTTATTCCAAATCTTTAGAGCTCTTCCCAACTCACACCTTACAAATGGAGAGAGAAATTTCAAAATTGTATCGGAACTTTGGTTTGATTGGAAAAAGAATGAATATCACTCCTTAAACAATACCTAAGAGTGAAGTTTATGACGTTACCAAAATTCCTCTTGACACAAGTTCAAACTACAGAATCTGCGGTAAAATCTGAAGTGAGCAGATTGTGAAAAACAATTTGAGGTTTGAAATTCAAAGCTTTTAGAAACATAACCCAATAACCAGTGGACTTTGTAGAGATTAGGTTCTTTACTTTGAGAGGTAATTATTTGGAAATAACAACTTAGTATTTTCATCCAATCTCCTCTCATTATAAACTTATGGCATGCATTTGTACCAGAATGAAAATGGAACACTAGTGAACAACTTAACATTCAATAAATTTCATATTGCTACACATGAATTTACATGATTTTTCAAGGATTGGCTATGCTGATACCAACTTAATAAAGTCAACATGGACCTTAATTTTAAAAAATGAACATTGAAGATTAAACCTTTTTCAAGAACCAAGTTGATTAGTACCACAAATGGAAATGGAACATTAGTGAACAACTTAACATTCAATAAATCTCATATTGTTGGCACATGAGCTTACATGATTGTTCAAGGATAGACTACGTCAATACCAACTCAAGAAATCCAATGTGGACCTTACTTTCAAAGAATCAACCTTGAAGAGAAAACCCTTTGTCAGAACCAAGGTTGATGAGTACCTAACAATCTTAACCTTTCAGACATCCCATGGGATTTTTTAAAGTTTCCAACATTGAGAAATGGATAATCCTTTATTTTTCTAACTTCTTGATAATTGAATTCATTTAAAATTTGATGGATACTGTTAGGTTTGTGAGGTATTTTAGTGAATTGAACCCTCAACTTATTTCAAAATAGTTGTTATTTTTTTTGCTTTGACCTAGTGTACAAAACCCCAAATAACTAACACTGCATGAAATGGATTGTTACAAGGATTAATTTTGGTCACTTTATCAGCCTCTTTGGGGAGTTTTAGACCTCCTCCATGCCAAAATGGCTCAAAATATTGTTCTAAAGCTTTGCCATTCCAGATTGGGGTTTTCTTCTTCTTAATATACTTGGTTTCTTTGGGGCAAGGAGGCCAAAAAACTTGTTTACAAGAATTTGGTGCATATGAGTTTAACAAGGAGGATCTAGAAGAGAAGAAGCACATGATCTCATTCTACAATTTCTAGAACTTTGGTACATGCATTGGTATTATTGTAGGAGTCAATATATTCATGTATATTTAACACAATGTTGGATGGGGTTTGGGATTTGGCATTCCTACTATGACAATGAAAACATCACTATTTTTATTCTTGTGTGGGATAAGATTTTATCGGAATAAATAGCCTCGTGGTAGTCCTATCACTTGAATTATCCATGTCTTTATTGCAACATTTCACAAATGGAATGCTTCAAAAAAGTAGTTGTCATTGAGGAGAGAGAAGCTTTGAAATCTTAGTCAAGAAGACACTATATGTCTACTGTTCAATTTAGGTAAGCCCTCTTTGGTTCTTCCCAATTCAAATTTAGTCCTTTTACCCTTATATTAAATAAATCGTGGGAAATAATTGCCAGTCAATTTACTTTACCTTTCTGAAATCGTTCAATGCCGCAAATTGAATTTATTGGAGTCGCGGTGGTTTTTCCCTCTTAGGTGACAAATTTTGAAACTCTTGGTAGTTTAAATAATCCTTTGTAGGAATAAAGGAAGACATAAATTATATTTTTAAGGCTATAAGATAAGGTATTGGTGCCTATTGACCACAAGTACAATGCAATGATCCTTAAGTCCTAATTCTATTTTATTTTAGTCTTGTCCTTATTGCTTCTTCTTGGATTACTCTATTATGGCTAGTTTTAGATCAACAATGATTTTGTATGGAGATCCTCACTCTTGTCTTTCAAATTCTTGATAGAGCAAAAATTGAAGATGAATTATACTATGAGTGAAAAACAATCCATAACTAGTGACTGCACATTCCAAGAGGGTGAAGAGGTGAAATTTTTTCTTAGGTTGTCACCAATTTTGATGGCATGTTTGATGTTTGGGGTTGTCTTTGCAAAAAATTTAACTTTTTTCACAAAACAAGGCAACACAATGTATAGAAAGGTTGGAACACATTTCAAGATCCCTCCTGCAAGCCTACAATGTTTTATTAGCCTATTTATTGCTCTATTGGTTCCTGTCTATGACCACATCTTTGTTCCAATTGCTAAAAACTTGACAAGGAATGAACGGGATATAAATTTGCTGCAGAGGATATGGAACATACCTTTGGAACATAAAACACCATATGAAATTGGAAGGTTGAGAACATACTTGCAAAATATCCGACCCAACATTTTTTTTTACCTTGTGTTCCCATATTCCAATCAAAATAATCCTAGAATGGTAAACCCTCACAAAATGACTGGAGTGGCTCCAGTACTTCCCAAAACCCTAGATGGCTCCTGAAGTAGTGGCCTTTGGAAAGAAACAAAACACCAACAAATGAACTATGGTTAAAAACGATGAACGAAGCAACGAGGTTTAAATTTCCCTAAGGGCTCCGACTATGAATAAGTGAAGCCAATACTCAGTACTGCATTCCTTTTTCCACAAGACTCAGTGCTCCAATTGTTTTTCCATAGGAATCAATGCTAAAAAATGGCGGAACATTATTTAACCTAGTTAAAACTTAATTTTGGTTTTATATTTGTTAAACATTTTATATATAATGTTATGTATATTTTAATTATATGTTAAAATGTTTAACACATATGACTTAAGACTTAATTTTTATAATTTTAAAACTTATGTTAAAACTTAATTTTTATAATTTTAGATGTTAACACTTAATTTTATATGGCACTGAGAGAGTTAATATTGTGTTGCTCTTGCAAGGTAGGAATAACCGTGGTATTTGTAGCTTTTGATAGTTGTTCGTATAACATGTTAAAATGATTCATGGCATTGAAATTTTGAAAGAAAATGAATATAGCTAGGAAAAACTCTACATCGATGTAAAAAATAAATAAATTGATCACAAAAAAGGTTTAGTTTGTTACTTATTAATCAATCCTATGTCATACAATTGATAATGAGAAGTTGAATTTGTTAACCATATTTGATAGACAAAATTTCGCATGATGACAATTTTTCCATCAAATTTAATCCCTGAGTGGGAATATCACGGTGACCCTCAAAAAAAACATTGCAAATTTGCAAGCCCTTCACAACTCAAAAGATGGGACACAAAGTGATAGGAAAATACTGGTGGTATTAGAGATAATAATCAATTTAGCTATGCAAGTGTTTAAGCAACATTACAAAATCATGGTATTAAAAACGAGATCACTTCGCGCTACCATATTCAAGTGAATGGGTAGGTCAAAAGCACAAATATGGTGTTAGAATAGATCTTAACAAAAATAGTGGCTACTAATCTTGAATATTGGGCTTATAGGCTCCCTTAAGCCCAATGGGCTTATCGCACCACTTGGCATAATATCACAAGATGTTTTCCCCGTCAGCTCCTGTATGGTAAAAGCCACATTTTCCCTATCGAATTTGAGATTAAGACTCTTTGAGAAACCTAAGAAGTTAGATTGGACCTCTGAGAAGCCAAAAAACAATAGCTATACCATATAAACAAACTAGATGAAATGCACCTACTTTTTTTTCACTAGACCTCTATAATTCAACAACAAAGAGCTAGGTGGCATGATCGATTCGTTGAAAATAAAACCTTTCAAAAAGGTGATTGGGCACAACTCTATGACTTGAGATTCCAAGATTTTTCAGGAAAATTACAAACCAGGTGGCTAGGCCCTTATGAGGTTGATGAGGTATATGATAATGGAATGGTACACCTCATTACAATCGATGGATTTGGTGTGTCTTTTCTTGCAAATGGTCATCGATTGAGTTTATATCACCAGCCACTTACTAAAGAGTCTTTTCTCAGCAAAATTTCAGATGATGAATATTTGGAAGTTGCAACTACGCATGGGAATCCACCCTTACCTGCCATTAGGTAAAAATTATTTTCCTTGGTTTCAATTTGTATATAAATATGAATCCTTGTAAATAAATAAATATTGTATAGTTATGTTTGTTTTGCTTTCTATATTTAATTGTTGTTTGATTTTTTTGTGTTTGATTTTCCACCTTTTTTATTTGCTTTTACTTTAAGATACAATTGTTGTTACCTCGAATTACCATTGTTGTTCCCTCAAGTAACAATTATTGTTCCCTCAAGTCACAATTGTTGTTTCCTCAGGTCTCAGTTGTTGCAACCTCTAAATTCTCTTTTATACATTTGTGCCTCTTGGGACTTGTTATTTTATATGATCCTTTAATTTCCCGTTATCTTTAATTTTTCGTTTGATTATTTTTTTGTTTGATTTTTCACCTTCCTTATTTGCTTTTACTTAAGATGTAGTTGCTTTTACCTTGAATTACAATTGTTGTTCCCTCAAGTAATAGTTGTTGTTCCCTCAAGTCACAATTGTTGTTCCCTCAAGTCACAATTGTTGTTCCCTCATGTCTCAATTGTTGCAACCTCTAATTCTCTTTTATATATTTGTGCCTCTTGGGACTTGTTATTTTCTACAATCCTTTAATTTCCCATTATCCTTTAATTTGTTTTTTGATTGTTTTTGTGTTTGATTTTCCACCTTTTTTAGTTTATTTTACTTTAAGATACAAAGTCAAAATTGTTGTTTCCTCAAAGTCAAAATTGTTCTTCCCTCAAGTAACGACAATTTTTCCCTCAAGTTGCAATTGTTGTTACCTCAAGTAATAATTGTTGTTCCCTCAAGTCACAATTGTTGTTGCCTCAAGTAACAATTTTTGTTGCCTCAAGTCACAATTGCTAACAATGTGGAGAAGATTAATAATGGAGTAATGAACTTCTCAATTTTAATCAAGGCAATGAGACCCATCCAACCTATTGTGTAAGATCTTGCAACTATTTTCATATTATACTCATATAAGAAATATATATCTTTATATGTCATAACATCTATGTGGTGGTTCAGTGCCTCACTCCTAACCTATGAGCTCTAGAAGCTTCACTTTATAAGTAGGACCATAGTTTCAGTTCTTGAACCATGGTCAAGACCTTAAGACTCATATTGCCAATACATTCATATACCATATCCATGTAAAATCTCAATGCATACAAGCAAAATATGAAAAAATTTCAACGTTGGCCCATTCACAAGTCACTATGTGTAGAGTTAATTAATAAGAGCATATAAATTTCCACCAATAATGAGCTTCTCTTGGTTTCAAGAATAATGTTATATTGTTTACTAAAAAATTCCAACCACGTGAAGGTGGAAGCTCATATGGCCCTTCGCCAACACCACCCCCCTGCCACATTTCCAACCCACCCCCCACATCACTCTCAATATTCCCAAGACACATTTTATCTAGTATAAACTATTTGAAAGCAACATAGTAAGAGTAAATCATATATAGAAATTGCAATGAAAAAAATATTTAAGTTAGATGAAAGAGAACAAATCTACGACTGAAAAATGCATACCTCGTACATTACAACATTTCAATATCATTAATCTTCTTCTTCATCCAACAGATCAACATTTTTATCATTCAGTTCAAAGATGGCGTTGAAAAGATCATCAATATCAACATCATAATCAATGCCATCATTTCCAATAATCATATGATCATGATGAACATCATCTCCTACATTTGGTTCAACTTCTTCATCTAAAAGTACATCATCAATATCATCTTCATCAAGAACATTGTATTAAGCATCTCTTTGAACTTCTTCAACATCTTCATGATCTGAGACATGATCATCAACTAACTATTCCTCTACACGATCATCCTCTTCAACATTATCATCTTTTGCTGCTACATTATACTCTACTGAATTTCCTCTTGGATCATATCTAACAACATATGACCAACTCACTCTACATGGAACCTATGAGTAAAATACATATTCACATTGGCTTGGAAGAACATAGTGATTCGATCTTGGCTCAAATGACATTGTATTAACCATGGTAAATCCATTAGCATGTAACAATTCTTTTAGGATCATGTTCATTCATTTGTAGCCTACACTATTTCACATCGAATACAACCAATTTGAAGGAATCAAAGTTGCACTTAAGTATGTCATCCAAATACCCATACTATCAATTTTTAAAGACTTGTGGACGTGTGTCACTTCTAGAGGAAACATTAGTGACTTGGAAGATTGTATTTATCTCATAATAAGAAGTTTTCCTATTTTCATCCAACTTTTTGTTGTGAAACTTATGGACTTTGTACCACATAGAATTGTGAAGTTTCAACTGCAATATGCCAAACACATAAAAAATACATTGCCAATTAATAAAGTTATTCATATATATAACTTGGAAAGTATTTGAAAAAACACACTTGCATTCAAATTAAGAATATATTTATAAAATCAATTAATAAAATATTGAATGTTAGTGAAATGTGTGCTTGCTTGTTTATCTTTCAAACCATTTGTTAAATTAATTTCTCTCTGCATAAGATTGACATCTCGTGCACAACGAGCTTCTTTAACCGATGCTGACACCCCTTTCCATGATAACATACCATGAGATTGTTCACATCTTTCAATCCATGGCTTCATCCAATCAATAATGTTTGCAACATATAAATGGAGTGCATCCCACTCTCAACCAATTGTATTAGAAAATCATAATTCACCAATAATTATCATTTAAAATGATCAATATAATAATTGATGAAAGAATAAATTTATGATATACACGAAAATGAAAATTTACATATGTGTGTGTGTGTGTCTTATAAAACTCCACATTAAATATTTGATTACCTTTCACTTTCATCGTTATAACTTTCCCCAATAAGTGCTCCCCATTATATTTTTTGATGGAGTTCACATCCCGAATGCAATCCAAATGCATATTTTCTGCTACTATAGGAAGATACTGAGTAATGTACACCACGAATTAACATGGCATATATCCCTCCACAGTATAACCCTTAGGACATTCTCTTTGTCTAAACAAAACCTTCAATTATTTCAAGTGCCTCTCCACCATCCACATCGACCTTGTGTGTACAGGTCCACATAATTCAATCTCCTCAACTTAGTGTATGGGATAGTGTTCTTGTACATTGAAAATGCAGGAGGTATATACTTTTGCATTTCACAAATTAGCCAAGGAATATCTCTCTTCTAATTATTTATATCATCTTTATGTATTTATTTCAATGACAACCATCTACACACAATGTAAACAAAAAATTACATCTTTGAACTGATCCAATGGCTCCATAAAAGTTCAGAAATCAAAGAGGGGTTTGAAAAGGCTCAATTTTTTTCTTTTTTTTTGTATTATAATGAAACTTGGGTTATATCGAAGATCTCGTCACAATATTTTCAACGGTACAAACGACCCCTGAATCCGACATTGAATGTGAAAGTTATGATCAGACAAAGTTTTGGTCAATTAGGCCCATTGGCTAAAGTTAGCAAAGCGCCAACTAAACTTGAAGTTTAGTTAAATCTAGCATAGTCGCTAAATTTGGAAAAAATTAAGGAGGTAACAATTTGGCACTTCGCGACAATGGTTTATAGCGGCCAGAACTGGTGAAATTATCGCCTACTTAAGAAAACCAGTGACCCCAAAAATATGGTCATATTTTTTTTAACTAATTTATTTTTTAAAAACAAAAAAAAAAGTTTAAAAAAAGGGGGTGGCTATATGTGTTTTAGATAAAACAATATGGGGGCGGGCCACCAATGGCAGACCTACCACCCAACACAATTTGGCACCACAAATAATGGGGTCGGTGGGGTTCAAACTTGCCTGGCCACGTAGGCCGACCCACTAACTGGCGGTCACCCCAAAACACTAAGATGCCAAAATTAAAACAAAAAATGGGGGCAAGGGATTTTGAACCCAGCCCGCCCCCCAACAAACACGTTTTTTTAAAACCATCCACCAACTAAGTGCCCAACGACCACGACTTTGTATTATCCGCCCAGGTTTAATATATATACAAATTTTCTAATTTTACATTGGACCGAGAGACTCAAGAGGACTGAATTGCATAACCAAGAGCAGAACCGTGCCTAGGTGGGGCACAAATTTTGAGGGAATATTCCTCTACGAAATATTCTTATGCAAAATCAGTGAGGAATCTTTAGATTCCTTGGGGCCAAAATTTCATAATGCTAGATTCATGCCCAATTTATACTCATACGAACTAGAATTTCACTTGGAGTCTGATGGTGTGATCGGTTTTCTGATCTAAGAAGCATAATTACAGTCAGCCTGTAGAACAAAATCTTTATGGAATCTTGAGGAATCTTTGAGATTCACTAAGGGGCTGAAGTTGACAGTTTTAGAACTAGGACGACTTTATACTGATTCTTCTCATTTTTTCACAAGGAAGGTGATGGTGCAATCACATCCTTCATTTGAACATCCAAATTTCGGTCAACCTGTGAGAAGGAATATTTGGGGAATCTTTGATATTCCCAGGGGTCCATATTTTGACACATGCAGAAAGGGGTCGAGTTTACAGTAATTTTTCATGATTTTTTGCGAGGAATTCAACAATGTAGTCTATTTATTCAGTAGAGGTGTGCATATTCAGGCCATCCTCAAAAGTGGAGGTATAAGGTATCTTTTGTACATGTATATAATTTGATCTCGTTGAAGATTAATGAAAGAGGCCTCCCCACATTAAGCAGGGTCTGTAGAAGTAACCCACGCTAGGTGAAATACGTTATCAACTTTGTTTGTGTATTTTATTCTCATGGTTGTTGTTTATTTCTACTTCTTTTATGTGTATGCATCTTATGGTTACATGCCTTTTTAAAATCAATTTTGTATGCATCCTTGAAGTGAAAAAATTCGGATAATTAACAAAACATAATATATTACATTACAAGTAAAATACATCACGTCATTGAGATTATCAACAAATAATTGAAAAATAACTCAACATATAAATCACTACTTACCTCATGTATTTTCCAAGATCATATATAACTTGTTGGATGTTGTTATCAAAGTCATGTGGGAGAGATAGAGGTAGAACGTACTGTAACAATTATAAAAATGAATCACTATTTGTTAATACAATGTGGACAAAAAAACCATAAAGATGCATATATACCACTATAGAAATATATATACCAAAATAATTATCCTAATGAAGGTATGCCAATCGTGTGTTTTTGCCCCACTAAAATCACCTTCTTTGTTAAGATATTATTTATGTTTGAAGAAAATTCTATGGGAAATTTAATTCTTTGAATGACCTATTTTAGATCATCACTTTGCTTCTTTGTTAATAGCCATGGAAGGTTGTTTCGATCTCCATTACTATTTGATCATATCCCACCCTTCATTGCATGGTTGGCTTCCATAATGTTATTATAAATTTTCTAGATTTTTTTCTTTATCCCTCCTACCATCTATGATCTGACATACATTTTATGTCATATTCTTCCTGATATGCATTGTATCAAACAAATGGGCTATTCTTAGGTGCTCATAGTAGGGAAACCTCATGAATTGAGCAAGATAACTTTTAATTCCTCATGGAAGCCCGCGTCCTTCACGTCAATGATTTATGTTATATTCTAACTTCTGTAGGTGAGGTGTCATTTTTTGTGGTTTTAGTCCAATCTCTTTTTTCCCATTGAAAATATGCTTTTTAGTAACATGATACCTATGGTTCTTAGAGAGGAAGTTCCTATACTCATCAAACACCTCCTTTCCTAAACTTGTTGAACGACAAGATTTCATCTTAGGACCACAAACTGGACATGCAAATTTACCCTTATTTTGAAGGCCTGCAAGAGATGGATTAATGTTAATTATAAATGAAGGGATTATTTAAAATACATGCATGATATGATCTAATTGAAATAATTATATACTATTAAAGTGAAATGGAACATTACATACCACAAAAATGTGTTAGTCTTGAGGCATCATGAATTGTCCATACAAGTATTCCATGGAATTGAAATTGCCTTTCCCCTATTGGTTTACAGATGTCATACATAGTGATGCCAACCCATAAATTCATTAACTCATTGATAAGAGTCTCTCTCTCTCTCTCTCTCTCTCTCTCTCTCTCGCTCTATATATATATATATATATATATATATATATATATATATATATATAATTGGGTACTTACCTAATTGTTTGAAATTACACATAATTACTATTATGATATATACATATAAATAAATAAATAAATATAACATACTATGCAACAAACACGACAAATGAAAATATTATATTAATATTCAAAAAAATTATGTAAACAAATACCTGGAACAATCATTGTTAACATAATGTTCTCCCTCCTTATTGACATCCAAGGAGGAAGGTTATTGTTGATAACAAAAATTGGCCACACTGAGTCAAGCTCTCCAAATGGATTAACATCGTCAGATGCCAATGAAAGCCTAAAAATATGAGGTTCGTCTTTAAAATGTGTCCATTTTTCCTCAATTTCCCTAAATGCATAACCATATCCAGACATTCGAAGAAAACCAACTTCACTTCTCTTTTGTGCACAATAATCTGTAAACTTTATTATGCTTTCACACCTGAATAGTCGTTGCAAACATGGAATTTTGTGAATATGACTAAGGACCTTTTGAGACACCTTTTTGGTTATTTGATTTGTTCGATATCTATTGTTGTTACATTTCAGGCAATTTGTTTTTGATGCATGTTGTCCATAATATATAATATGATCATTAGGACATGCATCTATAGCTTGATACTCCATTCTAATTTCTTTCATAACAACACATAAATCTCGGTATGTGTGAGGTAACTCATTTGGTAATGGTAACATAAATTCACCTAACAATCTAGTACAACATAAAAAATCACTAGTTAGTGTAAATAATATTAATCATAAATATTGCATTCTTATTTTACACATTAATTAACACTAAAAAATAAAAGAAAAAAATAAACCTTTCATGTGATGAAAAATATTACATTATACCTTAAGATCTGTGTCATACAATTGTTTGACAAACCATTCAAAACCTTTAAGTTCACCAACAATAATGTAGCAGAGAGAATATTTTCTCTTGAGCCTTCATAAAGGCGGTTGCTGTCTTCTCTAGCACAGGTTCATCATAACAATTCTCATCTTCAAGCATGTCTTAAATCAATTGATTTGTCCTATCATCGAGAACTATATTAATAATTTTATCTTATTGCATATTATCATTATCTTGAGTTAGTTCAGTATTCGCTTCAACTTCCTCAACTTGTAGAACATCATTTCTAGCACTAATACTTGGTGCAATGTTCAAATCACAGTACCTAGGCGACCACCTTGACTTTATAAGAATTCCAAACAATCATGTGAAATAATTAGTCCATAGAACAAATATTATAACAATATTTTTTTTTACAAATATGATTAATATAAATAAGATATATATAATGATTCATTATAAATAGAAACTTACCACTGAACAATATTCGTTCCCCCCTTCAATGTGCCCATTCTTCCTACAATGTCTATCAATTGTTTCCTATGAAATTCTCTAGGGATGTCTGCACATGCAAGAATTGCAAGGGAAATAATATTTCGTAACATTGACCCCTCACAGATTAGTTGATCCCCATTTAATTTTTTTTGACATTCTTCACACGTGTAACCAAAAAATAATTATCTAAAACAAAATATGTTTTTCACCTACAAAAAAGATCTTATAACCTTTCAGAATTATTATAGTTATAGCAAAGATGTCACAACATCTCTTACATGCAGGATATATATATATGTATTTATCATCGCAATTATGATGATAGGGGACTAGTCAAAGTCAAAGATGACATGTCAAATAAACAGTCAAATTAACCTCAGGGGTAAAAAAACCATAAGTTGTTGCAATTGTAACCATAGATGTAGTTCATCACAATTCCAATCCCAAAAATAGTTTGTCACACAAGCCATGAACAACATATTACCTTGAATTACTATTGTTGTTCCCTCAAGTAACAATTGATGTTCCCTCAAGTAACAACAGTTGTTCCCTCAAAGCACAATTGTTGTTCCCTTAGGTCTCAGTTGTTGCGGCCTCTAAATTCTCTTTTATACATTTGTGCCTCTTGGGACTTGTTATTTTCTATGATCCTTCAATTTCTCGTTATCCTTTAATTTTTTGTTTAATTGTTTTTGTGATTGGTTTTCCACCTTTTTTCTTTGGTTTTACTTTAAAATACAATTGTTGCTACCTCAAATTACAATTGTTGTTCCCTTAAGTAACAATTGTTGTTCCCTCAAGTAACAAATGTTATTCCCTCAAGTCACAGTTGTTGTTCTCTCATATCTCAGCTATTGCAACCTCTAAATTTCTTCTAAATCTGGTAGTATGTATGTCACCATTTATTCCTATCCATCATTTTCCATAAATCCACTACACTATTTTCACCATAAATCCACTGTTCTCCTTTCACTCTAAAACATCGCATTTCAAGAGATTTGATCCCTAACAGTGCTTGGTAAATCTAGAGCTAAGATGGATCTAGGTTGGTTTTTTTATTATTATAATTAATTATAATCATAATTATAATGATTAGTTTTATATTTTATGTTATTTTGATTTTTATCTATCTTGACCAAGTCAAAATGTTTTATTCATAAATATCAATATTAATTTTTTAACGTTTTATTATTTTGTAACTAAGTCCATATGTACAAATATTTACACAGACATCTCCCCATAGTGTTTTTCTTTTAGACTTAATTTTTGAAATGTTATTAATAAAATTAAAATAAAATATTTTGATTTTGAAATCAGTTATGGTTTTTGAGCAAATGGTATTGGTAAGCCATGGTATTGTAACAAAGCCTATTTACAAGTTAATAATATCCATGGTAAAATGGTGGTGAATATCCATTGTTAAGAATCTTGTTATATTGTAAGTTTATTATAAGTATTATGTTTTAATTTTAAAAATGTTATAAAATAAAATTAAAATAAAATATTTATATATATATTTTTGAAATAACTTATAATTTTTGGGTATGTGATATTTATAAGTCATGATATTGACCTATGATATTATAAGAAAACTTATTTAAAAATTAATAATATCCATACGAAAATAAAACTAAATATTTATATTCAAATATTTATATTCATAATTAACTAAATTTTAGTTATATTGTAAATATTCAATTTATTTGTGCTTATTAATATGGACCTGCAAACTTCCTTGTTAAAAAATCATCATGTAAAAAAACCATTCACGCTTTCTTCAAGCAAGTCTCACACCTTAATAAGGAAATGAGCTCGCTTTCCCAATCGAATATAGACTTCTAGAAATAATGAGTTGCCAAGGCTTATTTTTAAGCCATTAAATTCCTTCATAAAACATTCCTTCGGCCCCAATCGCTTTCGTTCAAACAACTCCATGTATTGATAAACTTAATACAGCTCATGTACACATCCATTAATGGACTTTAGATTTAATGGATCCAATGCAATATGGAGTTCTGTTATTTAACAAAAGACCAAGGATTGAAACCAGAAAATAAGTTTGGGAGACAGAGTATTGGTGACTATGAAGATATCTGGTTGTAGCTTATGCACAGGTAATCGAATCCTGTTATGAACAATTATTGTAACTTGAATTTAACATGTTTCATAAGATGTGGGAGAATGCATTGTAATATCGCCAATGTAAATTTCATGAGCCCATGCAAAGAATACAAATAAATCGAGTTGTTGCAAATTCTCCAGAGCCACAATAAACATAATGGAATACATGTCAATCAAAAATTTGAGATTATATTAGACTTAATTCAAGTTCCAAGATTGTAATAGATATGATGTAACTCACCAAAAGGCCATGAATCAAAATGGATGGGATACATTCCGATGTTATTTCTGAAATACTTTAAGTGCTAACCAAACGTGGTAACCTAGAAATATAAATGTATGAAATAAATTATTGCAAATTTTTTAGAATGCAATATACAATGTATTATTTTTCATAGTTTAAATTGTATTTTTGAATGCTATATAGATTATATATAGGACCAAATAAAGGTTTTAACCATAAAACACTCATTTTTTTATTAAAATAGTTTTTTTTTTAAGATATATATGAAGTTGATATCAACATAAATTAGTTAACATATATCTTCAAATAGTTTATTTAAATTTTTTGTTGAAATATTTTTTAAAATTATAAGGTTTAAACATTTTATTCATATATTTTTTTTACTTCTAATAACTTTACATCATATTCATTTTTTTTATTATAGCCGGCATTATTTTTCTATTTAGAGCATATTTTTTCTATTTTTATTTGTATAAAGGGGAAGTGTCAAATTGACATGGACACACGACCAAACTGAGACATCCCCTCATACTGTGTTGCAGAAAAATTGACACGGACAGGCACAAATTGAGACATTCCCTTCATACTGGGTTGCAGAAAAATTGACAAGGATGGATGGACAAACTTACACATCCCCTCATACTGGGTTGTAAAATGAGCCTTTCAGCTTACCTATGAATTATAGTATTAATATATTGTGTTGTACTTATAACGTCTCTAAATTAAAGGAAACAGAGTACCCAATTTGCATTATTGTTAACGCTCAGGTTAGTAAAATAACATAAATTAAAGGAAACAGAGTACCCAATTTGCATTATTGTTAACGCTCAGGTTAGTAAAATAACATTTTTCTTCACTTTGCATGGTTCATTCTTTGAGAAACTTTGTTGTCATAAGATAAAGCTTTTAAACAATTTGCTTTAAGGATAGACCAATGTTGGTGAAATCTTGTTGGGGAAAAATCTACAAAAGTCCAGGAAATAAAAAAATCTTAATATTTTAGAAAATACTAGCAAAAGTCAGCAAACATTAACAATCATTTTTTTGAAAAAACAATTATGTATTTGACAAAAACATTTTGGTTTGATGTCCAGGAACTTGTACATCATATGCCAAATATTCCTCTGCAACAGTCCAAAAATGCTCTAATGGATTAACGTTTTAATTGCCCCCGAGCTATTAGATTCTATCCTAAACTAATTTTCACCCTAGATTCGCCAAAACACCTTAGAGCACGGCCTATTTACATAACATGATAATTAATCTAATACTAATCAAGACTCTAAATTTCTTCCATATTCTGGTTGACCTAGTTATTCAGTTCTTCTTCAGCAGTGTAATTTTCTTCTTCATTTTGCACAAAAATGGCCTACATCTCCATTCTATCCTCATTTTCTGCGACATGAACCCCACCTTCTTCAACGTCATTGGCCAACACTCTGT
Source organism: Pinus tabuliformis (assembly GCA_031772625.1). Lineage (NCBI taxonomy): Eukaryota > Viridiplantae > Streptophyta > Pinopsida > Pinales > Pinaceae > Pinus > Pinus tabuliformis. The sequence goes on from CM062804.1 coordinate 1,138,088,380, forward strand.
TCTCTATCCAGAAGTTGAACATTTCATGGGTAACCGCAAATGGTCCAGTTTGACCTCTAGAAGACCAATTCTTTAAAGCTCGCTTTGAAGTCGAGAATCCATCATAATCATCTCTGCATACTTGGAGATGGACCCATTCAAGAATTCCAGGGCACCTATCATTCGTCACATCATATGTCCAAACACATCCTCCGCACCACCATTGTCATTCTCCATCTTCACTGAATTGAAGCAAACCAGACAGTTAATTTGACTTGAGAGCAGGATTTTTCACCCAAAATCTATGCATTTACATAATCACTGGTGTCCACTATATATTAATGAGGGAGCTTGACAAGAATTAAGACTATTGCAATCGCTATTAATGCCAACTCAATTTGCAGGTACCAAATTGTACTCAATGAAATCGAGTTCCATATTGGAAAGGATGTTATCCCAAGAAAATTTTAACCATCCCATGTGTTCACGCATGCAACCTTCTCTTCTGCTATAGGATCAAATGTTTCCCACATTTGAATGCCTTTAATAATAATGCTGACATATTCCAATATTTTTTTGGGCCCTTCGCAGCATGATGTTCTCTGTCCATTTGTCTGCACAAAGATGATCACCCAAATTGATAGAAGGTCGCCACCTCACTGCGAGCATTATTGCTGATTTATTGAGATGCTTATACAATTTGATCAATAATACCAAACCCATTAAAATCTGGTCACCTCTCCAGGCATTGTATGGCTCCAAAACTCCCACGTGGAGACATTATGCTCTGTAACAATAGTTACAAACAAGGACACATAGCTGCCGAGTGTACTAATAAGAAGGATCGGCTTCCTTGCCGAACTTTCCGATGACCGCCAAAACACCTCATCTTGCATCCATGCCAACCCATGCGTACACCTGTACCATTTCAAACCTCGTCGGTTTTCGGTTTTCGTTTCCAGAAAAGCACCTTTTCCGACCGATGTGTTGGTCGACTACTCCGTCTCTCTAACGGCGTTCGTCTCCCTCCCATTCCTTTTACATATAGTAATAGAAAGCAGGTTTTCGTGATCCGTGTGACAGGGGATGAGGATCACAAGGTCAACCCTCGATTAGAAGTAGAATTTGGACGGTAGAGATCTGTGGTGCGTAATTGAAATTTAAACCAAATAATAAATTAAAAAAGACTCTGGAATTGCAAATAAAAAAGGAACTCGGTTCTAGGACAATGACAGAATCTTTGTTGTGTGTTTGAATTTGCAGAGTAGACGAAGAGAGACTGCAAGAACAAAGCGGACGGAGAGCTCAGGTTTGGAAGGACGTTAAATTTTTTGAATATTATTGTGATTTGTTTACTGCGATTTTCTGATTATGAATAAACTTTCGCCTGGGTTCTTCATCCCGTTTGGCTGGTTAGTTCTTGCCTTCAATGAACCGAGGCAACTACCCAGCAAAATTAGTGTGAAAGAATTTACGATGTGTGTATCAATGTTATTGACAGCATAGTTACCAAATTCGGCCGAATCGGGCTGAAGAATTCGAAAATTCGGCCATTCGGTCCGATTCGGCCATTAATACGATGAAATTCGGTTAGGACACATCAGTCTCCCAAATTTATTTTTAAATTTTTCTTTAATTTGTGTTTTTTAAGAAGTAGTTCGTACTCCATTTTCTGTGCCTTAGTTTCGTCATGCAGTTGTAAATATTTAATGGTTGATCGTAATTCTCTGTTTGTATAGACGATTAAAAATATTGATGGTTCTGCACTACTGTTGTGATTAATGACCCCGTTTGTTCTGCACCACTTTTTGTGATTAATGATTAAAAGATTCATAGTCCTATTTATATGAAAATTGTTTTGATGGGTTAGTAAATTTGATTTTTGATGGTTTGTTTAATGTTTGCTTAATTTTTATATTAAAAAAAAATAATCTAAAAATATATATATAAATTAAATAAATATTTTTTATATTAAATTTTTATTTTTCCAATAAAATAAATTTTTTCTTTTTCTTTTTTATTTTTATTTCATATTTTCATGATAAAATATGTTTTTGCTTTTTCTTTTGAAGTTTTAATCTTTTTTATAATTCTTTGGCTAGTGAGTAGTGTAATTAGAATTATTTATTCATAATAAAATTAGTTGTAATTTAGTTTTTTTCTTTTAAGAAATTTGTAAGGAAATATAATATAGTTTCTAAATCTTTTAAACAATTAGGAAAATAGCAAGATAGTTCTAATTTGACGATTCTTGATAGTTCTAATTTAATGATTTTTTATCTATATTTTATTTAGTGAGTAATTAGGAAATTGTCTAAATATTCATCATTAAAAATTATTGGATTAGTTACTATCTTTTGGTACAATTAGGAAAATAGCAAAATAGTTCTAATTTGATGATTTTTTATCTATATTTTATTTAGTTAGTAATTAGGAAATTGTCTAAATATTTATCATTAAAAATTACAGCATTAGTTACTATATTTTGATTGACCAAGAAGAATTGTTTCTACTAATTCCAATATCTCATTCACTTCTATTTGAACAATTAGGGAAAAAACAAGAATTCTAATTTGATGATTTTGGATAGTTCTAATTTGATGATTTTTTATTTCTATTTTATTTTAATAATTAAGAAATTGCTTAAATATTTTATCATTAAAAACTACAACATTAGTTACTATCTTTTGATTGACCAACTTACAATTTTAAGGTTCCTTTCTTTTCAATGTTAAAGAGTTTGTTCTCCCCATTGTATCTTATTCACCTTCCATTGAAGAAGAATTGTTTCTACTAATTTCAATGTCTAATTTTATTTGCAATTTCTAAAATATAATTAAATTGTTAATTTAGATTATTCAAATATAAGAAAAAATATTATTAATAATAGTGTAAGATGTATATTTGCGAATAGTGTAAGATGTATATTGGCGAATTTTTTCCGTACTGAATTTTTTAGAGACTCGAATTTTTTTCGTATCGAATCGAATTCGTATTCGAATTCATGATTGACAGAACGGCCATGAAGTGCATCCATAAAGCAATCAAATAATACTAGAAAAATCTCCCGCAATATAGCTCCTTTTTCTACCAAAATATAATATACGTTTACATGGAGAATATTGAAGGTGGGAAGACATACAACGAATATGTGAGTGTGTAGCTGCGCCGAGACCATAGCAGTGAACAAGGTTAGGCATTTGACCATCTCCACAAATCTGGCTGTAAATGGCTGCGCGGACAGATGCTGACCATAGCAGTGAACAAGGTTAGGCATATGACCATCTCCACAAATCTGGCTGTAAATGGCTGCGCGGACAGATGCTGATTGAACGCCTCCATTGCCTATAGATTGATTCATCAGAACGATCCGAACTTGAAACTGCACAGAATTGAATTGACAGTCGACGAGGATCTAACTAGGGATCGTCCTTTATTTTCCACAAATGGAGAGTAGTGTTAAAGTTGTCTCCAAAAATACAGCCTTGGCACCAATCAAAGTCCATTAGCATGTACAGGGAAGATCAACGTCTTATTTTTTCTTGATAATGGAGTAGCATATAAATATTGAAGAAACAACATATCTTTTGAGAATGTAAATTCAAAAGTTGAACCACGAGCTAGTGAATAGTGGATTAAAAAGAGAGCAAATGAAAGTTAAGAGAAGACCATACAATGAACAAACCTCGTGAGGCCCCATGAGAATTTATTGTCTGAAGTTCACACCCTTTCAATAAATTTGAACATTTTCAGATAACATCATGTTCCCCCAATTTAGTCTCTTGGAGAAGGAGGACCAAGGGGTTTTATTTTATAACCAAGCTCTTAACTTCAACCATTCTTTTTTCTGACCCTAATTATTTGTAATTCTAGGAGTGGACTTTCATCATTTACTTGTGGAATTAGAGCCCAAGTGACGTAATATATTGTCAAGTCTTGGTTATGATATCCTTTTGTATATATCTAGTTAGTATATTGGACATTTCAGATAAACAACATTAACTTTTATTGTTGTTGTGGTTTTCAATATAGTAGACCACAACAAAAGGAATTTGATATTATGTAATATGATATCAATTTAATAGGAAAAAAACTTATTTATAAAAAAATTCAAAATTCAAAATTCAAAATTTTAAAATAATATAAACATTTTTAATAATTTTTTGCGAAGTAAATATTTTATATTTCCTAAAAATAGAGGTTTATATGCAACTTCTCTGTGTAAATTTGTATGTTTTCCAGTGGATGTTTTCTATTTTTATTGAGAATCTATTTGTAATGACTAATTGTACAGGGTTAAAACCTACATTTGTTATGAGAGAATTTTTGGATACAAGGGGATGCCTTTGTGGCTAAGGTGTTTGGCTCGAACCATGGTAGACCCAATTATAGTGGGAGATCTATGCAAGTGAATCTTTTGGTGAAAATAAATGGTGAGAAATTCAAAAATATAGATTGAGAAATTTATTGGGAAAATGTTTTACCTATGGAAGCTCATAATGGAAGAATTTTTGGTGGATAAAGATAAGTGGATCACTATGGATCTAGGTATTGCATTAATGGGGATGTGAACATAAGATTGGAGGAATCCGGATTGAAAGGTAAAGGACATAATAAATTGTGTCTCTTAGATTCAATATTACTAAATGTGTCAGTGGAAGCAACAATAAAGACTTATGGAACAAGTTATGGGCTTTGTATTAGTCTTAGTCCCCAGTGAACAAATTGTTCCCACAGAAAAAAACTATATAACCTAAGGATGAAGGATGGAGTCTCGATGAAAAAAAATATGAACAAATTCAATAATATGGTAATTCAATTGTCATATATTGATATTAAAATTTTAGATGAAGATAAGTAAATTATTTAGTTATGTTCTCTACCAAACTTGTGGGATAGTCTGGTTGTTGCCATACGTAGTAATGCAACTACTTCAAAATTTGATAAAATAATCTCATCCTCATTATTGGAGGGGATGGGATAGAAAAACATGGAGATCAAAAATTAGGATTCCTTATATGTAAGAGGATTCTCCCAAAATAAAAATAGAAAATGTCCTCAAGTGGAAGAACTAAATCTAGAGGAAGATAGAAATCTCTAGGAAAGTTCATAAAGGTATGTTGGAGATATGGAAAATAAGGGCATTACAAGAAATACTGTAGATCCAAAATTGTAGAGAAAGGGAATGGATCTGAAGATTCTCCTTTTATAGAAGCAAATAACCCTTAGATGAAGGAGGGAATGCGTACTTGGATTCTTCAAGTACATAGGTCGCTGATGAGGCATGACATATTGACTTAGGAACACCTTTTCATATCACTCCTCACAAGGAGTGGTTTTGTGAGTATGAAAGATTTGATGGTGGTGATGTTTTATTAGGAGACAAATAAGGAGCCAAAATCATAGACAAGGAAAATTCAAGTTGAAGATGAAGGATGAAATTATTAGGAGAGTTCTTGGTGTTTTGTGTATCTCAGGATTAGCTAGAAATTTAATTTTTGTAAGCAAGATGAGTGATGCAAGTATAAAAATAATGTTTGAAAAGTATACCTACGGGATGGTTCAAGGAGAAATGGTATTGCTGAGGGGATTTTAGATTGAAATTATGTATAAGTTGTTTGGAAGCACTCTTAGTGTTGGGTGCAATAGTTCCATTATTCCTAAGAGTGGACTAGAAGAAAGAAAAACTCTTGCAGCTTTAGGAGACAAGACTATGTTGTGGTATTAAAGAATGAGACACATAGGAGAGAAGGGACTTTGAGTATTGCATGGAAATAGTATGGTAGAAAATATGTCTAATTTCTCTCTGTATTTTGATTTCAGTGAACATTATTTATTTACGAAGCAGAATTGGGTGAGATTCTTCTCTGGTGCTAAGAGTGCATAAGGAATACTACAACTAGTGCATAAGGATGTGTTTGGACATGAGCCAGTTCCATCATTGGGTAAATATGTGTATTGTGTCTCATTTATAATGAATTATTAATAAATATGTGGATATATTTCCTCAAGAAAGAATATGAAGTCTTTGACACATTTAAAGAATTTAGAAATCTAGCGTAGAATCAGATAGAGAAGAAAATATAGGTGTTGATTAATGTGGGAAAGAATGTGAAGAGTTATTTGAAAAGCGTGGTATAGAAAGGAATAATACTAACCCATACACACCTCAATAGAATGGAGTTGTGGAAAATATGAATAAGGCATTTATGCAAAAATACAGGAGCTTGCTCAGTGGTTCTCGGTTAGGAAAGGAATTCTGGGTAGAGGTAGTGGATACTGCATGTTACTTAGTGAATGGATCACCCTCATCAATGTTGTATGATAAGAATCCACATGAAGTATGGACTAGAAAGAAACCATATCACACACATCTGAAGATATTTGGTTGTGATGCATATGTACATATTCCAAAGGAAAATATAACTAAGTTTTATAGAAAATCTGAAAAGTGCATCTTTATTGGTTATAAAGATGGTTTAAAAGGTTACAATCTTTGGAACCTAGAAACAAAGAAGGTTTTGTACAATTGAGATGTGGTATTTAGAGAAGTATAATATGTTATCAAAAAATAAGTCTTACCAAGGGAGGAAGAACAAAAGAAGATCGATTTTGAACTATAGGATGATGATTTAGACTCTATAGAAGAACATGAATTAGAAGAAGAAGAACCACATACTCCGGTTGTGTGGAGATTAGTTCAAGAAAGAAGTCATCCAGAAAGGAATACTCAGCTTGATTTTTTCTTTAATTTTTCTTTGTTAGTAATTTACTGATGATGAGCCTAGAATTATTAGGGAGGCAGTGGATTCAAATGATGGAAAAATCTAGAAAACTGCCATGGTTGAAGAAATATTAGCCTTAGACCAAAATGAGGCTTGGGATCTAGTGGATTTGTTAGTTGGAAGAAAACGCATTGGCAACAAATAGGCATTTAAGAAGAACTTGAATGTAGAAGGCATTGTGGAGAAATAAAAAGCTCGATTGGTAGCAAAATGATATATGAAATAACCAAAAGGATTTGCAGTAAAGGGTAACAAAGTGTTGGTATGAAGGTTGAAAATTTCCTTGTGTGGGTTGAAGAAATCGCACAGGATTTGGTATAAAAAATTTGATACATAAATACAAGGAATTGGCTTCATAAGAAGCAAATTGGATCACTGAGTGTATTTTAAATTAGTTGGTGATTGTATTATTTATTTGATATTGTATGTGGATGATATGATATTGATTGGAAATGAAAGGAAAATCATATAGGAAGTGAAAACCAGTTGTCTTTTAAATTTAACTTGAAGGATCTTGGTGTTGTAAATTTCATTTTGGGAATGAAAATTAAAAGAGTTCAGGTAATGAGGAAACTCTGGTTAAATCAAAGGAAGTGTATCAATAAAATATTGTAGAGGTTTAATATGTAGGAAAGTAAATCAATGAAGGTAACTGTTCATGTAGGTGTAAATTTATTTGTAGACTAGTGTCCCAAGACACAAGAAGAGGAAGAGGAACCCTGGATAATATGCCAGTGCAATTGGAAGTTTGATGTACATGATGGTTCTAGAAGACTAAACATTACACATGTAGTGGGAGTACTTAATAGGTATATGTCAAAACCATGGAAAGATCAATGGACAATAGTAAAGAAGGTTTTCAAGTATCTATGTGGCACTATTGATTAAGGATTTTTCTACTAAGGAAGACTAGGACTAGAAAGAGTGTTGGGCATACATGGCTTTGTTGGTGTTGACTAGGTTAGAGATCTAGATTGTAGAAGATCTACAAGTGGATATGTTTTCAACCTATTTGGAGGAGATATCAATTGGATGAGAAAGAAACAAATTGTAATGGCTCTTTCAACCACAAAAGATAAATACATGGCAACCACTCATACAAGTGAGGAAGTAGTTTGGTTATAGATATTGTGTTAAGGTATGGGGTTGGTACAACAAGCTATAATGATAGATTGTGATAGCCAAAGTGTAGTTTTCTTAGTGAAGAACCCTACTTATCATTCAAAGAAAAATCATATTGATGTTCATTATCACTTTGTGAGGGATATGATTGAATAAAAGAAGGTGTTGTTGGAAACGGTGGACATTTTGAAGAATGTTGTAGATGGATTAACAAAATTTGTGAGTGCTAAAAATTCTTTACTATGTACAAACAATAGATGTCACCGCTCTAAATTTTTCACTATGTAGTCCTATGCTCCCCTATATGCAAATAAAACAACATATGTGAGAATGTTGTGTATGCGTTACATTATTTGCATGAATTATATGCACAAGGAACAAAATGGGGTCCGAGGGGGTTGGGAAGCCCCTACATAGGATTTAGGGCAGCACCCTAAGAAAATTTTTGGGTGGTTTTTTTGCATCCATTTTGGCAATGTTTTGGACATAGATTTTGCTAAAAGTGGTTATGTGGTGCATGATGGTTTTTCTCATGGTTTTTTTAGTTTTGGTTATGGATCTATGGTTCAATTTGTGGTTCATATGCCACAATATGTATATTATATTGTAATACTCTACAAAACTTATATAATGATAAAAATATTAATAGTTTTCCCAGGTTTTGATTTTCAATATAAAATCTTTGTGTAAATTGTGTGTTTTCCATTGTATATTTTCTTCTTTAATTAAGAATCTGTTTACAACAATTAATTGTATAGGGTTAAAACCTACACTCCTATGGGCGACTTTCCTAGGAGGTATAAGGTTAACTGAAAATACTACGTTCAAAGAAATTTTTTCTCCCTGATCTCATCTAGACAAGATGGAATGTATTGAGAAACTTGGAGTGAAGAAAAATTACATAGGGGTGAGGGAAACAACATGACTGTGTTTTCTTTTCCTTCATATCCCACCCATAAGAGGATCTTGAGTATCGAGAAACCTAATTTACAAACTAGATGGAATGTGAGAGAGGAATGTGTGTTATCCATTGCAATAATGTAAATAAGAATTGTTGAACTGAGAGATCTAAAAGATCCCCAACCACCTATTAATTCATTGTAACACATCCTTGATCAATAAGAAATGATGAAAATGATGTTAAATTTTTCACATATCAAAGTCTTGGAACTGATACTCACCACTTGATGTCTATAGAATGAAAAATTGATTAGCTAAGGTTGTATGACATGATCGATCGGTGACTTGTTATCCACATCAGAGTCATTTCGAAATAATTTTTATATGATTTTCCATCGTTCTCATGTTGGAAAGGTATAAATATATTTTTTGTTCAGGTTACCTAGTGGTGGCTCAGAAGACTATCCTCTGCACTTTACATGCAACTGCTTATATTGTTAAGGAGGCATGCTTGTCACCTCCCACTAACATGTAGCTTGGTGGAATGGTAGAAGCCTGCCCACCACCACCTCGCATCTCGATCACTCCATCTAGAGAACATTTAAACAAATTATTAAAAAATCATGTAATATATTATTTTAAATTTATATATTATTTTACAAAGATTGTAAAGATATCCAAATTACTGCTTATCTAATGAATTGGATTAAGGTCATGGTTGATATTTATGAGACCAAAATTACTTGAAAATAGATAGGGAATTGATGGCTGCACTATGTGGAAAGAATTTATAATCTTGAAAGAATAGATACTTTTATCTCTAGCTATCTATACTTTCCACCAAATATATTTAGGGAAAGAAACCCAAAGATGCTTGAAGACATTTTTAACTTTCATTGATCCTAAATAATGATGATCCCAAGAGGTGAATTAACCACTTATTTTGGATATCCATTTAGTCTATCCTCCATAGGATGCAATTATGCTTCCATACCAAATAAACGAAAAAATTTGCAAGACCAATGAGAGATAAACTCTTCCTGAGAAGAAAAAAGAGGGTACCCGAGAAGGACCAATTATTCCCCTATTTTTCAGATTTCCAACATTGATATCCTAATGAAATAAATTCCATAAAAATATATTAATTTTAGGGTGACTATTTTGAGTCAAAATATTTTCCACATGAGATTTTGGAGGGATTCATTTTTGGGAAAAATAGCTGCAGATATCTTTGTTTGGCAGAAATTTCAAAGGCTTGCAAATATATTAATTTTAGGGTGACTACTTTGAGTCCAAATATTTCACCATGTGAGGTTTTGGAGGGATTCATTTTGGGAATAGTAGTTGGAGACATCCTAGTTTGGGAGAAATTTCAGAGGCTTGCCATCCTCTTGTGCCTTCATCTCTCTTTATGCCCAAGAGAAAAACGAGAAAGCATGTTTTCTAGCAGCAGCAAGCTAATTTTTTCAAGGCAAACGGTACAATTAGAATACCCCATCCTTTCCACCTACCTTTGTGCATCCAACAAGAGATGTTTGGAAAGTGAATATTTATCTTGGGAGGAACAACCAATCTTGAAGAGAGCTAGATTCTAGATTTTATTCTAGTGGAGGGCTATTGAGGATCCCATTGCTCTAGATACTTATCTTCATTCCATTACTTGGAATCCAAGTTAGATGCTCTTTAACGATTAATATAGTTGAAGACAAAATATTATAAATGGGGGAAACCTCCCTAATCCCAAATGGGATAACCCAATCCCCATAAAAGTATTTAAATTTAAGAACCTTCTTCCACTAATCATTAGAATGAGATGTTAACCTACAAACCAAATTTTCCCCAATCACTATGTTCACTAGTGATGGATCTGTAATACCTAAGCCACCATGTAATTTGGGGAGTGTTAATAATGAGCCATTTGACTAGATGAAATTTTTTGATGTTAGATTTTCCTCCTTGCCATAGAAATTTGTGGATATTTTCAAACGTTAGATTTTGAATTCCAAATGGAGCTCAAAAGGATGAGAATTGAAACATGGGAAGTGCTAACAAAACAACCTAAATAAGAACCACACATTTAGCTAGATTAAGCCAATGAGCTCTCCATTGGTCAAAATTATACTTGAATTTGAAATAATTGGAGCCCAAGTTTTAGAAGTGGGAATTTAGGAATATAATAATACTTAAATACTTCAACTCCTACCAAGTGTTTTCTATTGAAAATCCCAACATAGTTTTGATTTCGGTGATGAGGGATTTGTTGGCATTCCATCAATATATTTGAATTTTACCTTTATTAATATGTGCTCTATATACTTTAATAAATTTATTCAGAACTAGAAGAAACCTAGAAGCTATAATAACTAAGTCACCCCCAAATAGTAAAGTGTCATCAACAAATTGAGCATGATTTATATTTTTAATACTTGGACCAAGGCAATTACCTATAATATTTTATCTTGACAATTCAAGGCCTAACCTTCTACTCAAGGAATTTTCCATTATGATAAATACAAATGGGAAAGAGGATAGCCTTGTCTCAAAGCTCTTGAAGCTCTAAAATTTTTGGGTCTCCCACTGACCAAAGAAGAGATTCATTTGTTTGAAATGAAATTTTTTAGCGATTGTAACATTTATTCCTCAAACCCAAATGTTCTCATAACTTCAAAGAGAAGCTTATATAAAACTCAATCAAAAGAATTAGATGTGTCTAATTTAATAATCATCCCATTTTCATGTCAAGCTTTACTTGGATGGATCACTTCTTGGACAAGACTATGTTCTCCTCAATTTGTATGTTGCCTACAAATCCTCCCTAGTTTTCTAATATCAAATTTGATAAGAGAGGCTTGATTCACAATGTTAGAATTTTAGAATTAACTTGTAGGTAAAAATTTCGAAGGGAGATAGGTATAAAACAAGAGGAGGAGGAAGGGTTGACCTATTTTGGGACAAAAGTGAGAAAGGATGAGTTGACACCCTCTTCAATACACTTATTCTTGATGGAATAATATATCATTATGCAAAGATCAAATTTAATGATATCTCAACATTGTTGATAAATATGTGTTGAGAATCCATCGAGACCTAGAGGTTTATGGGTTGAATAAAGAAAGACATTCCATACCTCCTCTTATGTAAATAGAGAGTAGTAAAGCCTCATTATCCTCTTTGAAAACTAGATGAGGAATATTTTCCAGCATATCACACATAACACTATCCTCCTAGCTACCTAGTTATTCATAGAGAGAATGAAAGGGATGAATGATCTCCTCTTTGATCTGTGAGAAATATCCCATCCACAAATATTGAATTTATATTATTTTTCAAGGTTCTTTTTGTGGGATGATATTTATTATTTTTTTGTATTTTTATCTCCTACTTGAAGCTGCAAGATATGGGATTTGAGTCACCATTCTTCCTCTTCTTCTCTAATAGCATTGTGATATTTATCAAAGTTTGATTTTCCTCCACCAAGATCTCCTTGTAAATGGGGAGTTGCTCCACTTGTTATTGTGTTAAGATCTTGAATTTTTATTTTTGAAGCATTTTGCTTGGCCCATTGTTTTAAAATCACTTTTAGATATTTAATTTTTTGTTCCCAAATAAAAATTGGATAACCTGTTTTATTCATTTCCCTCAAGATTTTCACACAAGTTCCCAAAATCTAGGCTTATGCAACCACAATGGATTAAATATGAAAGGTAAAGGGCCATAATCCAATATAGTCTGAATTTCTAAAGAAATAGGACAATGATTAAAACCACTCCAAGACAATATTTTAGAGTAAACATGAAGATTTTGATTTAAGGAAGGAATGGCTACAGGAAAGTGATACAATAATGTAGCTATGTGACTTAGACATATCCTTTTATTACTCCACATATATTTGTTTTTCTTGAGTCTTGATATCTATCAAGCCTAATCTAATGATAAGGTCCTTACATCTGCTCTTGAAAAGGGTATCTAACTAGGGATCTTCCTTTCTTTCCCACAGTTGGAGAGTAGTGTTAATGTTGTCTCTAAAAATACAGTCTTGGCACCAAATAAAAGTCCATTAGCATTTACAAGGAAGATAAACGTTTTATTTTTTCTTGGTAATGGAGTAGAGTAGCATATAAATATTGAAGAAACAACATATCTTTTGAGAATGTTAATTCAAAAGTTGAACCACGAGCTAGTGAATAGTGGATTGAAAAGAGAGAAAATAAAAGTTAAGAGAAGACCACACAATGCACAAACCTCGTAGGCTCCATGAGAATTTACTATCTGAAGTTCACACCCTTTCAATAAATTTGAACATTTTCAGATAACATCATGTTTTGCCAATTTAGTCTCTTGGAGAAGGAGGGCCCAGGGTTTTTATTTTATAACCAGGCTCTTAACTTCAACCATTCTTTTTACTGACCCTAATTATTTTGTAGCTCTAGGAGTGGACTTTCATCATTTACTTGTGGATTTAGAGCCCCCTTGAAGAGGGGGGCATGGGCCAATTCCTTTTCTGGTTGCTTGAGAATCTTTAGGAATGTTTCTTCTAATGTCCTTGGGAACCCAAATCATTATCTTTATCTTAATGTGTGCTTCTCACATCTCGATTTTGTTTGCTGGCCCTCTTTCATGTGGTTTTTCTCTACTTTTCCTTTCACCTTCTAATTTTCAATTGTTGATCCAAAGGTAG